>CM069147.1:7009114-8209114 GCA_035221665.1 Okamejei kenojei | reverse complement strand
ACTGTATACAATACTCTGCAGAGAAGGAATCGGTGATGTTTTGGGTTGAGACCCTGCAGAGTCGGGAAAGATATGAAAAGATGCATAGAATAAATTAATGAAAGATTTGCAAAAGGACAAATTAAAGCAAGCAGTGATGATCAAGGAAAGGTGACCACAATGGTCCATTGTTGGGTGTGGAGAAGGTGGTAATGAGTGATAGAAACCGTGAAACTCACCAGGATGGTAATGAAAAAGTATGATGACTAGGGTGGGGGAGGGATGACTAGGGTGGGGGAGGGACTATATGACCCTTGATATCAGTGAAGAAGGGTGTCGGCCTAAAATGTCACCCATTCCTTCTCTCCTGAGATTCTTCCTGACCTGTTGAGTTACTCCAGCATATTGTGTCGTGCATTGTGGATAATGGTTCTTTGGCCCAACTTACCCACACCGACCAACATGCCCCATCTACACTAGTTCCACCTACCTGTGTATGGCCGATATACGTCTAAACCTGCCCTATCTGTGCACCTGTCTAAATGTTTCTTAAATGTTGTGATACAACCTGCCTCAACTACCTCCTCATTCTAGGCACTCGACTCCCTTTGCATTAAAAAAAAAAATTACACCTCGGGTTTATATTAAAACAAGATATCAGAGGTTATGGGATAAAGGCAGGACAATGGGGTTGAGGGGGAAAGGTAGATGAGCCATGATTGAATGGCAGAATAGACTTGATGGGCTGAATGGCCTAATTCTGCTCCTGGTATCTATGAACTTATGAATCTATCTCCTCCACCCCACCCACCCCCTCACCTTAAAGCAATGTCTCTGGTTCTCGATTTTCCCCTACTTTGGGCAAGAGACTTTGTTTACCTGATCTATTCCTCTCATGATTTTGTGCACCTCTAAGATCACCCATCTCTGACCTTCCCTGGCTCCTCAGCCAACAGCCCGACGTGCTTGCGTCTGTCCATCCTGATTGTCTGTGCCTTTTAAAGCAGGAACCTCCTACCTATATTACTCTACATTTGCCTGGCACTTGTGGCTTGAGAATGACCATAGAGGTTAGAAGTGAGTACCCTCTATGCAATACCTATCCTACACTTGTTCAGTGCCTTGATCAAATAAATGTTAACACCAAGGATCAGGAGGAAGTGAAAGAAGTCGAGCTGCTGGCATTGGTTTCTTGAATATTTAAGGACTCCTCAATCACAATTGACATTTTCAGGAAAATTTTATAAATGATATCTGTGGTCACAAGTCATTGGAACTGAACCTATTTCAGTCTTATTATATCTTCTTGTGTGTGAAAGCTTATGGATGAGATTTCCAAAGTCACCCCCTCCCCCTAAATTGGTGGGGGGGAGGAGTGAAACGACTCTTCTGACCTTTTGTTTCTGAACAGCTAGGGTTATAGCAAGTAATCTAGTTAATCTATATGTTGCACATGTAGTTTCAAATAAATAATGCAGCATGGATTAGTGATGCGTACCTCATTGTGTATGTTTCCCTTTTGTGATTCCAGGCAATAAATAAGATATTAATTAAAGTGATGAGTAAATTGCAGCGCTGTTCAGTGTGATTGCCCTTCTATCTGGTAGTTATTTTTATAGTTCCTAACATGCATTAATATAGTATAAAATTGAATTGTGTAATAATGACTTTGGATGAGAATTTAGATGGCATGATTAACAAGTTTACAGCTGACATCAAAATTGTTGGTATAGTTACGACCAAGGTTATAGGATATAGATCAACTGGAGAAAGTGAGCAAAAGAATGGCAAATGGAATTTAACGTGGACAAGTGTAAGGTGTTGCATTTTGGAAAGTTAACCAGGCAGGTATACGCAGTGAATGGCAGGACCCTAGGTAGTGTTATTAAATTGAGACACGTTGTTGTACATCTACACAGTTGTATGAAAGTGGTGACTTGCATAGATAGGATGGTCGGGAAGGTACAATGTGCATGTCTATATAGGTTAAGGCATTGAGCATTAAAGTAGGCGCATGATGCAGTTATACCAAATTTTGGATAGGCCGCACTTGAATTGCGGTGTGCAGTTTTTTTCACTGTGCTATAAGTAGATGTGATTTAAGATGGAGAAGGTACAGAAAATATTCAGAAGACTGTTGCCTGGAATTGTAGGGCTTGGTTTATAAGGACAGGTAAGGCTGGGTCTTTTTCCTTGATGCGAAAGAGTCAAGAGTGCTTTATTGTCATATGTCCTGGATGGGGCAATGAAATTCTTACTTGCTGCAGCACAACAGAATATGTGAATATGTAAACATAATACATAACGGGGAAGAGTTAAAAAAAGAGGAAAAGTTCAATAAATAACAAATATAGTGCAATAATAATATTGTCTTTTGCAGTTCAGAGCTCAGAGGTTATTCGTTGTTGTGTTTAATAGCCTGAAGGCTGCAGGGAAGAAGCTGTTCCTGAACCTGGACGTTACAGTTTTCAGGCTCCTGTACCTTCTTCCTGATGGCAGTGGCGAAATGAGTGTGTGGCCAGGATGGTGTAGGTCTTTGATGATTTAAGGCTGCGACTGCGATAGATCCCTTCGACGGTGGGGAGGTCAAAGCCAGTGATGGACTGGGCAGTGGTCACAACTTTTTGCAGTCTTTTTCGCTCCTGGACGTTCAAGTTGCCACGATGCAACCAGTCAGAATGCTCTCTATCATGCACCTGTAGTTTAGGAGAATCCTCTTTGACATGCCGAATCTCCGTATCTTTCAGGAAGTAGAGTCGCTGATATGCCTTCTTTATAATTGCATCGGTGTGCTGGGTCCAGGAAAGATCTTCAGAGATATGCACGCCCAGGAACCTGAAGTTATTGACCCTCTTCACCATCGTCCCATTGATGTGAACAGGATTGTGGGTCCTCATCCTTCCCCTACCAATGTCCACGATCAGTACCTTGGTCTTACTGATGTTGAGAGCCAGGTTGTTGTGCTGGCACCATTTGGTCAGTCGGTCGATCTCACTTTGAGGCAGAGTAGTCATATCGCTATACGGCATGGAGACAGGCTTTTCATCCTAACTCGTTCATATAAATTGTTTACTGAGCTAGTTCCACTGGCCAGCACCTGACCCATATGTCTCTAAACCTCTCCTATCCATGTACCTGTCCAAGTCCATTTTAAATGTCATAAGTGGATCTGCCTCTACCACTTTCTCTGTCGGCTCCTTCCACATACATAAACAGTTGCCCCTCGCGTCCCTTTCAAATAATTCCCCTCTCACCTTAAATCTAGATATTCTAGTTTTAGACTCGACTATCCTAGGGAAAGACTGGAGCTATTCACTCTAGCTATGCTCCTCGTGATTTTATAAACCTCTAAGATCATCCCTCAGCCTCCTACACCCAAGGTAAAGAAGATCTAGCTTCTCCTTTATAACTCAAACCCTCCAGACTTGGTAACATCCTTCTTATTTTTTAGGTACTCTTTCAAGTTTAATAACATTCTTCCTATATATTAGAGTGACCAGAACTGTACATAGTATTCCAAATGTGGCCTTGCCAACATCTGAAACAGCTGTAACATGACATCAAACAAATGCATTTGTGAGATAAGAGGGTGGAACTTACGAAATTTTTAGTTGCATGGTTGCTCTGAACTTCAGACTTCGAATTGGCATGCAATCAAGATTTTTTCTTATAGTGTAGTCACCATTATGATTAAGTAATGCGAGAATATATTTATGAAGTTCTAGCCACATTCTCTGCTGTTGGCTGAGGGGTACTTATTAGTCAAGATGCTGGGAAAATTATCCACCTCATTAGCACCCTTATTTCTGTCAGCTAGGTTTCATCTAGGGGATGATATAGTGAATATGGGACACTTTATTCGACCTTCCTTTTGTATAAAGTTATGATTCTGAATTATAACACTTCCTGATTACACAAATAAATCCTATGACTGTTCGCAATATGGAAAAGATGAATTAAAAAACTATCCTTGTTAATTTCTACATTGCAAACTGATTTCAATCAAATGAGCACAAAGATTTTACTCAGTTCTGATTTATTTGTCCATCTTGTGTTAAAGTACACTGAGGTTAGCTTTTATACTTGTAGAGTTTGTGAAGCCAACTTTAAGCTAGGAATTTAAGGAATTTTTTGGCTTTGTTGTAGTTCTAGCTCTGAGCCAGTTTGACAGGTAATCAAGGGGCCTGAATTGTTAAAATAGCTTCATTATCTGAATGGAATCTACTGGAAAATTGAGTTCCGTCACTCTCTGTCAGCCTATACCTGCTCTTGCTTGTGTTAGATGTGGACAGTCTATGTTTTGGGCCTAATCTAATCTGGAGTGCAATGGGATAACATGGGCAAGGAGAAGACCTTGGGCAGCTTGGTGACGTGGTAAAGTTCACGATGGGGCTTTGTAACCTGCTTTATTAAACAGAAAGATGCGATTGATTTTAATAACTGTGATTTTTTTTTTAATGTTGTTTACATTTTTGTGAATGGTTAATTGAAACTATCATATAAATTTAAAAGCACAAACTTGAAAGATATGAAAGTAGCATGAATGTTTTTGTCTCGTAAACTTTGATTTTAGGGATACTAGGAACTACAGATGGACTGGAATTCACTGGAATTTAGAAGGATGAGAGTGGATCTTATAGAAACATATACAATTCTCAAGGGATTGATTGGACAGGCTAGATGCAGGGGAAATGTTCCCCGTGTTGAGGGAGTCCAGAACCAGGGGTCACAGTTAAGAATAAGGGGTAGGCCATTTAGATGAGGAAACACTTTTTCAGCCAGAGAGTTGTGAATCTGTGGAATTCTCTGTCACAGAGGGAGTGGAGGCCAATTCACTGGATGTATTCAAACGAGATTTAGATGCAGCTCTTGGGGCTGATGGAAGCAACGGATATGAGGCGAAAGCAGGAACGGGGTACTGATTTTGGATGATCACCCATGATCATATTGTCCTTTCTCTCCACGGATGCTACTGATTTTCTCCAGTTTTGCTCTTTGGCTTCTGTGAAGGTTGTAGGACATTGGGGTCTTGAATCCTGGCCTGCTACCCAATTCAGGAAATGTCTCCACACTGGGAATCCGGCATTAGATACCAATTTGGACATCCAAACCTGTCAGCATGTCACAGGTTTTGGTGTTTTACATGTGTGCAGAATGTCTGGAGCTTCTGTTTCATGGATGAACACATTTCCATTGGAATTGTTGCAAATAGTCAGTGCAGTCTGGTGTTTTGATTTAAAACAAGCCTTTTAAATGCACTAAATGTTCAAATTTATAAGGTGTTCTTGAATAATACACTGCTGCAGTTATCCACCACATGAATATATTTTTTTTTAAATGGCAAAGAGTATAGGAGTAAAGAGGTCCTTCTGCAGTTGTACAGGGCCCAAGTGAGACCACATCTGCAGTATTGTGTGCAGTTTTGGTCTCCTAACTTGAGGAAGGACATCCTTGCTATTGAGGCAGTGTAGGTTCACGTTGTTAATCCCCAGGGTGGCAGGATGCCATATAAGGAAAGATTGTGAAGAGAGGGTTGTATTCACTGGAATTTAGAAGGATAGGGGATTTTATAAAACCATATAAAATTATAAAAGGACTGGACAAGCTAGATGCAACAAAAATGTTCCCAATGTTGGGGGGAGTCCAGAACCAGGGGGCCACAGTCTAAGAATAAAGGGGAGGCCATTTAAAACGGAGATGAGAAAACACTTTTTCACCCAGAGAGTTGTGAATTTGTGGAATTCTCTGCCGCAGAAGGCAGTGGAGGCCAATTCACTGGATGCGTTTAAAAGAGAGTTAAAGCTCTTGGGGCTAGCAAAATTAAGGGGTATGGGGAGAAGGCAGGCATGGGTTACTGATTGTGGATGATCAGCCATGATCACAATGAATGGCAGTGCTGGCTCGAAGGGCCGAATAGCCTCCTTCTGCAACTATTTTCTATGTTTCTATCTCTTGGAATGGAAAGTATGCCGCATGACGAGAGCAACTATTCAATGGGTGTTGTTACTAAGTAGGATTGTTACTACTTGCTACTAAGTGGAAGATTCAAATTTTGCTGATGATTAATTTGCTCTTGGTGACGAATCCATGCAAGGCATGATTGCATAGATTTTTAATGCACAGCAATAATAACTGCACTCAAAATCCAATTTGCATTTTAAGCATGGAAGTGTAAATGCTTGGCATTTCATTGGCATGAAAGTGGTAGGAGACTTGTTGTGGCTGCAGTTAACAATGACCTGTTTCCTTGTTCATTGTTGCATATCTTTCATTCATCTGTTTATATCTCTCTACATCGTCTATATCTCTTGTTTCCATTTCCCCTGACTGTCTGAAGATGGGTCCCAACCCGAAATGTCACCCCATTTCTCCAGGGATGCTGCCTGATCTGCTGAGCCTAGCTTTTTGTGTCTATCTTCTGTTTAAACCAGCATCTGCAGGTCCTCCTTGCACTTAATTAATTTGTTTTGTGCAAAATCAGATTTCAAACAGAAAACTTTTGAATTTGCATGTTTCTGATTTTTACAAGTTTCAGATCACACATTACTAATGTAGCAGTGTTGTATATGTTGTGTAAGTGTGATTTTTGTAACGATATTGAGTTGTGTATTTATCGCTTTATTTGATGTTCACAAATGAGAAGCTCCTTTAGCTTAATTATTTTAAAAGGCACCAAAAATCACTAAGTAAATATATTATTGCATTGTTTCTTCAGTTTACTTGAACTTTGCAAAACAACATTTCCAGTGAAGTTTGGAATTGAAAATGAATTTAAAAGTACTATGGTTTTAACATTAGTAGGTTTATTGGCCAAGTATTCACATACAAGGAATTTGCCTTGGTGCTCCGCCCACAAGTAACAACATGACATACAGTGACAGTTACAAATGACTCAGAAAACACTAAACATTAATAATAATAATAATAATAATAATAATAAAACAACACCATTGAACCAACAAAATACCAGATCAAAGGGAGGCTACAGATTTTTGGCTGTTGAGTAGAGCAACTACTTGTGGATTAAAAACAGTTTTTATGTCTGGTTGTGGCAGCTTTGACAATCGGTAGTCGCCTTCTGGAGGGAAGTGATTCAAAGAGTTTGTGGCCAGGGTGAGAAGGGTCAGAGATGATCTTGCCCGCTCGCTTCCTGGCCCTTGCAGTGTTCAGTTCACCAATGGAGGGAAGATTGCAGCCAATGACCTTCTCTGCTGATCGGACGATTCGCTGCAACCTCCAGGTATCGTGCTTGGTGGCTGAGCCAAACCAGACCATGATGGAAAAGGTGAGAATTGGACCATCATTGCCTGTGACAGATTGTATTTCCTCAGTTGCCTTAGGAAGTACATCCTCTGTTGTGCCTTTTTGGCTGTGGAGTCGATGGTAGCCCCCCACTTAAGCTCCTTGGAGATGATGGTTCCCAGGAACTTAAAAGACTCCACAGATGTGACTGTGGTGTTGTTGATGGTGAGTGCGGTGAGGAGAGGGGGAGCTCTCCTAAAGTCTACAACCAATTCCACTGTCTTAAGAGCATTGAGCTCCAGGTTGTTGCGATGGCACCAGGACGCCAGCTGTGACACTTCCTGTCTGTAGGCAGATTCCTCCCCATCCTGGATCAGTCCAATCAGGGTTGTGTCGTCCGCAAACTTGAGAAGCTTGACAGAGGTGTCTGTGGAGGTGCAGTTGTTGGTGTAGATAGAGGAGAGGAGAGAGTATGCAGCCTTGCTGTGCTCCTATGCTGAGCGTTTGTGCATCCGAGATGTGCTTTCCCAGCCTCACATGCTGCTTCCTGTCTGTCAGGAAGCTGGTGATCCACCGACAGACGGGTTCAGGCACGGTCAACTCGGAAAGTTTGGAGTGTAGTAGCTCTGGCACAATGGTGTTGAATGCAGAGCTAAAATCAACAGACAGGATCCTCGCACAGGTCCCCTGGCGGTCCAGGTGCTGTAGGATGAAGTGCAGGCCCAGGTTGACTGCATCATCCACAGATCTATTGGCCCAATATGCAAACTGCAGAGGGTCCAATAGGGAGTTTGTGATATTTTTCAGCTTGGCCAGCACAAGCCTTTCGAGTGTCTTCATGACTACAGAGGTCAGTGCGACAGGCCTGTAGTCATTAAGACAAATAATCCTTGCTTTTTTGGGTACAGGGACAATAGTGGAGACTTTGAAGCAAGCAGGGACAGTACATGTTTGCAGGGACTGGTTAAAAATGTCTGTATATACCGGTGCCAGCTGTTTGGCACAGAGCTTAAGAGTAGAGGGGGAAACATTGTCAGGTCCTGGAGATTTCCGGCTTTTTTGTCCTCTGAAATGACTCTCCACCTCCTCTATTTTTTATTGTTGATGATGGAGTTATGTTGTGCAGCTCTGAGGGTGTGGGTGATTGGGTGTGAAGTGATTGGAGGGGGGTGGGTGTAGAAGGGCCCAGTCTTTGCAGAATGAGGTCAGGCTGTGAGTGGGTGTGAAGTGTTGGTTGAGGTGGGAAATGGTCCAGTCTTTTCATACTGGAGTCTTGCCTTAAGTAGGTGTGAAGTGGTGAATGGGAAGGAGAGGGTGCAGGGTTCATTCTTTGTAGACTGGGGTCTGCCTGTGTTGGCTGGGGCTGGGGGGGGGGGGGGTACCAGGGTTATGTTTCTGATTTTCAAACCTGCAGTAAACCTCATTCAGGTCGTTGGTCAGCTGACGATTGTCCAAAGAGTTGGGGGGGCTTTCCTCTTGTAGCTGGTAATTTCTTGCAAGCCCTTCCAAACTGAAGAAGAGTCACTAACTGAGAACTTGCTCCTCAACTTCTCAGAGTTAATTTAAAATAATAATATTAAAACGGGAAGCATAGAATACAGTGATGCAATTAATTGCTACAGACATGTTGATAATCAAGTTGAGATAGAATACTGGGAACTTTGCACCTGGTCAGAAATAGTTTGGATTGTTATGTCACTTTTTATTTAATACAATCTAAATCTGATTCGGACACAATGCTGCATGACTGTAATGAAAGTTGCATTGCTCACATGCCATTATACTAATATCTTTCACAGGTGGGTCTTTAGTGGCTTTGGGATGTTGGTTAAGTTGGCCTATTGGAACGTGGAGTTTAAAAGAGTGCGACAGTTTCCTCTTCACATCTGCAATCGTTCACCCAGCCTAACTTCCTGTGTAGGAATGAAATGCAGTTGCTGGTTTAAACTGAAAATGGAAAGATAGATCAGTCCCAGGTAGTGTCTCGACCCAAAACATCACCCTTTCCTTCTCTCCAGAGGTGCTGCCTGACCCACTGAGTTACTCCAGCATTTTGTGTATAACTTCTGCATAACTGCTTCTGCCTTTTTCGTATTGTTTAACTTCAACTGTAGAAAATTTGCACTTTTATATTGGATTTGCAATCTTCAGTTAAAATGTCGACTAACTTTCTCAGACATTAATGTCAATTAACTTTCTCAGACCCATAAAAAAAAAAAATAATAATAATAATAATTATAGTCAATGTTAATATGTAACCGATAAATGAAGACCCCAGCTACATTGGTAGCGGAGTCCCTGAAATATTTAATATGTAACCGTTTAACAAGGTCTGTAGTGGTTTGGACTATGATATGTACATGCCTCTAATAAAATTTAACTTTATATAAAAAAAAATAATTTAAAAAAACTTTCTCAGACATGGGATTTTTCTGCGGCATTTGAAATTCGGCAAGGCTTCACCGCCGTGGCCCCATCGTCGCGAGGCTCTGACGCTGTGTGACGCTTGTTGTGACGCTTTGTTTGACCCGGGCTTCCACCCGCGAGGCCCCGGCCGGGGTTCTACGCGGCGATCTGGGAGGCATCGAGACAGGGCGCCTCGATAAAGACCTCTGGCCGCTTTCCCAATCCACAGCCGCAGCCTGTCGGGATGCCTTCGGCCATACGGGCCGTCGGGAAGCCTTCTCGCTGCGCAATATAATGTGTTGTTGCATTTCCAACTTGGACTCGCCATTGAGTCAGCAATTAGCATTCCTTAATAGTCACGGACTTTGCAAATTCTGGCAATCAGAAAATGTCCAGCAAACAAAAGAAGATTGGGAAGATTGATGTCCTTCCAAATCTGAGGAAGGACATTATTGCCATAGAGGGAGTGCAGAGAAGGTTCACCAGACTGATTCCTGGGATGTCAGGACTGTCTTATGAAGAAAGACTGGATAGACTCGGTTTATACTCTCTGGAATTTAGGAGATTGAGAGGGGATCTTATAGAAACTTACAAAATTCTTAAGGGGTTGGACAGGCTAGATGCAGGAAGATTGTTCCCGATGTTGGGGAAGTCCAGGACAAGGGGTCACAGCTTAAGGATAAGGGGGAAATCCTTTAAGACCGAGATGAGAAAGACTTTTTTCACACAGAGAGTGGTGA
The DNA here is from genome assembly GCA_035221665.1 of Okamejei kenojei. NCBI lineage: Eukaryota > Metazoa > Chordata > Chondrichthyes > Rajiformes > Rajidae > Okamejei > Okamejei kenojei. The sequence goes on along the minus strand of CM069147.1, from coordinate 8,198,747 downwards.
GTCTCTGGAACTCTCTGCCACAGAGGGTAGTTGAGGCCAGTTCATTGGCTATATTTAAGAGTGAGTTGGATGTGGCCCTTGTGGCTAAGGGGGATCAGAGGGTATGGAGAGAAGGCAGGTACGGGATACCGAGTTGGATGATCAGCCATGATCATATTGAATGGCGGTGCAGGCTCGAAGGGCTGAATGGCCTACTCCTGCACCTAATTTCTATGTTTCTAAGATAAAAGATTATTTGCTTATTAAGTTTTTAAAATAATTTGACTATAGATTTTTTAAATATGATTTTTTTAATTTTGGGTACTATTATTTTCAAACAATGTCTTAAATTGCAGGTTGAGATGTTAATATATTGTCCATTGTACCTAATTTGACTGAGTAGCTATGTAGCACAATATGATCATCTTTGAAGTAGTTGGATCATCATTTCCATCCTAACCATTTAAATACAATGGTAAAGGATACTTGTCTCTAATTAGAGTAAGCAAGCAAGGAACAGGTATCATGTTACAAGTAGGTGTAATATAAAATATTTTCAATATGACTTAGGTGTAAACAAGCAAGGAGTTTGTGTCATTTTAAGGTATGATTATCACAGCTTTTCTGTGTAAATTAGTAAACAAGCAAGTAAAATGTGTTATTTTAAGGTACAATAAAAAAAATTACAGTATAAATTAAGAGTAAACAGGCAAGAAAATTGTGTCATTTCAAGGTACAATTATCAAAAAATGTCTGGACCCCATCTCTCTTCTTTTAGTTTTTTTTCCTGTGTCATGTCTGCTTTCTCTTCAGTTTAAAGCCTGAAATCTTGCAGGTCCTAACATGGCCATTTAATTTCTTGAATGCATGTACCACCAGGAACGCAGGAACAGCTTATTTCCCTCTGTTATCACCACCTTGCTGCTACATTAGTAATGTGTGATTTTCTTGATTGTGTTCATGTATAGTCTGATCTGATTTAATTGGATAGGTGGGTGAGAAAAAACAGATTTGTCAGGCTCCCTGAAATTAGTAGTAAGTTGCTTGATTTCTTTAGTAGTTGGAACTACTGTATCTGATTTGGAAATCACAGAAGTTCAATCACTGTATTTTAGTGTTGAAGAAAATCACTTTTTTTTGTGTGGGCTTCTCGCAAATCCTTTTGAAGTCTCTGTTCATTAAAACTGTACATTGTTAGTTGATGAGTATGTATATTTAGTTGAGTTTGATCATGCAGATATCAGTTTACTTTAATTCCCTACCCACAAAAGCCAGTGCATTAATTCCATTAAAGATAGACACAAAATGCTGGAGACACTCAGCGGGACTGACTGGTAACATCTCTGGAGAGAAGGAATGGGTGAAGTTTTGGGTCGAGTCACTTATTCAGACCAACATTTGCAGTTTCTTCCTATGCATTAATTCCATTAATGTAGAAAGATTTATTTTCATGTGTTTCGCTGTTAAACTGCATTGGGCTCCTTTAACTATACAGTATTATGTTACAAAGGCTAAATAATCTGTCTTCCCACTCAAAATTCTGTATCGTTGCCAGAAGATAAATTAACTTAGAAACTCTCTTAATTTTGTTTGAAAGGTGTTTTGCTTTTCCATGATCTTCAGAGATTGGGATGTGCCTTAATTCTTTCTCGGATCTGACAAAGCCATTGTTTAATGTGCTAAACTAATATATTTTACTTGTCTTGATATATTGGATATTACAAGATCCTCTGAGTATAATTTATGAACCCACGGTAACAGTGAACATTATCCAGTCATATAAATAATTTAAAATCCCTGAATATTGTAACGTTGAAGCGAGAGATCAAATTTCAGGTATAGGCCCTTTCAGGTGAGTTCTCTTCTGTTTTTTAGTTGGGTGTGTCCAGAATGAGTTGCTGATGGCTTGGGTTTGAGTGTGTATTTTGCGTGACTGTTATGTTCATGCATGCAGCTGCTTTCTGAGTCATATATTAGAAATACCAATTTGTTTGGTGTGAGAGTTGTATGTTTTTTTCCAAACGGTGCTTGCAGTCCTATAAGTTGAATGTATCTAATACTCAGTGGTATTTAGAAGGTTTCTCGTTTCTGTTCACTGAATAATTGCCCCACTCGCAATTTTAAATAACTTGATTCCTGAATGAAAAGACGAAAGTGCTGGATTGTCCCAGCCTGTCAGGCAGCTTCTCCAGAGAAGGATCAGGACCCTTCTTCAGATGCTTCAGCATTTCCCTTTTATTGTAAACCAGCACGTGCAGTTCCTTGTATCTTTTTTCCCGAATGATTGTTTAGAATTCCTGAATGGTTAGTGCTTGAAGTTGTTTGTGACAGCTTTACACTTTAGAGGCAATTCAGTCACTCCTGTGCAGAAGTAATTATGATATGTAATTATGGCTAGTACAGAGATTAAATGATGCTATAAAGAGGCATGCAGTACTGGAGTAACTCAGTGGCTCAGGCAACATATCTGGGGGACATGGATAAATGACATTAAATGCTAGCATTTATTTCAAGAGAGGTAGAATACAAAAACAGGGATGTAATGCAGAGGCTGTATAAGGTGCTGGTCTGTCTGCATTTGGAGTATTATGAGCAATTTTGGGCATCCATCTGAGGAAGAATGTGCTGGCTTTGCAGAGGATCCAGAGGAGGTTTACAAGAATGATGCCCAGGAATGAGTAGGTTAACCTATGATGAGAGTTGGTCGGCACTGGGCCTGTACTCGCTGGAGTTTAGAAGGATCAGGGGGGACCTAATTGAATATGGATAGTGAAAGGCTTGGATAGAGTGGATGTGGAGAGGATGTTTCCACTAGTGGGAGAGTCTAGGACTGGAGGTTATAGCCTCAGAATTAAAGGACTTTCCTTTAGAAAGGAGATGAGGAGGAATTTATTTAGTCAGAGGGTGGCAAATCTGTGGAATTATTAGCCACAGAAGGCTGTGGAATCCAAGACAATGGATATTTTTAAGGCAGGGATAAATAAATTATTGATTGATACGGGTGTAGCGGGTTATGGGGAGAAGGCAGGAGAATGGGGTTGGGAGGGAGGGGTGGATCAGCCATGGTTGAATGGCGGAGTAGACTTGATGGGCCGAATAACCTAATTATGCTCCTATCACTTATGACCTTAAGGCCAGCAATGATGTTGGAATCTCTTCTTCAGAGTGAAAGGTCCTAACCTGAAATGTTGCCTATCCATGTTCCCCAAATATGCTGCCTGACCTGCCAGCACTTTTGTCTTTTCTTTTGTAAACCAGCATCTGCAGTTCCTTGTTTCTATTCCTAAATGACGCTATGGTTCTTAAATCAAGCAGAGAATACTGGACAACAATGTTTCATTGTACATTTGCAGTATGAAAAAAAGCTAATTGACCAGAACCATTAATTCTGTTCTATTTACTCAGTCGTTGCTTGACCTGCTGAGTACCTTCAGCTTTTTTTCAGTTTATTATTTCAGATTTCCAGCACCTACAATTTATTTTTAAATGTACTGCATGTCAGGGTAAATGCCTGTCTTGCTTTCAGAATGTATTGAGACAAAACAAATGAATCCCTAGAAGTAAGGATTTATTTACATGATGGAATAGACTTGCTGCAAACCTATTCATGAAATTGCGTGTTAGTCACTCCAATTTTTGCTACCCAATACGATCGCAACACCAACATACCAGTATTTTGCATGCTTTTGGACTTCAAAGCTAGATTGTTCATGGATTTTTTTAACAGTTTATAATTATGCAATGGTTTTTATCACTGAAGGATGCTATTCAGCTGTCAAGTATGCAGCAGTCTAACTAGTCTTGCCCTCCACAGCACTGCTGATTCTTTCCTTTCACATGTCTTGTTCCCTGATGAATGTTATAATTGAATCTGTCCCCACTGCTACTCTTAAAACAATATATTCCAGACCTTGCCACGTTCACTGAAAATAATTTTATTTCCTTGTGACTCTTGTTCTTTTATCTGTATCCAAAGGACTTGAACTTTATTTCGCCTTCCATCACAGTGAGGAATGTATAGGAGTCACTGTGGTGGATGTTCATGTTGAAATGTGTTTAAAGTGATCTGTTACTTTTAATTGTATGACTGACCTGGCCAATGAAATTCCTTGTATGTTGCAAAACATATACTTGGCAAATAAAATGTGATTCTAGTCCTTGACCACTGGACTAATCCATCTATACCCTTAATGATTTTTAAATATCCTTCTCACTTGGCATCCAAACTTCCTTTGTTCTGAACAACCTTGGTTTCTCCAAATTTCCCAAGTGAATGAAATCCCTTGTTAACAGCATTATTTTATTAAATCTCTTTTGTAACATTTTGAAAAGTTTTTGTGGCTTTCCCAAAATTTGATGCCCAGAACTGGATACAATGCTGTGGTTGTGACTGAACAAGATCAAGCATTTTTTTTTGTATCTAAAGGCTCATTGTGTCTTTCTTGCTCTTGAAATCTGTGCTTCAATTCATGAAGTCCAAGATTCCATCTGATGTTTTAACCACTAGTCCCAATGTATTCTACTACTATCGACAAACTTCTCATATATAACAGGATAAGTAATGGTGGACGTTCATGTAAGATCAGCATTAATCTTGCATAGTCAAACATAACCAAGTCAGGCACAATTAAAATTGTGACGAGGACAGAAAGAATGAGCCTTTTCTCTGGTTTGTATTCCCTGTTAGTGTGCAGAGTTGTCCTGCACCTTGAGAAATTGCCCAATTCAGCATTAGACTTGAATATTCTTGCAGTGCTTGCTTCTTGAGAACTTCCTTTCCTATTCTGATGGTTGCAAAAACAAAATGATACGATGGCACAGCTATATGTTCAATACCATTCCATTACATAAAATTTGAAATCAAAATTGATTGAAATTGAAAGCCCCCTGTCAGAAAAAAAGCTGTTTGAGCAAACCATTACAAGTGCATGTATATTGACCGATCACAATGCATTCAGCAGTAGTGTGTGAACCCACATGCTTCACTCCAATCCATTGCTAATAATGATCAATCAATCGCAGGAAATTGTCAGTTCCTTTCTCGTGCACTCGCAGCCCATGATTACGATTTCGGACGAGTATTTGTTGTTGGCTTTTTTTTCCTACAACTTTAGCAAGCAAATACAATATTTGCTAATGATTTTAAATCACTGTCCACATGAGGTCAAGATAGGAATTGCTTTTATTTCCATTTTGTATATGCTTGGCCAAAATCTTTCCCCTCCTAGTTATCCCTCTATATAACTACATTTATTTTGTATTTTACTTAATATTTTTGTGACAACAGAAAGCATTTCAGCTTACCGAGTCTAGTTTGCTTCACAGTGCAATCCCATTCATCTCTACTAATTTTTCTTATAACCTTTTGTCCCCACATTCTCATCGACTCTTCCATTTCACCCCCTCACCGCTGAACAAAATGGTTAAAGAGAGTCTAGAAGTAGGTGAAGGTGAGTTCACCACACGGAGTCCAAAACTGCCTGTGGGTACACTGGAGCATGTTCAAGAAATGTAATGCATAATACAGAACCAGTTCCATTCTCTTTGATGCAATACTACAAGATAACACTGAATAGCTAACGAGCACACAAAGCTAAATGAAGAATAAAATGGAAAGGTCAAATTTAGAACAAGTTCTGGTCACAGTGATGCAAAGAAGCAAACACAACTTTCCAGTAAGAGATGTGGAAAGGTGAAAAAGAAAACAGGCAAAGAATAGCAAAGTCAATACACATGTTTCATATAATCAGCAAGTAAATGGAAACATAATGGTGGACATGTTGGGTATTTCAATATTTGGACATAGGGAGAATCCCATAATTGCTCATTTGAATCCGAAATATGGACAGGCCAAAATGAATTAAGCAATGCAACAGTAATGGAGTATATAATTGGGTTCCTTGGGTCCAATTGATGAAATCTTGCGGTTTTAAAGATTGCAGAGCACGAACAATGTAATTATTTGGGAATTGAGAGAGTACAGAGGAGATTTACTAGAATGTTGCCAGGGTTTCAGCAACTATGTTACAGAGAAAGGTTGAACAAGTTAGGTCTTTATTCTTTGGAGTGCAGAAGGTTAAGGGGGGACTTGATTGAGGTCTTTAAAATGACAGAGTTGACGTGGATAAGCTTTTCCCATTGAGGGTAGGGAAGATTCAAACAAGAGGGCATGACATGAGAATTAAGGGACAGAAGTTTAGGGGTAACGTGAGGGGGAACTTCTTTACTCAGAGGGTGGTGGCTGTGTGGAATGAGCTTCCAGCAGAAGTGGTGGAGGCAGGATCGATTTTAACATTTAAAAGTAAAGTGGATAGGTATATGGATAGGAAGGGAATGGAGGGGTATAGTCTGAGTGCAGGTAGATGGGACTAGGGGAAAACAAATGGTCGGCACGGACTGGAAGGGCCGAGAGGGCCTGTTTCCGTGCTGTAATTGTTATATGGTTATATGGTAATTGTCTTTTTACATTGGCAAGTTGTCAATACAGTGTTGTTTGAGAAAGGCAAGGGAATGAATCCAGGAAATAATGAAGCAAAGCCTAATCTGCATTGTGAGGAAATTATTAATGCCTATAATTACCTGAAGACTTGGTCGAAGAGAGCCAACATGGAGTTGTAAAGAAGATAGACACCAAATGCTGGAGTAACTCAGCATATCAATAATAGAAGGAATGGGTGACATTTTGGGTTGAGACCCTTCTTCGGACTTCCTCAGACAAAGTATAGTTTGTACCAGAAGATTTTTGAAAAGTAGTTTCAACTGACAGCAGACCAGCCATGAAGACTAGCAAGCCTATTAATGAGATTTTTAAGCAACGTGGATGATGATACAAAAAGCAATGTGTCTAAATTTATTAATGTATGAAGATAGGTGATTGGTAAATAAATTGAAGCACTGAGTTCTGAAGATATCAAACTACTTGGACAGTGTTTGATATCTTCAGTAGGGAGCTGATGGAACCAGTTGAATAGTACGTTAGGAGACTGTAGGCTGAATGGGTATCTACAGATGCTCCTTGAATTACGATATTTGGACTTTACGATGGTGCAAAAGCAATATACATTCAGTAGAAACGTATTTCGAACTTTTAATTTTTTTTTCTGGGTTAGCGATATGCGGTACATATCGCTAACCTTGGAGCGCAGAAGGTTAATTGGGGACTTGTTAGAGGTCTTTAAAATGATGAGAGGGATAGACAGAGTTGACGTGGATACGTTTTTTCCATTTAGAGTAGGGAAGATTCAAACAAGAGGACATGATTTGAGAATTAAGGGACAGAAGTTTAGGGGTAACATGAGGGGGAACGTCTTTACTCGGAGAGTGATAGCTGTGTGGAATGAGCTTCCAGTGGAAGTGGTGGAGGCAGGTTCGATTTTATCATTTAAAAATAAATGATAAAATGATCTGGTAAACGATAGCGGCAAATGATAGCAGCCGGATTGCAACAAAACCCAACAGATTTCCGTCCAGACAGGCAAATGGCAAGGAAGAGCAAAGAGCTGAGCAGGAACCTAGAGCACCTGAGCTGGTGCCTGCTGATCGGAAGGACCTCAGAGTCGCCCAAGCCCCAGCTCAACGGGAGGGGAAGGTCAAGCAGCCCGAGACCAACAGCAGCCCAGACCCCATTGCAGTACAAAACAAAGTCAATAGCAAGCAGAAAAAATCGCAGGCAATCAAACCAAGTATTGAGTGGCACTCGAAGCTGGCTGAGGGCTTCAGACCCTGCGACGTGCACCAGAAAACCTCTGTACGCCCCAGTGCCTTCTCCCACTATGCTCGAGCCTTATCCGAAGAGACAGAATGTTTGGTCGGTTAGGTGTATTAAATGCATTTTGGACATGATATTTACGATGGGTTTATCAGAACGTAACAACATCGTAAGTCGAGGAGCACCTGTATTGTACTTTTTTGTTTATTCTGAGCGTTTTCTTTAAAAGTAGTACAGTATTAGATTTCTAAACCAGCTACCATCTCTTTCATATTCTTCAGTGTGCATACATTGTTGACCATACTGCAATTGAGAAATTTGCAAAGTATTCTTGGACAGCTGTTAGTTAATTAATATTGCGTAGGAAGAAACTGCAGATGCTAGTTTAAACCGAAGATAGACACAAAATGTACTCAGCGGGACAGGCAGCATCTCTGGAGAGAAGGATTGGATGGCATTTCTGGTCGAGACCCTTCTTCAGACTGATGTCAGGGGAGTGGGTGGTACATAGATAAGGTGGTGTAAGGTATGAAAACAGGACAAAGGCATGTAAGTGAAAACACTTTTAACTTGTCTTAATTTAGAATTTACCCCTTGTTTGTTAGTGTTTTTGAATGCGAATTGGAAAGGCATTTGAGAATAATTTACAGGGCTTTGCAAGGGTGGGATAATGAATCTGGTTGGGTTGTTTTCATAGCACGCACAGTTTGATAGGCCAAATGGCAGCCATCTGCACCTGCGTAATAGTGTGAAGCAGAACTAACTGCCATGTTACGTGACAGTAGATGCTACTACAATTAAAGTAGAACATACCATTTGTGTGTGAATTTGTTTTATGTGGTGGAGCCTTTGCACTCCAGCTGCAATGTGGTCTTGACTGAGTGAACCTTTAGTCTGTGGATTGTGACACGAGAATGCAGGAAAGTTTACAATGCAGAAGGGAGCCGATCAGTCCGTGTCTGCTGTTCAAAACGTGCTGCCCTGTGTACTCCCACTCCCCAACACTCAGTGCCTAGCTTGATGGGTGGTTAGAGTTCTGCCTCTACTGACCCTTGAGGACATTGAGTTCACGACTCCTGCATTCTTCTGATCTACGCAGTTACACAGCAAATTCAATATGCATAACTTTATTTGCACGCCCACTGTTGACCCCTCACCCAGTTCTGTTCCCCTCCATCCATTTATCTCCCACCCCTTCCTGCTCCAAGTCCTCTCTTTTCTTTTTTTTTTGCTCTCTTCAACCCTCTAGCCCTCCCTCTGGTTCTACATTTTACTCTCAGAATGCTTCTGCACCCCTGCACCCTTCTGTCTCACTTCACCTCCAGTCTTTGGCATACATGGATGAAGATTATCGCAATCCCCCCTTCTCGCCATCTCCTTCTCCCTGTATCACTTCCCAATTCTTGCCCTACCCCTTTTCCTTGTGCCTTTACCAGCTTTCACCTCTCTACTCCATCTTCCTGAAGAAGGGTCCTGACCCAAAACGTCATCAGTCCACTTCCCTGCACAGATACTGCCTGGCCTGCTGCGTTCCTCTGGGACTTTTTTTAAAATTCAAGATTCCAGCATCTTTGGTCTCGTGTCTCCCATGTTCTTTTGAGCTCAATTTGGTATCCAGGTTTCCCATTATAAGTCAGTTCCATTATAAACAGATGTGGCAGTGGGAGCAAATGTTCTGATAACAGGAAGCATCCATGTGAACAAAATTTTAGGCGCGTGTGCATATGTTTTGATCCAGCTTCATGCATGTGAGACACATGACACCAGCTGGGATTGATTCAATGCTAAGGCTTTGCTGCAGAATGTTGCAATGAAAATAAACTATTTGCAAACTCCAAGGCAGTGATGTGCTCCAGTTCTTGATGTCATTTATTTTTCGATCTGACATTTCATTCCTTTTAATAAAATTGTACTAGTGCAGGTGTTGCAAGAACTAATGCTGTAGGTGTTAGAAATCTAAATCAGGGAATGACTAATAGTTTAGTTTAAATATACAGTGAGGAAAAAGGCCCTTCGGCCCACCGAGTCTGTACCAACCAGCAATCACCCATACGCTATTTCTATCCTATACCCAAGGGATAATTTACAGACATCAATTTACCTACAAACTGTATGTAGACACAAAACTGGAGTAACTCAGCGGGACAGGTGGCATCTGTGGAGGGAAGGAATGTGTGAAGTTTTGGGGCGACCGAAACATCACCCATTTCTTCTCTCCAGAGATGCTGCCTGTCCCGCTGAGTTACTCCAGCTTTGTGTGTCTATCTTCGGTTTAAACCAGCATCTGCAGTTCCTTCTTGTACGTCTTTAGAATGTGGGAAGAAACCAAAGCACCCTGTTAAAACCCACTCAGTCACAGAACATGCAAACTTTGTACAGACAGCAGCTGTAGTCGGGATCGGACCCAGGTCTCTAGCACTGCAAGGCAGCAGCTCTGCCGCTGTGCCAATTTGGATTGGGAGGTATTTGAGGAGAAAGTCATAGATTTGGCTATGGGGCGTTTTATCAGGTGGGATATGGGCTTCAATTGGACATTCATAAACAAATGCACAGCCTGAAAATGATAGCAAAACAATAAATATAAATGCTCTGTTATAGAGTAGCAGCAGTGATTAAATAAAATAAGGTTGAAGCTACAAAGCTCACTTTAGTTTAATTTAGAGATACAGTGCGGAAACGGGCGCTTCGGCCCACCGAGTCCGCACCGACCACCGATCCCCCAGCATTATCTTTTCCTACATAAACTAGGGTCCATTTTGCATTTTCTACCAAGCCAATGCCATACCAAGCCACTTCTGTTGTAATAAAGCATTATGGAAATGATAGTTGGTCAAGAGTAGGCGTGAAATGTTAAAAGCACAACTGAGATGGAGGAGTAAACTAAAAATCTAGCAAAACAAAGTGGATTATGTAGTTCAACCATGACAGCAGAGCAGATTAATACCAGGGTTTTTTTCCGTAGCACTGACATTGAATCTGCTCCTTCTGCAATCCTAGTAGCTCTTACGCAACTATTTGAATCATTTTTTTTTTTTCAGTGGTGGGAGGGGGTCAGAAGGGTTTATTTTTTCACTGCTCCTGTCGTGTCAAACAAACACAAATGTAATCGTTATAGCAAATTAGAAATCTGGTATAAAAATAAAATGCTGAAAAGTAATCTGGTCGGGCAGCATCATGACCTGCTGAATGTTTCCAGCATTTACTGTTTTTAATTTAATTATAAACAGCCAGGAGAAATTAAAGCTAAAAATACCAGAGCCAAATTCTGAAGGATCGTGAATTACTTGAAAAAGAACCTTTAAAGTTTGTCATAAAATCTTTAATGGAAAATAAATCTGGTTTAATTTAGTTACCAGCTTCTGTTTCCAAGTCGAAATGGTTATCTATTCAGGCTGCCAGATGATTACGGCACTGGTTGCCTGACTTAGCAGTGAATGTCACCGGCTGCCAGAACACGTCAAAACATTTGCTTCCTAAGTAACTTTCTGCAGTGGTCTTTGCACATGGGATGTGCTTCCAGAGAGTGGACTTCTTCCTAACTGCACGATTGTTCCAGGCAGGATGCATTTCTCTAATACTTGCATTTATTTCGTGGTTCTGCTTTTTTACACCAAAGCAGTGTTTAATGAAAACTCTTTGATCTGAAACATTAACTCCTCCACACACCAGAAATGCTGCTTGAATGGCTGAGTTCTTCCGGTATTTGTTTTTTTGCTTCATATTCCTGCACCTGTGATTTTTATTTGTTGTCCCTGCTGTTTGTGGGATATCATTGTTGTTTATCGCCAGCTAACCTATCATTTGTAAGTGCAAATACCCTTACCAAGCTTCCATGGTGATAATTCCCATGTCAGTGGTACAGCCTTTTTCTAATTTGCGTGCATACTGTATTTTGCCACCTCCCTGCCTTTACAAACTTTTCTCCTCAAGTTCTGAAGTAGAGTTAATAATTTTAATTCTGCTGGGAGCTCTCTGCTAGTTTCTCCCAGCTGCTTGCTTCTGGTTATGTGGTCTACATTGAATCCGAGCCAATGGTAATGTTACCTGAACTGGAAAGTTGGCTTTAAATTCTAATCCAACACTAAGCTCTATCCAAGCTGGTGTTTTGACTCTGGCCTGGAAAAGTTCTGGAAAAGTCTCCACCCGAAATGCTGCCTGTCCCGCTGAGTTACTCCAGCATTTTATGTCTACCTTCGATTTAAACCAGCATCTGCAGTTCCTTCCTACACAGAAGGTTTTGAAAGTTTGAGGGGGATGGTTTTGAAGTGATGCCAAAAAGCATTTCAGCACAAATGTGGAAATTCACTCCTTCCAAAAACTGAACAGGTTGTTCCAACTTTGTAAACATCGAGATTGATAATCATTGAGCAAAAATATTAAATGTAAAAACTAGTAAAAAATATTCAACATAAATAACCCCTCATCTAAATAAACAGGGGGACCTGCATAAGAGGACTTGATATTTACTTGTACTAATTGCATATTTCCTTCTGACATGGGAGGCGAGTTGGAAATTGGATCCAAAATTGGCTGCTTAATGAGGCTGAGGTAAATGGTAGATGACTGTCTTGGTGAGTGAAACCCATGACCAGCTGGGATCCCTACTGTTTGATTATAGCTAAAATGATGAAGATTGAGGTGATACGTTTCCAGATAACACAAAAATAGTGATGAGGTGGACATAGCTGATGGCATTTAATCCTGGTAAGTGTAAGGTGGACAATTAAGAATAAGAGACACATAATGAACTAGGACCCAGAGTATTGAGAAACGGAAGGACCTTGTGTACAAGCACTAGCAAGTGAAACTTTTTTTTTAACTCTTCCAGGATTTAAAGTTGAGGGAAAAGCTTAAGTGTACGTTTGGCTTGGTCGTGGTGCAAGTAATGAACCCTTTCTGGAGCATGTCTACAAGTTCTGCTCGAAAGGTAATGAAAATTTATGTCCAAGGCAATTATTTATTCTCTTGAGTAAGTTTAAGATTTACTATCTTTTTTGATAGCAATCTAGGAAAGCACTGTACCTATATTCTAAATGACTAGAATGTTTCTACGTTAACAAATATTGCTTGTGAAAATAATGTTAGTGTTTTTGCTAATAGTAAACAATAATTTGCTGATGGTGAACAATGCTGACGGTAGTGACAGATTACTGATTACACTATATCATTCGATCTGTGACCCTGCCCTTCAAATATACATCCTGATAAGTTTTAAATATGAGGATATTTGCGACCACCTTTTTCAAACCGCCGGAGTGAAAATGTTTTCTTCCTAATAATCCGTTCACCAATTACTTTAAATACCTCCCTCCCTTTCACATCGCCAACGCATCTCTCCAGTAATGTGGTGAATCAAAATTGCACACGCTATCTTAGCTTTGACCCAAGGAGCACTGTATGCAGTTCGAACATATCCTTCCTACTTTCATAATCAAACTAAGGTTAGAAATGTAAGCATACTGCCAATCTTGTTAACCACCACTTATCTTTTTACCATTTAAGATCCAATTTGCCTTCGACTGCATCCTTTGGACCGGTTACCCTTTTGAGTAGCCTAGTGTATGAGATCTTTTATATTAAAAAAAAATCAATGTTTACATCCACAACATTATTTAAACACTTGACAATATTGTGGAATACTTCATAATTTAAAATATCTACCCATTCTATTCTACAGAAATCTGACAGTGAAGAAAGAAGTGTATCTGGTGAACAGAAGACGAGTCCACCAAGGTCTTCAGCGACCAAGAAACAGTTGCCCTCTATACCAAAAAATGCCATTCCTGTAACTAAACCCATATCTCCTATCACATCTACACAGTCAACAAATGGTACACATGCTTCTTATGGTCCGTTCTACCTAGAATATTCACTCCTTGCTGAATTGTAAGTAGTATTATTTTTATTTTCAATTCATTCCTAATGGTAGTATATGACTGGTCTTAAAAAGTTACAATTTATCCATGAAATTTGCAGAAACAAATGAGGTAATAAAATACAATTAAGTTTATTAAACATTGCTGTATTGACACCATTCTCCTGGTATAATTCTCAATTATCCCTTTGTAGAATATGTAATATCTTCATTTTGAAATGAAAATCTTTACATAAATTGAAATAGGCATATGTCATAGCTACAAGTTTTTTTTAGAAAACCTTAATTCATTTGGATAGTTATTTGACCTTGTTGATCTGATAATATCCACTTGACAATTCTGATATTTATAATATTTTGCAGTACCTTAGTTGTAAAGCAAAAACTGCCTGGTGTGTACATACAACCTTCCTATGGCTCCGCATTAAGTAAGTATTCTTATAAAAAGATAAAAATAGTTTTAGTTGAACTCTTTCTGCTTTGTTTTCCCCTTGTTTTTAACAATATTTTTGTCCCTCCCCCCCCCCCGCCCCCCCCCCCCCCCCCCCCCCCACAGTGTGGTTTGGAGTGATTTTCATTAGACATGGATTATACCAGGATGGTGTTTTTAAATTTACGATTTACATCCCTGACAACTATCCAGATGGCGATTGTCCTGTAAGTGATGTTCAAACTTAATTCCTTTACGATATGTTTAATTTATCAACTTGCACAGCATTGATATGTTTACTGTTTAAGATAAAACCAATTTTGATTTAAATAGTATAATGTAATGCTTTATATCACTAATTACTTCTTTGCTGTCAGTCTGCCAAATAGAGGAATAAAATAGCAACTTCCCCAAATAAATCACAGCCGAACTGGTTCAAAGATGCTTCCTCACTCTTGTAGTAAAAACACACATAGCTGGAGGAATTCAACGGGTTAGACAGCATCTATGGAGGGAAATGGACAGAGATGTTTCAGAAGACAGACACAAAAAGCTGGAGTAACTTAGCTGGTCAGACAGCATCTCTGGTGAAAAATAATAAGTTACGTTTCAGGTCGAGACCCTTCTTGAGACCGATGAAGGGTTCTGTCCTGATCTGCTCCTTTCCCTCCACAGATGCTACCTAGCCCATTGACTTCCTCCAGCCATTTGCGTTTTAGTCAGATTTTCAGCATCTACCGTCTCTTGCGTCTCTGTCTTTTTTGCTCTCTCCATTTTTTGTGTTGCTCTGAGTGAATTCTCTTGTGATATTATTTTTGGTGGCGGTCCCCTTGATTTGAGAACTGTCAGATTATTCTAGCTAACGTGGACTTAAGTAAGGTCTTGATGCTGCCAGACCTGCTGTGAATCTCTTGTAGTAAAAGCCAAACTGCTGGAGGAACTTGGCAGGTCAGGCTGGATCTAAGGAGGGAATGGACTATTCAGGACGGGACCCTTCATCAGTTTGGAAAGTCACCAGCAGTTTGTTTTTATAACATTGTTTGAAAATCTTATAACTTGTAACCTGGTAGACATTGAAATATGTCAAATATAACTTATGACCAATGGATTTGTTTATGAACACATATTAATACGTCAGTATTAATGTGACTGATAACCTGGGGTGGGGAAGACCACAAAGGCATTGGATAATTGTGCATGTGCAGGTATTATTATCATTTAATTGTAAGGTATTGTGTGGTGTAAGTTTAAAACATGGAGATGTGTAGGGCAAGTTTATTTTTAAGAGTGGTGGGTGCGTGGAACACATTACCAAGGGTAGTGGTTGTAGCAGATACGATAGTGACATTGGAGTGGCCTTTAGATAGGTGCATAGAAGCCCAGGGAATAGAGGGATATAGAACATGTACAGGCAGATGAGATCAGTTTAACTTGCCATCATGTTTGACCCAAACATTGTGAGTTGTAGGGCCCATTCCTGTGCTGTACTGTTCTACGTTATATGTTCTATGTAATACAGAAACTGACAGTTGACGCATTTGGCTTGTCTTTTAAAAAATAACAAGAATTACCTTTTGCCTAACTTTAGTAATGACATGAGAAAAAACAGTCCGAACTAAAACAAAATTAAAGACCCAGTTATTATATTTTAATTTTGTCAATGTTCTGCTAGCAGCGAAAATTAATTGCTGTAACTCTAAAATATCTTGAATAATAATGTTTTTGAATCTACCAATGTCTATTTTAATATTCTGCATTCTTTTAGCGCTTGATATTTGATATACCAGTCTTCCATCCATTAGTCGATCCAACGACAGGAGAATTAGATGTAAAGAGAGCATTCACAAAATGGAGGTTAGTATGTTTTGCTTTCTCCAATTTAGTCAACATCTCAATCTATATTAATCTTTTGCTTTGATGGATGAGTGGGATGCTGCTTCTGTGGCAAAAAAAATATTTGTGGGGTCTGTGTGGTATAGATTTTATTATAGAATTTGCAAACGGGTGCAAAATTGAGGCAGCAAACAATCTAATGAGACGGGATTTAATAAATGGCAAACCATGAAACAAAACCACAGACATTTAACATTGCAGTCTTTTATCGTTAATTCTACCTTGGTAAACTAATCCCTTTTTAAAAATAAAAAAACCTCACAGCTTATTTAACAAAACTTCTCACTGAGAGTACAATGAGAACAGTGTGCAAAAAGTTAGAAATGGAATTGAGTAACAATTTTCGTTTCGATTGCACCTGCAAAGAATGCAACAAGATAGCCTGGGGTGGAACAATGACGGGAACTTGGAGATTCTCCTATTGAAACTATACAATGCCAAAGTTGTCATTTGAAATTGTAGTGCCAGCCTCAACTGTGGGTATTGCCATAATTCAATGCACCTTGACCTCAAAAAAATGGTGGACACCACCTGGTCCATTAAGGGCACTGATCTCCCTACGATTGAAGGAAGCTATAAGAGACACTGCCTCAAAGACTGCCAGAATCGTCAAAGATCCATTCCAACTTTGCCATGCTCTCATTTCACTCCTACCATCGGGAGGAAGGGAGAGGAGTCTGAAAATCGTGACAGATTTAAGAACAGCTTCTTCCCAACAACACTGAACACTGTAACACACTAACTACTTTATGGATTCTGGATGGTCTTCGCTGCACTGTGGACTTTTGATTTTTTTTCCACTAGCATTGGGGGTTTTTTTGTATCTATGTGTATTGTATTTATTTACAAGCCAGTTATGCTGCTGCATGTAAGAATTTCATTGTTCCATTGTAGGAACATATGACAATGAAACACTCTTGAATTTGGGATAGTGGGGGAAAGTAGCATAATGATTAAATGTAAATGATACAGAATATATTGTGATTCCTTCCTGATGCCTTTATATATACTTGGATCCCACAGGCGAAATCATAATCATATCTGGCAGGTGTTGATGTATGCACGCCGGGTGTTCTACAAGATTGATACGGTTAATCCCTTAAACCCTGAAGCTGCAGTACTGTAAGTTTCAATATTTGTAGCCCACCTAAACTGAAAGTTGCTCTTAACTTTAAAACCAATTTTGCACCTGAATTTAAATAGACCTAATTGCAGAACTGTTTGAATTTTTGTTTTAACAAAAAAGCTGGTGGTGAATCTTTTTTTAACCACAGGAGATTGTGGAGGCCAAATCAATGGATTTTTTTTTAAGGTGGAGATTGATAGATTCTTGATTAGTATGGGTGTCGGGGAGGTCTGGAGAATGGGGTCGAGAGGGAAAGACAGATCAGCCATGATTGAATGGCGGGGTAGACTTGATGGGTTGAATGGCCTAATTCTACTCCTAGAACAAATGAAGCGAATGATCTTGCTTTTGGAGTTGGTGGCACTCTCAGCTAACTTGACGGCTGTCCACAAAGTACTAACTGCAAATGCTAATTTATGCCAAAGAAAGACACAAAATGCTGGAGTAACTCAGCGGGTCGGGCAGCATCTCACAATTGCTGGCATACATATCCCCTCTCATAATGTAATTTGTTGTGGAGCATCAGTTCGGGTGTTTTACAATAATGATCATCACACATGTTAAACAGCAAGTTATAGTGAAGAATACTTGGTTTTAGTGAAAAAAACACAATTTGTGATGGTATGTTAAAAATGCAAATTAAATTGTAATGATGAAATATCACAAATACTATTATAAAATTGGTTATTTTGAAATATTTGATCATCTTGCATGTTGTTTTCTGTAGGGCTGGAGAAATTTGTAAACAAGAAATAGTCATTTAACCATTTTTTTAAAAACTTGCTCTCACTTCATGCAACAAAGCATCAAGTTTGAGGGTAGACACAATGCTGGAGAAACTCAGCGGGTGAGGCAGCATCTATGGAGAGAAGGAATTGACGACATTTTCGGTCGAGACCCTTCTTCAGACTGATGTCGAGGAGGGGGTAGGACAAAGAAAGAAAGTAGGTGGAGACAGTGGGACTAGTGGAAGAACGGGGAGGGGAAGGAGAGAGGGAGCAAGGGCTACCTGAAGTTAGAAGTCAACATTCATACTGCTGTGGTGTAAACTACCCAAGCGAAATATGAAGTGCTGTTCCTCCAATTTGTGCTGGGCTTCACTCTGACAATGGAGGAGGCCCAGAACAGAAAGGTTAGATTGAGAATGGGAGTTGAAGTGCTGGGCTACTGGGAGATCAGCTTGGTTAAGACGGAATGAGCAGAGGTGTTCAGCAAAACGATCTTTCTTAAATATTAAGTTTGAGGGTTTAGTTTAGGGACACAGCATGGAAACAGATCTTTCGGCCCACTGAGTCCGCACCGACCAGCGATCCTACACACACTAGGGACAATTTACACATACATCAAGCCAAGTAACCTACATACCTGTACGTCTTTAGACTGTGGGAGGAAACTGAAGATCTTGGCGAAAACCCACATGTTCACGGGGAGAGTGTACAAACTCTGTACAGACAGCACCCGTAGTCGGCCCCGAACCCGAGTCCCGGCGCTGCAAGGCAGCAACTGTTGTTGCGTCACTGTAATGGGTATTCTTAAAGTCTTTCAATGTGCTAATATTTGAATGTTATGCTGGAGACGATCAGAAAGTGGAAGTCACTAGGGTAGCATGCAATTACTGGCCGTGGTTTTTCTATTTCTCCGCTTTATTGTACATCCAGAGCCCTCATAGTAATTGTAACATTCGCAAAATCCAATCCATTAATGTGGTATTGGTAATTTTTTGTGTTTAAAGTGACTGATACTGGGCTACCGGGACCGTAATAAAGTGAAAATTACTGATGTTTGAGCTGAATATTTACAATTTTAGAAGTTATCTGAAAAACGATGTAGGTAAATGAGTACGTTTGTCTTGCAATTTTAGAACATAAGAACAGACTAGCACAGGAATAGGCTCTTTGGCCCACGATATCTGTGTGGAACATGATGCCAAGGCAAACTAATCTCATCTGCTTACACATGATCCATTCCCTGCATATCCATGTGCTTATCTAAAAGCCTCTTAAACGGCACTCGTATCTGTCTCCACCGTCACCCATGACAATGTGTTTCAGGGAACCCACCACCCTCTGTATAAAATAAATAAATAAAACAGCTTTGGCCAGACATATCTCCTTTTAAACTTGGCTGTCTCACCTCAGAGCTATGCCCTCTAACCTTTGATATTTCCTCCCTGGGAAAAGGGTTGTGACAGTCTGTGCCTTTCATTTTATATACTTCTATCGGGTCTCCCCTCAATCTCGGGCGTTCCATAGAAAACGATCCAAGTTTGCCCAACCTCTCCTTGCAGCTAATACCCCTAATCCAGGCAGCATTCTGGTCAAGTTTTTAAATAGAAGATAGGATTTGAACAGTGTTTGGAATATTGATCCATCTTTCATCCCTTAAGTTGCTCTGAAACATCATGGGATTTTGTGTGGGTCAATATCTATTAGCCGCATCACCTAAATGCCACTAAGTTGTGTAAATAGGCTTGCAGTGTTGATATGCACTGTTGTGACTTTGTGCAGGTCTTATGATTTGATAATTTGAGGTTATTGTTCTGACAGAAATCTTATGCCTTCTTATTGAGTCCACATCACAAGATTAGAAATTGATCGTGAACACACTTCTCCGCATCTTTCGCTTCTTGTCCGTGGTAGTGGAAAGATTGGTGGAAATAGGGCCGTGACGTGAATGCTCTTTCCTTGACCCCATGCTGTCACTAAATTCATTAAAGGATGTACAGGATAATTAAAGATAAAACAGATGTGAATTAAAGATTTGAAAGCAAGCACTGCAGTTTTAAGCCCAGCCTTTCTGCATTTTTCAATTGTTCTCAAACATGCTTGATTAGAAATCATTGAATTAGTCACTCTGAAGTTGTGCTTTCTTTTTCAGATATGAAAAAGACATTCATTTATTCAAAGGCAAAGTAATTGAAAGTGTGAAACTATGCAATAGTCATCTTTTTGATCAACCTAAAATGGATGACCCATATGCAATTAGGTGAGTTTTGGTCATTTTGAAACTAATTGATACCTTGCCATCAGTAAGTTTCTTGTGCATAACCTATTTTTTTGCAAGACTGTATAGAAGTTTGTCTGCCCGCTTGTTATTGTCACAAGTAAAAGATCATTTAGATATTGTCTACAAGTAGCAATTTTATATTTGGTCAGAACTTGAGTATCATTTGTGCTTTTGTATACGGGGACATTTTGCTGAACTGTATGTGAAAAATAATTTCACTGTATCTCGGTACATGTGACAATCGAACACCATTGAACCATTCTTTAAAAAAATTAAAATGAGAACTTGGTAACAGCTTAAATATTCAAATGGTAAGAATGGGCTGGGAACGCAGCAGATCTCAACCTCGGCAGGACTTCCGTGCCAACCGGTGAGCTGAATTTACTACCTGCAGTGGGGCTGTGGCACTCTGGCCTGGCCGGAGCCGGCAGATTCATTCCCATAGTCAACTTCAGAGGCCAGCTTCGCAGGCTGTTCGCAGGCAACTCGGTCCCTCAGCTGCCTAAGCTGACAGCTCCAGGACTTGTCTGAGGCCATGACCACTGTTGGTCCGACAAAACGGATAATTCTGAAAGTCTCTGGAAACAGGAGTGTCAGAAAATCTGTGGTGGACCTGTACTTCTGCTAGAAAGTCTGCAGATGAATGGAATAGGTTTTTTTTTTAAGGCAGAAAAGTCAGGTGGTCACTTGGTAAAGCTGCTTAAGGGCTGTCAATGCTTGTGGGGTCTCATACCACCAAGGAAGCATTGACTTTAAAGCAGGTAACATTCTGACCTTCATGTGCAAAGTGAGAGAAATATTATTATTTTGTTTTAAGATGTATCTGTTTCTTCCAAAGCTTTTCACCCTGGAATCCAGCAGTACATGAAGAAGCCAGAGAGAAGATGTTATCTCAAAAGGTAAATTAACCTCCTATATTGTAAATTGAAAAGTATTGTGTTTATGGGTACCTGGCTAACATGTCAGCCAGCTGACCTGTTCCCCATGACAAATGCACTGTGCAATCCTTGATCGTAACTCTTATCATTTCTTGACCACGACTGCTTTGTATTTGTATTGGATGCTGGTGCAAAACGAGTGCTTGTGTGCATTTCAAACAAAGCTCGCACAAATACTTTTATTATATGCAGTAATCTTTTGGCCTGGTGCCATTTGAGTTCCCATTTGAGAGAAATCTGCTCCACAACAGTTCCTCTTGCTCTGTTTTCACTAGCATTGTTCAAATAAGTCTTGAACTTTTTTTATTTTTGTCTTCCTTTCTCTTCTTGTGCTCAATTCCAACCCACTCCATTCACAGATGTATTAAAGATTAAACATCATCTTGGATAGGTTCCTCTGTTGTTGTACCTTACCCAAACGTATCCAGGTTCAGACTTCTGGTGCTTAGTCTCCAAGTTATTTAAGTCCTTCCCTTGGCCTCAACATGTTTTACGATGAAACTTGCCTCTTGAGGCCAAATGTTTGGTCATGTCCTAACATCTTGTATGGCTTGAAGTCATATTTTGGTTAATTATGGTGTTGTGGAATATTACATAATTTTAGTGAAATCTTTAAGATGATCTCTTTCTGCTCTGCTATTGGTGGGAAAACTTTTTGCCCCTTGGTTCACCTTTAAAATGAACTTCAAACTGAGCCCCCTTTCGCATTATATACTTGCCAACCTTGTAAAAAGCTTTAAGTGTCTAGTTATAGAAGTTGTGATACTATTTCCCATTTTATTGTGCAGCCTTGCGTTAGAATTGTGAGATGCGTGGTAATTTTACATTTTCTCTTGCGTAGAGGAAGCCTGAAGATCAGATGAAAAGCATGCACGTGTCTGGTCTTTCTTGGGTCAAACCCGGTTCAACGCAACCTTTCAGCAAGGATGAAAACACTGCACAAACCTAGTACATCTTATCAATGGCACACCAGGCACTTTCTACCCATTGAGGCATAATGGACGGTTAATTGAGATGTAATTGTTTTGTGTTGGTGCAGAAGTTGGACTTTTTAGCAGTGACAGTTTAAAAACAAAACTGCAGAAGATGGTGTTTCCTGATGCATAAATTATAAAACATTTTAATTTTTTTTGTTTGAATTCAACTTTTAACAAAGTTTGTAAGACTTGCATTTTTTTGGAGACCTCTACTACCTAGGTAATTTTGGCAATACAACTATCAATTATGTTGAGATGGTTAAACTGAATTGCGTGGTTCTTTCATAAAGATGTCACCATTTTTGTAATACTGCCATTATGATGTAGAAATGTTTTTCATGTTTCGAGGCTGGCCACTGGAGATTTTTGATTTTGAGTTTAGACGTTGAGTAATCATTCAGATCAACCACATTTTGCATAGTGTATGACTTTGCCATTTTCATAAAGTCGCAATTGAGTTTTCTAAATGTAAATATTAGCATATACATTTTTTGTAAATAGCATTTTTGACCCTATAGTTAGCACTTTGAGATGAAATGGTGCTGAAAGTGACATCAGTTCATTGGATGATACATTTGGTAGGTTGATCTGTTGAAGGAATAGAGTGCTTTCAGTGAGCCAGACGCTTGGTAATTTTGGTGGTCCTGGCCCCATTTTCATGTTCTGATATCTTGTGCAATAAAACAGCACGTTGAGTTCTAAAAGTGCTGTTTACTTGCAG
Source organism: Okamejei kenojei (assembly GCA_035221665.1). Classification (NCBI taxonomy): domain Eukaryota; kingdom Metazoa; phylum Chordata; class Chondrichthyes; order Rajiformes; family Rajidae; genus Okamejei; species Okamejei kenojei. The sequence goes on along the minus strand of CM069147.1, from coordinate 8,176,094 downwards.
TGGGGTCTATTAAAAGGTGAAATAGCTGCAAGCCAAGCAACTGATGTCATGGCTTAAACTTTAAAATAAAAACAAACAAATTGCAACCTGCTCTTTCACGTTTATTTATTATGTGTGCATGTGCTTTTAGTACATGATGTCCATTGAAGCGCTTTTGGCAAAAGTGCTGGAGTAACTCGGTAGGTCAACCAATATCTCTGGAGAATGTGGATAGTTGACATTTTTGAGTTGGGATCCCCATTACCTATCCACATTCTCCAGAGATGCTGCCTGACCCACTGAGTTACCCCAGCACTGTCTTTTTTTGTAATCCAGCCTCTGCAGTTCCTTGTCTCTGTCCTTTTGCATTTGCATTTTAGATGAATATTGTCAATTCCAGTTAGGTACAACAGCCACAAATTGATCATCTTCGGTCTTTCCTCGTGCAAACCTTTTAGCTGTAAACTTTTTTTTCTTGTTACGTTCTTGACCTAGTTGTGAATTCTTATCAGCAAGATCTTCAGCACAACAAGCAGCAAAAGGCTTTCTTGCAGGCACAAGACTGCAGATGCTGGAATCTTGCAAAGTGCTGAGGTACTCAGCGGGCCTCCAAATTCACATAATTCCCCGCCCAGTGCACATATTTCTCCCACCACCCTTGTCACCCTGCTCCTTTCCCCTCTTCCTTACCCTCACCGCAAGTACAATATTTCCCTTTTGTCACTTCACCGGGTATCGACCCGAAAAGTCGCCTATTTCCTTCGCTCCATAGATGCTGCCTCGCTCAATTACTAATTGCTTTCTCTCCACTTATCACTTGCCAAGCTTTGTCCTTCCCCACATCTTTTCCATTTTTCCCCCCTACTCCAAGTTGAAGACGATCCCAACCCAAAACATCATCAGTCCATTCCCTCCACAGTTGCTGCCTGATTGGCTGAATTCCTTCAGCACTTTGTGTTCTATTACCTTGTTCTTTAATCTCTGGCCTCAACTTCCAAAACAAATTGATCACTTTTTTTGGTATTGTACCACTTCCACCTAATAGTAGATTTCTTCCAATCCTTTATTTTTCTCATCATGATGATTATTGTAATCTAACCAGTGACAGATTAAAAAAGTGTCAATAATCATCATATCCATTATTTTTCCCCAACATTTTACTGTTCTACTGTCTTTTGGTTTGATATTATCTGCAGTCACAAAGCAGGAATTTGATCTGAACTAAAAGTGCAATGCGATGATTGGCACTGTTTGAAATAATGGACAGGGGTTATCAAAATGAGGTTAACACTTGGTAATTAAACAGGAAGATAAGATGGCATGGCTTCAGTCCCTTAAACTCATGGCAACTCCAAAGGAAAATGATTTGTATTTTGAATTTAAATGTACCATTTTAATCTCATCCTCCTGGAATGTAATAATACACAATTGAGTTTTCTGTCATAAAACCTAAAGGTGCTTGCTTATTCCTATCTTTAATTATAAACTATGGACAATTAACTAAAATTAGGTCTCATGTCAACATACAGGGGGATGTTGATAAATAAATATTGGTACAGGAATCTTTTTTTTAAATCCATCAAGTTTTACAGAAATAGAAAAAAGAAAAGGTAACCTTTTGGTTTTAACCTGATTGTAAATCATACGCCATTTTCTATTTTGCTAACATATGTCATTTTATAAAAGGATGCAGCCACATACAAACATTCAATCAAATTTTCACAACTCTTACAGAGATACAACACAATAACATGTTTCTTAAAGAATCAGTTATCATTTAAATACTTTTCGTAGATTAACAAGTATTAAAGCAAATTGTTTTTAGTCACACTCGTGAAGGGTCCTTGTTTAAAATGAGTGACCAGAAGTATTGCAATAATATCCAAACTTATTTCCGGGCCATACTCCTTTACTGCCAATAATAGTACAATAACCACTTAACAAAATAATTGATATCTAAAATCAATTATCCCCTTGCAATCTTTTTTAAATGCTACACAATTTAGAAATTGTATTCAAAGATTGATATTAAAAATGTACACCCATCTACTCAAAACTTTAATATTTGCTTTTCACATTGATCTATAAAACTCCCCCATTAATAAATAATTGGATAAAGGTCATATGAGACCATCTTTTTCCTCCTTCTTTGAGTGAGCCACAACGTGCAATCGGATGTTTTTAACTGGTCTGAACAACACGGTAAGTCTATGTTTCCCAATAGAATTTGCTTAACTTCTAAGATTTGGAATGCTATGCTATAGTCTCAACTTGTATTGTGCATTGTGTGAATGTTTTGGTATTGGATACCTCCGCTGCTGAGAAGAATAAGTGCCTGATATAGAGATCGCTAACTCATTTGCCATAATATTTGCATGTGGTTGAGAATTCTATTGCCAGGGACTGGTGGATCAAGCTGACAGGAATGTTTAAAAACAATTAAGTTCTAAAGAACTGATGAAAACTAGTTGCTTACCTCATCTGTAGCTGCTAAATCCAAATTTTGAGGCATTCTTCTATCTTTTTTTATGCCAATTAAATAATAATAATGTAAAATACAAACCATTGTCCATACACGGGGAAAAATGGGAATCGCAGGTGTATAATGAGTGTTGGGGAAACAAGAAAACTGACACTTATGTTAAAGGTAAGTCAGGCAGCATCTGTGAAGGGAATGGATAGGCAATGTTACAGTCAGGACCATTCTTCTGAAACCTGTCCAATGTCTCCTCAGGTGCTGCCTGACCCACTGAGTTCTTCCAGCACCTGCAGTTCCCAGCGTCTCCTTGAAGTACACCTACTGAGGGCAAAGAATATGTGACCACAATGTATTAAATGGTACTTGTGCTGATAGTTTGCTACTTGACTTGTTTGATTTGGATATCCAAAGATCTTTAATTTTAAACCTGCTCTTTCCAATTGTTGCCTGACTTGCATTTTTTGTTGTTGTTATTTTGGATTTATCACATCTGCATGATTTTATTTTTTGCAAGAGATTAACAAACTAGACAATAGAAAATGTAAAGTTTAAGCATCAAATCCAGGATGAAAACTTCACAATATTATTGAGCATCTTCCTTTTTAGATGACCATTATACTTATATATAGAAGCTTTTGCCTTAACATTTTCAGTCCTAAGCTGCTGGCTCTCCATGTTGCACTCTTGATAGCTATGTATTAATTATTAGCATGCTATTCATAGGATCAACTGTGGGCAAATGGGACTGTTTTAGATGGAACATCTAGGTTGACATGCACAAGATGTGCCTGTTTCAGAGTTTGTATGACCCTGACCTTGCCTCAACATCTGCCTGTTTTGGGGATGAAAATCCATTGTGCATAAATACACTGAATGTAATCCATAAATGTGGAATGTTGATGGGAAGTATAAACACATCCGTAGGAATTTTCACCTGGTTGTCCCATTTGAGCAGTTGCACCAAAGGGTTCCATATCAATAATAGGATCATATCCTAAAGCTTTGCTTTAAAAATAATCTGCTCTTTTTAAAATGTATTAATGTTATAACATTTAATCTGAGTTTACATACAACAAATGTATTAATAATAACTGATTTTGGTATGAAAACTTGTTATAAGCCTGTTTTAATATTTATTTCAGAAAAGCTTAAATTTTAAAATACTTTGCTTCATAAATCTTAAACTAAAATTCCCTTGTCCAACAATCTGATCTGTTAAATTAAGCTGCTTTACAAGGCAAGAAACTGGCTATCTGTTAAAGCAGACCCTCCCTTCTCCACTGAATGTTTCTACAGCCTATGTTCACTGCTGTATTGACCCTGGGAAAAGCTTTAAGCATAATGGTAACTCTCTGGTCTACCTTTCCAGTTTTTGAGACTCTGGAGGGATGAACGTGGAAGCTGATACAATTAGAAGGTATTTATACCAAAGCCTGCACTATATCTCAGCAAATTACCAAAGCCAAGAGGTACAAATAGCATCAGTGTGAGCCCCGGTCATTGGCTACATCTTGCAAACGTCTATATAGTGCAGTGTGATTCTCCTGACAAACCCTCTTAGCTGGCAATTCACTGCCGTCGTCCAACGCCAAGCCACGTTTCTTGGTTGGAGTTTCGCCTGTCTTAATCATACTGTTGATATCCCTCAGCCTCTGCAGGTGGGACAAAAAAAATAAAAAATCAAAGGAAAACATATTTTGAGTTGCAGGAAAATGAATGTTTGGCTTGTTTCGAAAGCTCATATTAAAATATTCAAATAAGATAGAGAAAAGTATTAGCACATTTGATAAGTTTATTAAGACAGTTGCTGCATAAACTCTACATAAAGAAAACTATTTTCTCTAAATTTTCATTATGGGGCAGGCAGCAGAGAGAAACTGTTACTCAAAATGCACTGTGCTCGTGCATTTTTCCTAGACATGCTCAATTCTAACTACCTTGTGATATGTCATGGTCGAGCCCTAAACTAAAACACTGCACTAGCCCACCCTACCGTGTAGGACTTTGTTCACAATATCTTCTTCCAATATCTTTCCCACCACTAAGGCACATTAGCTATCCTAAAGGATAGTAGTAGGAGGCAAAGGTAGTCCAAACAAAAACTCTGCCAACTCTGTCAATTACTCCCTTGCTTCCCGTTACCTCCTAGGATGCACCTACTGAGACCTTGGGGATTTATTCTTGTTTAGGAACCCCAACAGTGAAGGGTGGTACTGTGGTAGAGTTGCTGCCTTCATTTATTTCCCCAGGGGCTCCAATGTTTTCACCCACATTCCAAAGACTTGCAGATTTGTAGGTTATTTTGCTTCTGTAAATTGTCCCTAGTGTCTAGAATAGAATCAGTGTACAAGTGATTGCTGGGCGATGCAGACTCGGTGGGCCGAAGGGCTAGTTTCCACGCCGTATCTAAAACTAAACTAAACCTTCATAGTAGTGATATGCTCCAGCGTGTCACTATCCCCTCCCTGAACTCACCTCCGTGTCTTCAGGATAAATATTGACAAGAAATATTCATTTACGATCTTGCCCATTCTCCCTCACATCTCATCATTTTGAACTTTAAGGGGAACATACTTTCTCCCTAGCTACTCTTACAATATACTTAAAGAAAATTTTAAGATTCTCTGTTATTGACCAGGAATTTCTCATGTTACCTTTTTGCCCCCTTCAGTGTACTCCCACACCCTTTATGCTCGAAGGGACTCGCTTGATCCCAGCTGCTTTTGTATGGATGTGCTGCTTTTTCTTGAACAGACCCACGATATTCCTTATCAACCACTGGAACTAATCCCTTTTCCAAGTATTTAATCTGTCGGATAAATTTGTCGCAGGTGATTTTGAACATATGTTGCTTTTGAAAGAATTGTGACTCACCTTTGAAGGACTTCTGCTGAAACAATAAAACATCTTTTCTCGTGGTGAAAGGGAGCCTCCGTTCTTGTGTGGTGAAATATAAATGGAATGATGCTGAGAGAGTAGGACTCTGCGGGGTGATCCCGTCCGTAAGCATGGGAAGGGAGATAAAAGTGGAGCTTCACTCTGCACAAACAAACAAATTCTTCAAACTCGTGCACATGCAGCTTAATACCGTAAACACATTCCAGTTTTTCTTTTACAATTCTTCAAACATTTTGACAGAGTAAACACTAGTACATGTAAAAAGCTATTGTTTATTCAATTTGCACAAAATAGGGCAAGCAGTTTACAAAATACCAGTTTAAGACTAATAAAACTGGTACTGATTGCCGTGTTTAGTATAAATTGAATAAACAATATGTCTTTGATATCTCCACAGCTTTGGCCCACTTAAGTTTAGGCGTGTTTGCTATAATTGAGCACAATTATCTGTAACTCATTTTCACCCAGCCCACAGCTAACAATGGGCTGTTTCCTTCATCATTACTTTTTTGTTACATATCTTGTTTCAATTTCTGACTCTGTCTGAAGAAGGGTCTCGACCTGAAATGTCACCTATTCCTTGTCTCCAGCGATGCTGTCTGACCTGCTGAGTTACTCCGGTTTTTTATGTCTATAAATTATCTCCATACTTTGTTAACAATACCAGAATTGCCATAATCTGCATTTTGTTTTTTTTTAACTATACAAGATTGTTAGATTTTAAATATATTACAGGAACCCTCTTGTGAAATAAGAATTTTGGGGCAATTTTGCACACTTCGATTTAAAGCTTCAGCTACTACAGGAAGCTCATTGACCACATTAGCTATAGATGCTTCTCTTTCCCCGAGCTAGAAGAGGACTCCATCCCACACACACAACACAAGCATTTTAAAAAACATTTTAATTAATGGAGAGACTTTGGGGTTTTGGGTGTGCATGGCAGACATTCCAAACAGTATTGCTACAACATCACATGCAGAGTGATTTTTTAATGCTATAGTACTCTCTTGTGGTACAATTTGGGAAGTACAACTCTACAATTCAAACTTGGAACAGCAGCAGACAAATTAAGGAGAGAATGTCGAAATCCAATATGCATATTTTTTTAAGCGGGCATAAACCCACAGAAAGACTTCTGATTAAATTCCCAGAGGGAGAAATTAATCAACCAACAAACTCCCTGCCTGAACATCAGCTACTACAGGAAGCTCATTGACCACAAAAACAACTACTTCAGATATGTGAAAGTTGTCCACAACTATAAATAAGTTAGCAAGCTACAGTGACTTGCACTTGCATGGGCAGGCACAAGTAAGTGGACCCAGCTTGGTTAACCAACTTGGTTGGCAAGGGCAAGTCGTGTTGAGGGGCCACTTTAAGTGCTGCGGAGGGCTCGGGGAGGCCCTGACCACGGGTGAACAGTGGGGAACATCGGGAAGAGACTGACTTTGGTGCCTTCCCTCACGGTGGGAAGTTTTGATCCTGCTGTGAGGGGATGTTTTATGTTGAACTTCTAGCTACTCTGTGTTGGGTTCTTTATTTTTTTTCCAAGTATGGTGATTTCATTTCACTGTGCCAATTGGCACACGTGACAAATAAAATGTATCTGTATCTGTATGGTTCCATATCTCCACAACCCTGCATTCTACAGGTGCTTGCAACCTGATGACTCAAGGAGAATAGCATTGTACTTCATAAGTTAAAGGAGCAGAATTAGGACATGCGGCCCATCAAGTCTACACCATTCAATCAGGGCTGATCTATCTTTCCCTCTCAACCCCATTCTTCTACCTTCTCCCCATAACCCCTGACATCAAACTAATCACAAATTTGTCAATCTCCACCTTAAAAACTTCCATTGACTTGGCCTCCGCAACTGTTTGTAACAATGAATTCCACAGATTCACCACCGTCTGATGAAGGAAATTACTCCTCATCTCCTTTCTAAAAGTATGTCTTTTGCTAAATATTTATCGTATGCCTTCTTGAACCATTGTAATTACATTTACACTTTCACAATGGCAAAAAACATCCAAATTTCAGCCTAACAATGATCAGATTGTTTATTAAGTTAAGCCTGAATTCCTTTTTAAAGTTATTGCTGCAAAGGTTGTGTTTGATCTAGAAAAAATGCAAATGTGTTTATTATTCACATTGGCATCGTACTGAAGTTTCATTGAATGAAAATTCCCAATTTTAAAACTGACGACTCACCCCATTTTCCGTGCTTGATGTGGAATACTTCAGTGCAAATGCTTTTACTCTTCGGATGTAAATGTTATTGTAGAATTGAATAAGATCACCCCTCTCCTCCTCTTCCATGTCGCTGTTAGCTCCAGCCAGTCGGGTAGGGGTAGGTGGTGCGCTACTTGGTTGAGGTACTGGGAGTGTACTGCTGGACCTCATGTTTGGACTGGAGTCTCTACTGTCTACCAAGAAACAAGAGCACATCTTATAATCAAAGTTCCCCAAAGATGCAAATCACACTGGTTAAGAACAATGACATGAAAGGGCAAGTAGTAAGAGGATTGAAATACTGTCCGAGAGGCAGTAAGTACTGTGTGCCCAAAATCTCTGTCCACTTGGTTCCAAAATATGCTATTTGTTTTTTTTTTTAATCTGTAAAAGGAAACCAAATAAACAAGGGAGGAAGGAACAAACGTTAGTCAAAAACATTTAGAATAAAGCATCAGGATTAATTTTCACACTATTTTGGACATCAACTAATTTATAACCCAGAATACGAATAGTGAATTCTCTAACTTCAAATACTAATCCCTTTACCTTCTCCTTTCCCACCCCACCCCGATGCTCTCTCATTTCTCCCACTACCTCTACCCCCCCCCCCCCCCCATCACACTGCTCCCCTTTTGTCTCCCCTCTCCCCCCCCCTCCTTTGTCCCCTTGCACCCACATCCTCTCTGGCTTCACATTGCACTCCTGTCCTTATCTCCTGATCTCACACATTTGTCTTTTCATCTCTGGCCAACTATCTCCCAATCAAAAGTAGACCCTCTCACAAAGTCCCTCCACCTCTCTTGCAGTTTTCTCCCCCCCCCCCCCCCCCCCCCCCCTTCCTTCAACAATCAGTCTGAAGAAGGGACCCAACCGAAAGATCACCTATCCACGTTCTCCAGAGATGTGGCCTGGCATGCTGAGACTCCAGCACCATGTGTCTCTTTTTGAGCTTGTTAGGTACTGCTGCAGAGCCCTAGTATACAGGCTCGGTGCCTCACATTGTTCACCTAGCCAGGGGAAATTTTATCTGAACTAATCAATCGCTGTGAGCTGCCACAAATAATCTGCAGTAAGAATAAAACAAAAGTGGAAGTCTGTTCACCGTGTAGTCTATTATTATATAAGGTAATGTTAGAAATACCTACTCCGATCTCTGGTTGTCTCGGTTGGGGAACCTTGGCGACAACTACTGTCACTGCTGCCTGACGTTCGTCTCCTCCGAGCTTTTAACAAAACACTCCTATAAATCTGCAGAGACAAAGAGTATGAGGCCCAGAATGTCTTGATTTGGACAGAAACAGAATAGGATAAATTCTATTTAAAAAGCGATTAGAAGTGATTAGTAATTAAAATTTGAATTATTAAGGATACTCTTGTAAAAGTCAAAATGGAGACAATCGAGAGGCAAAATTATGTGAAGGATAATTTCAACCAAACATCCCACACATGAAATGGTCAATAACTTGGATTTATTCTTATTGTACCCAGTATAGAACATAGGTACAGGGCCTACAATGACTGTGCCAAACATATTGCCAAAATAAACTAATCTCTGCCTGCACTTGATCCATATCCCTCCATATACATGTGCCTATAATAAGGGTTCTTAAACACCACCATCACATTTGGCAGCCCGTTCCAAGCACCCATCACCCTCTGTGTAAAAAAATACTTGTCCCGCACAGCTCCTTTAAACGATATGTGTAGGAAGGAACTGCAGATGCTGGTATCTGGTGAAGATAGACAGAAAATGCTGGAGTTACTCAGCGGGGCAGACAGCGTCCCTGGAGAGAAGGAATAAGTGACATTTCGTGTCGAGACTCGAGAGTCTGAAGAACAGTTAGGTAGAGGGTACACAAAATGCTGGAGAAAAGCAGTGTGTTGTGAAGTATATGCGAGTACATCACACAGGCATCTCTAAAAAGGTTCAACGTTGTTATTTTGTTTCCTGGCCACGTGACACATAGGAAAAAAAGCACCGGTGAAAAGTAATGTATTTGGTGGTTGGGAAGGTGAGAGTTTGAAAATGTTAAAAAGAATAAGATTATAGTTCAGAGTACCATAACGGATATTGATAACCAAAGCCTATCAGGAAACAAACATGAATCTACCTCAAATTAAAGTCAAAGTGAACTCTTGAGTAACTCAGGCAGCATCTGTGGAGGGAAATGGACAGGTGATGTTTCATGTCATGACCCTTCTTCAGATTTTGGGGCCTTTCTTCAGACATCTGGTGTACACCGAAGGTAGACAGAAAATGCTGGCAAGTATCTAAATGCAAGCAGCATTCTTAACAAGACTCATGAATTCAAGCATAGAAAAAAAGGATAGTCTTAAACAGCCAATACAGAAATGTGACTCCAACATGACCAAGACGGGGAATTATATACGACAGATTTTTCCTTTCAAAAGAGAGACAAAATGGTAAAAAGAGGTGTGGCCCTGATAATAAAGATTGAGTCAAACACCAAGAGAGAGCTTCTTTATTCAGAAAATCAAGAAGCAGAACCAGTTTGAAAGGAGCCGAGTAAACAGCCAGAGGCAGTTATGTAAGTTGTCTATAACAATAGCCACATTCATAGTATAAATCAGAAGATTAGAGGCAAGGATGTCAAGGTTAAAACAAAATCATGGGGAGATTGTAATCTGCATGAAAAAGTGCAAATCAAATATGCCCCTGTAAATTGCCCATAGTGTGTGGAAAGTGGGATAACACAGAACAGGTGATCAATGGTCAGCGTGGACTCGGTGGGCTGAAGGGCTGGTTTCCATGCTGTATCGCTAAACTAAACTAATTAATATAGAGGATAGACACAAAATGCTGGAGTAACTCAGCGGGACAGGCAGCATCTCTGGATAAAAGGAATGGTGACGTATCTTGTGGAGACCCTTCTTCACCCGATATGTCACCCAGTCCTTCTATCCTGCCTGCCTGTCCTGCTGAGTTACTCCAGCATTTTGTGTCCATTTTCGGTGTAAACCAGCATCTGCAGTTTCTTCCTAGATAATAAATATAGAAGGCAAATTCGTGGAGTGTGAAAGATATGATTTACTTTTTATGGATCAGTATATTAATGAAGCAATGAAGAAATAGGCTAATTTAGATAACGTCTTGCGTAATGAGAAGTGGTTAATAACCTGGAGACACAAACTAACTGCCGATGCTGGACTTAAATTGCTTTGAGATTATCACACATTAAAATGTGAGACACAATTGTCTGAAGAAGAGTCCCGACCCGAAATGTCGCCTGTCCATTTCCTCCAGAGATGCTACCAGAGCCACTGAGTTAGACTGGTTAATAAGGGGCTGCTCGGAAAAAATGATCCCAATATGATACAATTTAATAAAAATATTTAAAGTAATTTAGTTCCATCTGAAATCAGAATCCTGAATAAAGGATACCAGGAATGTATGAGCTATGATTTAGCAACAGCAGACTGGGAAACAAGAGTGAAAGGGAATTCGACACATCTGCAACAATTGTCGTTTAAAGATTTAATAATAATATAGAAACGGATCAGCTACTAACAACACAACAAATATTTTTTATTGGTTATTGTTTAATAATTGATAAAAAATTAATACTAAGATTTTGGAAAGGTCCCACATCCCCCACAATCAAAATGGGGATTACAGAAATGTCGGAGACACTTCACCTGGAAAGATTAAGACTTGTCCTATTGGACAGGCTAGATCAATTCAGAGGAATATGGTCTCCATTTATTGAATACTTAAAGGGTTAAGGTGGTCCAGTTCGAGGCCCTGACTGAAGCCTGAATGAAGGAATGGATGAAGAATTATATACAATAGACCACGATTATATCTCCAATGAAGAATATCTTGCTTAATACTCCACTCATTTTATTGATTTTTTATTTCTATCTTATTTCTTTTTCTTTTTATTATTTCTCTTTACTTCCTACTGTTATAAAATAATAAAAAATATAGAAGTATAAATAAGAATGACTGTTAATTTTAAAAATATTAAGAATGTATGTGACGAATAATATGTTTCTTTTTTTTGATTTTATATTATTTCTTCTTAATATGTATTTACTTCTAATAAAAATATTTTACAAATAAAGATTTAATAATAGCTTACAGGAAAATAATATTTTTTTGCTTTTAAGTCTAAAGTCTATAGCAACCTCTTCCTCTAGCAAAGTCCTTGACTGTCCAAACTCTCCCTACAGTAACGTCCAGTACATCTGCTCCAGTACATAGTGTGCGAGCCGACCAGACTTTGGAAATTTGCCTTTGAGCCGTTCATACATGACAATTCGCTTTTATTCCTTCTCTATGGAAGGCAACAGTTCATTGTTGGCTGCGGATTCCACAGGCAGCATGCACACTCAGTGAAATGGCCAATCACTTGTAGACTTCATAGTTTCGTTAACGCCAGGGATTTGCACAATAAAACCTCCTCCTGTGCTCACTTAACGTCAACACACTCATTTTTCCCCACAGAGAGGAATCGTGAATTTTAATCCAAAATTATTTTCCCTTCCATCATCTTTGGATGCTGAGCCAACATAACTAATGTCCCAGCTGAGATCACTTAAGTTGGTAGAGACCAGAGACTTGATTTACACTGCACACCATGAAGGACACTGTACGCGTACAATGGAACTGGTAGGACGACTAGGAGAAAGGGGGAGAGAGGGCAGGGGAGGGAAGGCAGGAGTTACTTGAAATTAGAGAAATCTATGTTCATATTGCTGTGTTGTAAGCACCCCAAGCAAAATTTGAGGTGCTGTTCCTCCAATTTGCGTTGGGCCTCTCTCAGACAGTGGAGGAGACCCAGGACAGAAAGATCCGTGCAGAAAAGGGAAAGGGAGTTCAATGTTTGGCCACCGGAAGATCACGTCGGCCAAGGCGGACTGAGCATAAGTGTTGAGCAAAACGATCGGCAAGTCTGCGCTAGGTCTCGCCGATATATGGGAGCATACACTGGGAACAGCGTATGATGTCGGAGGACGTGCAAGTAAACATTACAAGCTCAGTGGGAAGAGAATTCATTGTCAGCGTAGATAGAGGAAAAGATTCAAGGATGCATTTGAAGCCCCCATGTATCCTTTTAAGGATAAGGGGGAAGTCTTTTAGGACCGAGATGAGAAAATCATTTTTCACACAGAGCGTGGTGAATCTCTGGAATTCTCTGCCACAGAAGGTAGTTGAGGCCAGTTTGTTGGCTATATTTAAGAGGGAGTTAGAATGTGGCCCTTGTGTCTCAAGGGATCAGGGGGTATGGAGAGAAGGCAGGTACAGGATACTGAGTTGGATGATCAGCCATGGACATATTGAATGGCGGTGCAGGCTCGAAGGGCCGAATGGCCTACTCCTGCACCTATTTTCTATGTTTCTATGTTTCATCACTGACACTTGGGAATTCTCGGTCCATTACAGTTCCATGTGGAGAAGCAGCATTTGCGATGGAAATACAAACCTCTCGTCTATAAGTAGGAATTAACTGCAGACGCTGGTTTAAACCGAAGATTGACACAAAATGCTTGAGTAACTCAGCAAGCGGGTCAGACAGCATCTCTGGAGAAAAGGAATAGGTGACGTTTTGGGTCGAGACCCTTCTACATTCTTGTGTCTTCAGAATTGCTGTCTGACCCGCTGAATTACTCCAGCCTTTTGTGTCTACCCTCTATTCTATGTGTTAGGAACACATAGGAGCTCAGTATAAATGGTAAAGAAACTCAGTCTCACAAACTATTCCAATCTGATGAAGGGTCTTTAATAAACAATAGACAATTGTCTATTGTCTATCTGATGAAGGGTCTTTAACACAGTGCTGCGGGGTCCGCTGAGCTTTTCTAGTGTTTATTTCTGTGATTTCCAGCTTCGCCAAGTGTTTGATTTACAATGATCAACCTGACTGCTCCTCCAAGCACCTCCTGCTGCATCTGTGGAAGATTCTGCAGGTCCCATGTTGAGCTAGTCACTATGGAACTGCAGTGGAAGCAAATCATTCTCAATAGCGAGCGACTGCCATAGGCTTAAAACAGCATGACCTTTAACTAACCCAACCCAGCCTTTCAAGCGAGAAGATTCAAGGTGGCATTGAATGGCGCAGTGGTAGAGTTTCTGCCTCACAGCACCAGAGACTCAGGTTCCATCCTGACTACAGGTGCTGTCTGTATCGAGTTTACAGGTTCTCCCTGTGCTTGCGTGGGTTTTTTCCGGGTTTCCTCTCAGTCTCTAAAGACGTCCAGGTTTGCAGGTTAACTGGTGTTGGTAAAATTGAAAATTGTCCTTAGCGTGTAGGATAGTGCTAGTGTACGGGCTGATCACTGGTCAGTGCAGACACGGTGGGCCGAAGGGCCTGTTTCCTCTCTGTATCACTATAGTCGAAAGTAAAGATGTGAAATACTAACTCCAATGAAACTCGGCTTGTACTCGCTAGAATTTAGAAGATTGAGGGGGGATCTTATAGAAACTTACAAAATTCTTAAGGGGTTGGACTGGCTAGATGCAGGAAGATTGTTCCCAATGTTGGGGAAGTCCAGGACAAGGGGTCAGAGTTTAAGGATAAGGGGGAAGTCTTTTAGGACTGAGATGAGAATTTCTTTTTTCACACAGAGAGTGGTGAATCTGTGGAATTCTCTGCCACAGAAAGTAGTTGAGGCCAGTTCATTGGCTATATTTAAGAGGGAGTTAGATGTGGCCCTTGTGGCTAAAGGGATCAGGGGGTATGGAGAGAAGGCAGGTACAGTATACTGAGTTGGATGATCAGCCATGATTATATTGAATGGCGGTGCAGGCTCAAAGGGCTGAGTGGCCTGCTCCTGCACCTTTTTCTATGTTTCTATGAAAGGAATGAGAAGGGTGTGAGATACAGGACATATGAAATGCCTGTTTTTAAATGTAGATTAATTTTGGAGACCTTGATTTGTCCCTGTATTCCTTATTGAATAGTTTCAGTATTCAGTAAACCTTCTTCAGTAAAATCTAAAGCACATAATGAACTAACTTGGAAAGAATGTAAGTGTACTGCCAGCGATTCTCCGTGTATTATTTTCCCAGGTGTGTTGGTCTTTTGTGCTTGTTAGGAGAAATATAAAGGGCCAAAGTAAACTCGTTCCCCGAAATGTGGAGCATTAAAAGCACCATGCGAAGAAAAACTATTTGCCCAAAAGATTCAACTCACATTGTATCTCAAAGCCTCACTATCTTTAAAGAAAGTATGCAGGAAATTTAAAAGGTTTACTTAAAGGATTCTAGCATAAGATCCTTTAAAGCTTTCGTGCAGCATAAGATTTCAAATTATAAAACATAGAAACATAGAAAATAGGTGCAGAAGAAGGCCATTCGACCCTTTGAGCCAGCACCACCATTCATTGTGATCATGGCTGATCGTCCCCTATCAATAACCCATGCCTGCCTTCTCCCCATATCCCTTGACTCCACTAGCCCCTCGAGCTCTATCTAACTCTCTCGTAAATCCATCCAGTGACTTGGCCTCCACAGCCCTCTGTGGCAGGGAAAACAGTGACTGTTAGCTCAATCTTAATAAAATGTGGTTAATAAATTTGTAGCATTCCATATCTGTTAAATTCTCAAATGGCAAATTAATAAGACAATTGGCAAATCATTAGCTCCTGTGTTAACAAGGAGAAAAAAAGGAACTGCAGGTGCTGGTTTACACAAAAGGTCACAAAGTGCTGGAGAAACTCAGCTGGTTTCTGGAGAACATAGGGACGTTTCAGGTCGGGACCCTTCTTTAGTCTGATGGTGACCACTCTGGGAACCCCCAGCTCTTCCACAGTGGAGCGTATGAAATGATATCGGGCAGTTATGTAGTTTCACTCTGGGCAGACACAAAATGCTGGAGTAACTCAGCGGGACAGGCAGCATCACTGGAGCGAAGGACTGGCTGACACTTCAGGTCAAGACCCTTCTTCAGAAGCTCTTCTTTCAGGTCTTGACCTGAAATGTCACCCATTCCTTCTCTCCAGAGATGCTGCCTGTCCCTCTGAGTTACATTTTGTTTCTGTCTTCGATATGAACCAGCATCTACAGTTCCTTCCTCCACACTGAAGTTTCACTCTTGTTGGTGGCATTTATCCCTCTTCTCCTGATCTCTCGTGAGCAAGTGCCGGGAAGTGTGTGACATCCACGTTAGTGCGTGAATGCTTCTGAATGTCGGGAAAAACGTGCATCAACAGTTTCATGGGTACAGCTTGTTCTGCCCTGCCATCATGAGGCTGTTTAGGATCACTTCAGCTATGACGAGAAAGCTAATCCCAGTAGACTTGACTAAGAGCTTTCATTCAGACTGAAGAAGGCCCTTGACCCAAAACATCATCTCTCCATTCCCTCCCCAGATGCTGCCTGACCCATAAGTTCCTCCAGCACTTTGTCTTTTGCTTTTAACTATTTCTGATCATCACAGTGTTTATAGCTACTGTAAAATTAATGAACTGTGCCACTGACATTAAAGGAAAAAAAACACATATATACTGCTAATTAAGTTTTTTGAATTATTTTGAAGTCATTAAAAACTTCTAAAACACAAATTGCAATCAAATGTAACTTTTAAATCCCAGTTTGATGCTGATTATACCTATAAAATTGGCGGCATTTAGAATTATGAACATATGATAAATTTAATAATTGGACATAGTAAAATATTGAAAATGATTGATGATGAAGTCTAATAAACCTGCGTTCCCTTGAGAGCTGCATCTCTTTACTTTAGACTTTGGAGATGCAGAGCGGAAACAGGCCCTTCGGCCCACCGAGTCCGTGCCGACCAGCGATCGTCCCGTACACCAGCACCATCCTACACACTAGGGACAATTTACAATTTTACCAAAAGTCAATCAAGCCACAAACCTGTACATCTTTGGAGTAATTTCAAAGGAGGCTGAAGACAGACACAAAATGCTGGGGTAACTCAGTGAGACAGGCAGCATCTCTGGTTAGAAGATAATGGGTGACATTTTGGGTCGAGACCCTTCTTCAGACTGGAGCAAAGGAGTCTGCTTCAGATCCAGACAGCAACGGAGGTTAGGCAATATAAATGTCTTGTTTAGTTTAGGTTGTACGAGGAAAGATTAAAATCTTCAGAAATTATATCATTTATTCATGGTTATTTTTAATGGTTTCATCAAATTAACGACACACAACCATTAAACTACTCATTGGAGCCTCATCTTGTTTTAATATGCTGTTCAATGCATAAATATTTTTTTTATTTAAAAACATTTTTTTAAAGATGTCATTGGGCAGAAGGCAATTGCAATTAGCAATTCAGCTTGCAACCATATATGAGTGGAGACACAAAGAACTACACATATTTGAACCTTACGTTAGACACAAAATGCTGGAGGAACTCAGCAGGTCAGGCAGAGATGCTGTCTGACTCTCCGTTACTCCAGCACTTTGTGTTCCATCCATATACCAGTGTTGGGGCAGGCAACTCAGAAACATGGTCTTGGGGTTAGAAATGAATGTGGATGTTCCCAATGGGGTGGGAGATTGCAATCTTCACGTGGTCCGCCCTGTTTCGACTAATTCAATCAACTCGCCGTGCACAAACAGAAGATCAAATAGAACAAGTTGTCCGACAACTTTAGGCTGCGCACGCCACACAAAAGAAGATGTTCCCAATGTTTCCGTTGTGAAAAATTACTCCAGGGGCGGCACTGTGGCGCAGCGGCAGAGACCTGCAATGCTTTGTCCAGCCCCTCCTGCCACAGAAGGCAGCGGAGGCCAATTCACTGGATGGCTTCAAGAGACAATTAGATGTAGCTCTTAGGGCTAAGGGAATCAAGGGATATGGGGATAAAGCAGGAACGGGAATTGATTTTGGATGATCAGCCATGATCATATTGAATGGCGGTGCTGGCTCGCAGGGCTGAATGGCCTACTCCTGCACCTGTTTTCTATGTTTCCTCCCTTCCAGCTTTCTTTCCCCTCTCCTACAATCAGTCTGAAGAAGGGTCCTGATGCGAAACGTCACCTCTCCGTGTTCCCCAGGGATGCTGCCTTACTCCAACACTTGGTGTCCTTCCCAAGGGGCAAAAGACTGCACGGGTCACCAATTCCTCCCAAGCACACCTCATTTAACATTCATCAGCTCAGATAAACTTCCTTCGACAGAAGCAATACACTCACAACGCGGTTGAAATCCACTTCAATTGAAGTCATGAGGCCAAATTTCAAAGGCTGTTACAAAATTTTACGTGTAGTGTTGCCCTCCTGGGGGAAATTCTAATTTGTCACATTTCAAATCCATATACTGCACTTGAGTGTGTGGTGGCGCAGCGGTAGAGTTGCTGCCTTAGAGCGCCAGAGACCAGAGTTCGATCAGGACTATGGGTGCAGTGTGTACGGAGTTTGTACATTCTCCCCGTGACCTACGGGCGTTCCGTTTTCCTCCCACACTCCAAAGACGTACAGGTTGGTAAACTAATTAGCTTGGTAATAATTGTAAATAGTCCCTCGTGTGTGTCGGATAGTGCTGATGTACGGGGATCGCTGGTCGGCGCGGACTCGGTGGGCCGAAGGACCCGTTTCCGCGCTGTATCTCTAAACTAAACAAAATTTCAGAAAGTTAATAGTAAAACGTACATTGCTGCTGGCCTGTGGCTGGGTCCTGTAGTTACGCAAGATGTTCTGGAAGGAGCTATCTTCCTTCGTTACCTGAAAATCAAAAGTACGTTTTTACTGATTTACAGGTTATCAAACAAGTTTCCGTTTGTTACGTGAGGCACCAGCTCCACCAGCCGCGCTGTTTGCTTCTTTTCTCGCCATAAATAACAACTCTAAAAGCAATTACGTTAGTCACAGAGTGAAACAGGCCCTGCCGCCCAACCTGCCCACAAATGCCAACATGTCCCAGCTACACTAGTTAGATATGCATTTGGTCCATATCCCTCCAAATATGTCCTATTGTACTTGTCTAACAGTTTCTTAAACATTGGGATAGTCCCGGCAACTACCTCCTCTGGCAGCTTGTTCCATACACCCATCACCCTTTGTGTGAAAACGTTTCCCCTCAGGTTCCTATGAAATATTTTCCCCTTCACCTTAAACCTATGCCCTCTGGTCCTCGATGCACCTACTCTGGGCAAGAGACTCAGTGCATTACCCGATCTATTCCTCTCACGTTACACAGGTATCTTTGGTCCCCTCTTGCACAAACACTTCCGAGCCCTGCTCCTCCCTAAAACGTAATAGTTTCTTCACTCTCCCACTTCTGAAAATGATCTGCATTGTTGACTGGTTTGTCTGCACAGATGAGGACCATCACATGACCATGATACAGTGAGGAAACAGGCCCTTCGGCCCAACTTGCCCACACCGACCAACATGTCCCACATGCACTAGTCCCAGCTGCCCGTGTTTGGCCCATATCCCTCTAAACCTGTTCTATCCACATATCAGTCTAATAGTTCCTTAAATATTACGATAGTACCTGCCTCAACTACCTCCTCCGGCAGCTCGTTCTATACACCCACCACCCTATTAAGAGAGACTCTGTGCGTTTACCTGATCTATTCCTCACGATTTTATGCACCTCTATAAGATAACCCCTTATCCTCATGCACCCCAAGGAATAGAGTTCCAGCCTACTCAAACTATACCTGCAGTTCAGATCCTTGAGTCCTGGCAACATACTTGTATATCTTCTCTGCAACCATTCCAACTTGACAAGACCATTCCAATAACATGGTGCCCAGAACCAAACAAAGTATTCTAAATGCGGCCTCACCGATGTCTTCTATAACTGCAACATGACCTCCCAACTTCGATACCCAATAATCTGACTGATGAAGGCCAATGAGCCAAAAGCCTCTTTGACCACCCTATCTACCTGTGACGCCAGCTTCAAGGAACGATGTACCTGCAGAGTGTTGCCTGCACGTTTGGTTACGTAACCCATACACAGTGTATATTTACGTGCAAGCATGATATTGGAACTTTTCTCGAACTGGTTGTACGTTTTGGTACCTTGGCCATCATGTACACAGCGCACATCAGAAGCTGGATCCAAGTGCCGATCGGCCATGAGATCAGTGCAGTTAACCAAGGAATACTCAAAGCACGTCCAGATTTTCCTCCTCAGGTTATCTGAAATATCCAGCTTTGCGCAGAGGTCCCGCAGACGAACACTGGCCAAATGATAAACCTACGCAAACGACAACAAACACGCAGACAACCATCTAAGACTGTTCGTGGTACTTAAATTAACAATTGTTCAATGACAGGGACGGGAAAATTCAGAAGACAGACACAAAATGCCGGCAGCATCTCTGGACTCGGGTCTGAAGAAGAGTCTAGACTCGAAACGTCACCCATTCCTTCTCTCCAGAGATGCTGCCTGTACCGCTGAGTTACTCCAGCATCTTGTGTCCTATCTTCAGTGTAAACCAGCATCTGCAGTTCCTTCCTATACTGGAAAATTCAGGTTCCTTAGTCAAAGACGATTTTGTCAAAGGTGAATTTGTTATTCTTAACAATCCAAGATTGACCTACTGAAACAGTGTTATTTCTTGTTACCATGAACCAAATATCTGAAGCTGATATATGGTACTTTGCTTGATGCCAATATACCTCAGCATGATGTGTAGGAAGCAACTGCAGATACTGGTTTAAACCGAAGATGCACACAAAATGCTGGAGTAACTCAGCGGGACAGGCAGCATCTCTGGAGAGAAGGAACGGGTGACGTTTTGGGTTGAGACCCTTCTTCAGACTGAAGGGAAGGGTCTCGATCCGGAATGTCACCCATTCCTCCTCTCCAGAGATGCTGCCTTTCCCGCTGAGTTAAGGGCCTGTCTCACTCACAGTTCTCCCGAGTTTCTCCTGATTCGAACTCGGAGAATTACGGTGGCTCGAAGGTACTCGGGGCTCTCGTGGACATTTTTCACACTGTTGAAAAAACTTCACGAGCTTACCAAGTACCTGCCGTTAGCGTTACGAGCCACTACCCGCTACGTACATTCTATGCGCTTACCGCGAGTTTGATTTTTTTTTTAAACTCCATAGAGCTCTTGGGTAAACTCGTATAGTGGGAGAGGATTTTGAGACTACCTCCGCATGATAACACGTTATTAATATTTATGGCGAGACATACCTTTCGAAAGAACAATGCGACGGAGCCTGTCTTTTTGGGTTGGTTGTTCATTCCTCCTTGGTGCTGACTTTGCCGTTGTCCTGGCGACTGCTGAACGGGCACCGGTCCAGCAATCTGCACTGCGGTGGCCGCTAGCTGGTGACCACCTAAGCTGCTGGCAAGGGCCTGCGCTGTAAGGGGTTGGATGGTACTCGTCGCAGTCTGAGCCTGGCCAGAGACTCTGAGCTGAACCGGGATGAAAGTTATGCCCCCGTTTTCATTTGCGATACCTGAGGATTAAGAGAGCAAATTAAAGACAGAGTTTAGGTTTAGAGATACAGCGCGAAAACAGGCCCTTCGGCCCACCGAGTCCGTGCCGACCAGCGCTCCTCCCCTACACTACACGCTAGGGACAATCTACAATTTTTACTGAAGCCAAATTAACCTACAAATCTGAGCGTCTTTGGAATGGTAGGTGGAAACTGGAGAAACCACGTGGTCACAGGGAGAACGTACGAACTCCGTACAGACAGCACCTGTAGTCAGGATCGAACCCGGGCCTCTGGCGCCGTGAGGCAGCAACTCTACCGCTGCGCCAGCCAGATACGTCGTCGATGATCCTCCCCTCCCCACAAAGCCTGAAAACAAACCTCTCCCCAACTTCCTTCAACGATTATGATTCAAATATAATCACAGAATGTGCTGGAGTAACTCAGTGGGTCAGGCCCAGTCTCGGGAGAGAACATGGATAGGTGCAGGAGTAGGCCATTCGGCCCTTCGAGCCAGCACCGCCATTCAATGTGATCATGGCCGATCATCCCCAATCAGTACCCTGTTCCTGCCTTCTCCCCATATCCCATGACTCCGCTATTTTTAAGAGCCCTATCTACTTCTCTCAGTTAGACGACACCATCCCTGTCATTCTTTATTGCCAGGGTTTACTGTACTTCAGGTGAAAACTCCCTCACCTGAAATCATCCTACAAAATCAGGGCCCCGATCCAAAACATCACCTATCCATTTCCTCCAGGGACGGACTCTGACTTGCTGAGTTACTCCAGCACTTTGATTCTGTCTTTGGCATAAACCAGCATCTGCAGTTCCTTTTCATTACAAAATTACCAAGGCTGATTTGTATCAATAGCTACAGCCCCACTGTAGGAAACTGTAGGAAATGCTGGAAAATCTTATATAAGTAGTAAGTTGTTTAAGAAGGAACTGCAGATGCTGGAAAATTGAAGGTAGACAAAAATGCTGGAGAAACTCAGCGGGTGCAGCAGCATCTATGGAGCGAAGGTAATAGGCAACGTTCCATAGATGCTGCCGCACCCGCTGAGTTTCTCCAGCACTTTTGTCCACCGTAAGTAGTAAGTTGCTTGCCTTGAACCGGGATTGTAACAGTTTGCCCGTTAGTAGCAGTAACGGTCGCCGTTGCCATGGTGACTAAGGTCTGCCCTGGGACGTGCGCAATGGGTACAGTCTCAGAGGTCACGTTCTGGACCGGGACAGCGTTCGCCGTTTGATGCTGGGGGACCCGAGGAGAGTTGCCAGAAGAATCTGTGTTGGTGTCAGTGTCCACAAATAACCTCCTGCGCGTATTGGTCGCGGTTGGAGAACCGTATCGATCATGTAGCGTCGTCGGTGACGCAATGGCATCTGGAGAGAAAACGACAAAAAAAGTAGAAATGGTTCTTAAAATATAAATATATATATACATAGCTTATAGAAAAGGCTGGCAGCATCATCAAAGACCCGTACCATCACGGCCACTCACTCATCTCCCCGCTGCCTTCAGGTAGACGGTAGAGGAGCCTGAAATCTGCAGCATCCAGGTTCAGGAATAGCTGCTTCCCCACAGTCATCAATGCTATTAAACTCAACTCAAACAAAACTCTGATCGTAATAGCCCTTTGCACGCGCGTGTGTGTGTGTGTCTGTGTCTGTGTGTGTCTGTGTCTGTGTCTGTGTGTCTGTGTGTGTGTGTGTGTGTGTCTGTGTGTCTGTGTGTGTCTGTGTGTGTCTGTGTGTGTGTGTGTGTGTGTGTGTGTGTGTGTGTGTGTGTGTGTGTGTGTGTGTGTGTGTGTCTGTGTGTGTCTGTGTGTGTTTGTCTGTGTGTGTGTGTCTGTGTGTGTGTGTGTGTGTGTGTCTGTGTGTGTGTGTCTGTGTGTGTGTGTCTGTGTGTGTGTGTGTGTGTGTGTGTCTGTGTCTGTCTGTGTGTGTGTCTGTGTCTGTGTGTGTCTGAGTCTGTGTGTGTGTGTGTGTCTGTGTCTGTGTCTGTGTGTCTGTGTGTGTCTGTGTCTGTGTCTGTGTGTGTCTGTCTGTGTCTGTGTGTGTGTGTCTGTGTATGTGTGTGTCTGTGTGCGTCTGTGTGTGCGTGTGTGTCTGTGTCTCTGTGTGTGTGTGTGTGTGTGTGTGTGTGTGTCTGTGTCTGTGTCTGTCTGTGTGTGTGTGTGTGTCTGTGTCTGTGTGTGTCTGAGTCTGTGTGTGTGTGTGTGTCTGTGTCTGTGTCTGTGTGTCTGTGTGTGTCTGTGTCTGTGTCTGTGTGTGTCTGTCTGTGTCTGTGTGTGTCTGTGTCTGTGTGTGTCTGTGTATGTGTGTGTCTGTGTGCGTCTGTGTGTGCGTGTGTGTCTGTGTCTCTGTGTGTGTGTGTGTGTGTGTGTGTGCGTGTGTGTCTGTGTCTCTGTGTGTGTGTGTGCGTGTGTGTGTGTGTGTGTGTGTGTGTGTGTGTGTGTGTCTGTGTGTGCGTGTGTGTGCGTGTATTAGTATATGGTCACACTGACCTGTTCTGTATTTAATTATGCCTACTATATTCTGTTGTACTGAAGCAATGCAAGAATTTCATTGTCCTATCTGGGACACATGACAATAAACTCTCTTTTACCTTGAATCTTGTACAGGACAGAAACAGGTTCTTTGGCCCACAATGCCCATGCCAAGCATGATGCCAAGTTCAAATAATCTGCATGTGATCCATATCCCTCCATTCCCTGCATAACTGGGTGCTTACCCAAAAGCCTCTTAAATGAAACTATTCTATCTGCTTTCACCACCACCACTCACTCCTACAGCACATTCCAGGCACCCATCTGCTCCACACATCTCTGTCAACTTTGCCCCTCTCAGTTTGAGAGGCAGCTATGCACTCTTGTCTTTGACGTTTCTACCTTTGGAAAAAAACATCTACCCGATCTGTTCCTCCCACAGTTTTATGGGCCTGTCCCACTTAGGCGATTTTTCAGCAAACTGCTAGCGACTGTCAAGTTGCCGGCAGCCGCCTGAAAAACCGGCAGCTGGAACGGCGACTGTCAGAGTGGAACAGACACACACACACACACACACAAACACATCGCTTCCTTCACCAGCCCGTTATGCAGGCGGGGAGAGGGCAAGCGGGGGGAGCGCTGTCTAAAAAATTAACACGGTGCAAAACCAAGGTAAAACAAACACACGGCGCGATGAACAGGAAGGTTGGCGCTGTAAAAAGACGGTGAAAGCACAGTGTACTGGAGAGAAGGAGTGGAGACAACTTTTAAGAAGCCAGAGATACACGGCTGTGAAGCTCGGTGGATGTTAACATTACCGGTCGGTTATCCTTGGTTCTGAAAACTACTGCTTACGTTTTATTTTCCCAATGAGCCAATGATATTCAACGGTCACCACCGGCTACAACCTACGAGAGAACCTTCGACCTCCCGGCAACCCATTCGGACCTCCTGGCGACCCTCCTGCGGCACGAGAATTCTCGCTACGCTCCGTGGCGGCTTCATTCTAGTCGCCGCAAATTTTACTGCATGTTGAAAAATTCATGGCGACCATAATGAGGCCGCGACTGGTTCCCAGAATGCGGGAACTACTCGCGACCATGAAGGCGACTCCCCGGCAACCATCCACAAACATGCGGCGACCGCATAGTCTCCTGCAGTCGCATCAGTGGGACAGGCCCCTTACACGCCTCCATCAGCCACAGACTCTCCAGGGGAAACCATCCAAGTTAGTCCAATCTCTGCTTTTGGCAAATACCTTCCAGATATGGTATCTCTATAAATGCAAAGTAATGATCTTGCTTGACAGGGGGAAAGTTGAATTTAATTGGAATGTCCATATTTATTTAGCTTTAATGTTTGGATCTGTTTGAATGCCCTGGGCAAAATCAATCAAATGAAGACTTATTACAAATAGAACCCCAATATGTTTGCCAACTCCAGCTCAGTACTGATTCAACCCAAAGATTGTCTTTATGTTCACCAAATGGCTGCTTTAAAATAGATGAGAAATTGAGAAGTAGCAGAGGCAACACATTAATTTAAAAAAAATGTTTTTTGATTAGTACTGCGTGGAAACAGGCCCCTCCGAGTCCGCCCCGACCAACGCTCACCCGTACCACCGAGTTCTATCCTACACACTGGAAACAATTTGCAGAAGCCAATTAACCTACACGTCTGTAGAATGTGGGAGGAAACCGGAGCTCCCGGTGAAAACCCGCGCAGGTCACAGGGAGAACATACAAACTCCATACAGACAGCACCAATAGACAGGATCGAATCAGGGTCTCTGTGCCTTCGAGCCTCATTCCTGGCTGATACAAAGTATCCCGTACCTGTGATCCCCTTAGCCACAAGGGCCACATCCAACTCACTCTTAAATATAGCAATGAACTGGCCTCAACTACCCTCTGTGGCAGAGAGTTCCAGAGACTCACCACTCTCTGTGTGAAAAAAGTCTTTCTCATCTCGGTCTTAAAGGATTTCCCCCTTATCCTTAAGCTGTGACCCCTTGTCCTGGAAACATGAACAATCTTCCTGCATCTAGCCTGTCCAAACCCCTTAAGAATTTTGTAAGTTTCTATAAGATAAATTCCTGAAGTCTATCCAGTTTTTTAAGACAGTCCTGACATCCCAAATTTCATGGCAATAAAATGCACGCAAACTCTAGACCCTGTACAACTGAAGTAGAAGTACTCAAATCCTTTTGCTATGAAAGCTAACATACCATTCGCTTTTTTCACTCATATATGAAACAAAACCTGAGCAAAAACTCTTCATGCAGTCTCTGTGTCTACACATTCAATGGTGTCAAACTCGGTGGTGTTGGTACCTATCTACCTAAATTGAAGTTACTAACATGTTTGTTCACAAGATCATTAGTAGAATTAGGCCATTCGGCCCATCAAGTCTACTCCACCATTCAATCATGGCTGATCTATCCCTCTCTCCAAACCCCATTCTCCTGCCTTCTCTCTTAACCTCTGACACCCTAATCAAGAACCTATTTATCCCTGCCTTAAATATATCCACTGACATGACCTCCACAGCCTTCTGAGGCAAAGAATTCCACAGATTCACCACCTCTGACTAAATAAATTTCTCCTCATCTTCCTTCCTAAAAGAACGTCCTTTAACTCTGAGGCTATGACCTCTAGTCCTAGACTCTCCCACTAGTGGAAACATCCTCTCCACATCCACTCTATCCAGGCCTTTCACTATTCTGTACGTTTCAATGAGGTCCCCCCCTCATTCTTCTAAACTCCAGCGAGTACAGGCCCAGTGCCGACGAACGCTCATCGTAGGTTAACCTACTCATTCCTGGGCATCATTCTTGTAAACCTCCTCTGGACCCTGTCCAGAGCCAGCATACCCATCCTCAGATATCGTGCCCAAAATTGCTCACAATATTCCAAATGTGGCCTGGCCAGCGCCTTAGAGTATCAGCATTACATCCCTGTTTTTGTACATAAGCCCACTCGAAATAAATGCTAACACAGCGTTTGCTCTCTTTACCAAATGTTACCAACTTGTTATCAAGTGTACCCAGAGCTGTATGTTGTGCTCCATACCTTTCCTGGCACTCTCTGTGGAACCTTCCTTTGGCCGTGCAGGAGTAGTGGGAGTGGACATCTCATTGTTCCCAACGTTCTCCGGATTGTCAAAATAGTGTGGTGGCATCACCTGAAGAAACATACCAATTCCAAATCAATTCTGTTGCTGCATCATAAGAGTCCTGCTTTCCTTGAGGTGTTTTCTGCCAAAGAGAACCTATACGTTTTTATTCTGAAAATAATAGTTTTCATTCCATTGAGGTCAGGTCGGGGGTGGGGGGGAGTTCCCCCCGCCACGGGTACCATGTAATCCCGTGCGACCTGCTCCATGGTCGGATAATCTGAACCGTCTCCGCCACCTGGTTTGCCAGGTGAGGAGGGGGCTGCGGACCCCCAGCAGGACCAGAAACCAAGCCCTGCCAAAGGACGGATGAGCTCCTAGCGAGCCAACGGCCGTCCACACTTCAGTAGAAGTTGCGATCAACTGTCGTAAGGCACCGTGACCGTTGATGTTTTCGATGATGATGAAGATGATTAAGATGATGAAGATGATGATGATTTGATTGAACCATTATGGGAAGAGACACATGAACTTGGATTGTACATCCACAAACTCCTCAATGGCGCAGGGCGGGCAGATGAGATGTAGACCCAAGGAACTGCAGACAAAATGTCTAAGAAGGAACTGCAGAGTTACTCCAGCTTTTTATGTCTATCAAGAAACTGCAGATGCTGGTTGACAAAAAAAAGGACATGGAGTGCTGGAGTAACTCAGGGGGTCTCACGGCAACTCTGGAAGACATGGATAGTCATCATAGTCGTCGATATGTGGTGGCGCAACGGTAGAGTCGCTGCCTCACAACGCCAGAGACACGGGTTCCACAGGTGCTGAGTGTACGGAGTTTGTATATTCTACCTGTGACTGCGTGGGTTTTCTCCGGGTGCACTGGTTTCCTCCTACACTCCAAAGACATGCAGGTCTTTTGAGGTCAATTGGCTTCTCTAAATTGTGAATTGTCCCTCGTGTTTAGGATAGTGCTAGTGTATGGGGTGATCGCTGGTTGGTGCGGACTCGGAGGGCCAAAGGGCCCTTTTCTGCGCTATATCTCTAAAGTCTGATGTCTTAAAATCTTACTGAGGACACTTCTTCAGACATGAATAAGTCGGTTTGGCGGTATCACTGGATACCTCATTCATGCACTCTGCAACAACAAGCCTTGTGGAAGAAAGACCTTCAGAGTGTAACAGTTGGTCAAAACAGATGTCTTGGGTCGAGTATGGTACAGATCTACCCATCAGTGGGATTGCTCTCAAGCCAAACTCTCAGTGGCCTGAACAACATATCTTTCAGTCCGAAGAAGGGTTCTGCCCCAAAACGTCATCTATTCCTTTTCCCCAGAGATGCTACCTGATGTTACTCCAACACTCTTGGTCTATCTTTGGTATAAACCAGTATCTACAGTTCCTTCCTACACATGCTTTGACAGGTAGCGGGCAATTCCTCAGCAATAATTTTCCACAACTGTGTTTCTTCCTCTTCTCCTCCCGCAGGCTGTTATGATTAGTAGTGAGGGCAGCAGCAGTGTTGGGTTCTGAACTGCTGTAGTCTGAATAAATGCAATTAGTAGAACAGTCCCTGCAATACTTAACTAATGAACAACAGACAGAGTGAGAATGCTGTCTAGATGATGCCATTTCTTTATTTCAGCCCAGTTTGTGGGCCGTGTATTTTACATGAACCACACTCAGAGTGGACAATAAATTCACGAGCGGAACTCACCTCTTCACACGTTGGAACCTTGTTTTCGGAATCTTTAATTCCATCCCAAAGAGGTGACTCTTGTTTCCACGCAAAGTTTTCCAGGATTGTTTCTTCAATATAATTCAGATGTTTAACTACCTCCCTGAATAGACCATCCTCTGCCCTTATAAGGACTTCTATCACCTACAAAAATGGCAATCAGTTACAATAAAATGTATCAAATAAAATATCCTATTGCAATATAGACCAACCAATTTCCCAATGCTGCCCGTACCTTAACTGTATGTAGCTTGTTGTGAAGTCTCTTCCCCTCGGGAATAATTCCCAATCGCATTTTCTTATAATCAACAATAGCTTGGGATGGCATGAAACATTACACTTAGCATTATTAATAACTAAATGCGGCACATTGGTAAAGTTGCTGCCTTACAGCTCCAGAGGCCCGGGTTCGATCCTGACTACGGGTGTTTGTCTCTACGTTCTCCCCGTGACCTGCGTGGGTTTTCTCCGGTTTCATCCCACACTCCAAAGACGTACAGGTTTGTAGGTCGATTGGCTTGGTATAATTGCAAATTATCCCTAGGGTGTTACTAGGATAGTGTAAGTGTGCGGGGATCGCTGGTCGGCATGGGCTCGGTGGGCCGAATGGCCTGTTTCCGCGCTGTATCGCTGAGTCTCGAAACTACGCTAAAACTAATAAGTTATTAGTTGTATTTGGAATGATTTGAAGTTAAGCTACAAATACAAAGAACAAAACGCAAAGAGCTAGAGGAACTCAGTGGGTCAGGCAGCATCTACGGAGGGAATAGACAGGCTAAAGATCCAGAATGTCGTCTGTCCATTCCTTCCACAGAGGCTGCCTGACCTGCTGGAAATGCAATACATATGTAATCCAGCACTCTGTGTGTTTTGCTCAAGATTACAGATTCTTGTGGCTCTGAATTACAAAATGGGTGAGATAAATGTTGGGCTGGTAAAGAGTCTGACAAGTTTAGGGGCAGAAACTGGGAAAAGGGTTGATTTATTTTGTCGAGTTTATTATTTTTTCATTAAAACATCATCAACATTCTTGCTTATGAATGGAAACAAATCTCCATTGACATTATCCTCCAGTGACATTTTCAGGTAGCGAACAGGCTCCAAACACACAAGGTCCTAAATATTCTCAAGGCTGAACCATTTGTTATGTCAGTTCTTTGCCTTGCTTGCTTCCAGCATATCCACCTGCTTCAGTAAGATAATACGGAGGACTTAGGCAGCCATGCTGAGTAAAGACTTTTGTATTTTAATTATACTCAATAGTTAGTACATCAAAGACAGGTGCACCAGATCAGGAAGTTGTATGGTTGGCTTTCTCTGCACGTTTGTGCATAATCTTTCTCATAATGTCAAACAGAGCCACCAAGCTCTTGAACACCACACAACACTAACATCAACTATTAACTTTTGGCCCCATAGCAGAAGTGTCCACGTCGCGGGGCTGGAAACTGGAAGTATCCTGAGCTAATTCTGCTGGGGAAAAGATTTAATGGCAATGTTTTTTTTTACACACAGAGGGTGGTGGGTGTATGGAATGAGCTGCAGGAGGAGGTAGTTGAGGCTGAGTACTATTACAACAGTTAAGAATCATTTAGACAGGTACATGCGTAGTAATAGGTTCGGCGGAATTTGGGCAAAGGTGTGGGCAAGATGGGCCGAAGGGCCTGTTTCCACACTGCATGACTCTATAACTCCGGAGAAAACAATAGTGCCATCAGGATGGAGGAACAAAATAATAAATACATCACCAGCAGAGCCTTTCCTGAAGAAACTGCCCCCAGGAAAAAAAAAAACATGGGCTTCACTAATGAGTACTAATTTAAGGAGGCAAAGTAATATTGCTTACCTTATAAAAGTGATAGGATGGAAGGTCATAGATGTCAATGATCCATGAAAAATCTCCTGGTGGTTTGTAGGAAAAGATGACTATTTCGAGGCAGCAAGCCAGAAGAGATCGATGGAATATGTCTTGCTCCAATATTCCCTGTACAAGAAGAATGTGATTGCTATAATTTGTTAATAATAGAGTCAAACATTGAACATTTGATGGATTATTTATTTATTGTGGAATTCTCTGCCTCAGAGGGCGGTGGAGGCCGGTTCTCTGGATGCTTTCAAGAGAGAGCTAGATAGGGCTCTTAAAGATAGCGGAGTCAGGGGATATGGGGAGAAGGCAGGAACGGGGTACTGATTGGGGATGACCAGCCATGATCACATTGAATGGCGGTGCTGGCTCAAAGGGCCGAAAGGCCTACTCCTGCACCTATTGTCCATTGTCTAAATCACTATCTTTGGAAGTCCTTCCAGTCTACCAGCAACCTCATTGGAGACACTCGGACAAACTTAAATCGGACTCTACCTTCCACTAAACATTATTCCCTTCATCCTGTATCTGTTCAAATATGAACGGCCTGATTGCAATCATGTACAGTCTTCCCGCTGACTGGACAGCAAGCAACGATAGAAGCTTTTCACTGTATCTCGGTTCAGGTGACAATAAACTAACTTAAACTAGGGCAGCACAGTGGCACAGCAGTGGAGTTGCTGCCTCACAGCACCAGAGACCCGGGTTCGATCTTGGCCTCGGGCACTGTCTGCGTGGAGTTTGCATGGTCTCCCTGTGACTGCGTGCGTTTTCACTAGGTGCTCCGTTTTTCTCCTACAGTCAGAGACTTGAGGTTTATAGGTTAATTGTCTTCTGTAAATTGTCCCTAGTGTGTAGGGTAGAATTTGTGTGAACGGCTGATCGCTGGTCGGGGCCAACGCAGTAGGCCGAAGGGCCTCTTTCCACATTGTATCTCTTAAACTAAACTAACTAAAATACTCATCAAGGCAGCCCCATGCAATGCTAACTCATTCCTTGCAGCTATTTCTTCATAACTATGATATTACCTTCATTAAACAAACATTGAAATAAGACGCAAAATGCTGGAGTAACCCAGCGGGTCAGGCAGCGTCTCTGAAGAGGAGGAATGGGTGACGTTTCGGGTCGAGACCATTCTTTGCTCATAGAAACATAGAAAATAGGTGCAGGAGTAGGCCATTCGGCCCTTCGAGCCTGCACCGCCATTCAATATGATCATGGCTGATCATCCAACTCAGTATCCCGTACCTGCCTTCTCTCCATACCCCGTGATCCCTTTAGCCACAAGGGCCACATCTAACTTCCTCTTAAATATGGTTGGAAAAAAGCCAGAGATGAAAAGACAAGAGGCTGTGAGATAAGGATAGGAGAGGCATGAAATGTGAAGCTGGATGAAGGAATATATGGGCGGCACAGCGGTGCAGCGGTAGAGTTGCTGCCATGCAGCGTCAGAGACCCGAGTTCAATCCCGACTACGGGCGTTGTCTGAGCGGAATTTGTACGTTCTCCCCGTGACCTGCGTGGGTTTTCTCCGAGATCTTTCGGTTTCCTCCCAAACTCCAAAGACAGGTTTGTTGGCGAATTGGCTTGGTATAAATGTAAATATTGACCCTAGTGTGAGTAGCATAGTGTTAGTGGGCGGGGACGGCTAGTGCAGACTCGGTGGGCCGAAGGGCCTGTTTCTGCGCTGTATCTCTAAACTAAACATAGGCTTAGCGGAAGGGGGTAGGGGTGAGGGTAGAAATGGGTGCATCAATTGGGGCACAGGGAAAGAGCGGGGGGGGGGGGGGGGGGGTGGGGGTTAGGTTAAA
Organism: Okamejei kenojei; assembly: GCA_035221665.1. NCBI lineage: Eukaryota > Metazoa > Chordata > Chondrichthyes > Rajiformes > Rajidae > Okamejei > Okamejei kenojei. The sequence continues at coordinate 8,144,134 of CM069147.1, read as the reverse complement.
AAAAAGGGTTGTTTGGAGGTTAAGATAACCAAAATATCAAAAAATTAAATGTTCATTCTGTTGAGCTGCAAACAGTAGTCTTGAATTGACTTTCCAAGTATTTTAAGTTGTACTTACGGTCAAATCTATTTCTCCCAATCTTCGCTTCTCCTGCTCAACCACTGCTTCAAGAACTTTATAGTATAGAATCTCTGCAAGTCGAAGACATTTGGTGGCATAGTCTGTATGTGAAACAAATACCTTAACGTACCTATTTAGCAGCACCACAATGCAATTCATCACTCACGAACAAAACATTTACACCAATGAATGAATGACATTTCTCACACAAAGGGTGGTGGGTGTATGGAACAAGCTGCCGGAGGAGGTAGTTGAGGCTGGGACTATCCCAGCATTTAAGAAGCAGTTACGACAGGCACATGGCTAGGGCAAGTTTGGAGCGATATGGACCAAATGCTGGCAGGTGGGACTAGTGTAGCTGGGACAAGTTGGGCCGAAGGGCCTGTTTCCACACTATCACTCATTGAGTTATTCAAATTGAGTCGGCTGGGAATCGAACCGGGTCAATGACTTGGAAGGCAGCTGTGCTCATCACTATACCACCACCGCCATACATAAAGTCTTGTTTCTTAATACAAATAGAAATGAAAACTGCTACACTCATTTGGAAAAAAAGAAGCAAATGCAGAGATCACTTGGCAGGGCATCAGAATAAGGTTTAGGGGGGTGAGGGGTGGATGGAAGGAGTGGGGTATTGGTATTATTTAATTTAGTTTAGAGATGCAGCGTGGAAACAGGCCCTTCAGCCCAACAATGCCGACCAATGATCACCCGTACATTAGTTTTATCCTACACACACGCCGGGGACAATTTACAATTTTTACAGAAGCCAATTAACCTGCAAACCTGCACGTCTTTGGAATGTGGGAGGAATACTGGGAGTGCAACCAGAGAAAACCCATGTGGTCGCAGGGAGAACGGACAAACTCCGTACAGACAGCACTCGTGGTCAGAACTCGGGTCTCTGGTGCTGTAAGGCAGCAACTCTACCGCTGCACCAGAGTTTGATTATTGTCATGAATACTGAGATAGTGAAAACTTTTGTTTGCGTGCTATCCAAATAAATCAGATAATACTATACTCAAATACAATCAATCCATACAGAAGTACAACAGGAGGAGCAAAGAGAAAAATACCCGAGTACAGAATATAGTTTTTAGCATTGTTGCGTGACAATTCCAGGGGGAAAAAGTACAGTGATCGCAATGAGGTAGGTTGGAAGATCAAGAGAAGATCAGAGTCGCTGCCTTACAGCGAATGCAACGCCGTGGACCCGGGTTCGATCCTGACTACGGGCGCTGTCTGTACGGAGTTTGTAAATTCTCCCCGTGACCTGCGTGCGTTCTCTCCGAGACCTGTGGTTTCCTCCCGCACTCCAAAGACGTACAGGTTTGTAGAGGTTAATTGGCTTGGTAAATGTTAAAAAAAATCCCCAGTGGGTATAGGATAGTGTTAATGTGTGGGGATCGCTGGTCGGCGCGGAACCGGTGGGCTGAAGGGCCTGTTTCCGCGCTGTATCTCTCTAAACTAGCTTATGTGAGAACCGTTCAGAAGTCTGAGAAGAGCGTAGTAGAAGCGGCTCCCAAGTCTGATAGTACGTGCTTCCAAGCTTCTGTATCTTTGGTGTAACAGAAGCGGGGAGAAGAGGGTGAGAAAGGTCCCTGATTATGTTGTCTGCTTCTCTGCATCAGCTTGGTGTAGATAGAGTCAATGGTGGGAAGTTGCTTCCAACAATAGATACTATTGACATTTAAAAAATCACGATCTTTTAAAAGAAGAATACACTAACTATACAATATAATAAAAAGGAGTCTGAAGAAGGGTCTCGACCCGAAACGTTTCCCATTCCTTCTCTCCACAGATGCTGCCTGTCCCGCTGAGTTACTCCAGCATTTTGTGTCGAATAAAAAGGAAGGATTAATACACAGCAGATTGTCCCCATTGTGTTTTGATGGGATGGTCTTTCAGAAACATCATGCACCACCTGTACTAACCTATTGAATATCCAGAGTGATCCTTGGTTGACTGTGTGTAATGGTGACAAAATATTTCGCCCATCTCCTTTATCCTGTTGAGGATAGACTGTGTCGGATCCCTGGAACAAGACCTGATGGAAATGTACACACATTATTATCCATCCCACCAATTTCCTTATGGAATCAATTTTCAATTTCATCTTAAATAAACCATTGGCCCACAGTATTGTTTAGTACGGGTGTCAGGGGTTCTGGGGAGAAGGCGGGAAAATGGGGTTGGGAGGGAGAGATAGATCAGCCATGATTGAATGGCAGATCCTTGATAGACTTAATGGACTGAATGGCCTAATTCTGCTCCTAACACTTACACCTTATGACCTTGGTATCTCTCAATTTCCTTTCACAATCCCTCTTCTGCAAACCCGCTGCACCATTTTTTATTTGAGGCAAATGCTTTAAAGAAATTATAGAGTAGAATCCTCCCTCAATCTCTTAACACGAGATCTTTCAGTCATGTAGCTGTTGGATTGAAGAAATAATTTGGAGTTATCTTGTACCTTTTATAACCTCAAAGGTTTTGCAAAGACATTTCTGTCCAGTGAATTACCTTTGTCCAAGTGATGAGATCTAAATCACATATTAGTTCATCAACAAGGTGATTACTTGTCACCTGCATTATATTCCCCATCTCCATTCCACCTTTGCCACAAACTCTTTGAATCACTTCCCTCTGGACTATCAAAGCTGCCGCAGCCACACGTAAAAACAGCTTTTTTCCCCCCATGAATAGCAGCTCTACTCAATAACCAAAAATCTGTAGCCTCCTTTTGCTCCAGTATTTTATTTAATTCACATGTCTAATCGATAGTGTTTTATCATTCATGTTTAATCTTTTATGTGTTATAAAAGGACTGGACAAGCTAGATGCAGGAAACATGTTCCCAATGTTGGGCGAGTCCAGAACCAGGGGCCACAGTCTTAGAATAAAGGGGAGGTCATTTAAGACTGAAGTGAGAAAAATCTTTTTCACCCAGAGTGTTGTGAATTTATGGAATTCCCTGCCACAGAGGGTAGTGGAGGCCAAATCAATGGATGGATTTAAGAGAGAGAGTTAGATAGAGCTCCAGGGGCCAGTGAAGTCGAGGGATATGGGGAGAAGGCAGGCACGGGTTATTGATAAGGGACGATCAGCCATGATTACAATGAATGGTGGTGCTGGCTCGAAGGGCCGAATGGCCTCCTCCTGCACCTATTTTCTAAGTTTCTATGTTTCATTCCTTACTGTCACTGTATGTTATGTTGTCACTTGCGTGCTGAGAACCAAGGCAAACTCCTTGTATGTGAATACTTGGCCAATAAACGTATTCATTCTTATTAAATTCTTATCTTAACCTTCATCCCTCCATGATCATGTCAAGATCCCTGCACTTACAACAACTGGGACTTGGAAATGGCGACTCTGTATACTCTCCCAGTGTACTACTGCTAAACCCTTGTACTGTATCCGAGATGTTTAACTAACATGTTTCTAGTGTAGTGGGTAAAATGCTAGAGTCAGTTATTAAAGATGGGATAGCAGCACATTTGGAAAGTGGTGAAATCATTGGACAAAGTCAGCATGGATTTATGAAAGGTAAATCATGGCTGACGAATCTTATAGAATTTTTCGAGGATGTAACTAGTAGAGTGGATAAGGGAGAACCTGTGGATGTGTTATATCTGGACTTTCAGAAGGCTTTCGGCAAGGTCCCACATAACAGATTAGCATACAAACGTAAAGCACACGGTATTGGGGGTTCAGTATTGATGTGGATAGAGAACTGGCTGGCAGACAGGAAGCAAAGAGTAGGAGTAAATGGGTCATTTTCAGAATGGCAGGCAGTGACTAGTGGGGTACCACAAGGCTCAGTGCTGGGACCCCAGCTATTTACAATATATATTAATGATCTGGATGAGGGAATTGAATGCAACATCTCCAGGTTTGCGGGTGACACGAAGCTGGGGGGCAGTGTTAGCTGTGAGGAGGATGCTAGGAGGCTGCAGGATGACTTGGATACTGGGTGAGTGGGCAAATGCATGGCAGATGCAGTATAATGTGGATAAATGTGAGGTTATCCACTTTGGTGGCAAAAACAGGAAGGTAGACTACTATTTGAATGGTGACCGATTAGGAAAAGGGGAGATGCAGCGAGACCTGGGTGTCATGGTACACCAGTCATAGAAAGTAGGCATGCAGGTGCAGCAGGCTGTGAAGAAAGCAAATGATATGTTGGCATTCATAGCAAAAGGATTGAGTACAAGATCAGGGAGGTTCTACTGCAGTTGTACAGGGCCTTGGTGAGTCCACACCTGGAGTATTGCGTACAGTTTTGTTCTCCTAATCTGAGGAAAGACATTCTTGCCATAGAGGGAGTACAGAGAAGGTTCACCAGACTGATTCCTGGGATGGCACTACTTCCATATGAAGAAAGACTGGATAGACTCGGCTTGTACTCGCTTGAATTTAGGAGATTGAGGGGGGATCTTATAGAGACTTACAAAATTCTTAAGGGGTTGGACAGGCTAGATGCGGAAGATTGTTCCCGATGCTGGGGAAGTCCAGGACAAGGGGTCACAGTTTAAGGATAAGGGGGAAGTCTCTTAGGACCGAGATGAGAAGATCATTTTTCACACAGAGAGTGGTGAGTCTGTGGAACTTTCTGCCAAAGAAGGCAGTTGAGGCCAGTTCATTGGCTATATTTAAGAGGGAGTTAGATGTGGCCCTTGTGGCTAAAGGGATCAGGGGATATGGAGAGAAGGCAGGTACAGGATACTGAGTTGGATGATCAGCCATGATCATATTGAATGGCGGTGCAGGCTCGAAGGGCCGAATGGCCTACTCCTGCACCTATTTTCTATGATTCTATGATCTAAGTGCTTATGCAAAGTGATACATGTACTGAACTAAATACAAAAATGAATTTCACTTAACCTCGGTACATGTGAGAAATAAATACCATACCTATCATTTTTAGGTTTAGCGTCCACGCCTGTGACCTTGAAATACAAAACCCACGGCTGGAGTTTGGGTACCAGCGAGTTAATGGATAGGATACGTTCTGAACCTCACCTGAAAATGTGCAATAACTTCTCACTTGGTGCATTTTTCAATCCAGTTAGTATGGCGTGTAGACGACTCACGCACTGAGTAGCGGAGGATATGGGGGTTATACACAAGTTACTCTCCTTTATATACCTGCGAGCAGTCAGAGGTGTTGAAACTGTGAGCGACCTAGACTGGTGGAAGAAATTTATGACGTTATAACCACATCCTTTTACAATAGACAATAGGTGCAGGAGTAGGCCATTCGACCCAGCACCGCCATTCAATGTGATCATGGCTGATCATCCCCAATCAGTAGTCCGTTCCTGCCTTCTCCCCATATCCCCTGACTCCACTATTTTTAAGAGCCCTATCTAGCTCTCTCTTGAAAGCATCCAGAGAACCTGCCTCCACCGCCCTCTGAGGCAGAGAATTCCAGAGACTCACAATTCTCTGTGAGAAAAAGTGTTTCCTCGTCTCCGTTCTAAATGGCTTACTCCTTATTCTTAAACTGTGGCCCCCGGTTCTGGACTGGTGACTACACTGGTGATTATTCCACAGTGAAGTATATGAAGAGACAAACTTCAAACACAGGAGGCTTAATGATTCATTTAAGAAATCAATGTCTGCGATTGCTTTTACAATTTGGATCTAAAAACGATATTTAAGGGCTCACTTATTAATGACATATATTGTTAAGAAGAATCGCTTGTCACTTATTGGAACTGCAAATATGTTTTGCATGATTTTGTGACCATTAACAGGATTGTAATCATGTATATTCTTTCCACAGACTGGATAGCACGCAACATAAAGCTTTAACTAAAAATACCAGAGTAACTGAGCAGGTCAAACAGCATCTCTGGGGAAAAGGGATCAATGATGCCTTGGGTTGAGATCTTTCCTACACTGCTGTTTTGGGTTGCTGGCTTGTGGCAACGGCATTCAAGGTGTTTCAACACTTGCCACCAGTGTGGTACGGTGGCGTAGTTGGTAGAGCTGCTGCCTCACAGCGCCAGAGACCTGGGTTTGATATTGGCCTCTGGTGTTGTCTGTGTGGAGTTTGCACGTTCTCCCCGTGACCACGTGGGTTGCCTCTGTGCACTCCGGTCTCCTCCCACATCCCAAAGACATGCGGGTTTGCGGGTTAATTTTCCTCCTAATTAACCAATTGATAAATTGCTCCCAAGTGGGATAACATAGAACTGTGAGAACGGGATCAAATGGTTGGTATGGACTTGGTGGGCCGAAGGGCCTGTTTCTATGTTGTACCTCTCTTTTAAAAAGACCTTACTCCACCCATCTGCCAATCACTTGCCACATGCCACATATCACTTTCCAGGATTTTCCCCAGCCTCGCCTCCCTTTTCCAGATTTCTCCCTGCAAAAGGATCAATTATTTTAGGATCAATCATGATCCCTTTGCTATTGTTTCTATAACGAAGGCAGCTCACCATTGGCCATGATGGCATCTTCCTGTGATTGCCACTAGTACATTTTCCATTATTATTTACTCTCTGATGGTGAACACTCTGCTAAGGCTTCATCTCAAAGTCATGGAGTGATACAGAGTAGAAACAGGCCCTTCAGCCCAACGTACCCACACCGACCAACGTGTCCCATCTACACTAGTCCCACCTGCCTGCGTTTGGCCCATATTCCCCCCAAACCTGTCCTATCCATGTACCTGTCCAATTGTTTCTTAAACATTGCAATAGTCCCTGCCTCAACTACCTCCACCGGCAGCTCGTTCCATACACCCACCACCCTTTGTGTGAATAGGTTACCCCTCAGATTCCTATTAAATCTTTCCCCCTTCTCAAACCTATATCTTCTCGTTCTCGATTCCCTTCCTCTGTGCGTCTACCCGATCTATTCCTCCCATGATTTTGTTCACTTCTAGAAGATCACCCCTCATCCTCCTGCGCTCCAAGGAATAGAGTCCCAGCCTGCGCAACCTCTCCCTGTAGCTCAGTCCCTCGAGTCCTTGGCAACATCCTCGTACATGGTAATAGTTTAGTACTTACGTGGTCAAAATGTTGCTGCAGGTTGTGCTGCACCTGCATCCTTTCAGCCGTTTGCACATTTGACGTGCTGCTCAGATACCTATTTGGGGATCCGATCTCTTCCCCAGCATCATCTTCCAGGAAGCTCCGCTCATCTATGCTTCCCGCGGTCAGCACGTACTCTTCGTAAGCCTTGTTAATGGCTTTACTGAGAGAAACCAGAACAGAAGTAACAAGAGTGACAAGAGTGAAGAGAGTTTTATTGTCAGATGCCCCAGATAGAACAATTACTTTCTTACTTGCAGCAGTACAACAGAATATGTAAACATAGTACACTGTAAACAATATAAAGTATATACACTGTAAACTATAAACGAGAAAAAAAGTTCAGTGTGTGAATATATATATATATATATATATATATATATATATATATATATATATATATATATACATACATACATACACATACATACATACATACACACACATATTGTCAGCATATATTATATTGTCAGCATTGTCAACACTCAGCATAGGAGCACCGCAAGGCTGCATACTCTCTCCTCTTCTCTATCTACACCAACAACTGCACCTCCACAGACACCTCTGTCAAGCTTCTCAAGTTTGCGGACGACACAACCCTGATTGGACTGATCCAGGATGGGGAGGAATCTGCCTACAGACAGGAAGTGTCACAGCTGGCGTCCTGGTGCCATCGCAACAACCTAGAGCTCAATGCTCTTAAGACAGTGGAATTGATTGTAGACTTTAGGAGAGCTCCCCCTCCCCTCACCCCACTCACCATCAACAACACCACAGTCACATCTGTGGAGTCTTTTAAGTTCCTGGGAACCATCATCTCCAAGGACCTTACGTGGGGGGCTACCATCGACTCCACAGTCAAAAAGGCACAACAGAGGATGTACTTCCTGCGGCAGCTGAGGAAGCACAATCTGCCACAGGCAATGATGGTCCAATTCTACACGGCCATCGTAGAGTCTGTTCTCGCCTTCTCCATCATGGTCTGGTTTGGCTCAGCCACCAAGCACGACACCTGGAGGCTGCAGCGAATCGTCCGATCAGCAGAGAAGGTTATTGGCTGCAACCCTCCCTCCATTGATGAACTGTACACTGCAAGGGCCAGGAAGCGAGCGGGCAAGATCATCTCTGACCCCTCTCACCCTGGCCACAAACTCTTTGAATCACTTCCCTCTGGAAGGCGACTCCGGACTGTCAAAGCTGCCACAGCCAGACATAAAAGCAGTTTTTATCCACGAGTACTCAACAGCCAAAAATCTGTAGCCTCCCTTTGATCTGGTATTTTGTTGGTTCACATGCTTGATCAATGGTGTTTTATCATGAATGTTTTATTATTATTAATGTTTAGTGTTTTCTGAGTCATTCGCAACTGTCACTGTATGTCATGTTGTTACTTATGGGTGGAGCACCAAGGCAAATTCCTTGTATGTGAATACTTGGCCAATACACTTACTTACTTATATAATCACGCACATATATACACACATACATATATACAAACACACACACACACACATATACTGTACACACATACACATATACAAACACGCACATATACACACGCACATATACACACACACATATACTGTACACATACACTCATGCACATATATGCACACATATATAAACACACACAAAAATACATACATATATATACACACACACACATATATACACATACACACACACAAATATATATATATATATATATTTACACACACCCACGCACACATATGTACACATTATAAAAACACATAATAATAGTGCAAAAAGACAAAACCAATGCCCCAAGTCTATGTAGATCAGAGCTCATTGGGTTCAGAGGTTATGCGGAGGGCTCCGGAGGCCCCGACCACGGGTAAACATCAGAGGAAGAGGCTGACTTTGGTGCCTTCCCTCACAGTGGGTAACATTTGATTCTGCTGTGTGGGGATGATTTATGTTGAACTCTGTCGTGTGTTGTGTTCTTTATTTTATTGTCTGGCTGTATGGTGATCACATTTCATTGTGCCATAAATGTATCTTGTGTCTTGAGAAGTGGTGCAGAAGAGGAGAAAGTTTGGCATGAACCAAAGGGCCCATGTCTGTACTGCGTAACGCTATGGCTCCAAACTTCGACTCCAGTAATCACCATTATCAACAAATCAAACTTACACAGGGCACATTTTAGATGAAGCCCTAGAAGGAGAATGCTCAAAGGTCTTACCTACTGTCCACAAAGTTCCCAGGGTCGAGAAAGCCAGTCAGAGCTTCTCCTTTTCCTTTCAATATCTGGAAACAATCACAAGGATACAGTTTTCAGCAACATGCCAAGAAATGTTATGAAATGCAAAAAAAAAAAAAAAAAAAAATTCACCTGGGTCAAAGACTCTGTGCCATTCACCCCATCTATTCCCTTCAAGATCTTATACATTTATATAAGATCACCCCTCATCTGCCTGCACTTCAAGGAATAAAGTCCTAGCCTGCCCAACCTCTCCCTATAGCTCGGGCTCTCAACTCCTGGCAACATGCTCATTAATCTTTTCTGCACTGTTTCCAGTTTAACAACACGCTTCCAGTGCTAAGGGTGCTAATCCCAGTGTAGGTGCTTACCGCCTGCACTGTGAACCGAAGAACCGTGTGGAATGGTTAACACTGAAATCCGTCTCGTCATTTACTGAGGAGTGAAATTAACTTGACAAACCTTCTTGTCAAATAGTTTTCTGATGTACGGTTTCCAATAATGTTGCTTAATCCCCTTTGCCTCCAATTCCAACCCGTCGTACGCAGAGCATAACTTGTCAATGATGCAAGGTGGCTCTGAAGGTGGCTTGTAATCCTCACTCTGGAAATCCTCCGATAAACCTGCGATAAATAGAACAGTCCAGCAGTTAGATTGGAGAAGCAGCACCTCGTATTCCACCTGGATAGCTTCCCACTCAATGGTATGAACATTGAAAGGTACCAAGTGCTGGAGTAACTCAGCGAGTCAGGCAGCATCTCCGTGGGACAATATTTCACAGGTTCACTTTTTACTGACCTTAAAAAAAAAAAAACAGTGCTGAAATCAGAAGTTGGGCTCACTATAAATGAAATTAAAAAATAAGGGCTGAACGGTGGCGCGGAGGTAGAGTTGCTGCCTTACAGCGCTAGTGACCCGGGTTCGATCCCGACCACGGGTATGGAGTTTGTATCTTCTCCCCGTGACCTGTGCGGGTTTTCTCCGAGATCTTTGGTTTCCTCCCACACTCCAAAGACGTGCAGGTTTGTAGGTTAGTTGGTTTGGTGTATGTGTAAATTGTCTCTAGGATAGTGTTAGAATGCGGGAATTGTTGGTCGGTGTGGACTCGGGGGGCCGAAGGTAAACTAAACTAAACACTGCCCCCTGGTGATGGGATTTCTCTTGACCTCAGTACTAAATGGCACTGGGAACACCCACCCTGCATTAAGTCTTGAAAACCTGTTGAAAGTTTATTAATTTCCTTGAGATCCCCTCCTTTCTTTTGTGAGACAAGTGGAGGTATCTATTAAAAGCCAACAAACGAGTGCATATCTCAACAAGTCATTAAAATCTGGTAATAAGCTATTTTGAGAATGAGTCAACACTAATTTTGAGAGGATTTATCCACACCCGAAACTTTCAAATGCATTTCACTCTCCACTGATACTGTCTGCCCAGCCTAGCATATCCAGCATTGTCTGTTTTTTTATTTCCAAAAGCTGCTAAAAATACAGAGATCTCTCAGGCTGTTCGCTTGGTGAACATTATCAAAGCCATAACCACCTCCACAAGAGGAAAACAGAATTAAATTAACAGAAGATAGACACAAAATGCTGGAGTAACTCAGTGGGACAGGCAGCGTCTCCGGATAGAAGGAACGGGGGGCTTTTCGGGTCGAGACCCTTCTTCAGACTGAGAGTCAGAGGAGAGGGAGACATAGAGATAGGGAAGGGTATGGTGTGAAAACGCTCAGTCCGAAGAAGGGTCTGGACCCGAAACGTCACCCGTTCCTTCTCTCCAGAGATGCTGCCAGTCCCGCTGAGTTACTCCAGCATTTTGCGTCTATCTTCAGTGTCAACCAGCATCTGCAGTTCCTTCCTACACAAGTAATTAACAGAGGCACTTATTAGATTAATTAGTTAGTAAATAGGTCAAGTGAGCATGCATAAAACAAAATTAATATTCAATTTGAGAAAATTTTTAAGAAGATGTTCATAACCCAGTAGTACTTTACGAAATCACACAAGCTCAGAAAATAATGGAAATATGTATCAATCTGTCCTTAAAATAAATTGACAATAAATTGTGCTGCAAAAAAATCTAAAACCATCAACTTTGGAAGAGTCTAAAGAATACAAAAAAAAGCAGTCTTACAAATTCACGTTCTCTACTTCCAAACTATACTGACCGTACAACTTCCCAAATGGTGAATAAAAGTAGCAGCAAAGGACAACGAACACTTCCCCGAAATCAAACAAGAGGCAGCTTGGAACTATTTGGATGTCGTATTGAAACTTAAAGCTCCAGTGCTCTGCTAGGAGTTAGCGAACAGTTTGAAAACAACTAAAAATTTGCACTGCTGACTCAATGGAAATTCATTGCCCACTAATTATTTGCACATGCCTTTTATCAGGTCAGTCCGCAGATTTGCCTGGCGCATTGGCTGCCTGCCACTGAAGTTCATGCATGATATGTAATAAACTCGCCAATCATACTGTCATGGTCATGGCGTATTGCTTTGCATCTCGTTTTGTTTTTAATACCTTCCCTCTGCACGTGCAAAAGCCAAACCACTCACAGTGCTCAGGGAGGCTGGAAGCACACTCGCGCATTCAAACCACCCAGGCGACTTAATGCATTGTATTATGCAAGAAGTAAATGCAGATGCTGGTTTAAACCGAAGATAGCCACAAAATTCTGGAGTAACTCAGACCGAACCTCACCCATTTCTTCTCTCCAGAGATGCTGCCTGTCCCGCTGGGTTACTCCAGCATTTTGGGTCTATGAATGTATTTTATTGTTCCGTTCGGTCCGGCAACACGGATAATCCGGAAAGGCTCTGGAACCAAAGGTGACAGAAAATCGACGGTGGATCCGTACTTGGCCATTTCAAATAAACTCCTTTAAAATGGAATTCCTTTGTAGTCACAACATTTAGATTACATTCACGTTGACATTTCTGATCGGTGGTTTTTTTTCCGAATCCACTCACAAATTTTGTTTGAAGAGGCCACGTTCGGCATTGCCTGAAGAAGGGTCCCGATCCAAAACCGTGCCTGTCCATTTCCCTCCACAGACGCTGCCTGACCCACCGAAGATGGACACAAAATGCTGGAGTGACTCAGCGGGTCAGGCAGCATCTCTGGAGAGAAGGAATAGTTGACGTTTTGGGTCAATTTAAGTTTATTGTCACGTGTACCGTTTTTGTTGCGTGCCAACCAGCCTGTGGAAACACAATACGTGATTACAAATCGAGCCATTTACAGTGTACAGATACACTGTGCAACGAGCCTGCTCTTGAACCAAATGGAAGCAGAATTTGCTCGATTCCACAGCAGCTGAATTTGCATGTGCCACATCTTCCATTAAATATCAAGCATTGTGGTGATGCCAGGAGAGTTCGGCATGTCCCCAACAACTCTCACCAACATCTACAGATGATTTGGGAACAACTCCAACCAAGACCACGAGGAATTGCAAAAAGTTGTGGACACAGCCCAGACCATCACACAAACCAACCTCCCTTCCACTGACTCTGTTCACACCTCCCCGTTGCCTCGGCAAGGCCAGCAGCATAATCAAGGACAAGTCGCACCCCTCTTCTCCCCTCTCCCATTAGACAAGAGGTTTAGAAGTGTGAAAACGCACACCTCCAGATTCAGGGACAGTTTTTTCCCAGCTCTTATCAGGCAACTGAACCATCCTACCAACAACTAGAGAGCAGTCCTGAGCTACTATCAACCTCATTGGAGACCCTTGGACAATCTTTGATCAGACTTTACTGGATTTTATCTTGCGCTAAACGCTATTCATGTTATTCCCTCTACCACGTATCTGTACACTATGGATGGCTCGATCGTAATCATGTATTGGCTTTCTGCATCTAGGCTGGGTGAGGCAGCCAATCTCAATCTCATCAGGACTTCCGCAGCTGATCGGCGGGTCGAATTAGCCCCCTGCGGCCGGGGCTGTGGAACTCCGACCCGGCAAATCTGTTCCCATCGACGACTTCCGAGGCCGACTTTGAATGCATTCCAAAATTATGTTTGAAGAGCTACTGCCTCACAGCGCCAGAGACCCGGGTTCGATCCCGACTACGGCTGCGGTCTGTACGGAGTTCGTACGTTCTCCCTGTGACCACATGGGTTTCCTCCGAGATCTTCGGCAGAGACTCCAACCCCAAGCACCTTCTGATCTGGAGATTCTCCCGCCTGGATCCCCTAGGAAACTGGAGACTTCAAACTCATGTGCGCAAAGCGCACATCACGAGCGCGAAGCGCGAACTCCCTTGCGGCCGGGGTCCAGGGTTCTAGATGCTCTCTGGGGTTCTAGATGCTCTCTGGTGCTATTTTAGGCTTATTTTGAGACACAAAGCCAGTGCGGGGGAAATTAAATCCCAAGCGGGAGAGCGGGAGATTTTGCGAAAATGGCCTTTCGGCGGGAGATCTCCCGCCGAAAGCGGGAGAGTTGGAGTCACTGTCTTCGGTTTCCTCCCACGCTCCAAAGGCATTCAGGTTTGTAGGTTAATTGGCTTGGTATAACTGTAAATCGTCCCTAGTGTGTAGGATAGTGTTAGTGTGCGAGGATCGCTGGTCGGTGCGGATTCGGTGGGCTGAAGGGCCTGTTTCCATGCCATATCTCTAAACTAAACTATACTAAGTGGCCAAGTGCAGCAGCATTGCCTGAAGAAGGGTCCCCATCCAAACCACTGTCTGTCCATTCCCCTCCAGATACTGCCTGACCCGCCGAAGATGGACACAAAATGCTGGAGCAACCCAGCGTGTCAGGCACAGGCAGCAACTCTGGAGAGTAGGAATGGGTGACGTTTTCGGGTCGAGACCCTTCTTCAGACGGGTTGAACCGCTGACCACCTGAGTTCCTTCAGCACTTGGTGATTTGCTGAGGGAATTTAAACTGCTGGTCTTGGAGACGGGTTTGTGTGGAAGGGTCCAGCTGATGAAGAACATCATACAGCCACTCCAACTATTTTTTTTTCCCCCATTTTAACAACTGATTTAAGAGCCCGGTTCTGCCGGCCAAATCTGTACTGATGCCAGTGGATACAACAGCAATGAAATCTGACCCGCTCGCGAAGCAAAGGCCAACAAAACATACGACAGGAGTCCTGCCCCATTGAGAATAACTGCACAGATGTGAGCAGGGCATGACATAAAAATAAGATATTGGGTGCTTCCAATGTGCCCAATGCTTTAAGTGTCCAGGCCAGGGAATGCCAAGTATAGATGATTTATCCGCATTGAGTTAACTGGTCTGAAGTGAACTTGATGGCTGAGAAAGAGACGAGTTCATGCAAAGGCACTGCATTGAGTCACTAATCTACTGGAGAGTGCGTGCAGTGAGTTAGTTTCACTGCATGCCGTTCCAACTCGTTTCCGGAACACCATATGTTTGGCCCTTGATATATCAAGAGGAATATAGTCAATTTTTAAGGTTGAATTAACAATGAGTGCCAAACCTACAAATCACGGGATTTGGGGTTTTCCACGATTTTGAAAACTGTTTCAGTTCTCTCTTTCTTTCCGGCAGGCAGTAACGAAAGCAGAATGAAGCGACGCAGGAATGATCATTTGCCAGTGTTACAAAAAAAATAAGAGAAAAGTGCTGCCGGCAATGGGCAGCCCGGTGGCGCAGCAGTAGTATTGCTGCCTTACAATACCAGAGACCCAGGTTCGATCCTGACCACCGATGCTGTCTGTACGGAGTTTGTACGTTCTCCCCATGACGCATGGGTTTACTCCGAGATCTTCGGTTTCCTTCCACACTCCAAAGAAGTACCGGTTTGAGGGTTAATATGTTTGGTGTAAAAGGTTAAAAAAAATTGTCCCTTGTGTGTGTGTGTAGGATAGTGTTAGTGTGCACAATCGCTGGTCGGTGCGGACTCCGTGGGCTGAAGGGCCTGTTTCCGCGTTGTATCTCTAAACTAAATAACTGAATTAGATATCCACAAGTCCCTCGGTGTTTCTTACTGCCATCGATAATACATTCATATTTAATTCAACATTTATCCTGTGATCGAAATGTAGGTAAAGTGTCCACTGATGCATCTCGGAAACAAATGTTAAAGGAAAGGAGATATTAGGAAAATCTGTCATTTGCTTGTCAGAAGTAGATTGGAAAGATCTTGTGACGGGAAGGAGGAGATGTGGAGAGGTGTGGGGAGAATACATGATCTTCTTTCAAAGGGTGTTTAATTTAGTTTAGTTTAGAGATACGGAGCGGAAACAGGCCCTTCGGCCCACCGGGTCCACGCTGACCAGCGATCCCACGCACATTAACACCATCTTACACCCACTAGGGACAATTTTTTACATTCTACAGACCTGTACGTCTTTAGAGTGTGGGAGGAAACCGAAAATCTCTGAGAAAATCCACGCAGGTCATGGGGGGAACGTACAAACTCCATACAGACTTGCAATGTGGAGTCAAGAGTCAAGAGAGTTTTTATTGTCATGTGTCCCAGATAGGACAATTCAATTCTTGCTTGCTGCAGCACAACAGAATATTGTAGGCATAAATACAGAACAGATCAGTGTGTCCATATACCATAGACCGTATATAGACACACATAAATTAACAGTTAACATGCAATAGGCTGTTATAGTTCAGTTTGTTTGATGCTGTGTTTAAATAGCCGGATGGCTGTGGGGAAGGAGCTGTTCCTGAACCTGGATGTACCAGATTTCAGGCTCCTTTACCTTCTACCTGATGGCAGCGGAGAGATGAGCGCGTGGCCAGGGTGGTGTGGGTCTTTGATGGTGTTGGCCGCCTTTTAGAGGCAGCGACTGCGATAGATCCCTTCGATGGTGGGGAGGTCAGAGCTGGTGACGGATAAGCATAAGAATCACAAAGTGATTCAGTGACTCCCCCCTCCCCGACATCTGTCTGAAGAAGGGTCTCGACCCGAAACATCGCCTACTCCTTTTCTCCAAAGATGCTGCCTCGCCCGCTGAGTTCTACAGCATTTTTTGTCTACTTTCACCTATATAGGACTACTGTTAGGCTGCATTGAGAATAAAAGCGTCTCGACTCTGAAACGTCGCCCATTCCTTCTTTCCAGAGGTGTTGCCTGTCCCGCTGAGTTGCTCCAGCTCTTTGTGTCTATCTTTGGAATATCACGCTCAGTTCTGGTCGCCCCATGACAGGAAGGATGTGGAGGCATTGGAAAGGGCGCAGAGGAGGTTCACCAGAGAGATAAAGACACAAAAAGCTGGAGTAACTCAGCGGGCCAGTCAGCATCTCTAGAGAAAAGGAACAGGTGATGTTTCATGTGGAGACCCTTCTTCAGACTGGTGCCTGGTTTAGAGGGTATTCGCGAAAAGGAGGGGCAGGACAGACTTGGACTGTTCATTCTAGAACACTGGAGACCTGATAGGAGTTTATAAAATTGTAAGGGGCTTGGATAGGGTAGACAGTTTATCTTCCCCCAGGGTGGACATATCGAATCATTTTGGGCATCGCTTTAAAAGCCCTGTCCCACTGTACGAGTTCATTCAAAGAGTTCTTCCCGAGTTTGCCCTGATTCGAACTCGGAGATTTACGGTAATGGTCGCTCGCAGGTACTCGGGGCTCTCGTGGACATTTTTCAACATGTGAAGAAAAATCTTCACGAGTCTTCCCGAGCTTACCGCGTTTCCCCGAGTACCTGCCGTTAGCGTTACGAGCCACTAAGAGACGTCCCTGAGCTCCGACGTACCCGCTACGTACATTCTACGTGCTTACCACGAGTTTGATTTTCTTTAAACTCGGGAGAGCTCTTGGATGAACTCATACAGTGGGACAGGGCCATAAGGCGAGAGGGGCTAAATTTATACATGTGCGGATTACGTTTTTTTTAAGAGAGGGAGCTTACTGCCATGGGTTGTGGTGGAGGCAGATACGATAGTGGCACTCAAGAGACGTTTGGATAGGCACATGGATATGCAAGGAATGGAGGGGTATGGGTTATATGCAGGCAAATAAGGGTTGATCTCAGCAGCATGTTGAGCACAGATATTGGGGCCCAAAGGGCCTGCTTCTGTGTTAACTTTAGTTTAGCGACACAACGCACAAACAGGCCCTTCGGCCCACAGAATCCGCACCGACCAGCGACCCCCGCACATTACCACTATTCTACACACACTATGGATGATTTACCTTTATACCAGGACAATTAACCTATACGCCTTTGGAGCGTGGGAGGAATACGGAAGATCTCGGAGAAAACCCACGCGGTCACGGGGAGAACGTACAAACTCCGTACAGACAGCACCCGTAGTAGTCGGGATCGAACGCGGGTCTCTGGCGCTGCAAGAGCTGTGAGGCAGCTACTCTACCGCTGCGCCACCGTGACACACCTGTGCTATGTTCTATGCATAGCAAGACAAATGAGTTGACAGCGCAAAGAGTATCACAAGTAATTAAGTAGCGAGTACACAGGCATGGTTGCCGGGTGACCAAGGATGAAGAGTCAAATATTCCAGGTTATTCAAGGTTCCAAAACTTTAGACTTCAGAGAGGGGTTAGTTTAGTGGTACAGCACGGAAACAGGCCCTTCGGCCCACCGAGTCCTCGCCGACCATCACCCACCCGCTCACACTAGTTCCACGTTATCCCACTTTCTCAAACACTCCCTGCACACTCGGGGCAATTTACCGAGAGGCTAATTAACCGACAAACGTGGGAGGAAACCCACGTGGTCACAGGGAGACCATGCAAACTCCACACAGACAGCCCTACCTGAGACCAGGATCGAACCCGGGTCCCTGGCGGCGTGTGCCTGTGGTTCTACCAGCTGCGCCACCCTTGCTAATTTGCAGCATTTCTCCACACATCACGATTCCAGCAGCAGAAGAGATTTGTGTGGCCGTGATCACATCACAAAATAGTTGTTTTTGCCTTCCTGTAACAGGATTACGAGTGATACAGACAGCAGCTCGAGGTGGCTTGAGTTGCCAAGCCTCTAAATTCGGACCACGAAGAAGTCTTTGGAGTGCAGTTTTATCCCGGTATGAAGGAAGAGTGCATAATTCGGCAGGGCTCAGACTGCCAGGTTCCTGCCAAATTACTACAAACGCTGGATTCATTCTGGAGGAGAATTGGCAGAGTGTGTAGGATATTAATGACACACAGGTGCTCTGTCAAGAAAGGAATTGGATAATATAACCCTGTGCTGTTTACGAAAAGTGCAAAGCATGAAAATTCCACTTTTATAATTTACTGCATTTTCTTGTTATTTTATGGGGTGGATGGTGTGCGTTGCCTCATGATTATATTATTCCCTCTTGTGGTTACCGTTTAACCATATCAGAAGGTCTGAAGAAGGGTCTGGACCCCAAAACGTCACCCATTCCTTCTCTCCAGAGATGCTGCCCGACCCGCTGAGTTACTCCAGCACTTTGTGTCTATCTGTGATTCTGAAACGTTTGGACTGAAGAAGGGTCACCCGTCCATCCCTTCCACATATGCTGCCTGACCTACTGAGTTTCTCCAGCACTTTGTGGTTCTTAAATATCTGAAGGGTCATACAAGGAACAATTGTATTAGAGCACGACATGCCTCAGAGGGCGGTGGCGGCAGGTTCTCTGGATACTTTCAAGAGAGAGCTAGATAGGGCTCTTAAAAACAGCGGAGTCAGGGGATATGGGGAGAAGGCAGGAACGGGGTACTGATTTGGGATGATCAGCCATGATCATATTGAATGGCGGTGCTGGCTCGAAGGGCCGAATGGCCTACTCCTGCACCTACTGTCCGTGGTCTATTGACATCACATGTAGTCGGGTGGTATGTAGACCATTGGCCCTGATAATTGTTAGAAGCACGGTGGCGAACGGATAGAGCTGCTGCCTCACAGCGCCAGAGACCTGGGTTCAATCCTGATTCCTTGGGTACTCCGGTTTCCTCTCATGTTCCAAAGATGTGCAGGCTTGTAGGTTAATTGGCTTCTGCAAATTGCCTCTGGTGTGCAGGAGGTGAAAAGTGGGATCGGCGTCGACTCGGTGAGCTCAAGGGCCCGTTTCCCACGCTGCATCGCTGAACTAAACCAAAGGCAGAGTAATCAGAATGAACATTGGAACAACATTCTGAAAGGGGTCAGCAGGAAAAGATGCTGAGAAATGGTTTCTTCTGACTGGAGACTCCAATATTAGGTGAAAGAGGATCAGCAAAATTAGGACTGAGATGAAGACATTTCTCTTTTCTCAGAGTACTGGAATTCTTTGTAATTTTTCAAACTTGATCATTTTGACTGTTCAATCCATGCATGTTCAAGACTTAAAGAAAAAGATTTATAGCCACACAGGGAAACAAGAGAAAGAGGGCTTACACGTTACAGGAGTAGAATGAGGCCATTCGGCCCATCGAGTCTACTCCGCCATTCAATCATGGCTGATCTCTGCCTCCTAATCCCATTTTCCTGCCTTCTCCCATAACCCTTGACACCTGTTCTAATCAAGAATATATCTATCTCTGCCTTGAAAATATCCACTGATGGCCTCCACAGCCCTCTGTGGCAATGAGTTCCACAGATTAACTACCCTCTGACTAAAGAAGTTCCTCCTCACCTCCGTTCTAAAAGAGTGCCCTTTAATTCTGAAGCTATGACCGTTGGTCCTAGACTCTCCCACCAAGGTTGACTGAGGTTAAGGTGACACAAAGCGTTGGAGTGAACCAGTGGGTCAGGCAGCATATCCGGACAACATGGACAGGTGAAGGGTTCCGACCTGGAGCATCACCTATCCATGTTCTCCAGGAATGCTACCTGACCCTTTACTCTGACACTTTTTGTCGCAGAATCATACAACATGGAAACAGGTCCTTCGGCCCAACTTGCCCACAACCACCCAACATGTCCCAGCTACACAAGTCCCACCGGCCGGCTTTTCGCCCATATCCCTCTCAACCGACCCTAAATGTTTAGGGTCCTGTCTAAATTTTTCTTAAACGTTGCGATAGTGCCTGCCTCAACTACTTCCTCTGGCAGCTCGTTCCATACACCCACCAACCTTTGTTACCTCTCAGGTTCCCATTAAATCTTTCTTCCCCTCACCCAGTAATAGTAAATAGAGTTTTTCTTTTAAAGACAAACTGCTGGAGGATCTCAGTGGGTCAAGCAGCATCTGATGAGGGAAATGGACAGAGGACGTTCAGGTCAGGACCCTTCTTCAGACCAGAGAAGTCCTCTGTTCATTTCCCTCCACAGATGCTGCCTGACCTGCTGTGTTTCTCCAACTTTGTTTTTTTTGCTCAAGATGCCCCAAGCATCTGCAGTTTTTCACATTTCCATAGTAAATGGCTTTCGTGGGAACAAGCCTTCTATATTTACACTGTTTGTCACCTTTCACTGAAACCCAACAGCTTAATGTCACTGAAGAGAATTGACACTTAGCGTGAGAAAGTTGCTTTGCAAAAAGGGAAGTGATTTAAAGATTTCTCTAATTTCAAGTAATTCCTGCATTACTTCCTCCTCCCTCACCCTCCTTCCTCCCCCACCCTAGTCATCCTACCAGTCCCACTGTTTGCATCCTTCTATCCCTCTCCTTAGCACATCTTCCCCAGCCAACAATGGAACATTGTGGGCTTCACGCTTCCTGAGGTCATCTGTTGCCGGCCCTGTCCTTTACTCACCTCCAATTCCCACTCCCTCCCAACCACCTCTATCTTTCAGTCTGAAGAAGGGTTCTGACCCGAAATGTCACCCATTCCTTCTTTCCAGAGATGCTGCCTGTCCCACTGAGTTACTCCAGCACTTTGTGTCTTATTTTTGATATAAACCAGCACTTGCAGTTCCTTGCTACACAATGATTTTCAGGGCTCTCACTTAACTAGTTTTCCCCTGTTGCCAGCCGGGCAACCTCGGCAGCTTTTCAGGTTGCCAAATAACAGTTTAGGTGGTCATTTAAGACGGTTTGCATGACGCGTGCGATAATGTGCTCGGACGAAGTGCGTAGTTACCAGTCGGAATTATTCTCAATGAAGCATTCACATATTATTTCTGTTTCAAATAAAGTCACAAACTAAACATATTCACCAATCAAGACATGATATATACCACAATGACATGCAACAAAATTATAATACAGTATCTCAACTCTTTTTACACGGTGCAATTAATGCAATTTTTATTAGTTCTTTCCACTTCCAAACAAAAATGTGGTTGGATTATTCAGCGTATGATCAACTTGTGTCAATAAATCCTGGACCATGGTAACATATATGCTTAACCATGCACACTACAGATTGATGCAAGCATGTTTTCTGTGAAGGACCGAAAATTACCATGACATGGTCATAGCATGGGTCGTTATTGCTATTGGTACAGAAACACTCTCGCTTCCCACATCATTTATCCACAACAAAATATACAGGTTGCAAGGAAATTTCTAAAGGCATTTTATGATAATAGCTTTTAAAACCGACTATACCCACCTGACAGGTTAAACATAGCACTAACTGACAAGAGATGGCCAAAGGACATAACTGCAGCAAATGTTATTTTGGTAATATGTTTAAAGGTGTCAAAATGGCACATTACCGGACATTCAGATTAGGTGTATGTGTTGTGAACAGCAATGAAGATACCCAGTTTGTACGCACCAGATTAAAAAAAAAAATTGATAAACGCTGTTTCCATCATTCCCACTTCAGAATTAACATTAAAATTTCAACTGAAATATCTCCTGACCAATATAGTGATGTATATGGCTGACTGTGGAAGTAAAACCTGGATAAATCTGGATAGTTGTGAATGTTGCTCATTAAATAACGACAGCAGAGATGCCAACCCTAAATTTAGTTCACAGTAACATTCAACCCATTTGTCCGTAACAAATGGGGTTAAATGCCTTTCTCTCCGTAACATACTCACTTGGGGTTGTTGCCGGCGGCTATGCGCCTGCGCACTGGTGCAGATCAGCGGGCTGCCGGCGGGCGGGTGCGGCACATGCGCACTTGGCAAGGTTGCCGGCGGGTCTGCGCCTGCGCACTGGGTGGGGGTGGGAGGGAGGCCCGGTGATGGGGCTGCCGCGAGCGGCCGGCTGGCGGACACTAGGGCCCGGCAAAGTGCCGCTGATCGTGCGGGCCGGCGCCGCCCGGGCTCTGGGCCGGGCGTGGCTGCGAGCTGCCGGGCTGGCAAACCGGGGACACATGGCGCCGGCGTTCACCACGGGAGGAACACCGGCGCGGCGGTGTTCCGTAACAGCATGTTTGGCTGCCGGAACACCGTAAAAAGGTTATTTCGCCGGGACAAAATACGGCGAATCCGGGACACTTGGCATCTCTGCGACAGTACTGATACTCTATATAAGAGCATTGATTTGCCGTTAAAATGAATTCTGTAATAACGTGTCAATTATAACAGTGACAATCGAACGCTGCAGTTTTAATGTTTCATGCGTTCAAAATTTAATTAATCCACCTTTATTATTAAACAAATAATAACATTGGGAATCAAAACACATTTGATTGCATTCCGTTATCAAACATAGTCAATGTTTGCGCGTGGGATGTCAGTGGGGTTGAATGGGGGATCAGTACAGGATGGACGGGAGGGATCTGTGCAGGATGAATGGGTGGTCCAGGACAGGATGAATAGGGGTAGACAAAATTGCTGGAGAAACTCAGCGGCTGAGGCAGCATCTATGGAGCAAAGGAAAAAGGCAACGTTTTGGGTCGAGACCCTTCTTCTTGAATGTGGGAGATCAGTACAGGATGGATGGGGGGAATCAGCGCAGGATGAATAGGAGAATCAGTACATGATGAATGTGGGGGTGGGGGGGGGGGGTCAGTACAGTGTGGATCGGAGGGTCTGTGCAGGATGAATGGGGGGAAATCAGTACAGATGAATAAAGGGAGCAATGCAGGATGAATGGGAAGGGGGGTCAGTACAGGATGAATTGGGGGACCAGTGTAGGATGGATGGGGGGTCGGCAGGAGAATCAATGTGAGGTGGATAGGGAGATCAGTGCAGGATGAATAGATGAGGAGGGGAGCACAGGGGATGTCAGTGAGGACTGAATAGAGGCGGGAATGGTCCACCGCCAAGTGCCGCCGCCAAAGGGGGAGGCAGTTGGCATCTCTTCGCTACCGCCTCCCCTCCTCCAGCCACCAGGAAGGCACGGGGCCGAGCGGTGTAGGCGCTTCAGACAGCGACAGGGGGCCTCCCCCTTCCTCCCTCGGCGTGCGGGAGGGTGTGTTTTGAAAGCGGTTATCGCCGTTGGCAGAGTGGCAAGCAGCGGCCGCTGTCAGGGCGGGCGGGGTGCGGGAGGAGGAGGAGGTGGAGCCGCTGTCGGGGCGGGCGAGGTGCGGGAGGAGGTGGAGCCGCTGCCGCTGTGCGGGCCCATCATTCGCTCCGACCCGCCGTCACCCCGCACCTAGTATCTTTGTGCCGCACTACAGTCGTCACGTTCCGTTCCTCCAGAGATGCTGCCTGACCCGCTGAGTTACTCCAGTTTTTTGTATCTATCTTCGGTATAAACCAGTATCTGCAGTGCCAAGCCGGGCAAAATGACTCAGCCGGTGGCACTTTAGGTGGCCATTGGCACCCGGGCAACCGTTAAATTCGAGCCGTAATTTTATACCTCTGATCTACTTCAGACAAAATGTTAAGTGAGCTGAAGACCACAGCTTCAGAAAAGACCTACCTTTGAAAGCAGGATTCAGCAAATCTTTCCGGTGAGAGCAAAGCAAAGCATTCCCATAGACCAGATCGAGTACACACAGCAGGAGGTGATAGGAGTTAACAAGATCATCACTGATCATTGGAAAATTTCCTAGAGAAAAAAAGAGACAACATTTAACATCGCAAATGCATTTTGGGCCCCAATATTTTCATGATGTCAGCGACAGAGAACTGGGTTCGATCCTGACTACAGGTGCTGTCCGTACAGAGTTAGAACATTCTCCCTGTGACCACGTGGGTTATCTCTGGGTGTTCTGGTTTCCACCCAGCCTCCAAAGACGTACATGCTTGTAGATTAGTTGACCGTTGTAAATTGTCCCTAGTGTGTAGGATACTGCTGGTGTACAGGTGATGGCTGCTCAGCACAGACTTGGTGGGCAGAAGGGCCCGTTTCCACACTGTATATCAAAGGTCTAAAAGCCTAAAGTGCAAGATTAACTCAGCGGGTCAGGCAGCATCTGTGGAGGGAGAGGAGAGAAAAGATTGGGGGAGGGGGGGGGGGGGGGAGGGGGGGGGGGGGGGGGGAGGGGAGTCGGGACCCGGCTTTTTTCTACCAAGTTGTGTGTAGTTTAGTTTATTCACATGTACCAAGGCACAGTGAAAAACGTTTGTTGCGTACGAACCACCAGAAGCAGAACCTATAACCTTCTTCAACCTGTAAGATAGAGTTACTCCAGTACTTTATGTTTTTTCCCCCCCATAAACCAGCATCTGCAGTTTCTCGTGTACTTTTACTCCAAAAGACAAAGAATCAATTGCAAATGCTGACCCAAGACATCTACTGCCTTTTAATCGTACGAGTTACTGAATTATTCACAAAACTGAAAATCATCTTTTGCTAAAATATTAAATTCCACTCACATAACCAGTTTTGTTCACTTATTAGCGAGTCTCATTAAAATCACCACTGCTGCGACTTAATAGATCAGAAAGTTTCCATGATGAGCTCTGGTGTTCGCGTGTCAACAGGCATTTGCCTTTTACTGATTAATTCCTTCGTCTCCACGGAGTGTAAAATTCCACTACGGAGCTCAGAAAAATAAACCACCCATCAACACGGAGCTTCACTGGATATCTGCCTTCTTGATGACCACAAGCATTCCAACTATCCACACTGGCAACAAGGGTGGAACTGAGCAGTTTTTTTTTCCGACGTCGGACCAGGTACAACCTGCTCTTGCATAGAAATAAATTCCACTCCACTCTCACTAAACCAATGCCCTTTTGTTTTTGTTTTTGATAGGTCCACAATACAATAATACTTTTGCAACAAACAAGGAATTTCATTCGCCAAGTCCAGTCATTCAAATAACAAGCAACAAAACACACAAAATACATTTTAACATAAACATCCACCACAGCGGCTCCCGCACGTTCCTCACTGTGATGGAAGGCAAAGATAAAGTTCAATCTCTTCCCTTCTTTGTTCTCCAGCGTTTGGGGGCCTCGCACCTTCCGTTGACGGGACGGTCTCATTCCCGTAGACCGGCGGCGTTTGGGCCCTCCGCGTCAGGGCGATCAAGCTCCTGCATCGGGAGGGAATCTCAGCTCTGCCGCGACGGCGATCGTGCGGCTTCCGGAGCTCCCGACTCGGTCTCTCCCGAGACAGCGAGCCCTTGATGGTAAAATCCGCAGGCCACGGTTGGAGGGATCCTAGGCAAGGGATTGGCCCCGATGGGAAGTCCACGCCCAGCGGTGAGACTCAGTCAGTCCAGAGCGAGGCCTCCAGCTCCATGATGTTAGGCCGTAGAACCCACATAAAGCAAACCAGAGAACATTTACACAAACTTTTAAAACACACTAAAAATAACAAAAAAGACAGATTGTTGGCGAGGCTGCCATTCGTACGGCGCCCCTGGTGGTTCAATGGCAAAAAAGATTCGATCAACCCCATCACTGTGGGTGGTGCAGCGGTAGAGTTGCTGCCTTACAACGCCAGAGACCCGGGTTCGATCCTGACTACGGGTGCTGTCTGTATGGAGTTTATACGTTCTCCCCGTGACCTGCGTCTGTTTCCTCCGGTTGCTCCGGTTTCCTCCCACATCCAAAGACGTGCAGGATTGCAGGTGAATTGGGTTCGGTAAAATTGCAAATTGTCCAGCACGATAGTGCTGGAGTACTGGGTGGTCGCTGGTCGTGGCGGGCTCGGTGGGCTGACTACAGTAAGATTAAGTGTAGTAAGATTTTTAATGAACTGTATGCAAAAGAGGGATTTCACTGTACCTATGTAGCTGAGACAATAAAGTACCATTGTACGGCGAACAAGAATTTTGCTGAGAATCCACTTACGCGTCACAAAATAAAACACCATTAAACCATCAAATCTAAACACCAGACAGCATAGAATTAATGTGTAGGAAGTACCTGCAGATGCTGGTTTATATCAAAGATAGACACAAAATGCTGGAGTAACTCAGCGGGACAGGCAGCATCTCTGGGGAGAAGGAATGGGTGACATTTCGGGTCGAGAACCTTCTTGAGTCTGAAACGTCACCCATTCCTTCTCTCCAGAGGTGCTGCCTGTCCTGCTGAGTTACTCACGTAGAGTTAAGGTAGGTTGAGAGGGGATTTGAGAAAGAACCTTCGCTACCCGGCTGGGTGGACTGTGAAACACTGTGAGTGGGTAGTGGAGGCAAGCAGTCCCACAACATTTAACATCTAGTCAAGTACTTGAAATGCCATGGCATAGAAGGCCAAATGGGCTTAGTATAGATCGGTACGGCACGAACATGGTGGCTCAAAGGGCCACTTTCTGTCCTGTAGGACTATGACGAATTGGTCAGTGCCGATAGTAAAACTGAACCAATCTAGCACTTTGTACAAACAAGGAACTGAAGAAGGGTTCCGACCCGCAATGTCAACCATTTCTCCAAAGGTGCTGCCATACCTGTTGAGTTACTCCAGCATTTTATTTATTTCCATCTAAGGAACAACAGGTGCTGGTTTACAAATAAGGACACCAGACTAGTCTGAAGAAGGGTCCAGAAACTCGTGAATGATCAGCCATCATCACTGATTGGGGATGATCAGCCATGATCGCAGTGAAAGGCGGTGCGTGCTCGCAGGGCCGAATGGCCTCCTCCTGCACCCATTGTCTATCGGCCCGAAACGTCGCCCATTCCTTCTCTCCAGAGATGCCGCCTGTCCCGCTGAGTTACTCCAGCATTTTGTGCCTATCTCCGGTTTACACCAGCATCTGCAGTGCCTTCCTGCACATTGAGCTACCAGGGTCCTTCACTGCTCCGCTCCACTGCGGGCCGCGTCCCATCCACGTGCTCGGACCCTTATAGCGGCGCCCGATCCACTCGAGATCTTGAGCCATTGCAGAGCCCTTAATCAACGCCAGAGGATTGCTTTTCGTACCCAAGACCCCACCACTCTTCCTGCCGAGCACCTGCAGCATCTACTGGATACATCTAGAGCTACGGTCCTGAACCACCAACACTAAAGGTAATCCAAGCTCAATAAACCAGTGCTTCCGTAAACACAACGTGGTTTTAAATGGCCTTATATTGAGTTGAGCTGATTTGAGTTTAGTTTGTTGTCACGTATACCGAGGTTCAGTGAAAAGCTTTTGTTGCGTGTGATCCAGTCAGCAGAAAGACAGTCTACATTACATGGGTCGTTCCTACATTTAGGCACAGTCTGATGTATATGAAGTAGAATGAAAGGAATGTCCCTCTTTGTCCACTATCAGCCTTGGCCCAGACATATGCTGCCTGCAGATGCAGTTCAAAGCTGGAACGGGGAAATCAGGTACCATTTCCTCTTTGTTGTGCTTTGGAATTGGATATTCCCCAGAAACAACCAAGATTAGAAACGTACTCCGCCACTAATGGTGATTACATTGAGCTTATGATACAAGAGCACGTCCATGCAACTATTTGTCCACAAATGGCATGAAAAATAATCAGGTGGCTATAATAACAATCGTGTACAACGCATGTAAATCAAAATGAATCAAGTATACTTACAGAAATCTTGTATATTTACTATAGCTTCTCTGCAATGCCCTGGAGCCTCGGAGTAAAAGAGGTTTTTACAGGAAGTTATAGGAGGCATCATGTGGACATGCCCAGACACGCTGAGCGGGTGTTGCTGCCGTGCTAAGTGATGGAAAGGGTGGCAGTGGAGAAACAGTGCCGCAGTCAAACCCCAGTAGTTCAGGAATCAAGAGTGTTTGATTGTCATGTGTCCCAGATAGAACAATGACATTCTTATTTGCAGCAGCACAACAGAATATGCAAACATGGCACTCTCTAAACAATATGATAGACGAGCAAAACGTTCAGTGTGTGTATACACAGACACAAATACACACATATACACACACACACACACACGTGTACACATGCACACACACACATATACAAGCACGCATATATATACACACACACACATGTACACATGCAAACACACACACATATATATATCTATATATCTATATATATATATATATACACACACACACACATATATATACACACACACACACATTTACTACTGACGTTTCCTCTCCAGTGAACAGGCAAAGGATCCTCATAGGTATTCTACCAATTTCAGCTTTTGATCATTCTCAAAATCTTACCCCAAGGAAATAATTCACCTTTGATTGCCACTGCCCCATGACTTCCTGATACAAATCAAAGTGAATTGTTGATGATGGTATGTTGGCATTCATAGCAAAAGGATTGAGTACAAGAGCAGGGTTCTACTGCAGTTGTACAGGGTCTTGGTGAGGCCACACCTGGAGTATTGCGTACAGTTTTGGTCTCCAAATCTGAGGAAAGATATTCTTACCATAGAGGGAGTACAGAGAAGGTTCACCAGACTGATTCCTGGGATGGCAGGACTTCCATATGAAGAAAGACTGGATAGACTCGGCTTGTACTCGCTGGAATTTAGAAGATTGAGGGGGGATCTTATAGAGACTTACAAAATTCTTAAGGGGTTGGACAGGCTAGATGCAGGAAGATTGTTCACAATGTTGGGGAAGTCCATGACAAGGGGTCACAGTTTAAGGATAAGGGGGAAGTCTTTTGGGACAGAGATGAGAAAATAATTTTTCACACAAAGAGTGGTGAATCTGTGAAATTTGCTGCCACAGAAGGTAGTTGAGGCCAGTTCATTGGCTATATTTAAGAGGGAGTTAGATGCGGCCCTTGTGGCTAAAGGGATCAGGAGGTATGGAGAGAAGGCAGGTACAGGATACTGAGTTGGATGATCAGCCATGATCATATTGAATGGCGGTGCTCGAAGGGCTGAATGGCCTACTCCTGCACCTAATTTCTATGTTTCTATGTTTCTATGATGCACTGAGGGAATAAACATAGCTGCAAGCAAACATTTTGGGTTCTCTGTCACCTGCCTTCATCCCTGAAAGGCAATCAGCTCAACGGTAAATCATTTCCCAACACTGGGCAGTCAACAGTGGCGCAGCGGTAGAGTTGCTGCCTTACAGCGAATGCAGCGCCAGAAACCCGGGTTCGATCCCGACTACCGGTGCTGTCTGTACGGAGTTTGTACGTTCTCCCTGTGACCTGCGTGGGTTTCCTCCGAGATCTTCGGTTTCCTCCCACACTCCAAAGACGTGCGGATTTGTAGTTTTGGTACAAATGTAAAATTATCCCCGGTGTGTGCAGGATAGTGTTAATGTGCGGGGATCACTGGTCGGTGTGGACTCGGTGGGCCTCTACCTCTAAACTAAATTTCTACAAGTGCCACAAAAATGCAGGAAACAAAGGGATTTGATGTTTAAATAACCACTACGTTTTTGCTTCTAACAATTTGATGGATATGGTCTTTAAGGTTATTGCTGACTATATTCTAATACTTTAGTGGAATGGAGTTAGCGGTTCAAAACCCCACTAAGAGCAGCATAATTCATTTATAGTCAATAAGACTGCAGTCCAAAACAGTTCATTAATTCCAGAAAATAGTCACGATTACATTCAAAATAAATGATTCCCTCACCGTCAAAGATGAGGGCCTACAAACCAGTCCGTACAAATTCGCAGTTGAAAAACATGATCAGTTGAGTTGAGAGATACAGTGCAGAAGCAGGCCCTACGGCTCACCAAGTCCAGCGATCCCCGCACTATCCTACACACTAGGGACAGTTTACATTTTTTACCAAAGGCAATTAACCTGCAAACCTACACGTTTTTGGACTGTGTGAGGGAAACCGGAGCACACGGGCGATCACAGGGAGAACGTGCAAACTCCGTACAGACAGCATCCCTAGTCAGGATCGAGCCAGGGCCCCTGGCGCTGTGAGGCAGCAACTCACCTCTAATTCGCCGCATGATTGTTCGAGACCTGGCCCATTACAATGATGTTCATCTGCAAACCTGTAAGTGGACTTAGAGCAGAATTTGGTTGCAGAGTCATGAGTGTGTAGGAAGTATTTTAAGGCGCTGAGATCACAGCTTTGCAGGGAACTGGCGCGGAAACTGATAGACCTTACTTCCTCACAGAACAATCAGATTCTATTAGTTCTGTTTACCCTTGAACCAGCCTATTTCAATGGCCAAGAGTTAAGTTGAATTCTTTGTACACTGAAATACGTGACCTCAATTGATCCCATGCGTGGCTTGGAAGCTTTTGCAGAGGCACATGGAAGTGCAGGGAACTGAGGTATGTGGATCATACACAGGCATATGAGATCATTGTAACTTGGCATCATGTTTAGCACAAACATGATGGTCCGAAGGGCCCGTTCCTGTGCTGTACTGTTCTGTGTGCTGCAATTGGACTGATTAAGTTTGAGTGTCGCGTGTACCGAGGACTGCTAACAGAACCTTCATGATTAATACCGGGCAGCACAGTGGCCGAGCGGTAGAGTTGCTGCCTTACAGCGCTTGCAGTGCCGGAGAACCCAGTTCGATCCTGACTGCGGGTGCTGTCTGTACGGAGTTTGTACGTTCTCCCCGTGACCCGCGAGGGTTTTCTCCGAGATCTTCGGTTTCCTCCCACTCTCCACAGACTACAGGTTTGTAGGTTAATTGGCTGCAAGTGATAGTGTGTAGGATAGTGTTAATGTGCGGGGATCGCTGGTCGGTACAGACTAGTTGGG
This sequence comes from Okamejei kenojei, assembly GCA_035221665.1. Lineage (NCBI taxonomy): Eukaryota > Metazoa > Chordata > Chondrichthyes > Rajiformes > Rajidae > Okamejei > Okamejei kenojei. Next base: position 8,113,016 of record CM069147.1, on the reverse strand, counting down.
CCGAAGGTCGACACAAAATGCTGGAGTAAAGGGCCTGTCCCACTTGGCGATTTTGCCAGCGTCATATCAGTCTCGCCAAAAGATTTAGAGCATTTCAAAATCCAGCGGCGACAAAAAAAAATGTTGCGACACTTGAAAAAACACCGCGCGTCATAACGCCGCGAATTTTTCGGCGACCTGATACATCGCAGAAAAAAATCGCCACGTGGGACAGGCCCTTAACTCAGTGGTTGAGACAGCAGCTATGGAGAGAAGGAATGGGCGATGTTTCGGGTCGAGACCCTTCTTCAGACTGATGTCAGGAGAGGGGGCAGGACAGAGATAGAATGTATTCGGAGACAGTAAGACTAGTGGGAGAACTGGGAAGGGGAAGGGGATGGAGAGAGAAAACAAGGGTTATCTGAAGTTAGAGAAGTCAATGTTCATATCGCTTGGGTGTAAGCCATCCAAGCAAAATATGAGGTGCTGTTCCTCCAATTTGAGCTGGGCCTCACTCTGACAATGGAGGAGGCCCAGGACAGAAAGGTCAGATTGGGAATGGGAGGGGGAGTTGAGGTGCTGAGCATCCGGGAGATTGGATTTCAACCAGGGCTCCCGCAATTTCCTCTCTAGTTTCCCACAATGTCCTTGGATATATCTGATCAGGCCCTGGAATTGTGTCTACCTTCATACACGCCAGTGCCTTCAGTACTGCTTCGACAGTAACACTGACTGCTCTCAAGACACTTCCATTGCCTGCCCCAAGATCCTGTGTCCTACTGACTTTCTCCTCAGTAAATACAGAGGAGAAATATTAATTGAGGACCTTGCCGATCTTCTGTGGCTCCACACAGAGGTGACCGCCTTGATCCTGAGAGGTCCCACTCTCTCTCTCTCTTTCTCTCGCTCTCTCGTTACCCTTTTCCTCCTTGTATTTATGAAATCATTTGGGATTGTCCTTAATGCTACCCACCAGAACTATCTCCTGGCCCCTTTTTGCCCATCTCATCCTTTTCAGTTAGCTGAAACTCCTCCAGGGATACACTTGATCCCAGCTGCCCATACCTGTCCCAGGCATCCTTCTTGTTTTTGACCAACGCCTCAATTTCCCTCGTCAGCCAAGCTTCCATACGTTTGCCCTTCACTCTAACGGAGACGTACACATCCTGAGCTTTCGTCAGCACACTTTTAAAAACCTATCCCACTTGGCCGATGTTCCTTTCCCCTCAAATAACCTGCTCCAGTCAACCTGAGCGAGACCTTCTCTCATCCCCTCAAAGTTGGCCTTACCTCAGTCGAACATTTTAACACGCACTAAACAGTACTCTGGAAAGAAGCTGAGAGGTTGGAAGAACAGTTTTGTGATGTTTCCTAAAGGAGTCCAGGGACATTTTTCCTGGTTATTTCCCAGTGCTGAGGCTGAAGGAGTAGATTGAATTGGACTGTAAGCTTTGTATTTTCTAAAGTATCTACAAATGCCATTTAAATAACTGTCTGGAGCTTTAAGATAGATACAAATGTTGGAGCAACTCAGCGGGACAGGAGGCATCTCTGGAGAGAAGGAATGGGTGGCGTTTCAGGTCGACACCCTGCTTCAGACTGATAGTCAGGGGTAGGGAAACTGAAGGTGTGAAAAGGTACAAGGAAGAAAAGAATGAAAGGGATGGAAAGAACAAATCAAGGCCAACAAGGGTGATCGAGGAAAGGTGGAGCCCACAATGGTCCATTGTTGGCTGTGGAAGTGGTGATAATGAAGGGGCACGAACAGTGAAAATAAGCAGGACGACAGAGAAACTAGGAGGACGACTAGGGTGGAGGAGGTGCGGAGAGAGAGGGAATTCCAAGGGTTGCAATGGTCACTGTAAAGCCCTAGTTGATATGGGGTAATAGTGGACTAGTACGAACGGGGTGGTTGATGAACGGCGGGGACTCAGTGGGACGAAGGGCCTGTTGTATCTTTCAATCGTTTATTCAACCACCAGGGCGATATGGAGTTGAACGAGGCCTGAAAGCATTTGTTAAAAAAGTAAAATGGCCAATGTTAAAACAGTTTTTCTTTTAAACAGGGCAATGAGAAACCAATAGATCACCATCAAATAAAGAATTCCAGCTGCAAATGTCATTTCTAGAAATTGTTGTTTACATTTAATATGCACGCTTATTTTTCTTCCCAGCAGATCCAACGAGTTTTCAAATCTACCTGCTGCTGCAATCCAAGCCATCAGAGCTGCAAGGTTCATATTTTCACAGCTGTTTTGTAAGGCCAAATATTGACATTTATTATAATTTACTCATGGCTATGATGAAGATTTGGCAACCATACTGCAATTTTCAGAAAAAGTTGAAAAAAAAAGCTTTATGTTAATTCAGTTCCCTGTTAAAAAACCTGCTGGAAATCTAAGATTGGAAGTCTATTGTTACTCCATTCTCCCCCCCCCCCCCCCGCAGCATTGCCTGGCAAATTACTTTAAAAGATGTTACTGCCGTCAGATGTATTAAAAAGAAAGCTCTGAAGTGCTTTTAAATATTCTCCCTCTGCTGCAAATTTTCTTGTTGAAAATACAAAGTGCCTGCATCTGAAACAAGATTCAATTGCAAGTGGAAACTCACTTACAGCGGAGGTAAAGTATCTATTCAAAGGCGACATTATTAACCCTCACCGTCTCACTCAAGTTGCAAAAAAAACATTTTATCATCAAGTAGAATTGTGTGTTAGTTTAGTTTAGCAGTGTTTTTTCAAGTGTCGCAACATTTTTTTATAGACAATAGACAATAGGTGCAGGAGTAGGCCATTCGGCCCTTCGAGCCAGCATTCACTGGCATCATGGCTCATCATCCACAATCAGTACCCCGTTCCTGCCTTTTCCCCATATCCCCTGACTCAGCTATCTTTAAGAGCTCTATCCAACTCTCTCTTGAAAGCATACAGGGAAATTGGCCTCCACTGCCTTCTGAGGCAGAGAATTCCACAGATTCACAACCCTCTGTGTAAAAAAGTTTTTCTCATCTCCGTTCTAAATGGCTTTACCCGTTATTCTTAGTTTTAGTTTAGAGATGGAGCACAGAAAAGGGCCCTTCGGCCCATCGAGTCCACGCTGACCAGCAATCCCCGCACACTGACACTACCCCACAACACTAGGGACAATTTTACAATCCTACCGAGCCAATTAACCTACAAACCTGTACGTCTTCAGAGTGTGGGACCCAAGTTCAAATTCCATACAGGCAGCCCCCGTAGTCAGGATCCAACCCGGGTCTCTGAAGCTGCAAGGCAGCAACTCTACCGCTGCGCCACCGTGCCTCCCTTTTTAACAGATAAAAATGTTTTTCTGTTACCGCAAGCTAAAAACACTAAAAAGGCTGTTTGTGACACTGTTTAATGGAGTAGCGTGGATCAAAGTAATGTCAATGTCTTTTGACATTGTTAATGTCAATTGCCTCCCACAGTGTAACGAACAGCCTGTGCTCTTGAAGAGACAGAGGTGTCTGACCACTAGAGGGTTCGCTCTGTCCGCTATCACCAATATCCGAAATCGGCAAGACCACACAGATTTGGCAATCGCTTCGCTGAATTCTTGCCATCAGTCCGTCTTCGACCTCCGTGATCTCCCGATTGCCAAACATTTTACGCCCCCCCCCCCCCCCATTCTCACACTGACCTTTCCGTCCTGGGCCTCCACCACTGTCAGAGTGAGGCCACACACATATTAGACGAACTGCATCTCATATTTCACTTGGGCAGCTTACAATCCAGCAGTATAAATATAGATTTCTCTAATGTCAAGTAACCTGCATTTCATCTCCCCTCTCTCCACCATCCCCACGCCCTACTCATCTTACTAACCACTGTCCACATCCCTGTAAGCTTGTCATTAGCACATCTTCCCCAGGTTTGGCCATCACGGACTCCACCCTTCCTGAAGTTACCTGTTGCTGGACCTGATTTGTTCTTGCCTTCATGTCTCAAGCTACCCCCCCCCCCCCCCCCCCACCCACACTTCCTTCACCTCTATCGTTCACTCTGAAGAAGGGTTCCGACCTGAAACGTCACCTATCTCTTTTCTCCAGAGATGCTGCCTAATCCTCTGAGTTACTCCAGCATTTGTGTCCAACCGTTAGACAGAGGTCAGCAATTTAGTTTAGTTTTGGGACGCCGCACAGAAACAGGCCCTTCGGCCCACTGAGTCCGCACCGACTAGAGATCCCCGCACACTAACACTATCCTGCACACACTAGGGACAACTGACAATTGTACCAAGCCAGTTAACTAACAAAACTGCAAGTCTTTGGTGTGGGAGGAAACCGGAGAAAACCCACACGCTCACTGGGAGAACGTACAAACTAGGTACGCGCAGCACCCGTAGTCAGGGACAAACCCGGGTCTCTGGTGCTGTAAAGGCAGCAATTCATGCCGCACACAGAGAGAGGGTAGACTGGGTGATGCCTTTTGCAAGCTTGAGGTACAGTTCCTTACCTCAGCAAAAGTTGTTTGCAAGCCCTGTAGGATATTAAATGCACTGAACTTGGGCTTATCGTTCCAACTTCTCCTCCAAGCCGGAGGCTGGGTCAGCTTTGGCGGTTCGACTGTGATGCTGGGAGAGTTACGAGAGCAGCTCAGCCTCTGTCTGACTGAAGGCCAGAAGCGGCTGAATCCTGAGCAGGGAGCGAGCAAGCCTGCACAGGTCGGCACAAATCCCTGGGAACACAATTATCCATCGCTGCACAGACCACAGAGGTTCCAGCATGTCCAAGCTGCCTGTGCTTCGAGAGTCCCAGCTGCAGTCTGCTGAGGCTGGAGCTCAGTACCTGGCAGATGGTGCTGAAATGTCAGGGCGCAATTAAGTCTTCAGCTGCAGTTCCAGCCAAACGATGGTCTCCCCATCCAAAGTCAACAAGAGTGTGACATTCCAAACCCTTTAGCCATGTTGATGGGATTTCTAGAGTTTAGAGGTTAGAGATACAGCGCAGAAACAGGCCCTTCGGCCCACCGAGCCCATGCCAACCAGTGATCCCCGCACACTAAAACCATCCGACACACACTGGGGACAATTTACAATTATACCGGAGGCAATTAACCCATAAACCTGTCCGTCCTTGGAGTGTGGGATTAAACCGGAGAAAACCCTCACAGATCACGGGGAGAACGTACAAACTCCACACAGGCAGCACCTGCCGCCCTCAGTGAACAAACTGCCAAGAGTTCACCTCAGACTGATGGTTCCAGAATTCACAAGCTGCTCATTTTCTTGTTGAAATGCTAAATAAACTGCTTTAGACCTGCTTTTAATAATGTGACTGTATTTCTTCAGGAAAATATTTAAATAATTTTAGGATCAGAACCAGGTGCTTAAACTCAGAGAGTAATTTTTAAACCGTAATTAAGATTTACTATGGACTTGAATGTTATGGATAGGGAAGGTTTAGATGGAATTTGTAGGAAGGAACTGCAGATGCTGGTTTACACCGAAGATAGACACAAACTTGCTGGAGTAACTCAGCGAGTCAGGCAACGTCTCTGGAGAAAAGGAACAGGTGACATTCTGGGTCGGGGTCTAAAGAAGCGTCTCGACCCAAAACCTCACCTATTCCTTTCTCCAGAGATGCCGCCTGACCGTTGAGTTTCTCCAGCATTTTGTGTCTATCTAAGGTTTAGAGGGGTATGGGGCAAACATGGGCAGGTGGGACTAGTGTAGATGGGGCATCTTGGTCTGCATGGACAAGTTGGGCCGAAGGGCCTGTTTCTGTGCTGTATGACTCTATCCACTTGTTCAAGCACTAAGTAGTGAAGGCAGTGTACAAGACAGCAGGGATCTCTTGGCATTTACTTGCTCCAGGCAAAGGCAGGAATAATTGCGTCTATTCCAAATATTTACACACATGACAAACACCTTCATCAAGTTTGGAGGGATATGGACCAAGTGCAGGCAGGTGGGACTAATGTAGCTGTAACATGTTAGTCGGTGTGGGCAAGTTGGGTCAAAGGGCTTGTTTTCACACTGTATCACTCTATGACTCTATTTTTAGTTTTGTTCAGTTTAGAGACGCAACACGGAAACAGGCCCTACGGCCCACCGGGTCCGTGCCGGCCAGCGATCCCCGCACATTAACACCATCCTAGACCCACTAGGGACTATTCTTACATTTATCAAGCCAATTAACATGCAAACCTGTACGTCTTTAGAGTGTGGGAGGAAACCAAAGATCCCGGAGAAAACCCACGCACGTCACCGGGAGAACGTACAAACTCCGTACAGACAGAACCCGCAGTCGGGATCGAACCCGGGTCTCCGGCGCTGCATTCGCTGTAACTCTACCACCGTGACCGCCCTATGACTCGAACCAAACTCATGACACGCGCAAACTCTACCAGCAGCACAGTGGCGCAGCTGGTGGAGCCGCTGCCTCGCAGTAACAGAGACCCCAGTTCGATCCTGACCTCGGGTGCTGTCGGTGTGGAGTTTGCACGTTCTCACTGTGACGTCATGGGTTTCTTCCGGATGCTCCAGTTCCCTCCCATGTCCCCCCCAAAGGCGTGAGGATTTGCAGGTTAACTGGCCTCTGAAAAAAGGCCACAAATGTGAAGGGTGTGGATGAACGTGGGTTAATATTGAACCAATGTGAACTGGTGATCGATGGTCAGCATTGATTCATTGGGCCGAAGGGCAGGTTTCCATGCTGTATCTCTAAACTAAATTACATCTACCACATCCCCAGCACACATACAATCTCCTGAAACTAAACGACTGAATTTCTTATGAGGCCAAGTGAAGGCCTCACAAATTGTACTGGTTTTATTTCTAATTGTCCTCAATTAATTACGAAGACTTCGAGACATCCCCACTGGATCAATTTACTTTTAATACTCAAATCTGGGCATAGTCGTGCGACTGGATTCGTTGGGATATGGGCCAGACGTGGGCTGGTGGGAGATATGGGCCAGACGTGGGCTGGTGGGACTAGCGTAGATGGGGCATGTTGATTAGCACGGACAGGTTGGGCTGAAGGGCCTATTTCCACACTGTACAACTCTCGGAGTCCAAGTCAGGAGATGAGGCTTTTTGCCTCAGGTATCCCCATCTATGAACTGGTCTTGGAACCACGATACCAGGCTGGTCCAGCCAATTTTCTGGACAATAGCAACATCCAAAACATCGATGCGAATGGGCTCAGTGACGACACCACTTTAGGCCTATCGGAGTTGGACAGAGCCTGACACAATGAGAATATCACAAAGGAACAATATAGTATGGGTTAAAAAAAAGGCAGGACAATATTGATTCCGTTACCGCAGAAATACTGGATGTTATGCTTAAAATTGGGGTGGGGAGGCCAAGAAATGGGAGGGATATCGAATCCAATAATAGCATTCGATATCACCCAAGGTCAAAATATTAATTTTAGGATATGATTTAGCAAATTTGCAGCTATGCATACACAAATGGTTTTATCATTTTCTTTTTGTCAACCAAGTCTTTGTGGTATGGAATTCTATTGAAAGGATATCATGCAACCAATAAAATTATTATAACTGAACCTGATTAAACATCGCAATTTCCTTTGCTAATGCTTGATAATTGAAGCAAACTCTGGATTGAGGATTTAAGGATGAAAAAATATTGCAGCATTGAATTTAATCCACTTAATTTCCACACAATGGACGAGGAGCAGTGTTATAATTAGGGTACAGGAGCTTCTGATGTAACACAACAGAAAGTGTCGGAGGGAACTGCAGATGCTGGTTTAAAACCGAAGATGGACACAAAAAGCTGGAGCAACTCAGCGGGACAGGCATCATCTCTGGAGAGAAGGAATGGGTGACATTTCGGGTCGAGAACCTTCTTCAGTCTGAAACGTCACCCATTCATTCTCTCCAGAGATGCTGCCTGTCCCGCTGAGTTGCGCAACAGAAAGGATACTGTTGGCACTTCAAACACAAGTACTGACATCGTTTGGGTTATTGAGAGGGCACAATGACCTGCGGAGTGTAATGCCAGAATCCACAGTTCTTAGAGCAAACCTTTACTGCAACCATAAACTGACATTAAGACAGAGGCTGATGCAAGTCCACCCTCCATACCAATAAGCCGCTCTAAAGATAATGAACAGTAGTAACACTTCATTGGTGGAGAACAAGGGACAGTTAATGATTTCCTACATTTTCAGTGATTATCTGAAGGTCACTGAAAGTAAACTGTTGCCAAGTGTCTGAGAAGGAAGTGATTGCAGACAAAAGCAAAGGGTTGTCGAGACTAATTGCCGTGACTGCCTGAAGGGCGGCTCATGGTGCAGCGGGTAGAGCTGCTGCCCCACAGCGCCAGAGATCCGGGTTCAAACCAGGCCTTGGGTGCCGTCTGTGTGGAGTTTGCATGTTCTCCCCTGTGGGTTTTGTCCGTGTGCTCCAGTTTCCTCCCACGTCCCAAATGCTTGTAGGCTAATTGACCTCAGTAAATTATCCCAGGTGTGAGTAAGTGGGGTAATGTAGAACTAGTGTGAACGGGTGATTTAGAATGGAGACGAGGAAACACTTTTTCTCACAGAGAGTTGTGAATCTGATGAATTCTCTGCCTCAGAGGGAGGTGGAGGCAGATTCTCTGGATGCTTTCAAGAGAGAGCTAGATAGGGCTCTTAAAAATAGCGCAGGGGGTATGGGGAGAAGGCAGGAATGGGGTACTGATTGGGGATGATCAGCCATGATCACAGTGAATGGTGGTGCTGGCTCAAAGGACCAAATGGCCTACTCCTGCACCTACTGTCTATTGTCTGTTGTGATCGACAGTCGGCATGGACTCGGTGGGCCAAAGGGCCTGTTTCCCTGCTGTACCTCAACTAATCAACTAACCACTTTGCCTTTACATTTGGAGTAGGTGGTGGGGGCCTGGAACGCAATGCCAGGGGTGGTGGTGGAAGCAGATACAATAGTGGACTGTAAAAGGCAAGTGCTGGAATGATTACAAAAAATATCCCGAGTCTATTACTGACAGTGGGAAAACATTTTAGTTCTTTGCAGCTTTTTCCAAGTAACCTAGTAGTTGCTGATAATGAGGTGACCCTAATCCTAAACTTCATACTTCACTGCAGGGCGCCCGCACATTAAAGAAATCACTCCTATCATTGCAGTAACAAAATAACTACGATACAGGTTTTTTGCGTGTTTGGATTAATCTCTGTGGGTCGCAGTCTGTGGGTCGCAGTCTGTGAAACATTAATTGCATTATTTAGACAGGAACTATTAGGTTAAATATCAGTGGTTTAATGTACCCAAACATTTTATTAACTGGGTCAACAAGCAGATAATTTGATTATTCCACTGGGCCAGCTGCTTTGATAATTTCTTAACATGAAGGTATCAACAAAAGTGGAAACTTTTAATCAGGAAACGAACAATAACTACACACTAAATCAAGTCACAAGAGTTTAAGTGTTGGAATCCGTCCGAAACCCAACAGAAACAATAAAACACTTCAATTATTTGGCTATTTTCTTTTGCGGAATTAAAATTAATTTCCATATCCTGTTCTGGCAGTTTCTCTTTGTAATAAAACTAGGCTGCCTCACTTCAAATGTAAACGTCAGATCTTGGAGTCACATCGTCACAGGGTTGTAGAACTTAGACACGGACCCTTCAGCTCCCCACATCAATGCCAACCTCCCTGCCCATCGCCAAACCCCATTTGCCCACATTAGCTCCATATCCTTCTACGCCTTGCTTATTAAACATTGTAAATGTATCTGACTCCACCACTTCCTCTTGCTGCTAATTCTAGACATCATTGTGTTAAAATAAACTACTAACATCATCTTTGAAACTCCTTCCTCTCACCTTAAACCAATGTTCTTTTGTTTTTGATATGCCTACCATGGCAAAAATGATTCTATCAATCCTATCACTGTGAGTGGCACGGTGGCGCAGCGGTAGAGTTGCTGGCTCACAGCGCCAGAGACCCGGGATCGATCCCGACTACGGGTGCCCTGTGTAGAGAGTTTGTACCGTTCTCCCCGTGACCGCTTGGGTTTTTCTCCTGGTTCTCCGGTTTCCTTTCACACTCCAAAGTAGTAGAGATTTGTTGGAAAATTGGCTTCAGTACAATTGTAAATCGTGGCCGGTGCGTAGAATACTGCAAGTGTACGGGGATCGCTGGTCAGCATGGCCTCAGTGGGCCAAAAGGCCTATTTCCACGCTGTATGTCTAAAGGCTAAAAGTAAAGTCTACACCTCATCTATACCGAATAATTTGATCAACCTTCCCCCAATTCAGCACTTTTCCTTTTGTTAACTATGGTCTGAGTGCAGGTAGATGGGACTAGGGGAAAACAAATGGTCGGCACGGACTGGAAGGGCCGAGAGGGCCTGCTTCCGTGCTGTAATTGTTATATGGTTATATGGTTATAACTATCATGAAACATATAGGTTGATGGTCACCGTGTCCAGTGCCGTCCCCAGCAACATTTCCACCACCAGCTTTGTACCGTCTCATCTAAAATATGTCAAAACAGAACATTTGAATTTTTAACCCGTGCCATATCAAATTTTTATATAACTCCAAAGCTCATGTTGGTATTTGGTTTTGTTACTGCAATGTCATTTGTTTAATTTAACTTAGTTTAGTTTAGGTTATTGCTACAACATTGAAACAGGCCCTTCGTCCCACTGAGTCGGTGCCGACCAGCGATCCCCATACACTAACACTATCCCACACATTAGGGACAATTTACAATTTTTGCAGAAGCCGATTAACCAACAAACCCGCACGTCTTTGAAATGTGGGAGCACCTGGGAAAAGCAACGCAGTCACAGGGAGAAGGTGCAAACTGCGGACAGGCAGCACCCGTTGTCAGGATTGAACAGGGGTCTCCGTCGCTGTAAAGCAGCAACTCTACCGCTGTGCGCCCCTGAAATGCAAAGGTCACAAACTTCACCTTCGAAACCAGCAAAACTACAATGGACTAAACCATTGGAAACGAGATGAACCTAGACTAGGGCAATATTGGACACTTTTGTGGGTTTCCAAATGTCCGTACCCAATCTGACCCAACTTTACCGCAGTATCTCTGTTTCTGCTGGCACCTTTTTGCAGCGTAGATTTCACCGCCCCACCCTGCAAATGTTGCATGCGACCCCCAATTTATTTTCTCCCCCCCCCCCCCTGCGTTATTTTCAAACTCACTGGACTGCAAAACGTACGCACCATTTTCACCGATCAATAATCAAAGGACAAATACTTTACTGCATTCTTGTCTTCAGTAAATACTGTCGCTATCTAATCCCTTCAGTACAGGCTAACCCATTTATCCATGGAGGTCAAAGTCATTCACAGCTACCAAGCCCAGTCCACCACACACAACAGACTCCCCACTATTGACATGTAGGAAAGAATTAAAGATGCTGGTTTAAATCGAAGGTAGACACAAAATGTTGGAGTAACTCAGCGGGACAGGCAGCATCTTGTCCCGTTGAGTTACTGCAGCATTTTGTGTCCAACTCCCCACCACTGACTCCATCTACACTTCATGCTGCCTCAGGAAAGCAGCCAATATAATCAAGGACTTTTTCCACCTTAACCGCTCCCTCTAAAATGAACAAAGATCATTACAAATTTGAATTTCAATAAAGATCCAGTTGCAATGCCTGACACAAGCCAAGTTGCAGCCTTTAAATGTTCATCTTAACAAGTACATTGGATATTTATATAATAATAATATGAAAACACTTCACATCGTTTGCTAAAAGGCTCGACATATTTTGCAATAAAGGATTACCAGTGTTTAATGTTCCAGCAAATATAAACAAGCTCGGGCGGTCACGCTGGCGCAGCGGTAGAGTCGCCGCCTTACAGCGAATGCAGCGCCGGAGACCCGGGTTCGATCCCGACTACGGGCGCTGTCTGTACGGAGTTTGTACGTTCTCCCCGTGACCTGCGAGGGTTTTCTCCAAGATCTTCGGTTTCCTCCCACACTCCAAAGACGTACAGGTTTGTAGGTTAATTGGCCTGGTGTATGTGTAGGATAATGTTTATACGTGAGGATGTGGGGCAGGAAGGGTGGGGGGGGGGGGGTAGTTAGAAGTTACCTAAAGTAGGCAAATTCAATATGAATTCAAAAAAATATATGGATATTTTAAAAAGCTTGTGATAACCAATATTAAAAATAGGTTAAAAACCTTTTCATGTAAAGGGTGATGGGTGTATGGAACGAGCTGCTGGAGAAGGTAGTTGAGGCCGGTACTAGTGTGTGTAGGATAGTGTTAATATGTGGGGATCGCTGGTCGGTGAGTTTCCGTGTTGTATTTCTAAACTAAACTAAGAACTTGTATAACACAGGCCTACAGGTTAAAGTTCTTAATTACCTGATAGCCATCCTGAAATATCTGTCCAATAATAAAAAGCAAGTTCTGCAATGAAACTGGACAATTTATCAAAAGGCTTTTGATTTTAGACAGAAAAATGCGTTGACCTGGTTATTGGGGTGCACTGCTGCATACCGATCTCAAAGTCAATAAACTGATCAGGTTTAGTTTAGTTTAGAGAGAGAGTGTGGACCGAGGGTGCAACAACCATTTGTCACCCGCACACTAGTTCCAAGTTATCCCACATCCTCATTCACTCCCTACACACTCAAGAGCAATTGACAGAAGTCAATTAACCTACAAACCCGCACATCTTTGGATGTGGGAGGAAACCGGAGCACCGGCAGAAAAGGTCGCAGGGAGAACGCACAAACTCTGCACAGATAGCACCATAGGTTGGGATCGAACCCGTGCCTCTGTGAGGCAGAAGCTCCACCCCTACCGCATTGACACAATGCCCTAACTTATGCAATGATTTGTTTGTTTCAAGGTATTCCTACTGTCGATTAAAAGTTGCACTCTGGCTGATAAAAACTCTCTCCACTTCCACACAGTGTTTTATCTGCTTACCTTTCGCCTGAATAAACAGCACCCAGCAGAAGTTAAACACCTCGGCGACTGTGCATGGTTGCCGTCTGTGGGCGAAGAACATTGAACATTACCACTTCCTGCACAACGGCTACAGGCAGAAACGTTTCATTCATTGTCGAGAACGGACAATGCACTTTGATGAGGAAGAAAGATGCAGGTGCTGGTTTAAACCGAAGGTAGACAGACACAAAATGCTGGAGTAAATCAGTGGGTGAGGTGGCATCTCTGGGGAGATGGAATGGGCAATGTTTCGTGTCTGAAGAAGGGTCTCGACCCGAAATGTCCCCCATGCACTTTGGAATTGGAGCAAATGTCTATTCTTTCAACAATTTAGTTCATTTTTGAGCGAAGGTTTTATAGATTTCCCTCGAATTTGATGAGAAGCAGTATGAACATAAAAATGTCCTTTGCTACTAACACAAATATAATGAACAGCAAAGAGGTCAAAAATGTTCTATGACCAAAAATCGACATTTACTTTACAATATTCAATTATGTATTTTTTCAATTAATTTTTTTCCATCCAAAAAATAAAAAATCAGAGCATCTTGGAACAGGAGCTGGCAGAAGATCACTGTCATAGTCATACAGTGTGGAAACAGGCCCTTCAGCCCAACTTGCCCACACCGACCAACATGTCCCATCTTAAAAACACCCCCTGCCACACCCACCTATTACCTGCCCTTTTATTCAAAGGGTAAACCCTTTTATTCATGAGTTTGGTTTATTGTCACGAGAACCGAGGTGCAGTGAAAAGCTTTTTCGAATGCTATCCAGTCAGTGGAAAGACAATACATGATATAAACACGTGCCATCCACAGTGTACAGATACAGGATAACGGGCGGTAGGAATAGAAATTTAACCTGTTCAGTGCCACCCCCCGCGTATACTCGGGTCACGGCCAATAGTGACAATAAACCTTGGCAGTGAACAGTGTGGAGCAATTGTAACGTGTGATATAAAGATATTTGACGATAGCAGAGTCAAGGGATATGGGGAGAAGGCAGGAACAGGGTACTGATCACATTGAATGGCAGTGCTGGCTCGTGGGGCCAAATGGCCTACTCCTGCACCTATTGTCTATTGATTGTAGCTCAGCTTCTGTGACTAGCACACAAAGAGTCGCTTGGGCCGGGTGTCATCTTGAATCGGGATCCTACTCCCTTTTATTCAGAGGGTACTCCCTTTAATTTTGAGGCGCTAACAGCACGAGACACCAAGTTTTTTTTTGCCACCGCCGGCCTCACCTTTGCTTGCGGCCTCTGTGCTGGCGCGGAGGTGGATCTTCCTGGAGGTCCTTAAAAATGTCGCAGAAGATGGGCTTGCACTTCTTGAAGATGACGGCGGAAACAATGAAATTCCTCTCCAGCTTCTCGGTACGTTCCCTGAGCTCTTGCGACAGGTTCGCCATGTCTGCCCATTTCTGCATCTTGTTGAAGAACTCTATCAAACTGAAACAGCCAACATAAAAAGAAAATCAACCTTTTTCTGAAAACAATGCAACAACATTAACGATTGCAATAAATTTGCGGTGAGAATTCCAGGGTAAAATGGTCTTTTGATCGGGGACTGTGATCAGACAGGGACCAAGACAGTCTTCCATTCACACATTGAGTTCAGTGCTGCCACCATTTTTGGAACCTGTTGCATTTAAACCACTGTTGATAAGCCCTCAATGGCAGGGATTATTTTGGAGTCATGCAGCACAGCAAAGGGTGGCACAGCGGTAGAGTTACTGCCCTACAGCGCCAGAGACCCGGGTCCAATCCCGACCTCGGGCACTGTCTGGACAGAGTTTGCACGTTCTCCCTGTTTTCTCTGGGTGCTCTGGTTTCCTCCCACATCCCAAAGACATGGGGGTTTGTAGGTAAATTGTCCCTTGAGCGTTTTGTGTAGAACCAGTGTACCAAATAGATTGATGGTCATCCAAAGGGTCATCAGCAGGGGCTCGGTCAGCCAAAGGGCCCGTTTCCACACTGTGTCTCCAAACTAAACTAATCAGCTCCCAAGGCCAGCTATAACCATGCCAGCCTGCAAGGAACCACTCTTGCAATAGGTTTTAATTGTTTGTGTGGGCCTGCCATTGAATTTGTGGTGCTTTGCAACTTGGCTTTGAAGAGAAAACAAATTAATTACTTATAGAACGATTTGATCAGAACTAGTGTTAACACTAGGGTTACACAAAAAGCTGGAGAAACTCAGCGGGTGCAGCAGCATCTAAGGAGCGAAGGAGATAGGCGACGTTTCGGGTCGAGGCCCTTCTTCAGACTTCAGTTTACACTACCTGAATTCAGAACAGTGTAGGATCTTTCTTAAGGAGACGCAGTTTCCTTCTACAATTCCTCTTCCCACTGATGGAATGGCCTTTCTGCATGCGACGTACAAGGCACAGGCCAACCAGTGAAGGTCTTCGCCCTGAAATAAAACAGATGAATCTTAATTACATGCCGTTTGTATTTTACCAATAGAGCTGTGCAACACACCTAGTTTACAACAGAAAATCTGTTGTAAACTAGTCTAGTTGATGTAATTAATGGTGTCAAATCGATTTATTTGATTGTACAATTATCCCAGGGAATATTATTGTCAATGGTATGGAAAGGCTTGCTTTTTACTGCAAATACTACATTCCACTACAGGGTAACTATCTCACATTTCATTGAATTTATTTTTACAAAAACCTTCACATAAACTGGAGGAACTCAGCGGGTCAGGCAAGATCTCTAGATGGAACGAATAGCCGACGTTTCAGGACGGGACCCCTCAGAGATGCTGCCTGACCGACTGACACTAGATTCCAACATCGGCAAATCCTTGTGTCTTGATTTGCGATGACTCCTATTAGAAGAATGGAAATTCCCATCCTTTAAATTATTATTGGATGTGGATTTTTACTACAATGCTGCAGCCTGCAAAAAAATGTTTTCAAAATAATAATAATAAATACTTTATTGATCCCCTCAGGGAAATTCAGATGTCCAGAAGCCAACAACCAACAAACCACACATTCAGAACGAAAGCAGACAAAAAATACATAAAATACAATATGGACAATACCTGAAAGCAATAAATACTTAAAAAGACCCAATAATTAACTATTAAAAATGCACAGCATCCCCATACAGCCTAGCGGTCAGTATTATAAAATCTAATGGCTGCAGGGGTGAAAAGTTCTGGTGGTTCAAATATACATGATCAGTTTGAAGAGATTTAAAAAGATTTTTAAACTTATTATTTGTCCCCAACACCCCAGTTAAGCAAAGTCTAATGCAAAGATACAGTTGATGAGGGTGGAGGAGGTGCAAGTGAACCCCTGCCTCACCTGAAAAGACAGTCGGGGTCCTTGGATAGAGTCGAGGGGGAAGGTAAAGGGTGGGAAGGGACAAGTTGCACCTTCTGCGGTTGCAGGGGAAAGTACCTGTGGAGGCGGATGGTTTGGGTGAGAAGGGACAAGTTGACCAGGGAGTTGCAGAGGGAACGGTCTCTGTGTAGAGCAGAAAGGGGTGGAGATGGAAAGATATGGCCAGTAGTGGGATCCCGTTGGAGGAGGTTAAAATGTTGGAGGATTATATGCTGTATGCTACGGCTGATGGGGTGGAAGGTGAGGACAGGGGTACTCTGTCCTTGTTACAAATGGGGGGGTGGGGAGGGAGCGCAAGAGCGGTGCTGCAGAACACAAAATGTTGGAGTAACTCAGCGGGTCAGGCAGCACCTCTGGTGAACATGTACAGTTGAAATTTCGGGACGGGACCTGAAACATCATCTATCCACTTTCTCCAGAGATGTTGCCTGACCAGCTGAGTTACTCCAACATTTTGTGTCTATCTTTGGAATAAACCGGCATCTGCAGTTCCTTGGTATTACAAAGCTGAATGTAACAAAATCAACTTGGTGCCTCTTGCATACGGCCTCATGAGACTACTTCTGTACACTTGCTGATTAGGGATCTGACAATACTCTCCTGGACTGCTTGTAAGGAAAAGTATTTTACTGTGTTAGCACTTCAAACTTGACAATAAAAGCAACATTGAATAATTTAACCATTGATATCAAGTTCCAGGAAGTAGTCATCAAACAGCCGTGTTTACAACAAGTAAAGGGACAGGTGTCAGCTGCAGTATATGGTTCAGGCAGGTTATACATTATCTATCCAGCAAAATATATATGTGTGTGTGTGTGTGTGTGTGTGTATATATATATATATATATATATATATATACACACACAAATATACACACATACTGAACATTTTTCTCGTTTATTATATTGTTTACAGTGTACTGTGTTTACATATTCTGTTATGCTGCTGCAAGTAAGATTTTCATTGCAGTGTCTGGAACATATGACAATGAAACGCTCTAGACATCCTAATGGATCTGCGCACTCATTCCAGTCACTCTGGATCAACAGCCGGGGGCGTGTGGTGGAAGCTTTAAAGAGCCATTTAATCATTTGAGAAACTATTGGCTGCCGCAATGGGGTGAACTCGGTTCCGGTGGCTGTGGGTTGGACGGCCGCGCTCATCTGTTTACACGAGTCACACCAAGACCCACAACATAAACACGTCCTCCCGGCCGCTGCTGGACTGGAGCAAGTAAACAGTTCTCTCCGCCGCCAGCTGCTCTGTGTGTTTGGGGTTGATCCCGGAGTCTAGCCTGCAGTGGGATGGGGGTCGGGTCGGGTCGGGAAGGGATGACTGAGACGTGGTGGAGGCCTCCTTCCGTCGGGCCCGAGAAGTAGAGACAACAGGAACTTGGAGAAAAGGGGGGGGGGGGGGGGGGGGGGGGGTGAGAGAAGGTTGCAACTTGGAGGGAAGTGGACAGACAGGAGGGTCGGCTTGGAGGAGGGGAGGAGGTTGGGGGCTGTCGCTTGAAGGAAGGGAGAAAAGGGAAGTTTGGTTCGTAGGAGGGAGGAGGTACAGGGGAGGTTGGAGAAAGATGAGACGGAGAGAGGGGTTTGGAGGAAGGAGGAGAGGGGAGAATGGGCTGGGAGGAGGAGGAGGAGGAGGAGGGGCGGTTGGATGTATATTGGATGTTGGTGGGCTGCAACCCTAGATGTCAGAGGTGTACACACAAACACACACAGCTGTCAGCCCATCCTCACTCACCTCCAGCGTGTAGTTCCTGCTGATGCTCTGGTAGCTGCCCCAGGCCTCGCACTTGGCGGACTCGTCCATGTTCAGCTTCTGACACAGCTCCTCGAACCTGTGCTTGGCCCGGCGGCGATCGCCGTCCCTCTCCTCCTCCCCTTCCCCTTCTTCTCCCTCCTCGCTGCTCATGGCTGGGGCTGGAGATGGAGACTAGGGCTGCGGGTTGGGGACTGGGTTCAGACGACCGGGACTGAGGACTAGGAACTGGGGGGGGGGGGGGGCGATATTGGAAGAAGAGACTGGGGACTGCAGAACGGGGAATCCCGGCGATGTATCGGGCTGGGGGAATCCCGGCGATGTATCGCTTCACGCAGCGCCCGCGGCCCGCACCACTGTAGCCATTTAAAGCGCCTGATTGACAGCCGCGCCACGTCCCGCCCCCTCCCTCCCCCGCACGGCAGCCTTCTTGTTGGCCAGTCTCTGGCAGCAAGGAAGAGCGTTGCAAATGCAAAATGGGTCTGCAAGATACCATGCACCGGTGCAACTCGTCCTGGGCTCCCCTCCCTTCCAAAGGAAGGAGAAAAAGAGGCTGCAAATGCAAAATGGGTCTGCAAGATACCATGCACCGGTGCAACTCGTCCTGGACTCCCCTCCCTTGCAAAGGAAGGAGAAAAACAGGCTGCAACTGCAAAATGGGTCTGCAAGATACCATGCACCGGTGCAACTCGTCCTGGACTCCCCCCCCCCCCCCCCCCTTCCAAAGGAAGGAGAAAAACAGGCTGCAAATGCAAAATGGGTCTGCAAGATACCATGCACCGGTGCAACTCGTCCTGGGCTCTCTCTTGCAAAGGAAGCGGAAAAAAGAGGCTGCAAATGCACGGGTCTACCATTGCAACTAATCCTGGAATCTTCTCCTGAAGTCCTCCCATAACTGAAGAAGGGTTTCGACCCAAAACGCTGCCTATTTCCTTCGCTCCATAGATGCTGCCTCACCCGCTGAGTTTCTCCAGCATTTTTGTCTGCCTTCCCATAACTGTATTCGTGATTAGAACAGGTGTTAAGGGTTTTGGGGAGAAGGCAGGAAAATAGGATTAGGAGGCAGAGATCAGCCACAATTGAATGGCGGAGTAGACTTGATGGGCCGAATGGTCTAATTCTACTCCTGTGACCGTCACAATGAACAGCACCTCATATTTTGCTTGGGTAGCTTACAACCCAGTGGTATGATCATTTGATTTCTCGCTCTCCGTCCCTCCCCCATTCCAGTTCCCCGCCTAGTTTCACTGTCCTCCTGCTTAATTTCATTGATTGTAAACTTCGTTGTCACCTTCCCCTCAGCTAACAATATACCATTCTGAAATTGATTAATTCTATATTGTGTCTGGAAGGCTGTAACACGCCCAGATGGAAGATGAGGTGTTGCTCCTCAATCCTAAATTCGGCCTCGTTGTAACAATGCAGAAGACCACATAAGGATAAGTCATAGGTAGACACAAAATGCTAGAGTAACTCAGCAAGGACAGGCAGCATCTCTGGAGAGAAGGAATCCCACTATGACTTAAGGATAAGTCACAGTGGGATGTAAATTAAAGTGTCAAGCAGCCAGTAGCTCAGGGTCACTCATATTTCATTTGGGCAGCTTACAACCTAGCAGTATGAAAATTGATTTATCTACTTTCAAGTAACTCTTGCATTACTTCTCTCCGTCCCACTCCCTCTCTAGTTGTCCTGCTCATTTCACTGCTTGCATCCACTTATCCCTTCGTTATCACCTCTTCCACCGCCAACAATGGACCATTGTGAGCTCCACCTTTCCTTGATCATCCTTGCTTGCCTTGATTTGTTCTTTTCATTCCTTTCTTCTTTGTACCTTTTCACACCTCTAGTTTCTTGGCCTTTCATTATTGGGCATCTGCATTTCCTTGTGTTTACAATAGGACATTTTATATATTACTTGTTTTGCCACTATGGCTATCTCTAGTACTGGAAACGTCCTCTCCACATCCACTCTTTCTAGGCCTTTCATTATACTGCATCTGCATTTCCTTGTGTTCAAGAGGACATCTTATTTATTTAGAAACAGAGAAACATAGAAATTAGGTGCAGGAGCAGGCCATTCGGCCCTTCGAGCCTGCACCGCCATTCAATATGATCATGGCTGATCATCCAACTCAGTATCCTGTACCTGCCTTCACTCCATACCCCCTGATCCCTTCAGCCACAAGGGCCACATCCAACTCCCTCTTAAATATGGCCAACGAACTGGCCTCAACTACCTTCTGTGGCAGAGAATTCCACAGATTCACCACTCTCTGTGTGAAAAACGATTTTCTCATCTCAGTCCTAAAAGACTTCCCCCTTATCCTTAAACTGTGACCCCTTGTCCTGGACTTCCCCAACATCGGGAACAATCTTCCTGCATCTAGCCTGTCCAATCCCTTAAGAATTTTGTAAGTCTCTATGAGATCACCCCTCAATTTTCTAATTTCCAGCGAGTACAAGCCGAGTCTATCCAGTCTTTCTTCATATGGAAGTCGTGCCATCCCAGGAATCAGTCTGGTAAACTTTAAACAAAACTTTGATTCCATACCTTAAATCTCAGATCAGTCATCGATGAATTACTCTTCCCTCCATCTAAGCATCCCATTGGTGACCACCTGCATTTTTGATCAAATGGTAAAAGTCAAAGTTAGTGATTATTATTACATTACTGTCAATAAAATGTTATTTCATTTAAAATAAGCAGGAAGAAACCATGATCACATTTAATGATAACTAAGCCTGTGGAACAGAAAAACTGGGTGGCTGTGTTCCTCATCTAGATGCAAGGAGAACATCTACTAATGGTTGGGGAGGGTTGTCATGGATGGAACCTGAAATGGTTGAGGACCCTCCAGCTCTGCAAGTTTTTCCATATATTACGGTATATCGTTTAGAGGGTCTAACTGTGGTCAGTTTCTTGAGCAAGACATTCCAACACAGTGGCTTGTGGCCCGATGTGGTGTATCCTTACAGCATTTCCTCTGGGCTTTAGTACTCGCTCGAGTAGAAAAGGAGATCTTGCTTCAGGGGACAACTTTCAGTCATTTGCACACAGCAGTGTTGCTGTTTATAATAATCTGCAAAAAGAAAGTTGGGAGGGGAGGGGTGTAATGGTACTTTCAATTTCAAATATCTTTC
This sequence comes from Okamejei kenojei, assembly GCA_035221665.1. Lineage (NCBI taxonomy): Eukaryota > Metazoa > Chordata > Chondrichthyes > Rajiformes > Rajidae > Okamejei > Okamejei kenojei. The sequence continues at coordinate 8,091,834 of CM069147.1, read as the reverse complement.
TTTCCTGAAGCAGTATAATCTGACCAGGTTCAGGAATAGCTACTTCCCCACAGCCATCAGGCTATTAAACCTGGCTCGGACAAAACTCTGATCATTAATACCCCTTTATCTGTTATTTGCACTTTATCAGTTTATTTATTCATGTGTGTATTTACGTATATAATGGTATATGGACACACTGATCTGTTTTGTAGTCAATGCCTACTATATTCTGTTGTGCTGAAGCAAAGCAAGAATTTCATTGTCCTGTCAGGGACACATGACAATAAACGCTCTTGACTTGATTAAAATGGAACCTATTTCTCTTATCTCTATAGTTTAATAGCTTTGTCTCACACTACTATTTGGCATCATTATCCTGACACCAGAACAGGTAATGAGGGTGTAATTGTGTTAAATTGTCATCTATTGGCCAGAAATGGAACTGATATAAAATCATAGTTCCGATCCAAAACTTCGATTAACCTTTTTCTCCAGAGATGGTGCCCGACCCACCAAGTTACTCCAGCACTTTGTGTCTATCTTTAATACAAAATCATCTTGTGCTTTGTTAACTTGATATCTGAGGCATGCCATCCAAATAGATCAGATATAACATACATAAATGAAATCAAGTCAAACTCACGTATAATAGAACATAGGGGAGGTTAGAGTGCAGAATATAGCCCTCAGCATTGTCAACTATCAGTTCCATGGACTGTCTAATGTCCTCAACCTCAATGGGGTAGAGATGAAGCAGTACCCTTAGCTTATGGAAGGACAGTTCTGAGGCCTGCTAACAGAGGGGGAAGAAACTGTTCCTGAGTCTGGTGGTGTGCACTTTCAAGTTTCTGTATCTTCTGCTGGACAGGTGCAGGGAGGCAGAGGAATGATTGGGGTGGGACTAGTCTTTGATTATGTTGGCTGCTTCTCCAAGGCCTATAAATCAAACTGACTTGAATCTGTCACAAACCACGTTCAACGTTCTCCAATTATGCATCCATACATGTACATGAATTGGGTATTTTTCCACTTGAGCATACGGTAACACCTGGTATAGGCAAACATCACATTTATGGAATTGGGGTTCTTTCAGAGATGGGAGCAATTTTCATGGTTGACAAAAGGCAGCAGAGTTTAATCTTCCCGTTGTATTGGAAAACATCTGATTAGAAGCATGAGTATTTCATTTTGGACATTTCATTATCAGAGACCCCAATCAACTTCATCACATCACAGCAACAGAAACGACACAGATCAAGAATGAGCAAGGACCATTTAAGCAATGTCGACATAAAGAAACTCTAGTTCATCGCTGTGCAAAGGCCTGGGGAAGTGGAAGACACGATCTAACACGATACATGTGCATACTCTGAAAGGCAGGTGTTAGAAGGACAATATCCCAGATTGATTATTCATGGTACAGAAGGAATAAGAACATTGATTTTAGGCATTTGTTAAATTGTGCAAAATTCTGATAAGATGCAATATTTGAAATCACATTATGATTGCTTTGTCATATAGATCAATGTTGTATCCTTGCACCTTAATCCCATATAAAACCTCTCCTACTGTGACTAAAACATACAATTTGTTCAATTTAAATTTTATACATTAGGTTTTTTTTTAATAAGCATACACAAACATATGGCATGGGTAGTCAAAGAATAGGTTTAATAAAAATAATTAAACTTCCATTTGCTCTATAGAACTTCATAGAAAGTAATTCAATAAATTACAAATGACTTAAGACTCATTGTACTACAGAAAGCCAATTCAGACTACACAGAATACAACCTGCAAGTACTGCAATTGTCCAAAATAAAAACAGATTTAATCATCAAACCTCCAGCAATGTAATTAAATACATGGTCAGAGCAGCTACTAAAGTGTGACTCACATAACTACCAATACACATATTCAATTTACCAACTCATCACTGATCCTGTTGTTAATGGCAGCAAGTATTAGTATAATCCTTTTGTGTGTTTGCGCATGTTGACTAACACCACAGTCACTGGTGGTTTGTCGTCTCCTATAACTTTACATTTGTGGATAATCTTTTATATTTAAAACAGGACCAATGTCACGTCATTGAACACAATTATTGAGTCAGTTTTTATTTCTTTTTTATAAAAAAAAGGAATTTAAATCTAAACTGGAGGCATCAGGAGATAATGTGACATTTTACATCTCTTTTTTTTGAAAGCTGTGGTCTATCAGATCTCACCACTAAGAACGTAATGACAAAAATACTTTAGTTACTAGACCTCAGGGAAATGTTTATATACAGTAATGCTTCATTTTAGACCGAAGGAGCAATTCAGTATATAAAGAAACCAGCACATTATAACTTAGTTTAATGCTGCCTGTGTTTTAGCATTACAAAATTACTGTAAAAAACATTTGAAGTATTCTCACTCAGTCTGCATACTTTTATTTTATAGTTGTGGTATCCTTCCGGGTGGCATTGTACAAATTTAAAACTTAAATACCGTCCCACACATATTCCAGTCTTAGAGTTACTGCTAATGATTGATGTGAACTACACTGAAATTTGCAATTGTTTTCAAAGCAGATTCTTACAACTACCTGGGAAAATATGCAGTTCATTCCTTCTCAGCTTTTGCTTATGACAAAATCTTATTCTATATAAAATAATATTATGCAGTTCAGAATGGAATTCTGTGGGGTGCCTAACAATTTACTTGCAAAGATTTCCATGAAAACCCCTAATTTCATCAATGAAATATAATAGATAATATTTGTTAAATACTGTACAGATTAAACTGTATGCTAACCAAACAGTCCAGAAGAGAAAGGTCCAAATTGATTTGTTTTGGCGCTGACCCATCTATTCCTTTTGCACATCCACTCAATGAACAGGTACACACTTAATATGAGTTTACCATACAGCAAACTGGTGGCCTTGCAATACGTTTTTGAAGAGTGTGAATGAGATTGGTCTCTGACCGCAGAACAAAAGTGGGATATAACAGCTTTAAAAACAAATGACTGCGCATTAAACCACTCTTTGTAAACTTGTTTCTAAATACATTTCTAACTGCAAAACCAATATAAATTCTCAATACTGCAAATGGCATAATTGCCATTGTCTTGAGCATGTGGGTACTTGTGCATATAACACTGCTTTACAAATTTTAATGCCAGCTTCTGATTTTTCCAGTCACATTAATGACTTCAAAGAGGAAACCCTTGTAGGAACCTAAAATGATGGGTGCATTTACGTTAGTGTAATAAATTGAACTACACAGACAATTCACAAGCAAAGAAATTCTGCAATGTACAGATAATGGAGCTCTATTCTACTAGTTCTACTGTCCTGGTGAGCTTCTTACATCAGGAGACATTTATTTAATTCCCAAAAGCAATACCAATTGCCCAACCTAAAGCAGCCTGTTCCGTGTTAATTGACGTATGATGCTGGTACATTAACGATGCTGGGATCTAAATTTAATTGTACTGCGTACACACACACACGCCTCTCTAACAAAAGATGTACAGTTCCCATGGAAAGGTAACAATATGCGCCTAATATTTCACTGTAGTGGAAACAATTTCATTTTTCAAAACAGTGAACTAATACACTGCTCTGCAGTGATAATAAATACTGAAAACTGTAGAATAAAATGCATTATCTCCTCTTTCATCTGTATACTTTTAAATGCTTCCTATACTGACTTTTGGCAGGAATGCATTGTGTAAATTTACTGAACAGCTCCTCATAGACCTTCAAGGAGAATGTTAGGTAATGCTATACCCTTTTTGGACAATTCCTATTTCTGTCATCGATGCATTGAGGACCATGACTAAACATTCCCATGAAATGAATGACGAGGCAGAATATACTGCACATATCAGATTGGCTTTGCCCCCTTTTAATCGTTTGCAGAGAAAGAAGACATGCAAGGTGAAAGCAGTCACTCCAACCAGCTACGTTATGCAATAAATGCCACATTTTTGCAAAACTGCGAACAAAGCGGGTATAATAGAAACTACTTCGTTAATCCATCTAAACTAGCACAGCTGAGGTAATAAATAAATCAGTTTTATGGCTGATTGGGAAAATAATCTTCCAAGTAACTCAGAAATGTACCTGAATTTCAAAACTGACAGTGCATCACAACACTTTAGCAATAAAATGTGAACTTCCATTTTGACTTTTGCCATGTTGCATTATCAAGGTGTATATTCTACAGTTTTATTGACATTCATTAGCTGCCAGGGTTATTGCTGTGTCTCCTGCAGTTTGATCTGTGTACTGAAATGAGTGTCAAGGAGTTTGTGGGTTTATATATACAGTAACTTAATACGATATGCATAAAGGTACTTTCATTTTCCCTAGTTCACACCAAATATATTAAATATACGGCTCTCCTGGTGCATATTTCTTTTATTAAAATTAATCCCCTAAAAAAAATTAACAACTAGCACTGTGATGCTTCAGTGTGTTACCACTGTACACACACTTTGTTTCTGTTAGCCTCCAAAAACAACTTTACATGCAAGGTACCTTTAAATATTTGTACCTTTAAATAGATACTAAAACCCTTTCAGTTAATTACAGATGAGTTTTTTTTTCTCTCTCTCTGAAATCATTGAGTTATTTACAAATGGACTATTTTTATACAACTAGGATGAAGCTGTTCCAGTGTAAGATTAAATATATAATTTCAAGTTCAGTCTTCTTCACTGGACCCTGAATCATCTGGTTGAGTTGTATTGTCACTGCTGGATGAAGATGCTGCTTTCTCCGATGCATCATCTCCACTGTTTTCATGTGAAGAATTATGCTCTTCTCCCTCTGGATGTTCTGCAGTCTCCTTTGTAGGTTTGGACATGGCTACATCTGTATTCTTGTTAGTCTGCACATTAAACATATTGGTCTGGGGGAATCCCGGGATTGGTATGTTAAGGCCTGGAGACAGAAGAATGCCCGGGTAAAGCATGCTAGATAAGAGTGGATTAATAGCCAGGGGACTGCCAGCAGTGGCTGAGGCAGAAGCACTTGTGGTTGGTGTCAGCTTCTTCGGAGAGGATGTAGCAGAATTTGACACAGAGATTTCACTACATAAATCCACACTATGTTTCACCGTCCTTTCATTTGTCCCGTCTGCTGGTTTGCGGGAGTCCATAGTGCCACTTCCTCTCTTATTCTCCAGAGTAGCTTCAGAAGGTTTGTTTAACAAACCTCCCATGCCAAAGCCCGCCATGTTGGAGAGCATCATAGGGAACATCGAAGCCAGGGATTTAGTGTCTCCCGCAGACGGAAGGCCGGCCGGGAATCCCATCAATCCCGCCGTCAGCTGGAAAGATTGCAAGTTCTGGAGATTCTGCTGCAGGCTTTGGAGGCTGTTTAAGTCCATTCCAGCAAGAAGTCCATTGGTGACGAGTGGATTGACAGTCATTGCAGCGGCGGCTGCGGCTGCAGCTTTGGTCAGCTCACTCTTTGGACGCCGGCCTCTTCGACTGACCTCCTCCCGGACCACAGGTCCAGTGAGGATGCGGTCAAACATATGGGCTGGTAAAAAACCCTGGGAAAAGAAAATTGTCTTTGTTACTCTCTCAGTTTATATGCAGTACATAATAAGACATTATCGGGCATTAGTGATAAATGCCAAGACATTAGTGTTAGATTGTCAACCGAGGAGGCATATTTATTGCCTTCTTCTTCTTAGTCATGGAGTCATACAGCATGACCACCCTACCTATCTGTGACGCCACTTTCAGGGAACCATGTACCTGCACTCCTAGATTCCTCTGCTCTATAACGCTCCCCATCTACCTGTGACACTACTTTCATTGAACTGTGTACCTGCACTCCTAGATCCCCTTGCACTACAACACTCTCTCCGGTCCGCTCCACACGGACCCTTCAGCCCAACTTGCCCATGCAGACGAAGGAGCCCCATCTATGCTCGTCCCACCTGCCCATGCTTGGTCCATATCTCTCTAAACCTTTCCTACCCATGTACCTGTCCAAGTGTCTTTTAAGTGTTGTAATAGTATCTGCCTCAACTACCTCTCTGGCACTCATCCCATACACCTAAAACCTTATAGAGTCATAGAACGAGACAGTGTGGAAACAGGCCCATCGGCCCAACTTGCCCTCACCGGCCCAAAAAAAAGTCCCAGCTACACGGCCCACTTGCCTGTGCTTGGTCCATATCCTTTCAAACCTGTCCTATCCATGACCTGTCTGTTTCTTAAACGATGGAATAGCCCCAGCCTCAACTACCTCCTCTGCCAGCTTGTTCCATACACCCACCACCCCACAACTGTAACATGACCTTCCAACTTCTATACTCAATACTCTGCCTGTTGAAGGCCAAAGTGCCAAAAGCCTTTTTGACCACCTTATCTACCTGTGACATGACCTTCAAGGAACCATGCACCTGTACTCCTAGATCCCTCTGCTCTACCACACAACCCAGAGGCCTGCCATTTACTGTGTAGGTTCTGCCCTTTTTCGACGTCCCAAAATGCAACACTTCACACTTCTCTATATTAAATTCCATCAACCATTCCTCCGCCCACCTGGCCAATCGATTCAGATCCTGCTGCAATCTTTCACAACCATCTTCACTATCTGCAAAACCCCTCTCTTTTGTATCATCAGCAAACTTGCTAATCTTGCCCTGCATGTTCTCATCCAAACATTGATGTAGATGTCAAACAGTAACGGGCCCAGCACCGAACCCTGAGGCACACCACCTGTCACAGGACTCCAGTCCAATAAGCAACCTTTCACCATCACCCTCTGCTTCCTTCCATGGAGCCAATATGCTATCTATTCAGCTATCTCTCCTTGGATCCCATGTGATCTAATCTTGCAGAGCAGCCTACCATGTGGAACCTTGTCGAATGCCTTACTGAAATGCATGTACACAGCATCCACAGCTCTTCCCTCATCGACTTTTTTGGTCACGTCTTCAAAAAAATCAATCAGATTTGAGACACGACCTCCCACGTACAAAACCATGCTGACTATCCCTAATCATCCCTTGCCCATCCAAATGCCTGTATAACCTTATATGAAAAAGTTGCCCCTCAGGCTCCTATCAAATCTATTCTAACCAATTTTCATCTCTCCTTCTCTGAAGATGATCATTCCTTTTCGGCACACCATCTGGCCCAAAACACCATTCCCAATTTGCACGTCTGTCGTGACTATCAGTTAATTCATCCACAGGGGATGTCGTAGCTCATACACAGCTTTTTTAAAGTTCTTCAATAGTTAAAGATTGGAATCTCTCCCAAATAATTTTAGGAACACTAAGCTAAAATTAGAACTCTAAATTTAACATTGCTACTGTATTAAATCTGGCACAATTCCAGAACCGGCACAGGTCTACTTTATCGAGGGTTACAGTTGGATCCCTTTACATGATCTTTAAGATTTTGTGATCACGTTCAAAAATTAATTAAAATGTCTACCGGGATACCGGCCTTCACCTGAAAGCGGTTAATAATTGTCTAACAGTTAGTAAAACTACAGCTAGGTCACATGAAGAATATACAAGGTAGTTCTGAGCACCACACTTCAGGAAAATGTACTGTCATTGGCAGGAAAGCAGCAATGATTTATCAAAATGTTAGAGACCCTGTGGGAAATGATGGGAACAGATGACATTGTTTTCTCTGGAATTCAAGATTATCGAGGGAACAAATACATTTGACATTGAAAATGTTTCTGCTGGGTGCAGACTCAAAAACTAAGCATAAGTGGCAGGTTTTTGGTCAGGAATCCTTTCTTCTTGCAAAGAGTGGTGAAAATTTGAAACACAGCAAAGATGGATTCGAGTTGTTTCTATTTCCTCAATTTTTGCATTTTAAAAAAGTCCTTAAAATGTTTTCCACAAAAAATCCTGTGCTCTGGATATTTAGTCAGCAAACAAAATATGATTCTGGATAGAATCTGGACTAGTGCTAAAAGGAGATTAAAAAAACCAAACTGCAATCAGTATAGAAAATGCAGCGCAGGCATGTTTCTGTCTACAGCTTTTTGAAACTAGCATCCCAGTGATTGCCCTCATTTGGTGAGAAGGATGACTAGATATGATAGGAGATTTCAGTGACTTAAACCTGGACAAATGCAACAAAAATATGCAGTTTAAACAATATTTGGATTCTGGGTCAACGTGTCCTCTGCAATTCTATCTCCGTTATTCAAAGTAAATATCTTAAATATGTTTCATTTTAAGGCAAATTTTTACATAACTTTTTTTTTTAAATTGTGATTATCTCTACCATCTAAATTATATAATTTCATCAATTTGATTTGAAGAGTAGACCAAGTAAATTGTGGTTTGGTTACCGTTAATTGAGATATGCATTTAATTACTTTATTAGAATAATAAAATTCATAAGATTGATTTTCTAACAACTGAGAAAACTCCAGCCAGAATAATTTTCATTCTCCAACATACATTTTAGATCTTAAAAACGACAGCATTCTCACATACAAACTTAGGTTGAGTTATCAAAAGGTAACACTGTGGATGGTTCGATTGTAATCATGTACTGTCTTTCTGTTAACTGATTAGCACACAAAAGCTTTTCACTGTACCTCAGTACACGTGACAATAAACTAAACACTCAAAAAGTAGTTTTAGTTTATTGTCATGTGTACCGAGGTACAGTGAAAAGTACAAGGTTATACTTTTATTGTATCAAAATTATGGAACATTTTATTCATCACATTTGACAATTAAACGTTGTTAAATTTTATTGTGTTACTTACTGACTGCTTTACCACATTCGCCCATTCTGGAGCAATTCCAAAATCTGGATTTTCCTGCAGCCACCTTGCCAGGTCTTTGATTGGAGGTGCTAGCGAGCCACCCATCTAGCCAGATTAAAATGGAAATAAGATCATTCACTGATTCTCTGCATAGTAGAAAATGATGTGCTGTAGTTTGCAATCCTTCAATGAGTCATAGAGTGATACAGTGTGGAAACAGGCCCTTCGGCCCAACTTGCTCACACTAGCCAACATTTCCCAGCTACACTAGTCCCACCTGCCCGTGTTTGGTCCATATCCCTCCAAATCTGTCCTATCCATGTACCTGTCTAACTGCTTCTTAAATGTTGGGATAGACCCTGACTCAACTACCTCATCTAGCAGCTTGTTCTATACACCCACCACCCTTTGTGTGAAAAGGTTACCCCTCAGATTCCCGTTAAATCTTTCCCCCTTCACCTTAAACCTATGTCCCTTGGTCCTCGATTCACCTACACTGGGCAAGAGACACTGTGCATATACCCGATCTATTCCTCTCATGATTTTATACACTTCCATAAGATCACCCCTCATCCTCTTGTGCTTCAAGGAATAGAGCCCCAGCCTACTCAACCTCTCCCTATAGCTCAGAACCTCTAGTCTTGGCAACATCCTTGTACATGACTGCTGGTATTATTCACAGTGGAAAGAAAGTCAATGGCTTGCCCAGTAATTTTTGTGGTTAGAAAGACATTAGACCTGACCTTTATACTAGTAACTTGTTGTGTCTTACAGTTATAAGTAAACAATCGCACTATGTTTGAAGTTCACAAAAGAGTGGAGTCAAACATGTCTTATCGAGAAACAATCTTGCACTAGCAATAGGGGATGAATTAACATTTCTCATCTTACAAATATCTACATCCTCTTTATACATCCTCACAGCACCAGAGACCTGGGTTCGATCCTGACCTCGAATTCTGTCCGCGTGGAGTTTGCATGTTCTCCCTGTGACTGCATGGATTCCTCCGGGTGCTCCGGTTTCCTCCCACATCCCAAGGACATGCGGGTTTGTCGGTTAATTGGCCTCTGTAAAATTGTGTGTAGGGAGTGGATGAGAAAGTGGGATAACAGAACTAGTGTGAATGATGGCCAGCATGGGCTTGGTGGGCCTACACATACTAATGTCAGTCTCTTAATCTCCACATATTCAGACGACACTCCTTTTGCATTCTCCAGTAATCCCACAGCTCTTCAACTGAAAATGTGCCTAATATTGAATGTTGCTTCTCTCTACGCAGATGCAGCCAACTCTGTTGAGCATTTTCAGCACCTGCCATTCTATTTCTCTGCCAACCGGTGGGAGGCTCGCATTAAGAAGTGCATGGTTAAATACTAGCAATCTTCTGGAAACCTGTATTGCCAGTCTTACAACGACAATGATATTATTGATCCGCAGAGGACTTGTCCATCTTAAAATCCATCTTATTTCATGATAAAAAACACAATTGTTTCTATTGTTTAATAATGTGAAACAAACATTACCTTCTTTGCGTTTCTTCTATTGATGACGGGCACCCGTTCTTCTCCAGTCAGACTTTTGACATCTATTTTGTTCGGGTTTCTGCACCGATGTCTTTTTTGCTTTGGTCGCTCACCCACAATCTCGGGTTTATCGTTTTTCTGAAATAAATGCCAGAACATTTAGAACCAAGAAAGTATAACTGATTGTAACATGGTCAAAAAACATGAAATAAACACTGGACAAATGCTAAATAATGCATATTGTTCTAAAATAATCACATCTATTGATGATAGTTATTGCATACTCATCTCTATTTGATATTTTATACTGTATTATCCATTTAAACACAACCTCTCAACTATTAGGAAACAGAATAAAAATGCAGACATTCTTAAAGTGACATTAAATAAAGGTGGACGAAGATTAGACTTTATTGCCTTCTATCACAGTGAGGAATGTGGGGAATCTGCTGTGATGGATGTTTATGTTATCTTTTATGTAGTTGTGTGTCTTGTTGCTTTTTTTTTAGTATGACTGTATGGTAATTCGAATATCACTGTACCTTAATTGGTACACGTGATAGTAAAAGACCTTTGAAATATCTTGGGGTAATGGTGGAGGCAGATATGACAGTGGTATTCACAGGACTTTTGGATGGACTCATGGATATGCAGGGAATGGAGGGGTATGGATCAGGTGCAGGAGTAGAGATGAGTTTAACGTGGCATCATGTTCGGCATGGATATTGCCGGCCAAAGGACCTGTTACTGTGCTGTATTGTTCCCTGTTCTCTTCAAAGTATTCAGCAATTATTTCCAAGTTTGTCAGCTGGTATTTTTATGATGCACCACTGTGCTCACTCAGGCACTCTTCATCAATGCACGTGGAGGACTGTTCTCAGGAACTATTTCAGTCTTTGTCCGGAGACAAGTGGGCAGAACACGGGTGGCATGGTGGCGCAGCGGTAGAGTTGCTGCTTTACAGCACCAGAGACCCGTGTTCGATCCTGGCCATGCGTGCTTGTCTTGGAGTTTGTACGTTCTCCCTGAGACCTGTGTGGGGTTTCTTCGGGATCCCCAGTTTCCTCCCACACTCCAAAGATGAAAAGGTTTGTACGTTAATTGGCTTGGTATAATTGTAAATTGTCCCTATTGCGTGTGCGATAGTGTAAGTGTGCAGGGATCGCTGCCCGGCGTGGACTCGGTTGGCCAAAGGACCCGTTTCCGCGCTGTATCTCTAAATTAAACATGCGGTTAATTCTTATCTAGTCCAGGCAAAATAAATTGCACATTATCAGCTGAGTAAAAAGGCAGTTCCTCTAGTTCAAAGAAAAGCTGCCTTTTGGGGCGGGTCTAGAACTAGGAGAAGCTGCATAAATTACAGGATAGAATACTGAAGAGGTGAGGAACAGAGCTATACATGTGCAAATGTCTATTAGGATGACAGTCATTGAGGCTTCATAAACTGAAGCTTTGCTACAAAAGCCAGGAAATTGTGGCTCATCTCTTTCAAACACTATTTTGGCAATAAACAAAGCAATGAGGCCATATGTGGCCAATGTGGTTTCAGAAGAAAGAGACCGTGAAGAGGGTGCAAAAACAAATTACTAGAAAGTTTCTAGGACTGAAAGGCAGAAGGTGAGCAATCACAAATTCTTCAAAGATGACAAGAAGAAAAATTTAAAAAAACTATTAAAATCTGAGATGGATGCTGCCTGATTTTATGGTGGAGGCAGACCCAATTAACAGAGGTTTTGAGAGAAATAACCTGGAAACAGACCATTCAACCCACCGAGTCCCACTAACTCTCAAGCATCTCTTTTTATATTCATCCCATTTTATGCTCCCCATCTCTGGTTTTCAAAAAGAAAACTTTTTTTGTCTTGCCACAATGGTCTCTAGAGAGGCAGTCAGCATTTGAGGGGTCCATAGTTCCCTATTGAGGCCTACAGTTTTGTTTTTAAATGGCTGCAGCTCAGAAAAAGCACTGCCAACAATAATGCAGTCTGAAGAAGGGTCCCAACCCAAAGCGCCGTCTGTCCATTTCCTGCACAGATGCTACCTGACCCACTGAGTTCTTCCAACACTGTGTTTTGCTCAAGATCCAACATCTGCAGTTCTTTATGACTGCCAAAAAAAAATGTTTTTTTCTGAAAACTAAAACGAAGGGTGACAATCTTCTTTTGACCAAGGCAAAAGGGCCTGAGCTACATGGAGATGTTGGGTAGACTAGGTCTTTATTCCTTGGAGCACAGGAAGCTGAGGGGTCATCTTGTAGACGTGTTAATAATCATGACGGGAACGGATAGGGTGAATGGGAGGATAAGAGAATCAACAATAGAGGGCATATATTTAAGGTGAGGGGGGACAGATTTAATAGGAGGCTAAGGTGCAATTTTGTCACTTAGGGGTGGAACGAGTTTCTCAAGAAAGTCATTGAGGCAGGTACAATAACAACACTTAAAAGACATTTGGGCAGGTACGTGGATAGGAAAGATTTAGAGGGAATAAGGACCAAAAGTTGGTAAATGGGTCTAGTTTAGGTAGGACACTTTGATCAAAATATGATGTTACACTGAACCACCACATTTTACCAAGTTCAAAATCAAACAAGAGAAGACAGGTTTGTGGCTTGTGGTCTACTATTTGATTAGTGAAGATCTTTATCACTTTGGTAAGTAGTTTCTCCCTAACATAAAGTGCAGAAAGTTAAAAATCTGCCTTCTGTTTTAAAAGGTTGGCATTGTGTTCATATTCAAGACGTCTTCAGAGCTTGCTGTCAAACTATCTGAAATAATGCTCAAGAAGGAACTGCAGATGCTGGTAAATCGAAGTAAAGTGCTGGGAAAACTCAGCGGATGCGGCAGCATCTATGGAGCAAAGGAAATTCCTTCGCTCCATAGATGCTGCCGCACCCGCTGAGTTTCTCCAGCATTTTTGTCTACCATCTGAAATACTACCACCAAAATCTGTGGATTCACCTATAAATTACACTTAATATTATTTTTTCGGTTGAGCCTGTCCATTCGGTCCCTAGATGCTGTCTGACCCGCTGAGTTTTCCCAGCACTTTACTTTGCTCAAGATTCCAGCATCTGCAGTCTCTTGTGTCTGGATATAACAGTATGACAATAGAGTGAACGAGCAGACAGTGTGTATAATTCACTCGAAGGAAATAAAATGAAAATTCCTGCAATGCTCTTTGTTAGGGAGCATATTTCTTAAAGCCGAAACAAAGGACTGCAGATACTGGTTTACACAAAAGGACATAAAGTGCTGGAGTAATTCAGCGGGTTAGGCAGCATCTCTGGAGAACATGGACTGTTGTTAGAAGGATGTCAATTCATCCATGTTCTCCAGAGATGCTGCCTGACCCACTGAATTACTTCAGTACTTTGTGTCCTATTCTTAAAGCAGTTTGGGTCTATATTCATTGAAGATGGAAAAATGAGGGGTGACCTTATTCAAACATATATCATCCTAAGGAGGCTTAACAAGGTGGACGTTGAGATGTTTTCACTGGTGGGAGAGTCACAACCAAGAAGACGAGGAATGGGCTGGTCATGTAATATTGAGGTGCATTGAAATATTTTCTCTGAGGTCAGTGAATCGCAGGAATGTTTCTGGATGGATCATTCGTTATTTTAATGTGGAGATAGGTAATAATTTGAAAGACTAAGGAATCGTGGGCTGTGGTGTACTGGCATAGAACAAGAACTGAGCCAGCAGAGATCAGCTGTGATCATACCGAATAGTGGGGCAGGCTTGAGGGGCCTGATGGCCTACTCCTGCTCCTGTTTTCATGAAATCTTGATCATCTTGCTTTGACTATTAAATAAAAATAAAGGTTATACACAGCGTGACAAGATTCGTTTATACAATGGTATGTACATCATGGGTGCTGACCTCCCCACCGTTGAAGGGATCTATAACAGGCACTGCCACAAAAAGGCAGCCAATATCATCAAGGACCCACACCACCCTGGCCATGCTCTCATTTCACTCCTGCCATCGGGAAGGTGGTACAAGAGCCTGAAAACCGTGACCTTCAGGTTCAGGAACGGCTTCCTCCCAACAACCAACAGGCTCTTGAGCAACCCAAACACCAACTAAACTACGAACTACAAACTGTCTTGGCTGTATTAAGGACTTCAGGATTTTGTTTTGTTTAGCACTAGCATTATTTTTTTATTAATTGAACCTTTTTTATATTATCTATTGACTACCGAATTTACAGACGCATTATGCTGCTGCAATTAAGAATGTAATTGTTCTGTTACGGTTCATGACAATTGAACACTTTTGACGAGAGAAATACTTACTGGAACGTGGGCTGACACATCTGCCACGTAGTCCGAGTGGCTCTTGAGCCAGTCTTCCAAATCCTTTCTTTTTGGAGCATCTTCCCCTGCGAGTCTTGTGCCATCTTTCACATTAATAACAGAGACACGACTTTCAGCATCATGTTGTCCTTGAAATGCGTTAAATGCCGTTTGTGTGTTGCTAACCACCAAATGACCCTGCAGATATAAATAAGTCTCTTGAGATTTCCAATAGTTTTCACAATACTCTGCCAATAGAATTAGTGCTCAATAGAGCTTTATTGGTCACATATGTAACTGTATAGTGAAATTCCTTTTGCATATATTACACATGCGGGCACCCCCATTTTTGGCGCCATTATTCAAAGTCCAAAGTCCGGTTCACTTATACAGTGATGGAATTTAATCTGGTCCTGAACATGTGTTTAATGTGATTAATTGATAACATGGAGCCAGAACTATTTATAAAAAGCACAAAAAGGCACCAGTGTCAGAATGATTCACTGGAATGGTACCAGAATTAAGTTACAAAGTCGTAGAGCCATAGAGCTATAAAGCATGGAAGCAGGCCCTTCAGCCCAACTTGCCCATGCCGACCAAGAAGCCCATCTAAAATAGTCTCACCTTCCCACGTTCGGCCCATTTCCTTCTCAACATTTTCTATCCATGTACCTGTCCAAATGTTTTTTAAATTTTGTTATAGTACCTGCCTCATCTATCTCCTCTGGCAGCTCAACGTTAGAAAGATGTTGAATTGGCTGATGTTGTCTTGTACATGTCGGTGAATGGGAGTGTAGGAGGATGGGGAGGGTAACGTGACTGAGATCCTGAACATTTGGTCGAGGATTTGACAGCATGAATGCAAGCAAGGTTTCTATCATCTTGCACAAATAGGGACAATAAATATACAATAGTTAGCAATAAATCAACAGAGAATGGAGGGGGAGACATTATTTAAACACACAGAGTAGTTTGAATGGAAATCTAATTTCAGGTAGGTTTGTTGCGAATAGCTTGGATAGTTTTACAGAGATGCTAAAATCAGCATCTTAATAATTATAGATATTTCCAACCTGGTGAAGTCAAATAACACGTAATACCCAGCAAAGCAGAAAATATCCATTTGGTTTGCTCAGTTCATTTCTCTTGAGAAATTATTAATCCTAATAAACCAATTAAGCAGGAGGTGTCTGCTTTTCATGCCTCATTCTTTACATTTTCCAGCAGTGCATTGTGCTAAATATTGGGGGGTAAAAATTGAACAGGACTAGTGAGTGGTTACATTTTCAATAGTTGTTGTTTTAACTTAAAAACCTACAGGAAAAATGGACTAACTGCCTTCCTTGGCCAGCTGAATAAACACTCCATATTTGCAGACCGCACTGAGTTTGTTGCACAGAATTTATGGCCGGGAAGCCACCTGCGCACGTAACCTTCACTTACCGCTGACCTATTAAAAAGACTTCCACTTGCTTTGCACAATTCCCCAGAAGGAAGCAGCCTGACCAGCAGACCAGGCCAGCTTCTTACAACATGGGAAGCTCGCTCATTGTGGTGGTGAGGTTTGCACTAAACAAGCCCCTCCCACAAAACTGCTGGAAAAAATAAGCAGAGCGCGCTCCTTACTGTAAAAAATACATCACCATTCCCACATATTTGTGCACAACTTCCTGGCACTCAGCGAGGAAATGCCAACAATTCTACATAAAACCTGAGCCCAAAATCACATGAACGTCTTGATAAAAGGTGCTGCAGAAACAAAAAAATATTGCAAACATTTTGTAAAAATATTGGTAACCAGCTCAAGAACTTGCAGAAACAATAAGGCTGAAGACATTAGTGCAACAAAATACTTCATTTAGTATTTATTTAGAGATTTTGGATGGCACAGTGACGCAGCAGTGGAGTTGCCGCCTTTCAACGCCAGTGTGCAGTCTGTATGGAGTTTGCACGTTCTCCCTGTGACAGCATGGGTTTTATCCGCGTGCTCCGGTTTCCTCCCACACCCCAACATCATTTGGGTATGTGAGTTGATTGGCCTCTGTTTAAAAATA
The DNA here is from genome assembly GCA_035221665.1 of Okamejei kenojei. Taxonomy (NCBI): domain Eukaryota; kingdom Metazoa; phylum Chordata; class Chondrichthyes; order Rajiformes; family Rajidae; genus Okamejei; species Okamejei kenojei. The sequence goes on along the minus strand of CM069147.1, from coordinate 8,075,213 downwards.
AAAGTTTAAAATTGCTCCTTGTGTGTAAGGCACAAATGAGAAAGTGGTATAAAATAGAACCGGTGCATTTGGAGGAAACCCAAGCGCTTACAGGGAGAACATACAAACTCCGCAGACAGCGCCCGAGGTCAGGATCGAACTCTGAGCTTCAGTGATTTTGTCGTGGTATATTTAATGATTTGGAGTAACAACTTATTCAACGGCAGAAGAAAAAGTAAACAAACCTTGACTCACACCAGACTCAACTGCAGTAATCACATTGAAAAATAGTAACAGAAGGCAGGCAACAGCGATTAGATAAAGTAAATGATTCAGCCACATGAAATTGCAGGTTGGTTAACAAAAAAAAAGAAACAAAAAGTGCTGGAGTCACTCAATGGGTCAGAACATGGTCTCTGCAAGTTCTCCAGAGATACTGCTCGAGTCTAAAGAAGCGCCTCGACCCGAAATGTCACCTATTTCTTCTCTCCAGAGATGCTGCCTGACCCTCTGAGTTACTTCAGCACATTGTGCCCTTAAATGGTTCATGCAACGAGGCAACACAATTTTACATGACTAACTTTTGCAATAAAGTTTACATCACGGATTTTGTTCCTCCATAGAAATTGTTGATAATAATATTGGAATAATAATGCAGACTTACAGGCTGCAATGACTTGTTGCGGTTCATGAAAAGAATGTCCAGTCCTTCCACGTTCTTTTTCCTTCCTCTTCTCTTTTTAACTACTGGCTGGTTATCCAACAGTATCCCATTTGTACAGTGTCTTGTAATCTGCTGAGAAGCACCTGATAATACCGATTTAGGATGAGGGATCACTGTGGCGACGCTGCCAGGTATATTGGCATTAAACAACATGGAGGATGAAAAGGGAATTGAATTCCCAGCTCCCAGTAATGTTTTTGAGAGGTCCACAGCCAGTTCCTGACTGCTGTTAGGAGCAGAGTACAAATCGTGAAGCTGTGCCATGTACTGCCGCTGATCTGAAGTCCCTTCTTCAGTTTCGAGAGCTCTCTTCTGACTGAGTCTTTGCTTCTGAAAAGTTAACTTCAATCCACTTTCCTATTAAAACAAATGGTGATAACAAAAATTGTTTTACATTGAAAGATGTCAAATTGAGGTTTACTAGCTGAAACCCCACTGTTTGGCTGCTGGAGACAAAATACAAACACAAAGCACATCATTCTTTCACATAGTGTATATATTACAAACAATCAACCTTCAAGAACTTGGGCACAAATACATTTTAAAATCCGGTAAGAATAATAACACTGTCAACATCTTAAAACATCTAGCCTCAACTTGTAATGATGTAGATGAAAGCATAGATTTTTTTATCATATTGATCACTTTTATTCAATTAGTTTATTCTTTGACAGTTATGTCCTTTGTCATAATCTGTGTGGTGGTCATCCAAGTGATCTTTCTTTATGTCAGTGAGCTCAAAACAAAATTGAGGTTATGAATTATTAGCTAAGAATTATTAAATGCTGTAGAATTACGGAGGGATTATTTTTTTCTGATAAGTACTTGAGACTTTGAAACAATTAATTCTTAATGTGTCTTTTTTGTTTGATTTTTTAAAAAAAACGCCATTCTACATAACATGCCCAAAGTGAGAGCAAGAAGAAAGGATTCTGCCCATGAGGCTCTCTTTATCCTTAACCAGACTCAATCTTCTTCTGACTGGATGTGACAGTAGTTTATTTTGGTAATGCTGGGAACATAAAGTGTGGGCAGCCTTCTTGTGGTCAAATGATGTGATGAATATTCCACCTTGCAGCAAGTACCAACAGAATATGGCAACTATCTGACTCTCCAACTGTTTAGTTTAGTTTAGTGTAGAGATACAGCACGGAAACAGGCCCTTTGGCCCACCGAGTCCACGCCGACCAGCGATCCCCGCACATTAACACTATACTACACAAACTAGGGACAATTTTTTACATTTAAACCAAGCCAATTAACCTAAAAAACTGTACGTCTTTGGTGTGTGGAGGGAAACTGAAGATCTCGGAGAAAAACCACGTTGTTATGGGGAGAACTTACAAACTCCATACAGACAGCACCCAGAATTGGAATCGAACCCGGGTCTCCGGCGTTGCAAACACTGTAAGGCAACAACTCTACCGCTGCGCCACCGTGCCACCCTATTATATTGGAACAACCGTGTTGGTAGAATTGGCATTTAAAATCATAGAATCTCACGTTGCTGGTGAATTCAACCCATTGTGTCAAGCTGGGTATAAATGAACTTAAATTAATCCAATTTCCCAACATTTAGAGTATTTTGTTTAGTTCTGTTGTAACCACTCACTGAGAGCAAGAATGTGGAGACATTGGAGAGGGCGCAGAAGAGGTTCAGCAGAATGCTGCCTAGATTGGAGGTGTTTAGCTATTAGAAAAGGTTGGACAATCTTGGACAGTTTTCTCTAGAAAGCTGGAGGCTGAGGAGGACCTGATAGAAGTATATAAAATTATCAGAGGCCTAGAATGGGTAGACAGTCAGAACCTTTTCCCCAGGGTATAAATGTCAAAGACTAGAATGCATAGCTTTAAAGTGAGAGGTGCAAAGTTTAAAGGAGATGTACACAAAGTGGTGGGTGCCTGGAACACGATGCCAGGGTAGTGGGGGAGGCAGTTAAGAGAGTGGCATTTTACAGGCTCTTATATAGGCACATGGATATGCGGGAAATTTAGGCAGATGAGACTAGTTTAACATTGTGGGTAGAAAGGTGTGTATTTGTTATATTCTATGTTCAATTTTATCCAATGTCTTTTGAGACATATATATTCAAGTATATATTCAAGTTTATATTCAATTATGCATAGTTAGCAACCTACTTCAAATTATTTAATTTAACGTGTAATGTCAAATAGATAATGTAAATTTTGGAAAATGATGAATAAAATATATAGATTCCCAAATGAACACAGTTTTTGAGATGAGTTTTTAATACACAATTGTATTGTAAATGAATAAGTCATGCCATTTACAATACAGGCACAAATCTTTACAGCATTTAAACTTTTTAACTGAAGTTGGTGAAAATCTAATGGAAAATTATTTTTCAGAAATAATGCCTCCCGATTTCTGCGGCTTATTAATGCTTTCCACCATTTTCTTATGAAAATAACAGCGGCCGAGAAGAGAAATCTGGTTACTTTGTTGAAATTTCAAAATAAGTTTTAAAGTTGGAGAGCTTCAAATATACATCGTCAGATGTGGTCAATAGCTGTGCAGATTTTGAAATATTAAAATAATTAGCAACTGTGACTGCAAAGTACTAGTACTAAACAAATCTAGGAGCATCACACTTTGCTGGAGAAATCACCACCCGGCACTTGTTTTGTATCAGGCATCCCATCAACGACTGGTTATTGTGATACTGGGCAAAAAGCTGATCATGCTTATTTATTAAGAAAAATAAAATTAAAGCAGACTTATAAAAGCGGAGATATAAAAAACAAAAAAGCTGCATTTACAACACATCATGCTGGGTCATCAACCTTCAATCAAAACCAGATAGTGCATTGTATTAGATAAGGATCCAGAGGTTCAATGCCTACAAACAGCAAAGAACCACAAATGCAAAGCATTAAATAAGCACTATTGAAAGAGAAGCCTTCAGAATTGCAGAGGCAAAAAAAGCAGAAACGAAGGTTTCAATGGTGTGCATTACAAACACAGCTCACATCTAAATACTTTAAAATTAATAATGGTTAAAGCACAAAGGAGTAATGTATATAAAGTGTGCGAAGGAAGTAGTTCAGAGTGAAAACGCTGCTGGCAGCCAGATGCGGAGTAGCATGCTGCGCACACTGCAAAGATCTGCAATTAGAATCAGATCTAACAGTAATAAAAATGAACATACGTCATTGATTTTCACTGTAAACTCCTTTTCTCGCACATGCTTCTTCACCTTTGTGAACTGCGACAAAAGAGAATTATCTTCTTTAACACCCTGGCTTCCTGATGTAAAAACAGCAGAATCATTTAAATCTCCCATGGCAGAGGGGCTATCGAGTAATTTTGTTGTGTAAGAAGATGTCACAGCATTGTAGTCATAACTTCTTCTTGATGGAATCCAATTTCCTTTCAATACTGCGTGGCATATGCTATCAATTCTGTTGATCATTACGCGATCCTACGTAAAAAAAAACAAAGACATTTAGAAACAAAGAACTGCAGATGCTGGCTATTACACAAAAGGACACAGAGTGCTGGAGTAACTCAACAGGTCAGGCAGCATCTCTGGAGAACTTGGTTAGGTGACATTTCGGGTCGAGATCCTTCTTTAGACCGGTTACATCACCGGTCGAGAGCATCTCTGGACAACTTGGATAGGTGATGTTTTGGGTCCGGACCCTTCTGTCTGAGGAAAGGTCCTAACCCCAAACAACACCTATCCACTTTCTCCAGAGATGCTGCCTGGCCCGTTGAGTTAGTCTAGACGTTGTGTCTTTCAAAAGATCTTTCACAATTCTCACAACTTTAATCTGGCCAAATTTAATCCTGTAAAGTGTTAATGTCTTAAATCAGAAGCTAAGGCACATGCAGTTTATAACCGCGTATTGCTTAAACTGGTGTCATCTGCAATCATCCAAAATGTGTCTCTTTCAGTTCATACCTTTGACCAGCAGGAGGCAGCAAACCTGTGCCCACCCTGCAGGAACTGGATGTCAGGCCTTCCATTTTCTGGGAGAAAGCTGTCCTGTGTCTCATCCTGAGCAATACTGAGAGATGCTGTACTATCGTCATCATAGGGCTTCAAGTGCTGTGCCGCTTTACCTTAGGAGAAATACAAGTGATTCTGTGTTAAAATAGTGTCTCAAAATAGTCGTAATATTCTCCAGTGCTCAACATCAAGGTCGCACTTCTATCTTTATCACATACATATTGTATTTTCATCTCTGGCCTTTGTCCAAATAACCTCCCCTTTACCTGAACCCACATCATTTGCCAGGCTTTGTCCTGCCCCATCTACTTAAGGGTCCCCACCTGAAACATCATCTACCCATCTTCTCTAAAGATGCTGCCTGAGCCGCTGTTAATCCAGCACTGCGTCTTGTTTTGTCCTACCCCCACCTCTCTTCTTGCTTTCTTTCACCCCCTCCCACGCCAATCAGTCTGAAGGTGGTCTCGACCCAAAACATCATCTATCCATATCCTCCAGAGATGCTGCCTGACTCACTGAGTTACTCCAGCACTTTGTGTCTTTTTAAGAAATTGCAGGTTACTTTGTCAACAATGCAAGCGGGGGCTATACAATTCTAATTAGGGATGATAATATTTGTCCTGATATTAACCAGATTTTTCTACTGTCCCAGAAATCTCCCCCCCTCCCCACCCCCCAACTAAAAGGAAGATGTCTGTGTTCAGCTCAAGTATAACTCAAAGATAGTGATTAAGTCTTCCTCTTCCTTGCTCTGAGACAACAAAATTTGAGTCTGCAGCATTATCTATTACGAGCAATTATTTTTCTATCCTGTGTCACAATGCCTATAAGGATTTTGTGTTATCACATAACTGAGAAAACATTGAACAGAATAAAATCTGGCTTGCAAGTTCACCAAGTACACTGTTACCTGCATACAATGTCCACCTTGTGGGCAAGAGTTGTGTAATTTCCTATTCTGACACAGAACTGCTTTGTTAACCAAGTCTGGTGGCTACCCAGTATTAACATTACAACACTGATACTTTGTATTAGTGAAGGTGATTTTAGACACGTACTAAAAACAAACTGTATAGAATATACTACTACAGGTAGTTCTGCAATAATGTGAGAGTTACTTCCAAAGAAAATGTTATAGAAGACCACTTTATAAAACTAATTGTGACAATGGAAAAAAACAGGTACTTTCTAGAACTTCCTACATTAGTAAACTTTGTTACTTCTGCCAACAGAAGCAAGCATTGGCTGAAAGAAAGGCTTTAATTAACAAGGGGTACTCACTGCCTGCCGCGGTCTGCTTATCATCGCTGTCACTGTCACTGTCATCAGAAGAGGAGGAGGAGGAGGAAGAGGAGGATGATGAAGAAGAGGAGGATGAGGACGAGGAGGAGCTCGAGGAAGAGGAGGAGGAAGATGAAGACCGGGACGAGGATGATGATGATGATGATGATGGTGACGAAGATGAAGAATTGTCAGAGTCGGAGTCGGAGTCGGAGCTGGAGGCCGATCGTTGGCGGCTTGTTTTACATTTGTTGAGCACCAGGTTTGGTGTGAGGGGCTGAGTCCTTGCTGCGACCATGCAGCCATCAGGATCGGGGTCCAATTTAATCCCAGGTTTCTTGTCTAACCTGTTCTGCGGCTGCAAGCCACTCACAAACTGTTCCAATTTGACTTTACTCTTCACTCCAATGTCCATCGCATCCTCATCATCAGATGAATCTGGTTCCTTTTTGACAACAGCTGTCCTTTCACACTTCACTACTTCAATCTCAAGCTGACTTTTTTTATCCTGCACCTTAGGCAGTAGATGTAGAGGCGAGGAAGACGATGGGTACTGATGATGCAAGAGTGGCGTGGAACTTCGCGACTGGGCTATTTTGTTCTGGCTACAGTTTCTTTGGGCCAGCATGAAGGACAGCTCCGAATCACAGAAAATGTGATAATCAGTCTTGCTGACGCCGTGCTTGGCTGCTCCAATGAGCAATTCCTTGTCATGCCTCCCGCTCTCCCACCACTCAGGCAGGTCTGGGCCCGGCTGGCACAGTTTTATCCTCTCATCAAGTTGTGGGTGGCGAAGGACTTGTTCTCGCACTTTACGGAGCAACTCAATCCGATAAAGTGTCCTGGATGCGCGCTCTTCAGTGATGGATTGTATGAAAACGGGTGGATCGAGAAGCTCTGCAGCAGAAAATACACACTTTTAGCAATTTAATAATCCTTTGATCTGAACTGTTGAGTGATTAATTCCAAGTTTGAAAACACCCACAGCAACAATTTTGTTCCAACAGGTAGACAAAAATGCTGGAGAAACTCAGCGGGTGCGGCAGCATCTATGGAGTGAAGGAAATAGGCAACGTTTCGGGCCAAAACCCTTCTTCAGACTGAAGAAGGGTTTTGACCCGAAACATTGCCTATTTCCTTCGCTCCATAGATGCTGCCACACCTGCTGAATTTCGTCAGCATTTTTGTCTACCTTCGATTTTACCAGCATCTGAAGTTCCTTCTTGAACATTTTGTACCAACAGTTGTGCAATTCAGATTGTATAATTCAGAAGATACAAAATCTCGAAAGCACATACTTCCAGATTCAGGAACAGGGGCGGCAGAGTGATAGAGGTGCTGCCTTACTGCACCAGAAACACGGGTTCGATCCCGACCACAGCTGCTGTCTGTACAGAGTTTGTACATTCTTCCTGTGACCACATGCATTTTTTCTGGATGCTCCAGTTACCTCCCACACACCAAAGGCATACGACTTGTAGGTTAATTGACTTCTGCAAATTATAAATTGTCCCGAGTGTGTAGGATAGTGCTGGTGCACAGGGTGGGTTTGGCATGGACTAGGTGGGCCAAATGGCTTGTTTCCATGGTGTATCTATAAAGTCTAGCTGCTTCTTCCCCAATGATATCAGATTTTTGAATGACTGTCTCACCCCATAAGGAGGTATTCCAGATCTTCCAATCTACAAGATTGCATCCCTTGCACTTTTTTTAAATCTGCTCTTCCTCTGCAGCTGTAACACTATATTCTGCACTCTGTTCTTTTTTCCTTTGCACAACTGTTGTATTCACATATGGTATGATTGTAAGAAGGAACTGCAGATGCTGGTTTAAACCGAAGATAGTCACAAAAAGCTGGAGTAACTCAGCGGGACAGGCAGCATCTCTGGAGAGAAGGAATGGGTGATATTTCGGGTCGAGATCCTTCTTCAGACTGTATGATTGTACTCTCGTGTATGGTATGATTTGCCTGGATAGCTCATAAATGCAATAGTTTTACACTTTCTTTCGCTCAGAACCATGATGATGATGATAATAATAATAATAATAATAATTAATAATAATAATAAAGGGATACCAATAGCTCAGCAGCTATTACATAATCCAATGTAATTTATTGCACTCTGCAATGTTGTCTACTTCCAGTGTTGAACAGATTCAGGAGGGCTGCCTCTTTGTGCTAGCCGTCACTGCTCTTCTGCTCACTGTGGAAGCCTTTGAACAGCCGGGGAACTCCAAAGAGCTGCCACATGGCAAGATGTTGGGGTGGAAGATTAAAACCTTCACGTGGTCCGCCCTGTTGCGACGAATGCAATCAACCCGGCGTGCACAATCAAATAAGATCAAATAGAATAAGTTGTCCTACAACTTTAGGCTGTGCACGCCATACGCAAGAAGAAGCAGCAAGGCGTCACATGAAGTCTCCCATTGTATCAGCTCACATTTAACTCCAATCAGCAGAATGCCTGAGAGAAATTCTATTCTGTTCCACCAAGGCAAAATAAAATGTTAGGTTGTTTTCTAGTTGCTTCTGAGCACCCAGTCTTTGCAATATGGAGAAAGATATACAAAGGAAAACAAAATTATTAATTGAAACTGATTGGTTTCCAATCATCATTTAGTTTCCAAAGTATTCAAGATTTGTATTTATACTTTGTATTTGTATTTATGGGCTGTATGGTGGCGCAGCGGTAGAGTTGCTGCCTTACAGCACCAGAGACCCGGGCTCGATCCTGACTACGGGTACTGCCTCTAGGAGTTTGTACGTTCTTCCCGTGACTGCATGGGTTTTCTCCGGGTGCTCTGGTTTCCTCCCACACACCAAAAACGTACAGATTTGTCAGTTAATTGGCTTTGGTAAAAATTGTAAATTGTCCCTCGTGTGTAGGATAATACGAGTGTCGAGAAATCGCGACTCGGTGGGCCGAAATACCTGTTTCCATGCAGTATCTCTAAACTACTGTAGAGATTGAATCAGAATTCCAAAATGGCATTGTCTTTTTATTAACAATGAAGTAATTCATGGTTATCTGTACCTTCTTTCTCTTTGGGCGGTAAGCGACAAACTCTTCGACACATGGCAACAAAAGCATAAAGGTACTTCTGCAAACTCTCGTCCGTCTTTTTATTTAGCCTGGCTATAGCTCGGAATTTGGTCCAGTCAAATTTCTGTTTGTCTGGATCATACACAATGCCAAAAGTGGACACAACTCTGTAGAAATCAGCCTCTTCCCGCCTCGTCCACCTGGTAGAAAGGAGCAGAATTAGCTGCAGTCAGAACGTCCTTTTGATAGTGATGTTATAGCAACATTATAAGCATATGTCCCTTATTAGGAGGGGATGTCAACTTTACTTATGGAGGGGATGTCAATTATTAAAATCTACCAAATCTTAAACAAAATGTGGAATATCACATTATTAATTAACAACATAGGAAGTGGATATTTAGGGAAATGGACACTTCAATCTCTTGGAGCAGCTTACACTCATGGATTCAGAGAAGATGGAATTAGGTAGAATTTTCATCAGATAGGATGGAGTCACTGGAGTTTCATTGTTATATGTACTGATAACAAAACTTAACTCTTACTTGCAGCAGCACAACAGGCTTGTAATATAATACACAGATAACATGCAATAAGCAAGAATTATTAGCATCAATAGTAGTTCAAAATAAAATCTTAAAGTTCTTAGTACAACCAAAGACAGTCCCTAATTCATAGTTGAAGTTGGTGTTGTGTAGTGTTCAAGAGTCTGGTGGTTATTGGGAAGAAGCTATTCTTGAACCTGGTTGTCAGGGTTTTCAGACACCTATAACTTCTTGCCGATGGTAGGAGTGAAATGAGAGCGTGGCCAGGTGACGTGTCAGCTGGCAGTCCTTTTGATCCCTTTGGTGGTGCGGACGTGTGAAGGATTGGGCAGTGTCCACCACTCTTTGTAATCGCCTTCGTTCCTGGGCGTTTGTGTAGCTGAACCAGGCTATGATGCAACCAATCAATATGCTCTCTACCATACACCTGTAGATGTTCAAGAGCTTATTTCTTGACATAACCAATCCTCAATCTTTCAAGGACGTACAGCATTGATGGGTTCTGTACGATCACAACATTGTGCTGGGTACTTTTTTCCTTTTTTGTCTAGACCCATCAGGCTGAAAATTATTTTTTTTTGAAGTGCCAGGGAGTTATACAGACTGTCTTGTGAATATGTCTATCCTGGTTACATAGCATTTCATCAGCATAACACGATTCTGTCTGCGCAGAAGAGTTCTCCTTGGTATTGATGTGGTTTTGAAGGATGAAAGTGCCAGATGAACTGGGTTGGCTTCTGCCTGGTAGCCTCACGGTGATGTGAAGGGCAACAGCTGCTACCAAAATGAGTTGTCTTTAAGTTTAATTCCAGCTTTGTTACCATTATCAAAGCCTGGAATTAAACAAAGACAACTTCCTTTGGTAGCAGCTGTTACCCATCGCAACATCTTAAGGTTACAAGACAGACGAAAGTTAAACCTCTCAGCGGGCCTGGTAATAAGCCTGGCCTTGAGGGCATACCATGCAGTGCCTTATAGCTCTCACATGGTTACATTCATGGGATTTGGAGTTGGTGATGACAGATGGAATTCTTTGCATGGCACCAAATTATAAGAATGGAGCAGCAGAGCGATATCAAGGTTGCAACAATATATAAATGTGGCAATAACATGTATTGTATTTTGTAAATTTCAGGAAAGATTAATAGGTGATTGTGCAGATATTTTGTAAAGTTATATACAGTAGTCCTTATTTAACAATGTTTATCATTAGGAACTCAAGTTCTTCATATTATTATAACAAAAGTAGTAAATGACTTTAGCATGAAAATCATTGCCATCATTGGAGGGAGTAGGTTAGTTGTCCCAAATTAAAGTTTTCTTTAGACGTGAAGATCTATAGATGCTGGTTTACCAAAAAAATGTAAAAGCATTGGAGTGACTCAGCAGATCAGGCAGCATCTCTGGAGGACACGGATAGGAGATGTTGCTGGTCAGGACCATTCTGATCTGCTGAGTTACTCCATCACTTTGTGTCTAAAGTTTTCTTTCACTTCACTCATGTGATGTGGGCATTTCCAGCAAGGCTGCATGTAACGCCCAACCTTAATGATAGTGAGGGTGGTGGTGAACTGCTTTCCAGAAACAGTGTGCTCTGATGCAGGTACTTCTGTAGTTCTACTAAGTATAGAGAGCCTTGCATTTGACCCAGCAACATTTGTTAAAATGGTGATACATTTCTGAGTCCTGACAGTGAGTGACTTTGCAAACAGGTTTGTTTGACCCATGTGCTTACACACCTTTCTTTCCAGGCAGTATGGATACAGGTCTGAGAAGTGTTGTCAAAGGTACCTTCACGACCTGGTGTGGCGCACTTTGTAAAAGGTGGTCAGGGAAGAGGATGTTTAATGAAGTGGATGAGATGTCAACATATGGGGTCATAATGCTTAGCCTGTGTTTACTTCATGTTTTGATACAGGTGAACAGTTTCAGTTTAGGGAGTATATCCTATCGTATTTGTGATCTATGGCTTTGTGGGTTTATGAGGTAAATCACTTCTCACAGAATAACCAGCCTCTAATCTAAGCCTGTAATTCACTGTGTTTATGTGGTTTATCCGGTTACATTTCTATCAGTTTCAGCATCAGTGAACATATAAGCAGCGAGTAAATTGCACTAGACTACACTTTCCATCAAAAAAGACACAAATTCCTGGAGGATAGGTGACGTTTTGGGTTGGGACCTTTCTTCACACTGATTGTGGAGGGGGGGGGGGGGGGGGGGGGGAGAAAGCTGGATGAGAGGAGGGGCAGGAGAAAGCTTGGCAAAAGAAAATAGGTGGATATAGTTTGGAGAGTTGAGATGGGGGGGGGAGAGTTTGATAGGCAGATGGTTGGACAAAGGCCAGAGAAGGAAAGATAGAAGGCGTGAAACAGAAGGAATGAAGAATTGTGATTTGTGAAGCTAGAGAAAGGATGTAGATGGGAGGGGGAGAGAAAAAATAGCTTAGAGTCCAGGAACGGAAAGAAAGGGGGGAGGGGAGGATCGGGATCTGAAGTTAGCCAAAATTATACATAGAAAACTACACCTTCATCACTTCGTTAACAGCTGAAGTGGGCCAGATTTGTAAAACTATTTTTACAGGTAGATGTTAGTATTCAAACAGTTTGTCATGAGATGCTATTTGAGTTATGATAAAGTGGCAAACACCATTTGAACATTTCACAGGCATGGAAGGATGATTAATGGTACACACACCTTTGCTGCTTCTCGATTTTAGCAGCCTCTTTAGCTTTCACAGTGTCTGCACATATTCTTCGTCTCCTGTCCCCTTTTGTTTGGGCCTCCTGTTTCACCTGCTCTTTCTTGTTACTCCGCTGATACGCAGTTACAAGTCGACGCAAGCGCGTTGTTAAAGCGGATGCTTGTGGCCAATAGAGCAGATCGCCTTCCCCAAAGGACAATCTACAGGTTAGAATTACACATTTCAGCACCAGTAAAGGGCAAGTGCCTTAAAGACCAACAATTACAAAAACAATGTTCCTATCTTCCTCTCACCCATAATCATTAGATCTCCAGGAGAAGATGCAACATCCTAAAACGGAAAAAAAAAACGATCATTTTAATATTAATTTTATTAATAATTTTACAGATTAAAAACTGCAAACTAATCTTCACTTTTACGCAAATGTTATAGCATTACAGGTAAACTATCAGTTTTTGTTAGACAAAAATGCAGGAGAAACTCAACGGGTGCAGCAGCATCGATGGAGCGAAGGAAATAGGCAACGTTTCGGGCCAAAACCCGTCTTCAGACTGATGTAGGGTGGGGGGGGGGGGGATGGGGAGAAGAAAGGAGAAAGGAAGAGGAGGAGCCCGGGGGATGAGGGAGAGCTGAGAAGGGGAGGAGAAAGTAAAGGCTAACTGAAATTAGAGAAGTCAATGTTCATACCGCTGGGGTGCAAACTGCGCGAGCGAAATATGAGGTGCTGCTTCTCCAATTTACGGTGGTCCTCACTCTGGCCATGGAGGAGGCCCAGGACAGAAAGGTCGGATTTGGAATGGGAGGGGGAGTTGAAGTTCTGAGCCACCAGGAGCTCAGGTTGGTTATTGCAAACCGAGCAGAGGTGTTGGGCGAAGCGATCGCCAAACCTACGCTTGGTCTCACTGATATAGAGCAGCTGACATCTAAAGCAGCGGATGCAATAAATGAGGTTGGAGGATGTGCAGGTGAACCTCTGCCGCACCTGGAAAGACTGCTTGGGTCATTGAATGGAGTCGAAGGGGGAGGTAAAGCGACAAGTGTAGCATCTCTTGCGGTTGTAAGGGAAATTGCCCGGGGAGGGGGTGGTGCGGGAGGGAAGGGAAGAATTGACCAGGGAGTTACGGATGGAGCGGTCTTTTCGGAAAGCAGACAGGGGGGGAGATGGGAAGATGTGGCGAGTGGCGGGGTCATTTTGGAGATGGCGATAATGACGGAGGACCATTTGTTGTATGTGACGGCTAGTGGGGTGAAAGGTGAGGACTAGGAGGACTCTGCCCTTGTTACGAGTGGGGGGATGGGGAGTGAGAGCAGTGTTACGGGGTATAGAAGAGACCCTGGTGAGAGCCTCATCTATAGTAGGGAAGGGGAACCCCCGTTCCCTGAAGAATGAGGACATATCCGATGCCCTCGTGTGGAACACCTCATCCTGGGAGCAGATGCGGCGTAGCCGGAGGAATTGGGAGTAGGGCATGGAGTCCTTGCAGGGTGGGAAGAAGTGTAGTCTAGATAGCCATGGGAGTCAGTGGGTTTATAGTGGATGTCGGTCAGAAGTCTATCACCTGCGATGGAGATAGTGAGGTCAAGAAATGGTAGGGAAGTGTCGGAAATGGTTCAGGTGTATTTGAGTGCCAGATGGAAGTTAGTGGTGAAATGGATGAAGTCAGTGAGTTGTGTGTGGGTGCAGGAGGTAGCATCAATGCAGTCGTCGATGTAGCGGAGGTAGAGGTCGGGGATAGGGCCACGGTACGCCGCGAACAAGGATTGTTCGACGTACCCGACAAAGAGGCAGGCATAGCTGGGGCCCATGCACGTGCCCATAGCTACGCCTTGTATTTGGAGGAAATAGGAGGAGTCAAGCGAAAAGTTATTAAGGGTAAGGACCAGCTCTGCTAGGCGGAGTATCTGTAGACGGGGATTGGTTGGTTCTCCGGTCGAGGAAGAACCGGAGGGCTTTGAGACCCTCCTGGTGGGGGATGGAGGTGTAGAGTGACTGGACGTACATGGTGAATATGAGGAAATGGGGGCCTAGAGAATGGAATGCCCAGAGACGACGGAGAGTGTCTGAGGTGTCTTGAACATAGGTAGGGAGGGATTTAACCAGGGGGATAGGATGGAGTCAAGGTATGTGGAAATAAGTTCGGTAGGGCACAAACAGGCAGAGACAATGGGTCTGCCAGGACAGTCAGGTTTGTGGATTTTGGGGAGAAGGTAAAACCGGGCCGTGTGGGGCTGGGGAACGATGAGGTTGGAGGCTTGGGGGAGTTACTATCAAAAGTAGGATTTCATGTAATAACAGCAAACTTAAATCAAAGAAAGCCATAAAATGCTGGAGTAAATGCCGAGTGACACAAAAGTATTTTGCGTTTCTTTAGTATTTCATGTACTTAGATTTTTTGTTTACCTCCATTTCGTCCTTGAAGAATGGTTGAGTTGGTTTATATTCTGGGTCTTCACCATCCCTGTTGGAAAACCCATAAATTTGTTAGCAAATATTATCTTTAATATGTTTTTTTCTCAATTTATAGCAGTGATCAGTACAGAAAGAAAACAAAAGATTAAGATTAGATCGGTCAAAATCTGAAGAATTTCAAACATAATAAAACATTTCCAAACCATTCAGGGATCAGTCAGCATTATCTGGGCACAAAGGATTTAAAAAAAAATGTGGATCACTAATTCTCACAAGTCTCAACTACTTTCTACCATCAGTCGACAAAACATTTTGGACAAAAGGGCCAAGATTTTCGACCATTTAATCCCAGACATGGAACACTATAACCATCACACAGAATCAACAAAATTCACGAGATGAACCAAGCAAATTTTGTTATGAAGGTCCCCTGTCCCCAAAATTTTGGAAAGAGAATGTTTTAAAATAATTTTAAACCACTTCACCATGTTGATTGAGAGTAACCGTACCCCTCTGCACAATCAGCAAAGGTATCATTTCCCCTCTGTTCTGCCGCAATTGCTTTCTCATCGGGTTTGCCAACTCTCTCCAAGAAACAGAGTGCCGGGTCATTTCTCATTGTGTTATATTTCTCATAGCCTGTGGATATGAAAAAAGCAAGAATTTGTTAGAAGAGAACAAAAATTACCAGCGTATTTAAATTAAAATAATGATTCCAACAAAGGATAAATTAATTAATTCTGTCCATCCTAAAGCCACAACTATTTCATGGAAAGCAATACATTGCTTCTGTGCTTTATAATTTTCCAATTATCTTTCGAAGTTTATATAAACTCTAATCCGGCCTTTGCATTTGCAAAAAAAAATAAATCTACAGGTTGAATCAAATAAATATTTGAAAGAGATCTCACAGCTCAAAGCTTTTGAAAGTTAACACATTATATAACGATGGTTTAAGAAGACAGCCGCCCAAATATTCTCAGGCCAGCTACAAATAGGTAATCAAAGCTTTGTGAGTATCATTCACTTAAAATTTGGGATGATTTTGTGATAGACTAGAAAATATCAATCAAAATTTCTAAGAACAGTGTCATAGAGCATAGAAACAGGTCCTTCAGCCCTACTTGACTATGCAGACAAACACACCCCATCTACACTCGTTCAACCTGCCTATGTGTTTTGCTTCTATCTATCTAAACCGTTCCTACCCAATTACATATCTAAATGTCTTTTAAATGTCATAGTTCCTGCCTCAACTACCTCCTCAGGCAGCTCATTCCAGATACCCATCACTTCCCGTGAGAAAAATGTGCCCCTCGGGTTCTTTCCCCTCGCACCTTAAACATATGATTTCTGGTTCTTGATTCCCCCATTCTGGATAAAATACTAATCGACCCTATCTATTCCCCTGCTGATCTTACACACCTCCACAAGATCACCCCTCATCCTCCAGTGCTCCAGGGATTAAAGTCCTAGCCTGGCCAACCTATCCCTATAGCTCAGGCTCTCAAGTTCTGGCAGCATCCTTGTAAATCTTCTTAGCACTGTGTCCAGCATACACGCTTACTATTTTATGTATCTCTCTCCATTTGACCACGTGGCAAAAGCCCATTATTTGATTCCCTCACATTCTTTTGGGAACGTTTCACCAGGATGTCGTGGGAAGCCGAGGAAATATTTGATGTCCTACACGTTGTTCGACGCTGTACACTCACCATGTTTGAAGACGCCAATGAGCAGAGATTTGTCAGCATTCATGTCCCACCATTCGGCAGGCATCTCAGACTGTTCTGGCTCAGGAACCCAAATATCAATCTCACTAAAGGAAGGAAATAACAACGAGAGCGCAAAGTCAAATCAGCGGCCACACTAAATTACAGAAACTAATGTGCTTATTAAGTAACCAAAGATTCACTTTCAAATTGTCACAAAATCATACAAGATTAAATTTTCCATTAAAAATACTTTTAAAACACATTTCCTGTACGTTAGAAAGACACATAAAACAGAGTAACTCAGCAGATCAGGCAGCATCTCTGGGGAACATGCACAGACTGTCTGAAGAAGGGTCCCAACCCAAAACATCACCTATCCACATTCTCTGGAGATGCAGCCTGGTCTGCTGAATTACTCCAGCATTTTCTCTTTCTTTGGTATAAAGTAGCATCTGCAGGTCTTTGTTATTACAGTGCCCTGCATAATGTTTGGGACAAAGACCCATCATTTATTTATTTGCCTCTGTACTCCACAATTTGAGATTTGTAATAGAAAAAATTGCATGTGGTTAAAGAGCACATTGTCAGATTTTATTAAAGGGTATTTTTATACATTTTGGTTTCACCATGTGTTTGTACATAGCTGTGTTTATACATAATCCCCCCCATTTCAGGGCACCATAATGTTTGGGACACATGGCTTCACAGGTGTTTGTAATTGCTCAGGTGTGTTTAAATGCCTCCTTAATGCAGGTATAAGAGAGCTCTCAGCACTTAGTCTTTCTATCATCTTTGGAAACTTTTATTGCTGTTTATCAACATGAGGACCAAAGTCGTGTCAATGAAAGTCAAATAAGCTATTATGAGACTGAGAAACAGAAATAAAACTGTTAGAGACATCAGCCAAACCTTAGGCTTACCAAAATCAACTGTTTGGAACATCATTAAGTAGGTATGTTACAATAATTACCTTCAGCGGCGCTGCAGTTCTGCCACAGGCCGTGTGCGCGACTTTGGCGCCTTTGAGGGGGGGGGCGGGATTAAAATGCTGTTTTCTCCTGCCTGTCGGAGTCGAACTTTCTCAGGCTGTTCAGCTGCTGCAGAAAAATTGCTCCGACATCCGTTCTCGGAAGTTTTTAAAAAAAATCGTGGGACAATTTAATCGGAGTAAAATAAAAAACTACTTCTATCGCTGTCAACGCAGACAACGGGACGGATCTCACGTAGGGGACAAAACATAAGGTAAGTCGTCTAATTTACATATAAACTTGCTTCTTAGGATGACTTTAATCCAAATTTCATTGGCGAAAATGTGACTTTGGCCCCATACGAACCGGCATATTTTCCTGCCGATTATAGGGTTCAAATTCACCGCAATCGCAATGTTCCAAACGATCACGTTCCACAAAATCTCACTCGCAAGATGAATTAAATGCCCATTAATTTACGGGAATTAAACACTAAATTCCTTCCATTTGGCCTATAAATGCATGACAATGAGATTTAAAAATCATGTTATATTGTGAATTCTTGTGTGAATGTTATTTGGACACTTAGGCTATTTAAAAATGTTAACCTTTTCTTAAGAAATGGATAGATGTTTAGATCTAGTAATTGAATTTTGTAATTAGCTACAATTAGGTAACTAGCTAATTATATGCTTTAATTTCAGGTCATCCAAGTAAGATTGTTTCATCTCAGAATGCTTCAATCTATAATAACTGAAATTTTCATTCAGTTCTCTTAATTTTTAAGAAAGTTATGGGCTTTTGACTGTCCTCGATCACAGCTTTTGAGTTAATTCAATGGAAAAGCAATAGGGAACCAGATGCTAATTTCGGAGTATGAAAATAGTCATAACTTTTTTAATACTGAAGATATGAAAGTGAATTAGGTGTCAAATTAAACTTATTTTTGTGCTTTATCTGGTGGAATAAATTGCAGATTTGATTTTTAAAATCTCAAAATTTTGTAACATTGTTACATTAAGAAGATAGAGAGCGCTAGTGAGCTTACGAATCATAAAGGGACTGACAGGCCAAGGAAGACCTCCACAGCTGATGACAAGAATTCTCTCTATTTATAAAGAAAACCCCCAAACACCTGTCCAGCAGATCAGAAACACTCTTCAGGAGTCGGGTGTGGATTTGTCAATGACCACAGTCCGCAGATGACTTCATGAACAGAAATACAGAGGCTATACTGCAAGATGCAAACCACTGGTTTGCTGCAAAAATAGAATGGCCAGGTTACAGTTTGCCAAGAAGTAACCATATAACCATATAACAATTACAGCACGGAGACAGGCCCTCTCGGCCCTTCCAGTCCGTGCCGACCATTTGTTTTCCCCTAGTCCCATCTACCTGCACTCATATAACCATATAACAATTACAGCACGGAAATTACAGTACTTAAAAGAGAAACCACAGTTCTGGAAAAAGGTCTTGTGCATGGATGAGACAAAGCTTGACTTATATCAGAGTGATGGCAAGAGCAACGTATGGAGGAGAGAAGGAACTGCCCAAGATCCAAAGCATACCACCTCTGTGAAACACAGTGGAGGGGGTGTTATGGTCTGGGCATGTATGGCTGCTGAAGGTACTGGCTCACTTATCTTCATTGATGATGCAACTGCTGATGGTAGTAGCACAATGAATTCTGAAGTGTATAGACGCATCCTATCTGCTCAAGTTCAAACAAATGCCTCAAATGATTTTCACTCTTATAAAAGGTGAATGGCATTCCTTAAAACTTTCTCATAAGTTTGTAATTTTCAATAATTTGCTTTCACTATACTTATTTGGCTTTATGATGACAGGGAGCAATACATTTAGAAACATAGAAATTAGGTGCAGGAGCAGGCCATTCGGCCCTTCGAGCCTGCACTGCCATTCAATATGATCATGGCTGATCATCCAACTCAATATCCTGTACCTGCCTTCTCTCCATACCCCTGATCCCTTCAGCCACAAGGACCACATCCAACTCCCTCTTAAATATGGCCAACGAACTGGCCTCAGCTACCTTCTGTGGCAGAGAATTCCACAGATTCACCACTCTCTGTGTGAAAAACGATTTTCTCATCTCAGTCCTAAAAGACTTCCCCCTTATCCTTAAACTGTGACCCCTTGTCCTGGACTTCCCCAACATCGGGAACAATCTTCCTGCAACTAGCCTGTCCAACCCCTTAAGAATTTTGTAAGTCTCTATGAGATCACCCCTCAATCTTCTAAATTCCAGCGAGTACAAGCCGAGTCTATCCAGTCTTTCTTCATATGGAAGTCGTGCCATCCCAGGAATCAGTCTGGAATTTCCCCTTAGGTACTTGCAATATATACAGTATTGCCCAGAAACTGGACCGATTTATTAATATTTTTCAGTGCAAATTGGAAGCCGCAATAAGATTGCTTTGGTGACGATTTTGCTTTGGTGTAGGTCAGTAATCATCTGGAAATTGGCTCATGCATTTCCATGTGCAATTTCCTTTGGCGCAGATAATATTGACTAAATATAATATAATGACCATGCAAGTTATCTGGGTGGAACCTTCATCCTTTACTATTCATTCACAAGGTCAAGAGTAACCAGTGAAGGGTTGGGTGGTGGGTCAACAATTAAAGGATCTACACTGTCATGCTAATTTCTTGCAAACAGGTATTAAAGGATGATTCACCGCCACACCAGTGAATTGGACTTTGTTGATGGAACTGATGCGCTACAATGCTGAGAACTATATTCTGAATGTATCTTCCCCTTTGTTCTATCTGTTGTATTTGAGTTCGACTTGATTGCATTTATGTATAGTATATCTGATCTGTTCGGACAGCATGCAAAACAAAGCTTGGCACACATGTCAATAAGCCAAAACCCCAAACTAAAATTGCAAAATTACATAGTGTGCGATGAAGCTGTCTCAGAGTCTGTGTATGCATGATGGGTTGAAAGATCTCATTTATGCTGCGAATTTCTATGGGACAGAAATTGTCCAGCATATTGCAATAAATATGAAATGCAGTAAAGTATGCTACTTCTTAAATTGAACTCCATTTACTGTAATAGGATTAAAAAATGAAATTCAAAGCTCATATGTCTAGATATACAGCAAAACGAATGTCTGCATAATTGATTAGAAAGATACCATATAAATGAAAGTTGTTCTGCTGCTCAATTAAATTTCGCATTGCTGCAATTACTTTCGCGAACACAGTGGCGCAGCGGTAGAGTTGCAGCCTAAAGGGCCTGTCCCACGAGCATGCGACCTGCATGCGGCAAGCGCGGCCAAAGCGGAAGCGGGAGCCGCGCGGGAGGTCGAGTGAGTGACGTGAAGTTCGAGCGAAGTCCGCGGGAAGTTTGCGCGTGACGTACGACGTCGAGACGCTGTGTACGATGTCGAGACACTGCGTACGATGTCGAGGCGGTGGGTACGGCGTCGAGGCGGCTGCGGGCCGACAGGCCGTTGCCGTGCGGAATTTTTGAACACAGTCAGTTTTTCGGAGCCCCGCGCGATGTCGGGACCAGCTCCGCACAACTCCATACGGCTCCGGAGATCGAAGTGGGACCGGCCCCGCAAGGCCGTACGGCTCATGCAACCACGTTAGCTCGCGCTCGCCACATGGTGTTGCATGCTCGTGGGACAGGCCCTTTACAGCGCCAGAGACTTGGGTTTGATCCTGACTATGGGTGCTGTCTGTATGGAATTTGTACGTTCTCCCTGTGACAATATGGATCTTCCCCGAGTGCTCCAGTTTCCTCTCACACTCCCAAGACATACAGATTTGTAGTTTAATTGGCTTTGGTAAAATTGTCCCTAGCGTGTAAGATTGCGCTTGTGTACAGGGTGATCGCCGGCTGGCACGGGTTCGGCAGGCCGAAGGCCCTGTTTCCACGCTGTATTTCTTTTTTTTTGTTAAGTATTTTTATTATAGAAACATAATAATAGCAAAGTACATTATTTTGCATTGCTGAAAATACATGATATTAATGGTATATTCATACTCTTAATAATATTTGTATTATCATTGATTTTAAAATTTAAGACTATATATTTTATATAATTGAAAATACATAATATTAATGATAAATTCATACTGTTAGTAATATTTCTATTATCGTTAATTTTAAAATTTAAGACTATATATTTTATACAATTGAAAATACATAATACTAATAATACCTTCGTGATATTAATGATATATTCATACTATTAATAATATTTGTATTATCATTGATTTTAAAATTTAAGACTATATATTTTATATATTTGAAAATACATGATATTAATAATACCTTCATGATATTAGTACTGTTTATATTCTTATTAGTATATTAAAAATTTAAGATTATATGTTTCTATACATTTTTCTAAATTTTTTTTAAAGGTAGGAAAAGATAGAGAAAAAGAGTGTAAGAAGTATGATGGTGAAAGGAGTATTAATCATTAATCCGTCCTTGGAGATATAGTCATGATTTATTATATATGTTTCTTCATCCATTCTAATATTCAGGTCTCAGTCAAGCCCTCGTGCCGAGCCATTATGACCCTGTAAATATTTAATAAATGGAGACCAAATCTCTCTGAAGAGATCTAACCTGTCCATTAGGACAAGCCTCAATCTCTCCAGATGAAGTGTCTCCGACATTTCTGTGTTCCACATTTTGATTGTTGGGGATGTAGGGCCTTTCCAAAATTTTAATATTAGTTTTTTCCCAATTATTAAACCATAGTCAATAAATATTCTTTGATTCATTGTTATTAGTTGGTCTGTTTCTAGTATTCCAAGTATTATTAACTTTGGATCAGGAATCAGAATTATATTGACAACATTCGAAATTATCTTAAATATTTCTATCCAAAATTTTGTAATTTTTATACAGTTAGTAAATGAATGTGATAAATTTGCTTCTAAATGTTGACATTTATCACATATGGGCGATACTTTTGGAAAGATGTTATGTAATTTAGCTTTGGAATAATGTAATCTATGTAGTATTTTAAATTGTATAATGGAATGTTTAGCATTTAACGAACAGTGATGTATATGTTGTAAACTTTCATCCCATAGTTCTGGCCTTATAATTTGACCTAGTTCTTTTTCCAAAGACTGTCTATATATTTCTGTTGATGGAACATCATTTTCCAATAGAATATTGTATATAAATGAAATCATTTTATCTGTATTTGGGTGTTTATTTAAGCATTCATCTAGACTTTCTATCTTTCTATTTCTAAGTTCTTGTGTATTTGCAGAAACATAATTTCTGATTTGTAAATATCTAAAATATTCTTTAGTGTGTAGTCCATAAATTTGTTGTAACTCTTGAAATGAAAGGAAGAGTTTTTTCCTTATAAAGATCTCCCATCTTAGTAATTCCCTTATTTTTCCATTGTAAAAAAGCTTTATCCATCATTGAAGGTTTTAAACGTAACATTATTTACGATGGTAAGAGATAATGGTATTGATTTTAGTTTTAATGTTTTCTTTATTTGTTTCCAAATACGGATTCCGTTTTCTATTATCGGATGTTCACTATAAATTTTCTTAGCTAAATTAGTATTAGCAAATATTATAGAACTAGTTTCAAAGGGAGAACAATCTTCTTTTTCCATTTTTAACCAAGTTGGTTGCTTATCTATTTCTTCTAGCCAAAAATTCATATTTTTAATATTGACTGCCCAGTAATAAAACATAAAATTTGGTAATGCTAATCCTCCATTTATTTTAGATTTACATAAATGTTTTTTATTGATTCTATGACTCTAATAATCCCAGATAAAGTTAGTAATTAGGGAATCTACCTTTTTGAAGAAATTTTTAGGGAGATATATCGGAATTAATTGGAAGAGATATAATAATTAGAAACATAGAAACATAGAAATTAGGTGCAGGAGTAGGCCATTCAGCCCTTCGAGCCTGCACCGCCATTCAATATGATCATGGCTGATCATCCAACTCAGTATCCCGTACCTGCCTTCTCTCCATACCCTCTGATCCCCTTAGCCACAAGGGCCACATCCAACTCACTCTTAAATATAGCCAATGAACTGGCCTCAACTACCCTCTGTGGCAGAGAGTTCCAGAGACTCACCACTCTCTGTGTGAAGAAAGTCTTTCTCATCTCGGTCTTAAAGGATTTCCCCTTATCCTTAAGCTGTGGACCCCTTGTCCTGGACTTCCCCAACATCGGGAACAATCTTCCTGCATCTAGCCTGTCCAACCCCTTAAGATTTTGTAATTGTTTTCTATAAGATCCCCTCTTAATCTCCTAAATTCCAGAGAGTATAACCGAGTCTATCCAGTCTTTCTTCATAAGACGTCCTGACATCCCAGGATATCAGTCTGGTGAACCTTCTCTCGGGGCCGAGCGCACTACAACCAAACCCCCTCTATGGCGAGAGGTAGGAGTGGAGGGGGGGGAATAATGTCCTTCCTCAGATTTGGAGACCAAAACTGCACGCAATACTCCAGGTGTGGTCTCACCAAGACCCTGTAAACTGAAGTAGAACCTCCCTGTCCTGTACTCAAATCCTTTTGCTATGAAAGCTAACATACCATTCGCTTTTTTCACAGCCTGCTGCACCTGCATGCCTACTTTTCAATGACTGGTGTAACATGACACCCAGGTCTCGCTGCATCTCCCCTTTTCCTAATCGGCCACCATTTAAATAATAGTCTTCTTTCCTGTTTTTGCCACCAAAGTGGATAACCTCACATTTATCCACATTATACTGCATCTGCCAAACATTTGCCCACTCACCCAGCCTATCCAAGTCACCGTGCAGTCTCCTAGCATCCTCCTCACAGCGAACACTGCCCCCCAGCTTAGTGTCATCCGCAAACTTGGAGATATTGCCTTCAATTCCCTCATCCAGATCATTAATATATATTGTAAATAGCTGGGGTCCCAGCACTGAGCCCTGCGGTACCCCACTAGTTACTGCCTGCCATTGTGAAAAGGACCCGTTTACTCCTACTCTTTGCTTCCTGTTTGCCAGCCAGTTCTCTATCCACATCAATACTGAACCCCTAATACCGTATGCTTTAAGTTTGTATACTAATCTCTTATGTGGGACCTGGAATTGTGGAAGAAAGATCATTTTTATTGTATTAATTTTACCTAACATTGAGATAGGTAAGCTTTTCCAATATAAAATATTCTTATTTAATTTATTCAATAATTAAATATTCACGCTGTATTTCTGAAGGAAAGTCAAAAGTAAACTCATGGGCCATTGTAAATGAAATATTTTAAATGTTTCATAAAACACTCAGTAATTGTTCAACACCTACAAATTGAGGCACGTCAGGATTCTTACCAAGCATCGACCCCTTCAAGCACCTTTTCCAATTGGTCACCTATTACTTCCTGCTTTAGATAATACAACATTCTCACTCGCAGCAGTACCCTGAATGGCAAAAGTCAGATAAACAGTGTGATTGAGACACGCAATTATAACATTAAGGCTACTTGGCTGCCTTAAATTAACAAAACAAATAACTGATGAAAGTCAATTAAAAAATATAATTGCGCTAATGCTGAGAAACTGCATGCTCTATTTTTAATTAATACGACCCTTTATTTATCAGCTAATAAATTAAGGCTTACTATTATAAACTGGTCCCATTAGTGTAATTTTATAACATAATTTGTAATTAATATTTGTAATTCACCAACAAAAATCAATAGAAAACACACATTTTACCAGCCTTAAGAAGGTGAATCACAGAAAAAACGCTACATGACCCCCAAAACTTACTTGTTACAGTGGTGTTTTAAATGCTTTTTGTAGCCTTCATCTTGAAGCAGGTGTTCTGGATTATACTTCCTGAGCCACTCAGCTTTCTGCATGTCAAGCGTGCTTCCCTGAATCTTCACCTTCTTCCCTTTCCGGCCTCTCGGAACTGGTGCTGACAAGCCTGGTAAAGGAATCCGGAACAAAACACAATTCTAAATGTGTTCTCAGTGGAAAAAATATGCAAAGTGCAAACACAAGTTTAACCGTAGGGATCATAAGGTCATAAGTGATATTCATAGTCATTGAGTGATACAGTGTGGAAACAGGCCCTTTGGCCCAACTTGCCCACACCGGCCAACAATGTTCCAGCTACACTAGTCCCACTTGACTGCTCTTAGTCCGTATCCCTCCAAACCTGTCTAACTGTTTCTTAAACGATGGGGTAGTCCCTGCCTCAACTACCACCTCTGGCAACTTGTTCCATACACCCACCACCGTTTGTGCGAAAAAGTTACCCCTCGGATTCCTATTAAATCTTTCCCCCCTCACCTTGAACCTATGTCCTCTGGTCCTCGATTGCCCTACTCTGGGCAAGAGACTCTGTGCATCTACCCGATCTATTACTCTCATGATTTTGTATATGATACGAGTAGAATTTGGCCATTCGGCACATCAAGCACACTCTGCCATTCAATCATGGCTGATCTATCTCTCCCTCCTAACCCCTTTCTCCTGCCTTGCCTCATAACCTCTAACACCCGGATGATAGAACCATATTGCTTGCATGTGACAGAAGACCAATTAGACAATTTTGCCTGTGTTTTTAGGTCTATTGTATACAGTCCCCCGTGAGTCTTTTAGCAAATATGCTGGTACATCACCTAGTGTTCACAGAATCATACAGCCTTTTGGCCCATCTTGTCCATGCCGATCATGATGTGCATCTACACTAAGCCCATTTGGCTACATGAGGCCCGATTCACTCAATGTCGTTCCTATTCGAGTAACTGTTCAAAAGCATTTTTAATGCTGCAAATGTATCTGTGTCTTTTTATAATACTGCACACAAAAATGTGACAAATGGGGTCAAAAACAAAGGGGCACCACAGATATCATTACTTAGCCTGCATTAGGCACCTGCACCTCTGATGTTCAATGGCCAGAAGATTTAGGACAGAGGTGCTTTTCATCTGCATGGAAATAGTGGTCCAAGTAGAGCTGTCTGTCAGAGGTCTGAATGCAACAAGTTACAAAATTTCACTCCCTCCTTTCTGTTTCCAATATTTGAATGGAAGGCCATGTAGTAGTGAAATGTTAATGAGATTAAGTCCATGTTTGATATTTTGCTTAAAACAAAAACAGAAAGGAACATTTGGAGATTTCTTGCATCACTCCAAATGAATACAAAATAATATCCTGGTACATATTCATGATCACACTTCTACCTCACTATTAATGTCAGGTCAATCCCTTGCTGATTAAAAAAAAATTAAAAAATCGGAAAAACTCAAGAGGTTCAAGCTGGGAAAAGTGTAAGTCGACATTTCGGCTTAAGACTGCACCAGACACCTTTAGTGTTCTATTGTCTTATACCACACTACAGTCAATTAACTCATACAAATTTAGCATATCCCTTTTGTAATCATTAGTTTTTAATGTAGTTACACATCAGTCACACCGACCATGCGGCACGACTTGAACATTACAACCAGCTATACGTTACGAGTGGCAATTAACATTCCAAAATTATTATATAGTCTTCCAATAGCATTTCTGCACTGGGTAAAGAGAAAGTTTGCTGGCATATCCTACCCAGGTGGTTTTGTAGTTCCTTTGTTTGTCCATCCTCTGTTGGGGTAATAAGATCCCAGATAAAACTCTTTATTTTTTCATCTCCTCTGTAGTGAGCAAGGCAGTACACCAAGAGCGCTCGGCAAATGGTCTCCACATCCTGTTCAACCAGCCGTCTCTTGAAACGCCCATGTGATAAGATGTCTTTCCAACGATCCCACCTGGGTAAGAATTAAATCTTTGTTTTCTTTGAAACATAGAATATTTCTTATTGTGTAGGAAAGAACCCAAAACGTCACTCATTCTTTCTATCCAGAGATGCTGCCTGTCCCGCTGAGTTACTCCAGCATTTTGTGTCTCTCTTACAAAGCTTTCTCTATTGTTTTTACATTTGTGAACACTAATGAGAGAAGGCAGGTACGGGATACTGAGTTGGATGATCAGCCATGATCATATTGAATGGCGGTGCAGGCTCGAAGGGCCGAATACTCCTGCAACTGTTTATAACAAAAAAAAAAATTGTATCCCAAATGTGTCTATCTTCGAATATTTCTCCTTATTTTGTTTAAATTAACTCTCTGACAGGAGTTCTGCATCTATCTTTGATATAAATGAGCATTTGCAGTTCTTTGTTTCTACTAATAAAGAACGTATCAGAAAATACTTTGAATGCTTCTGTACTTCTAACTGGGGTTGAATATTAGAACCCCTTTGTCATGAAAAGATGTCATCAATATTTTTTACATGTCATCACCATTTTTACAAATGATTTCAGGCATATGACAGAGCCAAGATTCCCAATTCCTGGAAAATCTTCCTTTAATTCAGTGGCTCGACAAGACATCAATGGCTTTATTATTTAATCAGAAGAGGTAATCACAGGATTTTTATTTGAAAATAATCGATTTTAGCATTTAAAGAAAGAAGGTGAATGTGAATGGGGTTTATAATAAATTAATAACGGATTGATCTATTTCCGTTTTTTTTTAAATTCCATGTGAGCGAATTTTATTCTGCATCTCAATTTGTGTAGGGGAAAATTTCTGTGACCACACCAGCTGTAAAGCAAGGATTTGTCTGTGTTTCAGATGAAAGTAAATAAGAGGGAGCAGAGAGTGCCGTTGCAGCAATAAGCTAAATTATACACCAGGAAATGAATGGGGGAGTGAAAGAAAACAAAAATCTCAAAAAAAGGACAGAACAGATACAGGAGCAGTGATTGTGCAGGTGTTGCCTCTCTCTTCGTTCACCCCAGTCATTAGAGCGGATAGCGAAATGTAGTGTAGGATCTGCCATAAATCATTCAATTGTATTTGGAATCAAGCTCACCTCAGCTACAAAGATCATACACAGGTACACCACCGATTTTCCAGCTCCTCATTGAATCCAGACAAAATGGAGAGCATTGCTTGTGGTGCGCGCTCTTTTGGGACGTGTGCCTCCATCGTGTAAACTTCAATTGTTTACTTCGTTGTTAATTATGAATTCTTTATTTAAGTTTCGAGCAGTCCATGGTGTTTTAGAGACACGGGAGGATGTAATTAGTGGGTCAGAGGTGTATTGTTGAATTATCATTACGTGACCTCTGTTGGTTGGCAAAATGGATAATCTGGCAAGGCTCTGGAAGCAAGGGTGCCAAAAAAATGATCGTGTACCTGTAATATGATTATATGAACTTTATGGACTCATGGGTTGAGGACTATTCTTAGTATCGTTTTTTAACCAGGAGATAAATTCCAATATTTACTCAATGTATGTTTAGCAACACAATGGTGATTTTATAACCTCCTTTTGCACTTTTATGACCTTTGTCTACGTATAAATATCGGTAAGCCTTGGAAAATGTGTGCAACTCTTTCCACATTTTTTAGGTTTTTTTCGTCCCTTTTGCCTCTTCTTGATTACTTTCTCTTTGTTTTGGTTGGGTGCTTCACTTCCCTCTCCACATCAGCATACCACATAGGATTGATAGCTAAATGTTGGAAGTGCATTACAAAAGCAAAAAGAAAGTCCCAATCTGTAACATTCCTTGATCAAATAATAAATTATTCTGTAATTATTCCAATGTTTGGCCATCTGCTAAGTGGCTTCAAGGAAAACTACCTCTTCATTGGAGAAGATAGAAATCCCTATTCCTAGTTCTTTGCCATAAATTAATGTCAGACAACTTGTTGATACGGCTGTTCAGATGTATATTTATTATGTGAGACCATTAAAAAAAACAACAAAATACTGCTTGCTGATGATGTAAATAGCTAACATACAGGAAAGTGTTTTTGAATTGATGTATAAATTGTCAATGTTTCATACCCATATATCAGCAGATTCTTCTCAATTCTGAAGCACTCTGTCCTTCCATATGCATGAGAGCGGTCATAAGGCCGGCGCAGTTTGGGTCGATCTTCACTGTCACTTTCTGCTTCCGATAGTTCTGCCAGTTCATCTTTCGCAGCATTGTAAGGTCTGGTTTGTTTCCTGACTCTTGGCGTGTCAATTACCAAGCTGTTCTGTAGAGAAAATCATCATAAAACTTATATTTTTCTGGTCGAATCCTGGAAGAAAACCATAACCCTTACAAACACTGTCTGCACTTTTCAGACTGCAGCAGAATGTTTCTTGTTTTACAGCTGCACAAAATATATTACGGAACAGAAGTTAACCCAGCATTGGGTTGAGATCTGGTATCAAAACCAACAATAACCCATGAAGACAATACTTTTAATACCAAAATGCCCAACATGCACCACAGAAGTGCTTATCAAACAAAATTTAACATTGAGCTATCTAAACACCATGGCCAAAGAAATAGTTGAAGAGCAAAACACAAAATGCTCGAGTAACTCAACAGGTCAGGCAGCATATGTGGAGGGAATGGACAGCTGACATTTTGTGTCGGGACCCTTCTTCAAACTGAAGAGTCCCAACCCGAAATGTTGTTTGTTCATTCCTTCCGCAGGTGCTACCGGACCTCCTGAGTTCCTCTGGCACTTTGTGTTTTGCTCACGATTCTAGCATCTGCAGTTCATTGTATCTCCACTGAGTGGAAGAGATCTGTTTAAACAGCATCTGTTGCAAGGAGCACAAGATTGACAGCCAGAGATTTAAGGATGCAATTGGTAGCCAAAGGCATAGATGGCACTAATGATATAACTCCGGACGATTGTTTAAGAAGGAACTGCAGATGCTGGAAAATCAAAGATAGACATAAATGTTAGAGAAACTCAGCGGGTGAGGCAGCATCTAAACAGGAAGGAAACAGGCAACGTTTCAAGTGTTCAAGTGAGTTTATTGTCATGTGTCCCTGATAGGACAATGAAATTCTTGCTTTGCCAGAACACAGTAGGCATTTACTACAAAACAGATCAGTGTGTACATATATCATTATATATACATACACACATGAATAAATAAACTGATTAAGTGCAAATAACAGATAATGGGTTATTAATGATCATAGTTTTGCCGAGCCAGGCTGTGGGGAAGTAGCTATTCCTGAACCTGGTCGTTGCAGTCTTCAGGCTCCTGTACCTTCTACCTGAAGGTAGCAGAGAGATTAGTGTGTGGCCAGGATGGTGTGGGTCCTTGCTGATGCTGCCAGCCTTTTTGAGGCAGCGACTGCAATAAATCCCCTTGATGGAAGGAAGGTCAGAGCCGATGATGGACTGGGCAGTGTTTACTACTTTTTGAAGCCTTTTCCTCTCCAGGGCACTCAAGTTGCCGAACCAAGCCACGATGCAACCAGTCAGCAAGCTCTCTACTGTGCACCTATAGAAGTTAGAGAGAGTCCTCCTTGACAAACCGACTCTCCGTAATCTTCTCAGGAAGTAGAGGCGCTGATGTGCTTTCTTGATAATTGCATTAGTGTTCTCGGACCAGGAAAAGATCTTCAGAGATGTGCACGCCCAGGAATTTGAAGCTCTTGACCCTTTCAACCATCGACCTGTTGATATAAACGGGACTGTGGGTCCCCATCCTACTCCTTCCAAAGTCCACAATCAGTTCCTTGGTTTTGCTTGTGTTGAGGGCCAGGTTATTGTGCTGGCACCATATGGATAGTTGCCCGATCTCTCTTCTATACTCTGACTCGTCCCCTTCAGTGATATGTCCCACAACAGTGGTGTCATCGGTTTTGGGTCTGAAGAAGGGTCTCGACCCGAAACGTCGCCTATTTCCATAGATGCTGCCTTCCCCCCGCTGAGTTTCTCCAGCATTTTTGTCTAACTCCGGAGGATGATCAAAGATACAGACTTGGAGTTGCACTGGAGGAAGAAGTGGTGATGTCACAATATCAGCTTAAACAAGACTGGAACTGTTTTATTTAAAACTTGAACCATAAGTCTGCTGACCTGCCTGAAATGA
Organism: Okamejei kenojei; assembly: GCA_035221665.1. NCBI lineage: Eukaryota > Metazoa > Chordata > Chondrichthyes > Rajiformes > Rajidae > Okamejei > Okamejei kenojei. The sequence goes on along the minus strand of CM069147.1, from coordinate 8,043,953 downwards.
TAACGCAAACAGATAGAGAAACAGGAAATGCGTCTGTTCAACACAGGCAACACACTCTGTGAGCCAGCATAGGCCCAATGGGCAGAATGGCATACTTTACACAAGAAAACATATGAAATAAACATTAAATGGAAATCTTATTTGTGAAGTGCTTAGCAGATGCTAATCTTAAACTGAAACTTGTATCTTACCTTTCCATGCATAGCTTCAAGATCAATTTCTGCCTTCTTTGCCCATTTCTGCCAAAAGTTGGGATCGTCCAAAGCAATATCACTTCTGTTGCCCGATGCAACAAAACTTGCCTGAAATAATTAAAAGCAAATTCTTGTAAGAAATGTGCGAAATTACAAAAAAAAAAAAAAATCACAAATAAATTAATCTGAACATTAAGCAGTAAAAAATGACTGAACCGACAAGATGGTAAGACCAATTTATCCCGTCAACTTCCGTATGAAATAGTCACAGAGTGATACAGTGCCGAAACATGCCCTTTGGCCTAACTTGCCCACACCAGCCAACATGTCCCAGCTACACTAGTCCCACCTGCTAGCGTTTGGTCCATATCCCTCCAAACCATAATGACGGTTTATTTAAAATAAAGGTTGCATTTCAAAAATTTCAACCTTTTTCTTTTAAAATCACATATCAATACTAATTTTCAACACCAAGAATAAATTAACACAATATTCAAAAAGGACAACACAAAGTGCTGGAGGACTCAGCGGGTCAGACAGCATCTGTGGAGTGAATGGAGGGGCGAAGTTTCAGTTCTGGACCCGCCATCAAACTTGATTCTTCAATGAAGATATTTTTGATACATGTTAAAAGATACTAAAATTTCTGTAATTCACAATTTCTTTTTAAATTTAGATATGCTAATCAGTGTGTGATGAAGTTTTAGTATTCAGTCTTACATTTCATTTTGGATAAAACTTTGCAAAGACAAGCAATCAAGTGACAATTATAATTGCCGAGAAAATAAGGTACTTAGAGCTACTGATTTCACTATAGATATGCCCACTTGATGATGCTGCCAGCCTTTTTGAGGCAGCGACTGCGATAAATCCCCTCGATGGAAGGAAGGTCAGAGCCGATGATGGACTGGGCAGTGTTTAATACTTTTTGAAGTCTTTTCCTCTCCAGGGTGCTCAAGTTGCCGAACCAAGCCACGATGCAACCAGTCAGCAAGCTCTCTACTGTCCACCTATAGATGTTAGAGAGAGTCCTCCTTGACAAACTGACTCTCCGTAATCTTCGCAGGAAGTAGAGGCACTGATGTGTGATGAAGTTTTAATATTCAGTCTTACAATTCATTTTGGATAAAACTTTGCAAAGACAAGCAATCACGTGACAATTATAATTGCCGAGAAAATAAGGTACTTAGAGCTACTGATTTCACTATAGATATGCCCACTTCAAATCCAGAGTTGCAACTCTTTCCTTCCTTCTTTTCGCCACTCAGGCTTCATTTGTTCTATTAACATTATCAAGCTACACTGATAATTGAAATCTATAAAAAAACTCATCTGCATACTCTGGAAAATGTCTGGCTCTTACACAGTCATCCAAAATATTTTCATAGAATCATAGTGGCCCATCAATTCTGTGCAATCCGCCAGTTCTACCTTTACCAATGCCCGCGCCCCTCCCTCCTCCACCCGCCCAACTATTTCCCATTGACCTCCATATTTTCTTAAGTACCTGGCTCATTCCGTTCTCAAGATGTTGAATGATGTCTTTCAGTTCATTGTCAGTACCTACCTTAGCAAATGTCGAGCCTCTCCCTTCAGATTCAATCGTAATGGTTTTTGTACGTCGCATAAGAATCTGATCGATATCCTCTTCACAAAACTTAGAGCCTTCGTCCTCTTCGTCCATAATTGCACCATAGGCACCCCTACGAAGCAAGTCTTCAATTTCTTTCTTGGACATCTGTTGCATCTAGATATTAATAGATTTAAAGATAAATTTATTTTTACTTGAAACAGCATTATTTTAAAATCATATCAATAATATGTTTTTGGTCATTCTGAAATCTGATATTTAAAGATTTATTTTTGCAAGCTGGCTTGGTGAATAAAATTGTGTGCATTAAAAATAAATCAGTATTAAGATCTGCTGATAATACATGTGAGTGGACCAGTTATTTCTGGGTATTGCATTCCACATTAAAATATATATTTCCTTGATTAAAGGTTGCGAAATTCATATAATAAAATGGTGTTATGAGTAATTTCTGAAACATAGTGTTACACATTTTGAAACCTTTATGGACAATGAAATATTTTGACATGTGATATGACAGTTATGCGCTATTTGTCTTGATTAGATCAATTTTCCACAAAATAACTGGTGAATTGTCTTATTAATCCAGTCACTCACTGTGTTATAAAAATCATAAGACTATGCACAAGGATTAGAATTAATATTTTCATCACATACCCCACCAACGCTATTTTCCCGTCCATTCATACTTTGCAGCACAGCTTTGTCGAGACCCAGCTTCAGGCTGGCCTTGTCAAACATTTCCCGTTCATAAGAGTTTCGCGTTATCAGTCTATAAACTTTCACAGCCTTGTTCTGACCGATTCGGTGACATCGAGCTTGAGCCTTCAAAAAAAATTATTATTATTAAACACCGTATATCTTCAACAATACACAAGAGAACACATTATATTTTACTTTAGCATGCTACAATGCAACTTCCATCATAATGACCTAAAATATTAAAATAAATAAAATTCACTAAAAGGCTTCCATGAGCTGAACACATACCTTTCACAATGTTGTTCCAGAATCAATATTGTATCAATTTACTGAGTTGATGAAAATTTGAGCTTATTTTCAACTCTGCACTATTCCGACTTTGCTCAACTATAAAGAGATTTTTAAAAAACTGATAATTTCGTCCATGTGGCATATTTTCACATTTACCTTGTCTGTTAAGATATTTCACAATTCAATCAATTCAAATCTTGGCATGATCAACAACACCAGATGCACTTTCCTACATGAAATTCAATCATGAAGCACTTAATCACAAACTGAGGGAGAAGCTGGCCTGTAAGGTGAACTGTCCAGAATGGTATTGGCAGATTATCAAAGGCATCGCTCAAGTAAACGGAGCTGAGATTTAGATTACCATTATCTCACTAAATGTAGAACTGAAACCAAGAGGCTAAATGGTCATTCATTCCTGGTCATATGATGATTCAGAATTCTGTTGTGATTCAAAGGCAGCACAGCGACAGAGTTGCTGCCTTACAGAGACCCGGGTTCGATCCTGATTACGGTGCTGCTTGTACGGAGTTTGCACATTCTCCCTGTGAACGCGTGGGTTTTCTCTGGGTGTTCCAGTTTCCTTCCACACTCGAAAGACGTACAGGTTTGCAGATTAATTGACTTCTGTAAATTGTCCCTAGTGTGTAGGATAGTGCTTGTGTACTGGGTGATCATTGGTCGGCACGGACTCGGTGGTCTGAAGGGCCTGTTTGCAGTCTATATCACTAAAGCCTAAACTCAAAATACACTCCAGAGCTACATGTTTGCGAATCAGCCCCAATGAGAATGTGGTGACTGGCTGATGCTGTTAAGACTTCAGCTACCTTCTTCCAGTATAGTCAGTGTTTCAGAAGAAGGGTGTCAGTTCTTACAAATTGTGCACTTTCATTTCCCGGCGTTCCACTGTACTACTTGTAATTCGGAAAACCTCTCTTTTCTTATTCTAATGCTCTTATTCTACACTTCTTTCTTTTTTCTTTAATACCATACTTGATTATCTATTTCCTGTAAACAGCTCATTATCAGCAAAATGAAGAGATAAACAAGATGTTCAAGAAGGAACTGCAGATGCTGGAAAATCGAAGGTAGACAAAAGTGCTGGAGAAACTCAGCGGGTGCGGCAGCATCTATGGAGCGAAGGAAATAGGCAACTTTTCAGGCCGAAACCGTTGCTTCATTTAAAAAAAAAAGAACAGGTAACTTGAAACAATGACCCACCAAGTTGGTACAATTGGTGACCAATACTCTCAATGAATAATGAAATATTTATTTTTTAATTTTAGGAAGGGGAATTACGTATTTTATTTCGACATTAATATAGGGCTCTCTTTCACGAAGTATCTGTAAAAACCATAACATTTTAATTGAATACAACTTGACATTTGCTGAGAATATAACGTGCTGGAGTAACTCAGTGGGTCAGGCAGCATCTCTGGAGGACATGGAAAGGTGACATTTTGGGTCAAGACCCTTCTTCAGACAGAACATGATGACATTTATTATCCAATTTGTATTCAGATATTTCTCCCCTTTCCAACCTTTACATTCCGTCCTGAATAATTGTTTAAATTCTTGGCATTTTAACTTTCTATTTTACATCAAATATAAATCTCTCAATACAAATTCTAATCTCTTATTGTAAAAACAAAGCACTATATCACTGCTCTGTTACTTGCAGATGTAACTTTGTAGGTAATTATTTCCCACTACTTACATCTGCTTTACACCAGCAAATCTGGGCAATATTTAGGTTATTTTTTATTTACCTGAAGGTCGTTCTGAGGATTCCAGTCCGAATCAAAAATGATACACGTGTCTGCGGCAGTAAGATTTATCCCTAAACCTCCAGCTCTCGTGCACAGTAAGAACACAAAGCGATCTGAATCCGGCTTGCTAAATCGGTCAATTGCTGCCTGTCGCAGGTTTCCTCGAACTCTCCCATCGATGCGCTCATATGGGTACCTGCAAATAAAATGTTACGGACAATTACGCCATTGCTGCATGAAGATACTCCCATATACAAAACTTCACATTGCACCGTCCTTCTTTAATAGATAATAATTTAACACTTGGTTTAGTTTTCAAATTTAGTTTAGTGTAGTTAAGAGATAAATTATAGAAACAGGCCCTTCAATTTCCCCAGTCCACACCGACCATCGATCACCCGTTCACACTAGTTATATGTTTTCCCACTTTCGCATCAATTCCCTGCACACCAGGGGTAATTTACAGAGGCCAATTAACCTACACACCCGCAAGTCTTTGTGATGTGGGAGAAAACCGGAGCACCCGACGGAAACCAACGTGGTCACAGGGCAAACGTACAAACTCCGCACAGACAGCACACAAGGTCAGGATTGAACCCGGGTTTCTGGCGCAGAGGCAGTGGCTACGCCACAATCTTTAACATTGAATGCGCAATATTTCTATGAACAAATACAACCATTAAGGAGTTGGAATGAAGAACTTTTTAAGGAGTTGGAATGGAGAACTTTTAGATGTAGCCAGATATGCAAGGGAATACATTTAACTAAAAGGTCAGGCAGCTGTGATTTATGGCTTAACACTAAAATTGACCAAGCTTCATATCCCAGTAAACTGAAGAAGAAATCAGTGGCTTTTAAAGAGCTTTTCAAAAATGCTGGGAGTAGAAAGAAATGGTGAAAAAGCCATTCATAGACAGAATGGAGAGTAATAGGACCACAGTACAATTTGTAATAAGAAGGAATTGCAGATGCTGGTTTATACAAAAGATAGACACACAATGCTGGAGTAACTCAGTTGGTCAGGCAGCATCTCTAGATTGATTACTTTTCGGGTTGGAACCCTTCTTTGGACAGAGAGTGGAGGCGGAGGTGCGGGGGTGGAAACTGGAGGTTGAAAAAAACAGCAGAACAAAACAGGTCCGGCAACAGATGACCAAGGAAGGGTGGAGCCCTTAACAACCCATTGTTAGCTGGGAAAGAGGTGATAACGAAGCGATACAAGGATGTGAACAGTGGAACTGGTAGGACGACGAGGGAGCTGGGGTGGAGGGGTAAATGGAGGGAATACAGGGGTTACTTGAAATTAAAGAAATCAACGTTCATACGTTGTATGGGTTGTATGCTTCACAAGCAAAATATTAGGTGCTGTTCCCAGATATTAGAAACATGGTGCATTATATTAGTCTACACCGATAGAAGATATGAACGTAAATCTTATGAATTTGCTTGTGATAAAAATCCACTTTGCTAGAGTAGATTATATATCTTTGAAGTGCTGGTAATTGTTTTTAAACATGTAACCCCCTCCCCCTCCCCCTCCCCCTCCATAACATCATATAAACAGCAACAGCAGTGGAGCCAAGGCAGGCATACACACAGTTCTATTTTAGAATGGTTCTCTTTATATTAACACAATGCACAGAGGCACAAGCTGAACTCTACTCATCTGCCAGTTTAGCTTAACATTGTAAGGTCGGCTTTTATGAGCTTGAGTTGCATTATATTCACCCTGCCCCCATCTTCGTGGGGAATATAAACTGGCTTCCAAATGAATATCTAAGCTGACAGTTAAAGGTCAGTAAATAATTGATTAGAATTCCAATTTACAAAAGGGAAACAAGTAAATTGGAAAGCGCGTTTCAAATGCAAGGAGAAATAAAAATGGTTTATTTCCTTTCAAAGTGTTTTCACTGACTGCTTCCAAGATCTCAAAGTCTTGGTAATTGTGATTCTCTATTCTCTATTATGATTAATCATTTCATAATTACCACAAACAGAGCATCACTAAGCTGCAATTAATCATTTATCTCTGATTTAACAGCCCATCATAATTGTGCACAACCATTAGATCAGAATTTAATTTCCACCAACGGAACATTTCTCACAGCGTTAAGCACCAAAGCGAATCGATTACAAGCCCAGTCATCTCACGATTAGCGGGTCAACAGTTCAATTGTAATTATCTTCTACGAAAGAGGTGAAATTGTAATCATTTCAAGAGAAAAAGTGTCATGTTTAATCTACACGTATGTACGCATGCACAACCTGAGCATCGTGTCCATTGTCAGAATTTGTCATGTTTGCTCCCTGCTCTGCAATCCCTCCCCCCCCCCCACACACACACTCAGAAATGGTTCATACAACACAGTACAGCACATGAACTAGTCCATCAGCCCACAATGTCTGTGCTGAACATGATGCCAAGACCATCTCTTATCCGCTCGTACATAATCCATATCCCTGCATACCCATGTGATTATCTGAAAGTCACTTAAATACCGCTATCGTATCTGCCTCCAACACCCTGAGCAGCATGTTCCAGAAACACACCACCTTCAGTAAAATAAAACCTACCCCTCTTACCTTAGAGCTATGCCCTTCAGTATTTAATATTTCCACCCTGCGAAATTGGCTCTGACTGTCTACCCTGTCCATGCCCCTCATCAGTTTATATACAACATACTCTATTATCGAAAGTTGAAATATATTTAATTACTGTACATGCATTAGGGCAGCACAGTGACCTCGGGTGCTGTCTGTGTGGCGTTTGCATGTTCAGCATGTGACTGCATGGGTTTCCACCAGGTTCCTCCCACATTCCAAAGACGTGCGCGGGTTTGTAGGTTAATTAGCTTCTGTAAATTGCTGTAGATTGTGTAGGGAGTGGATGTAAAAGAGGGGTGGCATAGAACTAGTATGAATGGGTAATCGATGGTCAGTGTGGACTCGGTGGGTACTTGTATATTTATAATTTTATGTTGCAAAGGAGTAAGAATACACAGAAAAGAGGGCAGTAGAATGACGACAGATTTAAAAATTACTAACAGATAGAGAAATTACTACCAGATAAAAGTCACGAGGGATGTCAAAACCATGCCATCTTGAAAATATTTTATTTTTTTAATTAGAATTCGAAGTCCGTTGCATTATTTTAAGCAACATTTTCTGGTCAGAGTAAAGATATTTGAATCCCACTATAATCAATCTAAAGAAGGGTCCCAACTCAAAATGTCACCAACTCAGCATTTTCTTCAGAAATGCTGCCACAGAGATATTTCAGCATTTTGTGTCTACCTAAAGATATTTTAAGTTGGACTTCAAGGTAACTTAGTATGAATGTCAGCAGGTTACTACTGTTCTAAGCTAATGAGCAGTGCATCAAAATATACCACATTTTCACATATCATTACCATTCTGTAATTTTTAACCAAAGTTGCTGTTCTGTCACTAAAACAAAGGAACTCCAAATGTTATAGCGTGCAGGAGAATTTCAAAAATAGGCCTGAGCTTTGCATCTGACAATGCTTTCTTCGCATCTCAGAAAAGTTACAGCACAGGTGAAGGCTATTTAGCTCTTCCAATTCATTACATTGATTACTGATGAGAGTTAACATATCATATTTCACACGGTCATTGACTATTTTACTTGGCACAATAAGCTTCAATGATCTCCACGTTACATTGAAAACAGCTCTAAGTTACATGTTAATTTACATCCAAATGCACCAAAGTTGACAATATAAAACTTCAGAAATTAGTGTTCTTCTTCAAAACTCATGATTAATTGCACCAATTCATTTCTGAATTCTGAGTATTTCCAAGTACAATAAATAAAATGTTTAATTAAACACAATGAATTCCATTTATATCAAATCATTCCCATCTTTGGATTTGGTTCACCCAATTAATTAATTAATTAGTTTGCAAACAAAGATCCCGATGAGCTAAGTTCCCATGCAACTTTCAAGATGATAGATATAAATTAGATATAAATTTATGGTGTTCAAGACCGTCAGAAAAAACATAACAGGTGGCCAGAAATAATAATTACACTATAACAATTAACGCAATAACCTATCAGGTGAATGCTGGCAGAAATGCATGACCACATCTGTAACGAGTCACAGAATGAGTTCATGGTGAGGCAAGACACTCAACACAAGATTTCCAAGTACATTAAGTTAGTTTAAAACATTTTTTAAAAAAGCATTTGCACAACTTCAATTATGTAAATGAATGCAATTTCGTATTGTTTAAGAAATCAGTAGAGAAAAACGCGTACCTTTTATGAATAAGATAATCCTCAAGTATGTCTAAGCAGCGTACCATCTGCGAGAAGATAAGAACTTTGTGACCCCCTGCTTTCATCTTAGGAAGCAGCTTGTCAATTAGGACCAGTTTACCAGCTGACTGGATCATTGCTTGCAGGTGAAAATGTGGAACAGCTGGACTGTGTAGCTCTCTGAACTCTCCGAGAATCTTTTCTTCGGCACCTGGTATTGAAGGGAAAATTCATTACCTTGTTGGATAAATAATCTACAAACAGGGAGTGTAAAACTTCCAATTAAATCAATATTCATTTATGAATGATTTCATCAGCCATGGGGGACTGTGGAAAGATATCTGAAGCCAAGTATTTAAGTAAAAGATTGTAATGTCAAACTTGATTTAAATTACATACTGTGAAGTTTTAAGAAATGAAACACAACACAGAACGGGATAAGTGCAGTGTCATGAGAACTGAAAATGGAATCAAAGAGTACGATTTTTAGTTTCTACAGGAACGCAGACCAGATGAAAAGAGATGGCAGGGGCATGATAAGTCAGGCGGTTACCTCTGTACTGTAAAGTCCATGGCTTTCTGATACAAAGTCTAGCAAACTTTGAGTAGTGTTTGGAAAACCACAATTCTGAAAGCTGCATGTGTGTGCACCAAATTGAAGCATTGCTGGATTCCACAAAATACAAAATTACACTTTAAAAAAACATATATTTTTTTACCCTTAGCATCTCGAAAAAGCAACAATAGGTAATCTTGCCACTGTGACAGAGCTGCTACCCTTCAGCTTACCCCCGTCCCCGTTCCATGATTGCACAGAAATCTGGTTACCATGCTATTGACTCAGAGGTCTGTACGGAAGAGCTGGAATAATTAGTTCAATTACTACTGCAGCATCTGTTAATTAAATCAACTGTAATTCAAAAGTAAGCTTCAGTAATGGAGACCATGAAACTGTCAGGTTATCACAAAATTCCATCTGGTTTATTGATCTCCTTACTTGGGTCAGAACTATTCAAAGCTGCAGACTCTTAATAGCCTTCTTAAATGGCTCAGCAAGTTATTCAGTACCACACAACTGCCTTCGCTATGTGGGCCGCAACGTCTCTCGAGTGATCCAAAGGATAATCAGTGAAGGACAATAAATGTCAGTGAAGTGCACGTTCCATCATAAATTTAGGATTATTAAAACTTAATTGGGATACCCGAGCTATGACTCAGTTTCTTCTTTCCACCCACGTCATCAGATTGTGGATGTAAAAGCTACCAGTCAATGTTTTGATTTGAGACTCAGCATTGGGACTAAGAGGGACGAGGAAAGATTGTCAGTATACAGAAGTGTGAGGAGTTGATGGGATAGGGACAGGTAGGTGATAGGTTGAACCAGATGACTTGGGTCACCTGAAGAACATTTAACATTCAGGTTACCCAAGTGAAATGAGATGTAGTTCTTCCAATTTGTAATTGGCCAGACAGGTCAGTGTTGCGGATAAAACAAATGCCTAGCAGGTGAAATTTAGCCTATTTTCTAAAAGATTTAAAGATAAATCATTGTATGAAACTTTTGCAATGACATCTCAACAGTAATTGATTGATTGCTTGCTGGCTGAGATTTAGGGAAATTCTATTGGAGTTTCTTAAAGGAAATTCTCACTGTTAAATTAACAGAGCAATAAAATCCAGCATTTTCAACTGTACAGCGACATTAGGGGATCGTTTAATAGAGGTAGTCAAATTCTTACCTTTTATAAGGTAGGGATGATTGCAGCACTTTCTGAGCTCCATCATTGTGTTTACAAGATTTGGCACATTTGCCTGCCCAGCGCCTTTAGATAGGAAAGTAAAGTTCCTTTCTAGGATTGCACGATAATATTTCTTTTGAATGTTGGTTAGTTCCACTTCAATGATCGTCTCCTCTTTGGGGGCCAGCTTCTTTTCCACATCCTCCTTCAAACGCCGCAGCATCATGGGCTTTAATATTGCCTGAAGCTTTTGCACCTGGAAAGAAATCATGCATTTGGTCATATATTAACTGCATGGACAGGGATAGAAACACACTACCATCTGAAAGGATGCAATGTAATCAAAGGTACTTGAAAAGCAAAAACATGTTAAATTACTACAGACCTAAATGTGCTGAGACAGCAAATCAATTGACATGGGGGAAAAGGAGATGTTCTTAGTGTAACAGCTAACTCTAACAGAAGACAGCCTCCAGCGCTCTACATCAGGAAACTAGTTAAGTGACCTCTCTCCATGATTAATAAATACTTAAGAGATTTCTTCCTGTGTGACGTATTATTCATATTACTATCAACCCCTCTGCTTAATGTGGGACATTAAATTAATTTTGATTTTATATTACTTCACGTCATTCATGTTGATGTGTCGAGAGGTGGCCTTTGCAGTGTTTCCAGTCTGGTAATGCTTACAGAGTGAGTCATACAGGAAGTTTATCTTATTATCTTCCTAAACCAGACATGCATGTCAAATTCAGAGATTGTTTCAAAAAGCCGTTCTCTAACATCGCATGGAGGTTGGTAAAATTATTCAGCTAAGCAGAGAGGTGCAAGTACAATGTGCAAATTGTCTGTTGCCCTTTATCGCAAAGGGTTTGCAGTACCAAAGTAATGTTATATTAGTGAATTAGTACCTAGTTTTGAAGAGATCACATTTGGAGTACTGTATGTAGCTTGTCTCTCAATATCTGCAGAATGATATTCTGCCCTTGGAGTCAAGGCAGCTGGACGTACTAGAGTGATTCCTAGTATGAGAGTCGTGTTTTATATATAACTGAAAAGCTTAACCTATGCTAAATGGAATAAAAGTTGATTTCATGGAGGCATAGATTCTACGTGTACCAAGTTACAGTGAAAAGCTTTTGCTGCGTGCTAATCAGTCAGCGGAAACACAATCATCATGCTTTTCCTTTCCGCTGATTGGTTAGCACGCAACAAAAGCTTTTCACTGTACCTCAAACCACGTGACCATGAACTAAAACTAACTAAAAACTAAAAGGGACAGACAGAGGAGCTGCAGAAAGGCTGTTCCATCTTGCTGGAGAATCTTGAACTAGGAAGCCTATTTCTGATGTTCATTCATCATCCAGAAACATGGAGCAAAAGGCAAAGTGCTGGAGGTTCTCATTCAGTGGGTTTGGCAGCATCTGGGGCGGGAACAGACAGGCAACATTTCGGGTCGGGAAACCATTGTTCAGACATGCACCTGAAACATTAGCTCCATTTCTACCGCTGAGGATTTGCATAATTTAATTAAAAAGTCTTAAATCAACATTAGAAATATATACCAATGTTACATTTATTTTACATTTTCAATCAAACTTTCTCATACCTGCGCTTCACTCTTTAGATCTCCAAATTCCTGCATGAATGTATTTTCGGATGAGAATTGCTGAGGTTCCAGGAAGTGGAGCAAACTGAACAACTCCTCCACCGTGTTCTGTAATGGAGTTCCTGTAAGAAGCACCTTATGTTCCTGGAATAGAATATAAAAGTTTGTACTTTATCATCAAGTTTCATAGTCACGCAGGAGGAGAATCAAAATCCAGCATCCTCCACTCCTCATGAATTGCATTCGAGTTAGAAACTCATGAGCTACCTATGGAGGAGGAAGGATAAGAAGGACCCTCTCCAGAAATTAATGCTACTTTAGATCTTGAAACAATGATTTCATCAGTATGATTGTAACCAAAGTAATTCAGCTCTTTTGTTGAAGAAGCGGGACTGACATTTCAGTTCCTCTCTTAAGAAGATATTGCATATAAATTTAATGAACCAAATTATCCAAACTGATTCAGTCATCTGACAAAATGTTCAGAGACAGCACTAGTGATTTAATAAAATATATTATGACAAATCCTATTATGCATGTAAACTAATATCTGAAAAAAATGGTGAGGGTTAGGACCCTACTTAGACCGATTCCAGCAGGAGGGGAGAAAGCTGGAGGTGGTGGTGGTGGGACAAAGCCAAGCAAGTGATAGGTGGATACTGGAGAGAGGGGGCAGTTGGGCAGATAAAGGCTGGAGATAAAACAAAGCCAAAAGGCTGTGAGATAACAGAAGCATGAAATATGAAGCTAGAGGATGGATACAGATGGAAGAGTATGCGGGGAAAGGGGAATGGGATAGTGGAAGAAATAGATGCGGATTCAGATGGGGTACAGGAAGGGGGAGGGACAATGCTAGTTACTAGATGATGAAAAAGTCTTAAAAATTTCACTGATCTAATTTATTTGGTAAATCCAATTGTTTGAACAACCAAGCTCGATAACTTACAGAAAGCAAAACAAAATAATCAGCGTCAAAAAAAATTAAGTTGTCCACAGCCTGGTCCTGGGTCGTGTTTGCTTTGGTTGGATTTCAGCTATATCATCAATTATCAGTAATGCTAATCAGTGTGCTACAATTTTCCATCAATTATATTTATAATTGTTCAGTGTTATATCCACTATAACACTGAACACTGGCGTGCCACAGGGCTGTGTGCTCAGTCCTCTCCTCTACTCTCTCTTCACCCATGACTGCATCCCTAAGTTTAGCTCCAACGCCATCATAAAATTTGCCGACGACACCACGGTGGTAGGACTGATCAGCGATAACGACGAGTCAGCCTACAGGGAGGAGGTCCAGCACCTGACAACCTGGTGTGCCAATAGCAACCTCGTCCTCAACTCCCAAAAGACGAAGGAGATCATTGTCGACTTCAGGAAGAAGAGGGGGCAGACACACCCCCATCCATATAAACGGGACTGAGGTGGAGCGGGTCTCCAACTACAAATTCCTCGGGGTACACATCTCGGAGGATCTGTCCTGGTCCCTCAACACCTCCAAGCTGGTCAAAAAGGCGCAGCAGCGCCTTTACTTCCTGAGGAGGCTCAAAAAAGCCCACCTGTCCCCCCTGATCCTGACCAACTTCTACCGCTGTACCATCGAAAGCATCCTGACCACCTGCTTTACGGTATGGTACAGCAGTTGCACCGTAGCAGACAGGAAGGCACTACAACGGGTGGTGAAAACCGCCCAGCACATCATCGGTGCCCCGCTCCCTGCTTTGGATGCCCTCCACCGAAAACGGTGTCTGAGACGGGCTGGGAAGATCATCAAGGACCCCTCCCACCCTAACCATGGACTGTTTGCCCTCCTACCATCGGGGAGGCGGTACAGGAGCCTCAGGTCCCGCACCAGCAGGATGAGGCGTAGCTTCTACAATAACACCATCGCACTGCTGAACTCGGAGTCCCGCCGATAGATTCCCACATCTGTATTTATTTACCTGTATTTATCTAAACATTGCTATCACTACGTACTGACACTAAACTGCATTTTGTTGTACCCATACTTGAATCTGTGCAATGACATTAAATTTGAATTGAATTGAATTGAATTGAATATTTACACACCAGATTCATGATTTTCAGTCCTTCCAGTAGTTTGCAGTTTTTATTTTTCAGTCTGTGAGCCTCATCAATGATCACACAACGCCACTCAATTACGTTCAGCTCCGGGCACCCACCCAGGATCATCTCAAAAGTAGTTATCATGGCGGTAAATCTGTATGTTCCCCGAAGGATGCGACCCTGGGATTAAGAGCAACAATGAATAGTGAAGAGATCTACATCGTGTTATCACAATAGCACAGTTTTCCCATAAGAACTCAGCAAAACCTGTAATTGAATTATTCAGTGGTCTGAATGATCATTTTATTGATATCCCTTCAAGAATAAAGCTACAGTGAGCTCTCCAAAAGAAAAGGTGTGAAGTAAATTAAAAATTAAGAAATCATATTAATTAAGCAGTAAACGAAAACACAGACTAAAATCTAAAAGGATACGTCAAATGGATTTAACAATTTCAGGTAATTGCTCTATCAGATCTGACCAGCTCTACCATAGATTATCAATCTTTGATACTAACTCATTTTCCTCTTGCCATTGACATGCTCGATCTGCTGGGCAGGTCCTATAGCTCTAAATTCCTTCAATAATCTATCAACCAGCTTCTGACTACAGCATTCCAAGCCTCACCCTTTGAGAAACACACTTTGTTTGTCCTACCATTCCACATCCCTCCCATTGCCTCCGCAACATAAAGCTAACTTGTTTTCTCTATCTCTTTCGAATCAAGGTTCTTCAACCTGTTACTGTAACTCGGTTTCTCATCCCCCATATGTCTTGCTGAGTGTTTCTACAAACTAAAACTACAAAAGTAGTTTTTAGTTAAGAAAAACTACAAACGTTAAGTGTTTCTTAAAACTACAAAATATTCAATTTTTATTTACATATTTTCCAACAAATGTTCATTAAAAGTTTTGATGATAAAGATCTTTATTTCTCATACATTTGTGAATTTGGTGCTGCAATAACTGATGAATAGCAGAACCTTTTCCACTTTTCTGTATATTGTATCAGGTAAAAGTGTGGATAATTTTGAAATGAATTTTAATGAATCTGGAAGAAAGCATAAAATGAGCAAAAAACAAACTGCTAGAGTAACTCAGCTGCCAGGCAGCATCTGTGAAGATATTCCAATAACTGGGAGCAAAATTATTTGTCTCCGTAGGGATTCCAGCAGTTTCTTGTGTCTCGAACTCTTAAAACGAAATTATTCAGCACATGAAAATGCCTGGAACAATGATCTGTACTTTCAATACAATAAAAGTAATAGTCTTGGTTGGACTGAATTGGACTTTTTATATAATTGAGCCAAAACTTAACAGAATAATTTGTCAGTAGGCTCAGCTCACAAAAGAAAACATTTGAAATATGAAATGTTAACTTTCAATTGGCCACCAAATATTAGAATAGATTAACAAACATTAAGAGAACATAATTAGATGTTTGCTTATTTGCATTTTTTTTTGCCAAATCCACGTTCAAAATGGTTTCAAGAGCGAGGAATAATAAAATAAAATTATCCAAGTCAAACAATATTTGGAAAGAGAGAAATACCCGACTGTCTAGTCAAGTTTAAAATCAACTGATTTTTTTTTTAAGATGAAAAATTTGTACCTCTGAGTCCCGGAAGTACATTTCATACTGTTGAATCATTTGTCTGCTGATCATACTGCCGTGATAAACAATGACGTTCAGGTCTGTCCATGTGCGAAATTCTCGTTCCCAGTTTGCAATTGTAGACAAAGGCGCAATGATGAGAAAAGGACCGCTCAGGCCAGTCAGACAGATCTCGTCGAGGAATGAAATAGATTGGATGGTTTTGCCTAAACCCATTTCATCCGCAAGAATGCAGTTTTGCCTGGAATCGAGAAATAGTTACGTTTTTTCTATGTTCTTTCACACCATATATTCAATCTCAGGCTTTATATAAATTGAAATTGAGAGCAAAAATTAATTGTGCAATGATAGCTGGGTGAGATTTATTGCAAATAAGAATTCTCTTTGAACAATTACATATGGTATTAGTGTCTATTAAAAGGAATTTATATCTTCATAATCTTGCATGTTTCACTACCAATAATCGTAGCAACTCAATAAATGTATCGGCATTTGAACTCTACGCCAGTACCTCAAAGGATGCAATATATTTTCACTGGCAATATTTGAAGTACCGCAATAACCACACCTGTGCTTTAATAAGATGTATTATATTTGGAATGTTTGCAAAATGGGGATCCTTTTCATATTTGGAAAACATTTGAAATGGGCAGGAAGAATGTCTGAAAAACTTTCCAGAATAAGCATAAACAAGAAAGAAAAGATACAGTTCAATACGAGTCTACAGACGGGATTTTGTTGTTCCAGTGATTGTGACTTTTGCTATTACGTTGAAACTAACAGCACTTTAGACTTTTTGTCAATGCACATTTTAACATGGAATACATGTTTAACATGGAACACACCGTCAAATAAATTGAATATAGATATTTGTACGCATGAAATGATAAACAGCATTTTCAAACAGCTTGCTGTATCTACTATCAAATAAAATTGCCCTACACTTTTAAATCTTGATTCCAATTGGTAATCTATCAGTGTTTCTAGTTGTACTAACAATATTCTAAACTATATTCTGCATTCACGTATTTTTCTCTTGTATGGCTTGATTGCATTTATCTGTATTATCTGAAATAATTGGATAAAATAAAATCTTTTCACCTAATCTCGGCACACATGATAATAATAAACCAATACCAATAAATGCATCCCACTATTGCATCTCATCATCTTACTTACAGTATGCGTCGTTAGTATGGAATGAAAAACTCCAACCTCTTTGTGGAGAAAATTCTCCACATTTTGGGTCATATAAGAATCAGTTATTTAACATCAAAAACACACGTTCAGACTGCATTCCTACCTGTTATACCAGTTGAACAAGAGCCAATTAACTCCTTCCAACTGGTACTCCCTGAGCTCATTACCAATCTTGTATTCCCTGGATTTTTCAAGCTTCTTCCAAACAGAGGGAGGAGGCCGTTCCTTTATTAAGATGGATATAAAAACAAAGCAAAATAAAGATACAGCTGAGCTTCAGGAAATAAATTCTTAACGTCATTAAATTGTCCTTTTAAACAGTGCCCCAATGCTCTTCGCATTACATAGTTTACTGATAAATTTTGAGTATAATATTTGCTCCGTTATATCCAAATAGCTTATCAACATACAGGTCAACACAACATACACTTAATTATCTGCTTTTGATCGTTATAGTTGCCTTTTAAATTTGATTATTTTCATGTTCTTGTGTCTTAGCTGTGGCTCAGTCAGTGACAGTCTTGACCCTGAATTACTGATCGTTCAAGCCCCCCTCCAGCGACGACAGCAGACTAAACAAAAACAAGCGAGTGCTACACAACTAGAGCTGCTGTCTTTCAGAGGAGGCATTTAACCGAGAGTCCTTCGACTCTACAAGGAGAACATAAAAGATCTCATGACACTAGCAGGGAAGTCTCCTTGTAAATATATAACATGCAGCCAAAGTTTCCAAAACACCATCTGGTCATTATCACATTGCTGTTTGTTGCAGCTTGCTGTGTGCAAATTGGCTGCAGCATTCCCGAGATTATTTCAGTATCACACTTTAAATGACTTCACTGGCTGTAAAGTGTCCCTGAAAGAGATGTGAAATCCATTTCCCTTAACATGCAAACATTAAGCGGTAAACTTGTACATGTGCTAATGTGCACACGTCCAATCTCTGAAAAGACAATTAAAGGGACGAAAAATTAGCAAATCATGACTTTTATTTAGGACCTCTTCTGGAATGTTTCTGTATCAACACTAAATAAAAACATGCAAAACTATCTGCAACAGCTGATAAAATAGTCACTTTTCTTTTTCTTTTTTGCCCTTTTCTAATTGGGGAAATAGAATCACTATATTTTAATTCCTGGCTGTTTAAGATCCATCTTCATAACGCCATACGCTAGTCCTAGGCTGACACAGAGGCACTTTGCAATGTGATGAATTATATACATTTGCTTCCACCCTTCCACACGCTCTCATTCCAAAAACCAAGGTGCACAGTGCAGCATCTCTGTTCCCCAACTGTAACCAAACAATTTTCAGATAATGCAGGTTTACTGTAAATTTTAGACATATGGATCTGTAATTTTTGGTTCAGAAAATGAGACTCAAAGTGCAGGAGTAACTAAGTGGGTCAGGCAGCATCTTTGGAGAACATGGATAGGTGTCATTTCAGATCGGAACCCTTCTTCAGACTGAAGGGCCCTTCCCCAAAATGTCACCTATCTGCGTTCTCCATAGATGCTGCCTAACCCATTGAGTGCTCCAGTACTTTATGTCTTTTTTTTAATGTAACTTGTATGCAGTTTTAAAAAAGGTAATTGGCATACCTATAAAAAGATTTATACAATGTACATTCCTGTGGTGATAGCTAACTGTATGTTACAAATCTTTTGAAGTAAAGTTTAGGATTGTGTGTGCTAGAATTCACTACACATTCGAATAAGTGGTATCAATACTCATCCTGGGAAGTATTAAAGATCTTGCATTCACTTTCTAAACTGAATCCTCAATCTTCTGACTTAGAGACCAGACAGAACCTTATCTACTGAAGCTGACATATTATTAAGACTTTTAATGCAATACCACAATTATTTACAATCTTTAAAAATACTCAGGCAATAATTAGAGCAATGATTTCGACTTGGAACTTTGTAAAGCGCTAAATAATTCGCCTTACGGTTGAATGTTGTTTACTTACCACACGCTTCACAGAAGGCTTTACTTGTTGCAATCGTTCAAACTCCTCAATCTTTGCTTGATCTACATCTTCTCTGAGCTCCCAAGTGCTATCCTCGTATGGCAGTGAACACCATTTAACCAAATAGTAAACCACAGCCTGTATTAAAATAATATTAATGTGCTTAGGAAGTTTATTTGCTAAAAATATGTTACAGTGTTCGCTGGAAAATCCTTTACATTGAATGCATGAACTTGACCTGAACAGGATCACTCCAATTCCACGGTCAAGGATCTGAGGTGTAAATGGAATAAGCTAAATGCTAGGACGATTGACAAATACTGATTCTTTTCACTCCAATCTACATTTGTCTATCAATTCAAATGTAGGATGGAGCCCATAAATGGAAATAATAATAATGTTTTACGATGTTGTTTTTAAGTGAAATTACTAAGTTCTAACCAGCAAAACTGAATAAATCCCAAACCATGACCATGCTCAAGAGTTTCTCCATCAATTTTAAGTTATAATTTAACATAAATATCATGGACAGATTTCAAGAAAGTCTTTCAAAGAGTTAAACATCCAATAAAATCAGCAACTTGGGCTTAAGTTGAGAGATTTGCCACATTCCAAAGGATGTTTTTGTCCGGAACGCCCAATAAATTTGCACTTTGATACCTCTCCGGTGTCAGTATCTTCACAACACGAGTATTCCAATATCCTATCGACTTCAACGTAGTCTGGATTGAATGGCTCATCATCCATCTGTCAGTGGTTTATGGTGGAGACAAAAATCATAAATAACTTTAAATCATAAGGTGCGCTTTACAAGTAATTTGCTCTAAAAATAATTAGCACTTTCCCAAATTAAAAAATCTGTTAGACATGATTGCATACAAAGTACATCTTGCACTACAGTACATATTTCACAATGTAACCCGAATTATAAATATTAATTTGAGGATTGCTCAGTCGTAAAGGTATCCCTGCTTAAGAAATGCTGAAGGTGTGTAACGTGAAGAAATGCCATCTTTGCTAGCATTATATGAGACATTTCATTGGCAGGTAACCCTGTACTGTCTGAAGAAGGGTCGCTACCCAAAATGTCACCCATTCCTTCTCTCCAGAGATGTTGCCTGTCCCGCTGAGTTAACATAGAAACATAGAAATTAGGTGCAGGAGTAGGCCATTCAGCCCTTCGAGCCTGCACCGCCATTCAATATGATCATGGCTGATCATCCAACTCAGTATCCCGTACCTGCCTTCTCTCCATACCCTCTGATCCCCTTAGCCACAAGGGCCACATCCAACTCACTCTTAAATATAGCCAATGAACTGGCCTCAACTACCCTCTGTGGCAGAGAGTTCCAGAGACTCACCACTCTCTGTGTGAAGAAAGTCTTTCTCATCTCAGTCTTAAAGGATTTCCCCCTTATCCTTAAGCTGTGACCCCTTGTCCTGGACTTCCCCAACATCGGGAACAATCTTCCTGCATCTAGCCTGTCCAACCCCTTAAGAATTTTGTAAGTTTCTATAAGATCCCCTCTTAATCTCCTAAATTCCAGAGAGTATAAACCGAGTCTATCCAGTCTTTCTTCATAAGACAGTCCTGACATCCCAGGAATCAGTCTGGTGAACCTTCTCTGCACTCCCTCTATGGCAATAATGTCCTTCCTCAGATTTGGAGACCAAAACTGCACGCAATACTCCAGGTGTGGTCTCACCAAGACCCTGTACAACTGAAGTAGAACCTCCCTGCTCCTGTACTCAAATCCTTTTGCTATGAAAGCTAACATACCATTCGCTTTTTTCACTGCCTGCTGCACCTGCATGCCTACTTTCAATGACTGGTGTACCATGACACCCAGGTCTCGCTGCATCTCCCCTTTTCCTAATCGGCCACCATTTAAATAATAGTCTGCTTTCCTGTTTTTGCCACCAAAGTGGATAACCTCACATTTATCCACATTATACTGCATCTGCCAAACATTTGCCCACTCACCCAGCCTATCCAAGTCACCTTGCAGTCTCCTAGCATCCTCCTCACAGCGAACACTGCCCCCCAGCTTAGTGTCATCCGCAAACTTGGAGATATTGCCTTCAATTCCCTCATCCAGATCATTAATATATATTGTAAATAGCTGGGGTCCCAGCACTGAGCCCTGCGGTACCCCACTAGTTACTGCCTGCCATTGTGAAAAGGACCCGTTTACTCCTACTCTTTGCTTCCTGTTTGCCAGCCAGTTCTCTATCCACATCAATACTGAACCCCTAATACCGTATGCTTTAAGTTTGTATACTAATCTCTTATGTGGGACCTTGTCGAAAGCCTTCTGGAAGTCCAGATATACCACATCCACTGGTTCTCCCTTATCCACGCTACTAGTTACATCCTCGAAAAATTCCACAAGATTCGTCAGACATGATTTACCTTTTGTAAATCCATGCTGACTTTGTCCAATGATTTCACCACTTTCCAAATGTGCTGCTATCCCATCTTTAATAACTGACTCTAGCAGTTTCCCCACTACCGATGTTAGACTAACTGGTCTGTAATTCCCCGTTTTCTCTCTCCCTCCCTTCTTAAAAAGAGGGGTTACATTTGCCACCCGCCAATCCTCAGGAACTACTCCAGAATCTAAAGAGTTTTGAAAGATTATCACTAATGCATCCACTATTTCCTGAGCTACTTCCTTAAGTACTCTGGGATGCAGCCTATCTGGCCCTGGGGATTTATCGGCCTTTAATCTATTCAATTTACCCAACACCACTTCCCGACTGACCTGGATTTCACTCAATTCCTCCTTTGACCCACAGTCCCCTGCTATTTCAGGCAGATTATTTATGTCTTCCTTAGTGAAGACGGAACCAAAGTAGTTATTCAATTGGTCCGCCATATCCTTGTTCCCCATGATCAACTCACCTGTTTCTGACTGCAAGGGACCTACATTTGTTTTAACTAACCTCTTTCTCTTCACATATCTATAAAAACTTTTGCAGTCAGTTTTTATGTTCCCTGCCAGTTTTCTTTCATAATCTATTTTTCCTTTCCTAATTAAGCCCTTTGTCCTCCTCTGCTGGTCTCTGAATTTCTCCCAGTCCTCTGGTATGCTGCTTTTTCTGGCTACTTTGTACGCATCATCCTTTGCTTTGATACTATCCCTGATTTCCCTTGTTATCCACGGATGCACTACCTTCCCCGATTTATTCTTTTGCCAAACTGGGATGAACAATTTTTGTAGTTCATCCATGCAGTCTTTAAATGTCTTCCATTGTTTATCCACCGTCAACCCTTTTAGAATTAATTGCCAGTCAATCTTGGCCAATTCACGTCTCATACCCTCAAAGTTACCTTTCTTTAAGTTCAGAACCATTGTTTCTGAATTAACAATGTCACTCTCCATCCTAATGAAGAACTCAACCATATTATGGTCACTCTTGCCCAAGGGGGCACGTACAACAAGACGGCTAATTACCCCTTCCTCATTACTCAAAACCCAGTCTAAAATAGCCTGCTCTCTCGTTGGTTCCTGTACATGTTGATTTAGATAACTATCCCGCATACATTCCAAAAAATCCTCTTCCTCAGCACCCCTGCCAATTTGATTAACCCAATCTATATGTAGATTGAAGTCACCCATTATAACTGTTTTGCCTTTGTCGCACGCATTTCTAATTTCCTGTTTGATACCATCCCCAACTTCTCTGCTACTGTTAGGTGGCCTGTACACAACACCCACCAGCGTTTTCTGCCCCTTAGTGTTTTGTAGCTCTACCCATACCGATTCCACATCCTCCAAGCTAATGTCCTTCCTTTCCATTGCTTTAATCTCCTCTCTACCCAGCAACGCTACCCCACCTCCTTTTCCTTTCTCTCTATCCCTCCTGAATATTGAATATCCCTGGATGTTCAGCTCCCAGCCTACGTCACCCTGGAGCCATGTCTCCGTGATCCAGTATTTTGTATATCCAGTATATCTAACCCTGTACCTAATGTAGATATGGGGCTTGGTTTATCTGCTGAGCTGGTGAACTACTTCTGTTGGCAAGGGGCCAAGTATGCATCAGCTATCCAAAACAATGGGAGCACTGGCTGTTTAAGTCCCCTCTTCAGATAGCCATCCAGTAGTCAAAAATCTCGTAGAATGTCCTGTAGTGCCCCAGAATTGTATGCAGCAATATGTATTTGAAAATGTTTTCATAGTCACAGGTCCATCAGCATTTGCCTGCCATCAACAGATGAAACATATGTAGTGTCTGGGAGGTGAGGAATGCTTCAGATGGAGATAACAAGACCTTTTTTTGGTGCTGCCTTAAATTTTTATCACAACTAGGGAGCCTGAGTAGCCGCATGGGCTTTCTACACCCGACCTGCAGTGGTTGGCTGGTTAAATGTGTGCATGGAAGGCGGTTCTATTTTGCAGAGAACTTTAGAGATCCTGCATGTAGTGAAGGATGCGCAGCTTGTCAGAAACAATTGAAAGAAACATCAACCATCTGTTGAAGAGAAACAAAGGAGCTCTTATGGAGGTTTGTTTAACTCAATACCCAGTTTGAAGGCACCAACATACAGAATCTTGTATAGTTTTCTAATTTGGACATGGGGAAGAAGTGGGCAGGCTCACTAGTCTTTATGGTACAATGCAATCATTCTGGATTAGAGTTTTTTATGGCACTTTGCGTTATTCGCTTGTTACAGAAATTTGTGATGTATAAAAAACATACTTAATGGACCTGAAAGCAGAGTATGCATCAGATGTAAATATGGACAATGGGCAAGAAGCAAAATAGCCACAGACAATCTTAATTCCTAAAATACACGGAAACTCACCGCAGCGAAGAAATGACCTCTCTGTGCCTGTTTAACCTTGAAGCGTTTCACTTTCTGATGTATCCTTTTGTCTTTCGTCAACTGTGCTTCTGTAGCCCATTCACAATGCAGATATGAGCTAGAAATAGTAATAAGATCAACACCATATCAAAAAAACAACTTCACTAATAACAAAAACTACTGGTTTAGTCACTGATGCTGCTAAAACAAGTGTTATTAACAAAGCAGTAAAATATAGCACCAATATTTTACAATTTTTTAACCAAAATCTACAAATGTGCACCCATTTTGTTTGGTATTTGCATTAATAAAGCTTGTGTGGTGCCCAGCACTTATTCATCCAAAAACTAAGGAGGAAGTTTGACTTGATTTTCAAGGATGGAATTCACAAACGATAGAAGTCCACTGATGGATCTATCTAATTAGTCCCTACAGACCCTTCCACATTGACTAGCAATATTCCTTTTTCCTTTTTAACTTTATATTATGAATAAAACCATTTCTATCATTCCTTCTCCTGGTGCATGTCAGATCATATCTTGTTGCTTAACAATTAGGCGGGCGGCACAGCTGTTGCCTCACAGCGCCAGAGATCAGGGTTCGATCCTGACCTTGGGCGTTGGATGTGTGGAGTTTGCATGTTCTCCCAGTGACCATGTGGGTTACCTCCGGGTGCTCCGGTTTCCACCCACATCCCAAAGACGTGAGGGTTTGTAGGTTAATTGGCCTGTGTAAAGGGCCCCTATCATGTAGGGAATGAGGGAATGGGTGAGAAAGTGGGATAACATAGGACTGGTATGAACAGGTTAATCACAAAACCAATTATCTCAGCAATCTCACTTTCTCATGCACAAATTTTCTGGCATTTCCTTCCACAATGATATTTAAAAACACACATCACTGGAGGAATAGTTTTCAGGATGTGTTGAAAGGGATGTGAAATATATAAATTCAGGTATTTTTATTTTATTGTTAGTGCTTAACACATTTATCAAGAGTCAAGAGTCCCAGATAGAACAATGAAATTCTGCAGTGCACCAATAATAAGTCTACTGCAGTTCAGAGCCTATATGAGGTTGTAGTGTTTAATCGCCTGACGGCTGTAGGGAAGAAGCTGTTCCTGAACCTGGACGTTACAGTTTGCAGGCTCCTGTACCTTATTCCTGATGGCAATGGTGAAATGAGAGTGAGCCCAGGATGGTGTGGGTCTCTGATGATGGTGGCTGCCTTTTTGAGGCAGCGACCGATAAATCCCTTTGATGGTGGGGAGGTCGGAGCGGTGATGAATTGGGCAGTGGTCACAACTTTTTGCAGTCTTTTCCGCTCCCGTTCAAGTTGCCGAACCAGACAATGATACAGTCAGTCAATATGCTCTCTACTGTGCACCAGTAGGAGTTCAAGAGAATCCTCTTTGGCATACCGAATATCCGTAATCTTCTCAGGAAGTAGAGGCGCCGATGTGCTTTCCTTATAATTGCATCAGTGTGCTGGGACCAGGAAAGATCTTTGGAATTATGCACGCCCAGGAATTTGAAGTTTTTGACTCTCTCCACCATCGTCCCATTGATATAAACAGGATTGTGGGTCCTCATCCATCCCCTTCCAAAGTCCACAATCAGTTCCTTGGTTTTACTGATATTGAGAGCCAGGTTGTTGTGATGGCACCATTTGGTCAATCGCTCGATCTCACTGCTATACTCTGACACATCGCCATCTCCAATTCGTCCCACAACGGTGGTATAGTCGGTGAACTTGACGATGGAGTTTGCACTGTGTCCGGCTACACAGTCATGAGTATAGAGTGAGTAGAGCAGGGGACTGAGCATACAGCCTTGAGGTGCTCCCGTACTGATTGTTAATGAGGGTGAAGTATTTCTGCCAATTCGAACAGATGTGGATGAGGAGGTCGAGGATGCAATTGCAGGGGGAGGGACCTAATATTCTTCTCTGGACAATTAGCCCATCACAGTGCCACCGAATCAAATGTGAAGTTGACCATTTCGACATCCTCACTTTAATAACAATAACCATTATGCAAACTCACTGATGCAGCCAAAATTATACAATGATGATGTCTTCTATGATCAAATTAAAATCAATACTGGACTCTATATTCCATCTGTTGCATTTTGCTAATCTCCCAGTCTTTTTCCAACTAAATGAAATAATGAGTCAGAAGCTTGCTCCCTCATTTCCATTCAACAGCCAACTGCTAGAATTGATGCAAAAACAGCTGAGAATATCTGGGAGGACAATTTGTTCTCCCAATGGAAACCAAAAAGAAGCATTTTAATTCCAGAAAAAGCGATTTACCTCTTCATTACCCCGTGTTTTTGAACAAATATACTTTACAATAAAATCCTATTCACCCATGAGCTTTTCACACACAAGTTTCTATACAGGATCGTGTTAATTAGCTGACATGCATGCAAATCTTGTGCCTAAATGGAAATAGCAAAATCAAATTGAACGTCCACTGAATTTAACCCAGAGGTCGAAGTTTATAATATTTTTTTAAAAGTTGACTTACTAATTTTTGTACTTTACAAAAAATTCTTCAACATCTGCCATATGTCCATTGGCCACCTAAACAAAGAATCCGTTTGATTAAAATTACTTGTCAAACATTCATTATTAAATACATACAGGTGGCCCCTCCACTTTACAGCTGTTTGCATAATGGAAATTTGCTCTTATAGAATTCATTAATCACTATCCAAAATTTGATCTACAAAATAACATTTACAGAATGCTTGTGGAAAATAAGGTAAATGAATCAAAACAATCGTTCTTACTTCGGCTCACATTTCTTTATGCATGCGCAGATGACAAGGCATCATGTTGTGGAAATACTGTCTTTTTTGTCTCATAATACGGTCTGTTTTTCGTTTAGGTAGCAGATAGGTAGGATGAGGTAGCAGATTTTAAACCTGGCAGAAAGTCATTTGTTTGTGATACATTGGCGCAGCGGTAGAGTTACTGCCTCACATTGTTCGAGAACCAGGTTTGATACTAACTACGGATGCTGTCTGTGCGGTTTTACAACGTGGGTTTTCTCCGGGCGCCCCCTTTCCTCCCACGTTGCAAAGACGTGCGAGTTTGTACATTAATTGACGTGTGTAGGATGCGAAGGTGGGACAATGTGTAACTAGTGCACAGGTGATCAATGGTCAGCGTGGGCTCGTTGGTCTAATGGCCTGTTTCCATGCTGTATCTCTAAAATTCTAAAGAACACCTTACACTGTGGTATGGTTTAATGCATTTAGGATTGGGATAATTTAACAGCAAATACTAACCAAATGATGCTACCAGCACCAAGAGTTAAAACTCTCACAATTGATTAGACACCAGCCAATTAAGTTACAATCTTCACAACAAATAAACCAAAACCAGATGAAAATGAGCAATTTCCACGTTGAAAAGATTCCCACCTCTTTTTTCACCAGTCTTGAGGCCATAATTTTATCCACAATTGCAGCATCTTCTTCACTGGGGTTTTCCTAGGGAAAAGATGCAATTTTTAAGCAACAGACAGGTACTTCCAACATACATTCCATCATGCTGTCATGTAAAAAATTGCATGGGACGTAATGTCCTAGTTAGCCAAATGGACCTTAAAGTTTAAGGAAAATAAGTCATCTTAGATAATCATAAATTTGAGTTCAATTGAAAAGTGTCCCTTGAGGTTCACTGTTGAATGACGAGGCTGATTCACATTCACCCTTGATTAGTAAAGGTGTCAAAGGTGACGGGGAGAAGGCATGAGAATGAGATTGAGGGGGAAAAAATATCAGCTACGATTGAATGACGGAACAGACGGATGGGCTAATTCTGCTCCTATGTCTTAAAGGCCAAATTTTACTTTTATGGTAACATCTGTGAATTTTGCATTCACCAACACGACAGCATTTTTGAAATATTCACACAGATGTAGTTTATTACAGAAATTGTGCTGTCCGAAATCTTAAGTGCTTCCGGTAAATCTTTTGCAATGGACTCAAAGAAAATTCCTGAACGGATATGAATTTAAGCACTTGTCCACCAGTACTATAATAAAACAAACTAGTCACAAGCTCTAAGTATGTCTTTGATGACATTATTACAAATAACAAAGCTTGATAATTAATTTTACGGTTGGCTCTTTCATAATGTTTCAAAAATGTTTATATCATCAAGTTGATGTGTTATTCCAGCTTCGTGTGCATCAAGTGTTAACCTTTCTTTACACAATCCATAATACGAAAAGTTAATTAAAATTGCTTCCTGATATTCTGTTGATGAGCATTTTTAAATGAGATTGGCTGCTCAGCCAGCTGGATGATAGAGCTGTTGGTGCCAAAGATCCTTGCAAACTCCTCCCACGGAGGTTACTCGACCGTCCATTTCCTGAATACCACACCGATATTTTGCATTTATTATAAATGCAATTAGTGAATCTTACAGTCACATTCAAAACAAAACACAGAATGGAGAAATAAAAATATAACTCCAACGTATCTTTCTTAGCAGCGAAATTTAAGAAATTACATTACTGTCAACATAGTTTGAAAGTAAATTAAAAAATTCATGCTGCTGATGATGAAAATAATTGATCAAAAAACATGACGAATTTGCAGATAGTGGTGAAAATACTCTTTTCCTTGATATTGCCAGTAATGGCTTGAGCAGACAGGGTATTGTCAACTTTTAATAGCATACTTTAGACCATAATACATGGGAATGGAATTAGGCCGTTCAGCCCATCGAGTCTACTCTGCCATTCAATCATGGCTGATCTATTTTTTCCTCTCAACCCCATTCCCCTGCCTTCTCCCCATAACCTTTGATGCCCTTACTTAACAAGAACCTATCAATCTCCGCTTTAAAAATACCCAATGTCGGCCTCCACAGCTGTTTGTGGCATTCAACAGATTCACTTCCCTCTAGCTAGAGAAATTAATCCTCCACTTTAATTATATGAGCTACTAGACCTGTTGGGGGCGGCCTGCGGCGTCACACACACTAACCACCCCCAACCTCCCCCCTCCCCCCACACACACACACTAACCACCTCCACACGCACAAACCACCCCCATTGATATATTAATACTATTCATTCACTCCTTTCACCCCATCCCCGCCCTATCCACTCGCGCATTGCCCCCAACTCGCAGGTGTGGCTAGAGAGGGACACAGAGAGGGACACAGAGGGACACGAAGAGACACAGAGGGACATACAGAGGCTCACACAGAGGCACACACAGGGACACACACAGGGACACAGAGGCACAGAGAGGGACACAGTGGCACAGAGAGGGGCACAGTGGCACAGAGAGGGGCACAGTGGCACAGAGAAGGACACAGGGGCACAGAGAGGGACACAGGGGCACAGAGAGGGACACAGGGGCACAGAGAGGGACACAGGGGCACAGAGAAGGACATAGGGGCACAGAAAGGGACACAAGGGCACAGAGAGGGACACAGGGGCACAGAGAGGGACACAGGGGCACAGCGAAGGACACAGTGGCACAGAGAGGGACACAGGGGCACAGAGATGGACACAGGGGCACAGAGCGGGACACGGGGGCACAGAGCGGGACACGGGGGCACAGAGGGGACACGGGGGCACAGAGAGGGACACGGGGGCACAGAGAGGGACACGGGGGCACAGAGAGGGACACGGGGGCACAGAGAGGGACACGGGGGCACAGAGAGGGACACGGGGGCACAGAGAGGGACACGGGGGCACAGAGAGGGACACAGGGGCACAGAGAGGGACACAGGGGCACAGAGAGGGACACAGGGGCACAGAGAGGGACACAGGGGCCCAGAGAGGGACACAGAGGCCCAGAGAAGGACACAGAGGGACACAGAGACACAGAGGTTCAGAGGGACACACAAAGGCACATATAAAAGGACTGCGAGTCGAAGGGGGGAGGAATCACGTTACTCGCAGCGCGTTGAAAACAATGCGCACAGGCCGTGCAAGCAGAACAATTGTGACGTCATCAACCCATTTATTTTCTAAGTTATTTGAAATTTTTGAACATTTTCATAAATAATTCAAGAAATAAAGCTTGAAATTTTCAGGTAAGCCGATTTTTGACTCCAGGGGGTAAATCTCTACCGGAATATGTAAAAACGTTTCCGTTAGTGCGTCGTTTCTTCAAGTAGATGTGATCACACACAAACAAATAAATACACACACACATACATCCACATCCAAGATCAGAATAATAAGGATATTGTTGAACATCTATTTTTATCCAACTAATTTATGTGGCCTTTGCCTCTTATCAGCCACTAAACTATGCTAGAAATAATTGGAATGGCTCTCACCACAAATAATTGCACAGGTTGCTCAGCATGTAGAACCGCACCAGCCCTAGTTTTTCCTTTGGCAGACAAGCCATCATCATCATCAGAAACCTTCATTCCAGTGTCTTCGTTGTATTTCTTTCGTTTTACTTGTCTGTTCGATCGTCTTTTCTGTAAAATGAATTAAATCTTAAGATCAACATAAGAGTTTTGTGTTAGCCAATTCCTTGCAATAATTATCTGAATGCATAAAAGAGTCAAGAGTGTTTTGGTCATATGTCCAAAAACAGAACAATTAAATTCTTACTTTAAGTTAGTTTAGAGATACAGGCCCTTTGGCCCATCGAGTCTGCGCCGACCAGTGATCCACATATCTTATACACTGCAATTTACCATTTACACAAGCCAATTAACCTACAAACCTGTATGTTTTTGGAGTGTGGGAGGAAACTGGAGCACCCGGAGAAAATCTATGATCGAATCCGGGTCTTTGTGCCGCCCTTGTAGCAACACAACAGACAGGCTTACAAAATTCTTAAGGGGTTGGACAGGCTAGATGCAGAAAGATTGTTCCCGATGTTGGGGAACTCCAGAACAAGGAGTCACAGTTTAAGGATAAGGGGAAGTCTTTTAGGACCGAGATGAGAAGATCTTTTTTCACACAGAGAGTGGTGAGTCTGTGGAATTCTCTGCCACAGAAGGTAGTTGAGGCCAGTTCATTGGGTATATTTAAGAGGGAGTTAGATGTGGCCCTTGCGGCTAAAGGAATCAGGGGGTATGGAAAGAAGGCAGGTACAGGATACTGAGTTGGATGATCAGCCATGATCATATTGAATGGCGGTGCAGGCTCGAAGGGCCAAATGGCCTACTCCTGCACCTATTTTCTATGATTCTATGTAAACATAGTAGACACCAAAATGAATGAAGAATAATATTTAATATTGTTTTGTATTGTTAGAGAGAAAATCCTTCTCATAAAACATTGAACGTGTGCTGGATAATTTTGATGCCAGTTATTTGTCTTTCAGGGCCAAATACAGTTTGCAAAACAATCCTGACTGGAAAGAGTTAATGTTCATGGTTGCCTGGGAAACACTTTAGCCAGCACACTGTGTGGTAATCTCATAATCAGGTCATGCCATTTATTTGCTTGAGAAAAATGGAGGACTAATTTCTGTGTGGATCTGATGATCATTAGGAACAATTGGGAAAAATCAAGAACATATTATTTTGATTTTGCTCTATTTTTTTCTCTTTCTAACTTTCCATCTCTCTGGCCTTTAATTTAATTCCCCTTCTCCTTTACATTACTTCCTCTCGTGTCCTCTGTTCTGTCCCCCTTCTTCACATTTTCTTAATGATGTGTTTCAACTTTTCAGTGTGAACAAAGGTCCTGACCCAAAACATCACCTGTCACTTTTCTCCAGGTCCATGCTGCCAGGTCCGTGAGTTACTCCAGCATTTTGTGCCTTTTATTTTCCATTCATCTCTTGCCCTTTCAGATTAGTCGCAGTCCACTCCTGAATCCCACATGATTTTACCTCCTTTCCCCATTCACTCACACAGTCTATTCTTACACACATTACTTCTCCCTCCACTATGTTCCTCCCTGCCTTACTTGGTGACCTTCTCCTATCCACACTTGGATCACTCCTACACCCATCACAGTTCCTCTCCTTCCCTGCACACTGTATGTTAGACTAGGCACTTTCTGGAATTGTTTTACTCCTCCCAAAGCATTGTATATTAAGTCTTACCTGACATCCAGCGATGGGTTCTTTCTTTATTGAAGGCGCTGGCATTTGTTCAGCATCTGATCCCTCTGCTGATATGTCATTCCTCCTTTTCTTTATGGATGCTGTGGTAATCTGCTCAGAGTCCAACCCCTCTGCTGACAATTCATTTCTCCTTTTCTTTTTCTTGCCCAGTGTGATTATAATTTTGCTGTTGAACAACATATCAATAAGAGACAATTAATTTATTCATCTAAGAATTAAACTGGATGAAAATTTTCCCTGCGGGATGGGGAATAATAAATACAATCTTGCACTGCATAGGAGAATGTTAAAGAATGGCAGGTGCATCGTAAAAATTCATTATTACAGTCGATTATCCATCAACCCTCATGGTTGATATCTCCATGTCAGATGCAGAATCCTGAAATCAGAATACCACAAAATAAATCTTCATTGGAGTGGCACAGTAGCGTAGCAGTAGAGTTGCTGTCTTACTGAGCCAGAGACAAGGGTTCGATCCTGACCTTGGGTGCTGTCTGTATGGATTTTGTACGTTCTCCCTGCGACCACATGGGTTTTCTTCAGGACTCCGATACACCCAACCCCCCCGCTTCGAAGGAGTACAGGTCTGTAGGTTAATTGGCATCAGAAGAATTGTAAGTTGTTCCTTGTGTGTGGGATACCGCTGGTGTTCAGGGTGATCACTGGATGGCGCTGTCTCGGTGGGCCGAAGGGTCTGTTTCCACTCTGTATCTCTAAAGTCTAAAAATGTATTATGGCCTTGTCCCACGATGCGAGTTAATTCAAGAGCTCTCCCGAGTTTAAAAAATGAACGTAGCGGGTACGTCGGAGCTCGGGGACATCTCTTAGCGGCTCGTAACGCTAATGGCAGGTACTCGGGAAGACTCGCTAAGGGCAGGTAAGCTTGGGAAGATTTTTCAATATGTTGAAAAATGTCCACAAAACCCCGAGTACCGATGAGCGGCCATTACCGTAAATCTCAGAGTTCGAATCAGGACAAACTTGGGAGAACTCTTTGAATGAACTCGTACAGTGGGACAGGGCTTTTACCTTATTAGTTTACTGATCACAGCATGCAACCTATGTGGTGTAAGAAAATAACAAGTAAACTCAATGCTAACATTTATTTCAAGAGGGCTTGTATACAAAAAGAGATGTAATGTAGAGTCTTTATAAGGCGCTGGTAAGGCCGCTTTGGAATATTGTGAGCAATTTTGGGCACCATATCTGAGGAAGGATGTGCTGGCTCTGGAGAGGATCCAAAGGAAGTTTACAAGAATGATCGCAGGAATGAGTAGATTAACCTACGATGAGCGTTTGTCAGCAATGGGCCTGTAGTCGCTAGAGCTTAGAAGAATGAGGGGGGACCTCTTTGAAACATACAGAATAGTGAAAGGCTTTGTTAGAGTGGATGTGGACAGGATATTTCCACTACTGGGAGAGTCTAGGACTAGAGGTCATAGTCTCAGAATTAAAGGACGTTCTTTTAGAAAGATGAGGAGTGGCGGTGAATCTGTGGAATTGTTTGCCACAGAATGCTGTGGAGGCCAAGTCAGTGGATATTTTTAAGGCAGAGATAGATAGATTTTTGATTAGTACAGGTGTCAGAGGTTATGGGGAGAAGGCAGGAGAATGGGGTTAGGAGGGAGAGATAGATCAGCCATGATTGAATGGTGGAGTAGACTTGATAGGCTGAATGGCCTATCAAGTCTACTCCTATCCCTTATGACCTTAAGTAACCCTGCAGCTGTTTAAGACCATGGATATGTTTTCATCAGCTTGATAACTTTAAGTCATTTTAGTTGATCGCTGCAACTGTTTATGATCCACAATTCCTTGGATTCAGATCCTACTGGCAGCAAAATTCAAAGCAGTGACACTGTTGGCTGGCTGCTATATTCAAACATGATTAGATATACCAGAACTTGGGATAGAAATACAAGTCTTGGACTATTGGGTAAAATAAGTGATGGTGAATTAATGAGCTTCAGCAGCAAAAGCTGATGTCAGGCAGCATCGAGGGAGAGAATGGGCAATGTTTCGGGTCGGGGCCTTTCTTCATATCCAGTCTGGCTCATAATTCACCCATTTTCTTCTGATCTGATTGCATCCCAAACAAATTTCTACCTTAAAGTGCCCCTCATTTATAAGTGATATAATAAGTAAGTTTTAAAGAAGAAACTGCAGATGCTGGAAAATCGAGGGTACACAAAATGCTGGAGAAACTCAGTGAATGCAGCAGCATCTATGGAGCGAAGATAGGCAACGTTTCGGTCTGAAGAAGAGTTTCTCCAGCATTTTGTGTACCCTTAATAAGTAAGTTTATTGGCCAAGTATTCACATACAAGGAATTTTGCCTTGGTGCTCCGCCCAAAAGGAACATGACATACAGTGACAGTTCCGAATCTCAGAAAACACTAAATATTAATAATAATAAAACATTAATGATAAAACACCATTGATTAGGCATGTGAACCAACAAAATACCAGATCAAACGGAGGATACAGATTTTTGGCTGTTTAGTAGAGCAACTACGCGTGGATAAAAACTGTTTAAAAAATATATATATTTAGATATATAGTTAGATATATATTAGATAGATATATATAGTTAAAAAATATTTTCCAGTCACTTTACACCCCATCTCATATTAAGAATTGAAATGAGTGACTTAACACAGATTGAATGACAGTCTCCAATCCTCACCTAGGCCAATATCTATTGATGAATCAGGCCAGAGCTGGCAGACTAATTAAAGCTAATCACTACTGAACCATTTATTCTGTCCACCACAGTTCCAGAAGAGATTGGTGAATAGTAGTCAGTAGTGCAGCATTAGCCAATTATATTCATCTTAATCTGGTGGTCCTAATATGTCAGCAATAAACATTCAATTAGGAAGGTGATCATTGCGCGACTAAGTGAATAAAACGCAATGCTAGTTTTACAAGTCACATTATTGTCATGTGAAGCAAGTCTGGGGATTGGGAGAATTCTAAGTCAGGGGCAAAATCAACCTAAGAAAGTAGAATATGTAAATTAACTTCTAAATAGTATATTAAAAAATTGGAGAGTTTTTGTAATCATATAAAATTCTACAGAGCAGCAAAAGTCAGTGTTGGAGACAAAAGCAAAAAAATAGAATGGGAAACAGATCAATGGTTGAGGAAATGCAGCATTTACGACAAAATATTTAAGGCAATAACTACGGTTGAAATGGCAGGAATTAAGTGTCGAATGAATGTGCAGCTAATAGAGCTCCAGTGAGCCAGGTTCAATCCTGACCTACAGCGCTGTCTTTGCAAAGTTTGTATATTCTCTCTGGGGGCATCATGGGTTTCCTCTCGCATCAAAGGGGACCACAGAAACCTGTTCTTGCCCATAATTCTTATGTCCATTCTTTGCATCGGAGATTAACTCAGTACTGATAAGCAATGAAGACTGGACCCCGATCTGGATCTTTTCCACAATATCCTGAGCCTGGTCTGAGCAGCCGACTTCTTTTGCATTTTTGGCTGCAATGTTTGGCCTCTATTCTACCTGTCAATTAAACTAGTTTGTCTTCAAAAATCCCATTGCCTTGGTCACAGTAAAGATCCAAATGTAAAATAACCAATTGCCTCAGAACAAGCAGCAGAAAAATACACTGTAACATCAAGACATTTCACATAAATAACAGATGGCTACGGGCTATTTTTATGGTTTTCAACTTTTGCTTTTCAGGATCTGATTAGCATTATCAAAATAGGTTACATCAAATAGAATTTTAAAAGATAAACCTAAATGCCAGGAACTCTGTGATTGAATCTCAGCAGACAACATAGAGCTGCTGTCTCGCACTGCCAGCGATCCAAGTTTAATCTTGATATCTGGCACTGTCAGTGTGGAGTCTGCATGCCCTCCTTTTAATCATGTGGGTTTACTCCGGATGCTCTAGTTTCCTCCCACAGCCCAAAGACTTGCAGATTGCAGATTTATTGGTGACTGAAAAATCACCTCTTGTGTTAAATCTATGGGAAGTTGATAGGAGTTTAGGGAAAATAAAATGGAATATAAAGTTACATGGTCGATGCAGACTCGAATGAAGGGTCTGTGACTCTGCCTCAAACAACCATCAAAAATTGAAAACCAAACTGGAAAAGAGCAGGTACAAACATTATTGAATTGTATAATCCAATGAAAGCACATTACGTGACGTGCTCCTCACACCAAAACAGTCAAATGAGATTTGAAAAAGGGTGAAATGTGCATTCAAACCTATTTATCTGGTACAACCCAACCCAAATCACTTCTATTTCAGATGTTAACAGCATGACACTGTTGCCACCAGGCTGACAGACTGTCATGCATCAATGCAAACAGTGTAATGTAACCGTGATCAACTGTCACCCTGCTCAGGCATCTGACCCAGGGCATGAGGCCAACTGGCCACAGGTGGTCTCGCACTGCCTCGATTTCCCTTTGGATGTTGGCTAACAGCAACTGATGCTAAACAAAGGTTTTAAAGAGCTCTCTAGGAACTTGACAAATCAGTTGTGAAAAAAGAAAAATTAGAATGCAGGGAGCACCCACTGTCATTTCACTAATTCAGTGCAAACTTGGACACAGTTCCATTTTCTCTGACAAATGAACCAGTGGAAGTAAACAATGATACCGGTTTTAACTTTTAGGCGCCAACTAACCCAGTGATATTTTTCCTGGTATCTTTAACAGTGGTTTTGAAATTTTTGGATAAAATACTAGCTGACAAAGCATCTACTAAATCACTTTACCTTCAGCTCAACAGCATTAGTATTTTAATTTGTCCACAGTGATATTAAAGCAGCTTTTGGTTGGGGACATGGATATGCAGGGTATGGAGGGATATGGATCATGTGCAGGCAAATGTGCAGGATTTGCAATCATGTTTCGGCACAGATATAGTGGGTTGAGGGACCTTTTCCTGAGCAATACTGTTCTATGTAAGAAAGTGTGAGCAGCCTCAATACATACAGCACGAAATACAGCTTTTTTTTCTCTTGCTGAATAATGCAGTGGTCACAACATTTACCATTTGTACATGGAGGTACACACATACATTTATTTGCTGGTAATTTTATATCTGATTCACCAACATTTACAAATTTCTAAAGCATTATGAATAGACTTAGGGCAGTTTTCATACATTTATCATTTAAAACTGTTGAAGTCTAAGTCAGGTGAGATGTTCAACAATCCAGTATATCAATTTTAGGTAAACTATGATAGTCAAAGTTATGAGTGTGAATAATGTAAAGCAAAGGGGCACCCAGAATCACTAACATAATTCTGCACATTGACTTCCTCATTCACAGACCACAGACTGTTCGTATTGGTGGAAATGTGTCAGACTCGATAACAATCAGCACGGGAGCACCTCAAGGCTGCGTGCTCAGCCCCCTGCTGTACTCACTCTATACTCATGACTGCGTAGCCGGTCACGGTGTGAACTCCATCATCAAGTTCGCCGACGACACCACTGTAGTGGGATGTATCACTGATGGGGATGAGTCGGAGTACAGAAGAGAGATCGAGCGACTGTCCATATGGTGCCAGCGCAATAACCTGGCCCTCAACACCAGCAAAACCAAGGAACTGATTGTGGACTTTGGAAGGAGTAGGATGGGGACCCACAGTCCTGTTTATATCAACGGGCCGATGGTTGAAAGGGTCAAGAGCTTCAAATTCCTGGGCGTGCACATCTGTGAAGATCCTTCCTGGTCCGAGAACACAGATGCAATTATTAAGAAAGCTCATCAGCGCCTCTATTTCCTGAGAAGATTACGGAGAGTCGGTCTGTCAAGGAGGACTCTCTCTAACTTCTACAGGTGCACAGTAGAGAGCTTGCTAACTGGTTGCATCGTGGCTTGGTTCGGCAACTTGAGTGCCCTGGAGAGGAAAAGACTACAAAAAGTAGTAAACACTGCCCAGTCCATCATCGGCTCTGACCTTCCTTCCATCGAGGGGATCTACCACAGCCGTTGCCTCAAAAGGGCTGGCAGCATCATCAAGGACCCACACCGCCCTGGCCACACACTCATCTCCCTGCTACCTTCGGGTAGATGGTACAGGAGCCTGAGAACTGCAACAACCCGGTTCAGGAATAGCTACCTCCCCACCGCCATCAGGCTATTAAACCTGGCTCAGACAAAACTCTGAACATTAATACCCCTCCATCTGTTATTTGCACTTTATTAATGTATTAATTAATGTGTGTATTTAAGTATATAACTGTAGTCAATGCCTACTATGTTCTGTTGTGCTATGCAAAGAAAGAATTTCAGTGTCCTGTCAGGGACACATGACAATAAACTCTTTTGACTTTGACTTTTGACACATTGGCCCATCCTTCCCCTTAACTTTTTCTGGTCTAACAAACCATTCAGTTGATTCAATTATCATTTGACACCAAAAGTTAAATCAATCTTTTGGCTTATTCATATTCATGTCATTATTGTTTAAATACAATGACTGAAATGGTGATGGAATCACATTCAATAACAAAACAAGGTTAATAATAATAATTCAATATTAACGGAAATGTTTTGAGGCTAATGGGGAAACTGGCACAAGGATGGAAGCAGATGTTTCTATAATTCAATATAATTCCAAGACTATGTGGTAGCAGTCAGTCAATATTTGGATTTGGACATCACTATTTAAAAAACTAAGTGAATAATGGCTATGGGGCTCTGGATATTTTACGATTTTTACTTTTGTGAAGCGTCACAATATCTTTGTCTACTAAATGGGAAGTGTATAACTTAAAATCTTCTGTGTAGGAAGGAGCTGCAGATGCTTGTTTAAACCGAAGATAGACACAAAATGCTGCGGTAACTAAGCAGGACAGGCAGCATCTCTGCACAAGATGTGATTGGTTGCAAGCATTGTATAGGAGAACGAGCTCTCACAATTTACCTTATTTTTGCGATATCCTTTGGCTTGGAACATAAACCGGTTTTAGAGTTTTTTGATTCTTTATCCTTCTGTTTTGCTTTGCTTTTTCCCGATTTCCTTTCTTCCTTTCGAGCAGACCCAGTGGACAAACAGGCTGGGTTTACCACCCTGGGAATATTCTGCTCTCCACGTGCCTTTGCCTTTGCTATTGCTTCCGATATGATCCGATTGGCTTTCTCTTGCTTATTCTGCATCTCCTTCTTTCTCTGTTTGTTTCCAGTCATCAGCTGTGCATTCTGTGACTTGACAATCTGCTTCGCTTGTGGACTCGAACCATCAACAGTGGTCTGGGAGGAAGGTGGCTGCAAAATAACATATATACGTTATATTTCAAGGGAAATAATTGCTGTTGTATGCTTGAGCAAACACCAAGGTGCTGGAGCATTACCTGTACCCATCTATTAGTTGTCAAGCCTTGCCCTCCCCCTCCTACCTCCCTTTTCTTGCTTCCTTCCCCCTATTCCAGTCTGAAGAAGGGTCCCGATCCAAAACATCATCTGCCCATTACCAGCCCGACAGAGTTCCTCCAGCACATTGTTTTTTGGCACAAGTTTCCAGCACCTGCAGTTTTGTGTTGCAACTAAATACATAAATACTTTATGTATTTAATTGCAATTCAAATTATTCTGTGGTCCAGCATCAGATTTCAAATACGCATAGAAAATAATATTAAATCTATACATAATTACATTCCATAATATACATTTTCTAAAAAGTTAAGCTCTTTCCCCTACTGGAAAACTCAGCAAGGTGATCCAAGTAAAGCTATATTTGTATGTAAATAGAATAACAATGATAAGTGTCTCTCAAGCTAATCCAAATGGTCATATGCATCACATAACATATCCACATCTAGAGTACTCACTGTCAATATCTTGAGGGTTGAAGCCTTGATTATCCAGCATCAATTGACAAGGAGTAGCCATTGTGTACATATGCCCGATGTACACCTACTATAACAATGGCTGTATTCCCAACTCACCAAAGGGGAAAGTAAACAGCAAGGCCAAAAAAATTGATTTAAAGGCAACCTTGAAATAAACATCAAGAGATGCTTCACCAAGATCACAGAGAATGAGACAGAAAGCCAGTGTTAGGCTTTCTGGAGGAAACCTAACAGAGAAGCCCACCTTTATTAAAATTGTTTTCTACTTGTTCTAGATAAATACATACGGGACTTGTTTCAAAGTAATTGTGGTCTCATCCTGCCTTCTAACATTACCTATCCTGTTTGCTAGTGTGTCTACAGCTCTTGAAGCAGTCTCAGTCACCTGAGGACCCTTTGATGATAAATGTGAAAGAGATTATCTTCAACCCTGTGGGATCGCCAAGATAAAGCTAACCGTTCACAGTACTACAACGCATTTTATTCCCACAATGAGGCAAAGATTGCATGTTGCATAGAAAAATATACCATCCCACTCACATAA
This sequence comes from Okamejei kenojei, assembly GCA_035221665.1. Taxonomy (NCBI): domain Eukaryota; kingdom Metazoa; phylum Chordata; class Chondrichthyes; order Rajiformes; family Rajidae; genus Okamejei; species Okamejei kenojei. Next base: position 8,003,650 of record CM069147.1, on the reverse strand, counting down.
TATGAATGTCCTTAATAGGAGCTTTAATTCCACAGATTGATGGATTGAAAACAGTGCAGAAACATATTATTGTACAGAGTTATTAACAAATTGAGACAGACGATAGCAAATGGTTTTCAACGTAGGCCCACTTGAGGTCATATTTTATGAAATCAAAATCACAAAACCAAGTATTTTCTAAATTAAGAAATAGTAGAAATAGTGCGTTTAAAGAGATTTAGGGGGTCCATATACATAAATCATTAAAAATCAGAGACTGGTACACAAGATAAGTAAAGAATCTAAAGAAATGCTATCATTTTTACCAAGAGGAATGGATTATATGCTGATAGAGGTTATGCTATCCTTTACAAAGACTACATGTAGAAAGCATCTCCAAGTGTAGTTTAGATTTAGCAGATTTTACAAGAGTCGAGAATTAAAATTTAAGAATTATCTCACAAACCATGGATTATATTCTCTGGGACTCAGAGGGTTAAAGTTGTTTTATGTTCGCACTGAGGCAAACTAATAGGGGAGCTGAAAATAAACGATTTATCTTAGTTATAGACTTGATGACCAGTAGTAAATTTGGGAATGATGAGGTGTAGGAGTTAGGTCACAAAATAAATAGTCATACTTAATGGCAGAACAGGTTTCAAAGCCTTGAATGAGCCAAACTCAATCCAAACATCCATAAAGATCAAGCTCGGCGATTCCCCAATCAGCTGACAGGGGAATAAGTTTCCAACAGTTTTCCCACTCCCAGAGCTAGAACATTTATTAAGCAAATCTCAAGCATGAAGAATAGATAAGATTTTAGCGTGGAACCTGAAATGCAAAATTCTCCTAGAGAAAGACAATTCTAAAGGCATTAGATGACTATAATATCAATAAATTTCAAGTCATAGTGAATCTGGACATCAGCAAGTCATCACAGCTGTCATGAACTTGGCATCCGAGTAAACATTTGGACGAAAGGTGCCAATTTAAACAAAGTACGTTACATTTATAGATGTTTTTATACAATGCCACACATTACAGAAGGTGACAATAGAGAGGTATCTGTTTGCCATTAAAAGTGAAATTAAGGATAAATGCCTCATTCAGATATTTACACATCTTTGACGAAGAGAAAATTTCTTCCAAAGTAGCAAAGAGAAAATCCAAACACTTGGTATTCAACAAAATTGACTGCGTGTTTGTGGAAACTCATTGATATTTAAAATTCTGGTAAACCAGTAGAGAGGCTGCAGCTACAAAACTATAAACACGTTAGTTTATATTTTTCCAAGTCTTAGGTTTTCTCATTACGAGTAAAATAGCACAACCAAACTGCATGCACAATTTTAGAATGAACAAAAATAAAATAAAGATAGATATCAATTAAATTCTACAAACTAAACTGCAAATTATTGCCACTGGATCATACACAATATTGACTTCCCAGTCCAGATTTAAATAGAAAGAACAAAGGATCTAAAAGTAGATCTGAATACGTGACCAAAGCACCTTAGTTCAGCATCAACAATATTTTTAGGACAGCTTAACTACAGGCAAAGACATTAGCTGCAAAAGCTGTCACCATTCTAACAAGCTGTATATTATATGCAATCATAGAAAAGCTGAAAGGAACCTCGTTTAAAAGATGCATGTGTTTGTTTCCCCGGTATAACTGCAATTTTTTTACTCTGTTCATTATCCACCTGCTAAAGAGGCATAAACCAATGGCCTTATTCAGAGAGATTTAAACAAACAAGCTGTTAATATCATTACTGCACCAATTTTGAAATATGTTAAGGACACCACATTTACCCACTGCACCTTTCCAGGAATCTGAATAGCTTCCCGTTTAAATAGAGCAGTAAGATACATCTTAGTATGTCTGTGTTTCTCACCCATAAATGAGCTGCTGACTACAGCAAAGTAAATTGCCACCAGGCATTTCCAAACAGATTTTCAGGCCAATGCCAGTGCACTCCACTGGATAATATTTCTGCACATGCTTCATCAGCCTAACAGTAGCGCTGCAGCACTGGCAGGCAGTGGCAATCAAACAGCTTTCAAACATTGTGAACAAATGCCACCTTTAGGTCTGAGCTAACAAATAACACAAGACTAGAGAAAGCTGCAACAGCTAACATGGCGGTGCATGGCGACTCAGTCACCAGCCAGTAGAAAAGAAGGTTATGCAATCCCATTAGCCTTTAGTCCAAACCCCTCCTCCCACTTATTCAGTCTTTCACTTACCCTTCCTCTAGACCTCCTCACAGAAGCCATCTTTTCATTCAACAAAGGCTAGCCCTCCGCTGTTTCACCTCCGGCTTTGCTCGTGAGAAAGGCATTGAATGATAACTGCTAAGTGCCCTAGTTAGCGTGCTGCAGTGAAGATACACACTTGGCTTCACAAAAACACATTATGATTTTATCAACGTTTGTCCTCCCTGTGAATCAATACTGCCAAACATATAATCAGCGCACATCCTCACAAGGTAGTACTGCACACGGTCCTGTTTGCACATGAGAACATGTGAATATCTAATTAATAGAGGCTTATAAATCTCGTCTCCAATAAAGCTAAGTAAAATTATGCACCAAAGCATGAAAATGCATCTGTTGGAATAGAAATGTTGTTCAATAACTGTCGACATTCTGCTCACTTGGACCAGCAGATGGTGCTGCTCGTTGGTATTCTCTCAGGTTTTTATATAAAATGCCTACACCCCCATTCCCAACCTGCACCCTCCCCCCACCTAAAGGACTGCTTGCATCTGCATCTCTGTCTCTTCATCGTAATGGCTCAATTGTTTTTCTGTAAGCATACACTTGTTCTCATTTTTATGGTGTCTATACATAGATAAAGAACAAGACATTTGGAAGAAAATATATTTAGATAGGACACCAGCAATGATCTTATCCACAGAACAGAAAATTAAAGTAAATTGGATTTATTTTCCTTTGCTTTTTATTTAAAAAAAACTCATTTAAATTTAGATAGCAAGTCAACAGCAATCTTCATAGCAGAGCAAAAAATATTATGTTAGAAGATTTTGCCTGCAGGTAGGATACATGGCACAGAAACAGGCCAATCGGGCCAACCAGACCATGCTGGAATTGATGCTCCATTTGAGCATCCTCTTATTTTTACCTGAAGTAAATCTATTAGACCTTCTATTCTCTTCTCCAGCCTTCCCTTAAAGGTCCCAATGTTACTCATATTAGCCATAACCTGCTAATTATTGATTTTTTAAAAATTATTAGTATAATAATGAATGATTTAATGAATATCGTTTAACATTTGCTCAGTTCAGGCTCATTCTGCTCAATATCACTGGAACAGACAACTGGTAAAATTGACAGATTAAAAAACAAAATTAAGATAGTTGCCCAGTTTTAGCATAAACAGTGACAGCTACGCAAATACAAAACCAATGGGAAGCCTATGTCTATTTCATGCTTATGAATATGGGGGATGAGAAGACATTATTTATAAGGCAGAATTTAGCAGTGATTTCCATCTACAAACTACAAACCAGAAAAGTCACCAGATCATTGCCTTGTCAACACTGCCTTCACAGATCCAGGGCTGGGTTGTTATAATCACCTATGTCACATAGGTTGGGATTTTAAGCAGGTTGAGGTGAAAATGGGAAGATAGAGAGTCAGAAGACAGATCCGTCGAGGGAAATAAATGTGAAGAAACTGCAAGCTAGGTTGAGATCAGAAACGAGCAACAGCAGATGCTGGTTAATGCACAAAATTACATGGATAGGCGACGTTTTAGGTCAAGACACTTGTACCTTTCAACTTTTTTTTAAAGTCTAGAGTTTTTGCTTCGCCATAAAGGCCCATTGTACTGAGAGAAAATGGCAAAAACAAATTTGGACAGTAAGAAGTATTAAAAGGCTTATACTTTAAATGGATTGCAGAATGTAGCATGCTTATGGGAAGTGAAGAAAAATACACAAATAATGAGGGATATTCTTGAAATGTGATAATGGTTCTGATTAAAGGTTCACGAACACCTGACTGTGGTCCACATGTCAGTTTCCAGCAGATAAATCATTTGAATCAGCGTTCAGTTCTCATAAAACATGACAACAAGATCCGTTTGCCAACAGAACAAACAACAATGGAGTGCCAGCTGAACATTTGTTTCTCCCGTCTGACGGCCTGTGAAACCCCGCATACAACTGCAAGTGACAAGGTAAACAATTCTCAGAATACCACTTGCACACCAAGTCCACCAACACACCGTGCCAGTGCAAGGCCACATCAGCTCATTCACCGGAGAGAAATGGCCGCCTAGCCTTGTAATGTGGCTCCCTGCTAACATTGCACTTTTGCTAAAAAGGAAAGGATAAACCAAGTAATTACTTTGTGACAGCACGCTTTAATAGAAAGTCAAATAATAAATAATTTCAAAAGGCAGCCGTAGAATTTGACAGCACCAGTCCAGATATATTACACTACCCGTTTGAAAACAAAAATGGGATTCCTCCCCCCAGTTTTAAAGCGGAAATATTTATAAATGAGTCAAATCAGAAAAAGGTATAAGAAATATACAACTAAGCAATGGAAATTTAACAATATACCTTAATTACAAGATTTAAAAAAAATAACAGGATACTGGAATTGCTGAAAATTTAATTTTCCATTTAATATTTTTCTTCTTTTCAAAATCGCACAGCACACACTAATTGCTTGCCTGGACGTTGTTATGATCCACTCTAGGCTTTTAGCATGGCTGATTTGTTAGCAGTCCTTCAGAAGTAGATGTCACCTGAGCTGTAAGAAAAGTATACCAAACAAATGCGCTGCCTCAAATATCCTCTGTCAGCATTAGCATTTCTGAAAATAATTGTAATTGTTTGCCATTTCTGTTTTTAAGATCAGAAAAGAAAAAGGGCAGCATCAGAATGCATTGAGATTGGCACGGTGCAGGTGAACAGATGTAACTGTGCAACAGAGACAGTGACTGGCAGAGTTCCCACAATTTGACATCAGGAAATCCAAAGCTGTCCTTTCCAGACTCGCTAAAAGCACAAAATCCTTGCCAGTGACTCCACCCCTTCCCTTGTCTGCTAGCTTTGGCCAAACATGACTGCAGCAGACCAGTTTACAACCAGACTCCGCTTCAAACTCCACACACTATTCACAAACGTAACTGTTTGTTGCTCCCTTCGAGGGATGTAGGTGGATCGAGAGGTCTGGATAGACCCAAATTTTACACATACACACACACACACACACACACACACACACACACACACACACGAGTAGAGTCACAAGACAACTTAGATTTTAAATACTGCAAGTACTGAATTGTTATTCTTGTTCAAGTGCAAAATCACAAGTCACTCAAGAACTCAATCCATTTAAAAGTCTGAACTATAAATCCACTAGTTCTCTAACATGCAATGGATGGATAACATCTTGCATTTATATTATGACGTGGCTGACATCTCCAAAGACAGGGATGATATCAACAGCGCCATTAAGAGGACAAATGTGAAATACTTGATGTCATAAACAAAATAAAATAGAAATTATTACAGAATGAGCACCTCCGTGAATAAATCGGCAGCGTGGATAGATGCAATAATTTTCGAGTTGGTAAAAGAATCAAGGAGGAAGTAGTGGAGTCACTGGCCATCATTTTATAATCCTGCCCTTGAGTATAGATTGGTTCAGGAGGATTGGGCTCACTGCTAACATTGTACTTTTGTTGAAAAAGGGAAGGAAGGGATAAACCAAGTAATTACAAACCAGTTAAGTTAACTTCAGTCATGGGCAAATTAATGGAATGAATTATTTTGGAAAGGTACAGATTAATCACAGAGAGTCAGCATGGATTGATTAAGAGATAATTCATAGACCAACTGACTAACTTCATAGAATTTTGTTGAGGAGTTAGTGGACGGTCAATGTGGGCAATGCATTTGAGAAATTCTTGCATTTTTGCAAGACTTTTGAGACAATTCCCCGTCGCACACGTCAATAAAATAAAAGCACCATGGTAATAAGAAGGCTGCAGCAAAAATGTGATCCACAATTGGCTGAGTGGCAGGAAGCAAAAGGCAGAGGTTTGTAGAATGTGTAGAAAGGAACTGCAGATGCTGGTTTAAGCCGAAGATAGACACAGGTGTTGGAGTAACTCAGTAGGTCAGTCGAACCCGCTGTGTTACTCTCGCAATTTGTTTCTATCTTTAGTAAAGGTTTCCAGATGTTTTTGTGACCGTCACTAATGAGGTTCCACAATACTTGACAAATTCCTTTTTTGTAAGGTATATCAATGACTTCTAATGTATATTAGACTAAAGTATAAGGGGTTTGATAAAAAAAATGCAGCATGGAAGTATGCCATAAAGATATGGCGTGATGAGGAACACTGACAAGGGACAATGTCCACAAATACTTTAAAAGGACAAGATGCTTTCCTTATTAGCTAGACCACTAAATTTAAGAGAAAGGTGGTTTTGTAGGAACTGTAACTCCACCTGTTGGACCACATCTCAAGAAACATGAAATCCAGGAACAACCGACCGCACCCTGGATGATGCAGGAAAATTTAGGAGGTTGCAGGGACAAAAGTCAGGATAGGATATTATGTTCCTTTCTTATTAACAAAGGCAGCTTAGGGAGACATAGAGGTGTATAAAATTATGAATATCTTAGAAGAACAGGAAATATCCATTTCCATTAGCAGAAAAGGTGAAAAAGCAGGGGTCACAAACTGAAACTTATTGGTAGAAGGATTAGAGAGTAGATGAACAAAATACATTTCTCTCAGATCTGGAACTTACCATCTTTAAACTTGCAGTATAGGGTACAAACTCTCATCACATATAAAAAATGTTTGCATGTGTCCTCAAAGTGTCATGACTTGCAGGGCCATCATCCTGATGTTGGGCATTGGACTTGGGTTGAGTGGCCCAGATACAAATGAGCCAATGTGTCTACCTCTGTGATAAAATACCTTTGTCCCAAAGCAACTCACAGGAGCAATATCAAGAAAAGAAAAATGATATTAACCCTCCAAGGAAATGTTATGCCAGGTAAAAAATACTTGGCCAGAGTATGGAAAAAATATCATTGGAGAAAAATAATAGGTCGCATTTCAGCTCAGGACCCTTCTTCAGACTGAAGAATGGTCTGAAGAAGGGTTCCGACCCGAAACATTACTTCTTCCTTGTCTCCAGTGATTACTCTAGCACTTTGTATCTGCCTTTGGTAGAAACCAGCAGCTGCAGTTCCTTCCTACACATTACAGAGAAGGCCTTCCTGAATCTGGGTAACAAAAAGCATGCAACCATTAGGAGAGCAGTACAAATTATAGATGCACAGAAAATCAGTACAGCAAGTGCACGTTGTTATTGAGGGGAGCGTAGTCCAAGAAAGTTATTGCTGAGGAAAAATGCCACAGACATATTTAAAGTATTAGACAGAGAATTTTTACACTCTTGTTCTTTAGGCTAGCAGCCAATCCAGGTCAGGAATGATGGCCAACAGGATTTGGCGCAAGTAGAAACAGGTGCAGTAGCTTCATGTGACAAGAATTAATGTCACTGCTTTAAGGCACATAAAATCAACAAAACACCTCTGGCATGAAAACCAAAAATGCTGGAGAAGCACAGGTCAGGTGACATTTGTGGGGAGAAAAATCAAGTTAATATTTAAGATCATGTTAACTGAACAATTAAGTTCAGCGCAGTTGCTACCTGACCTAGGAACAAAACACAAAGGGCTGGAGTAACTCAGACAGGTCTCAAAGCACATGTTCCTTGTGTCTCCTCCACAGATGCTACCTGACCTGTTGAGTTACTCCAGCACTTTGTCTCAAGATTCCAGCATTAGAAGTTCCTTGTGTCTTTTTGATTGAACTACTGTTTGCTTCCATCAGTTTTTAAATTCATATTTCAGATTTCCAGCATTTGCATCTTGTTATTATGAGTGCCCCTCTGGCAAAACATAAATCACATCTCAATAATGATGAAGATGATGATGATGATCATATTGGACATGAGTGGATTAAAATTATTTTCTGCCTTCCCAGCTGGGAAAGAAAGGGAATTTAAAGATCACCCGTATAAAAATGAACAAAGGGAGAACTTTGAAAATGATTATTCACTTATAACTTCTTACAAAATATATAACCATCTGGTCAATGTCTAGTGAGTAGCTTTGCATTGATTTTATGTATTAATAAAAGGAAAAGTCCAAAAACAGTCAATAATTGTTTTTGAAGAATTGTATAAGCTTTCCAGTTAAAAACTACTATTTGGATGTGGTGAAATATATATATATATATATGGAAAAGTGCTACATCTGAAGTAATTCTGAATCATTTGAAACGTGTGGATGTTCTCAGTGTGATTAAACCTCAGAATTGCTGAAGGCACCAATGCCCCCGTCTGTCATTAGTAAAAACTGTTGAAGGATCAAACACGTGTTGTCTCTGTGAACTAATGTTTGTTAACCATTGTGCTTTGACAAATTTGTCAAATCAATGCAAACTTTTGTTACACCATGAACATTATAACTCAATACATCAAAAGTTAAATATTAAACAAATTTAAGTCTAGATAATATGCATGCAGAAACATGAAGCTGCCACCGGAAGACAAGATCACAAAGGATCATTTGCACAGTACAATAAATTACGTCTTTATTTCATGTAGTGAAATTAAGGGAATACAGTTTTATCGCGTCTTGATCAGCACCGTACAAATATAATACGCCATGATTAGTTTCTTCATCTTGGCATTGTGCATAGCACACACACACACTGTTCTGACAGTTGCACAATTCCAGTTGAGTGTTACAGCATAAATATACATTTTACAAACATCTGAACAATGAGACATTGGAGGACCAATGGTAGCAAGAAAGGGCAAGGAATTACCCTTCAACATTCAACACACTGAATTTGTCTTGCATGCACATTCAAATGGATGGAGACCAATTATATGCCAAACATTCCCAAAGTGGAGTAGTGCGAATATAGGCACAATAATAATTTTCAAAGAAATTCATGCCATCTTGGACTGCTTACATTTCTAATAATAGCTCATTATAAAAAAGGTTTCTCTCGAGTAGTGGGAAATTGATCCTCAGAGATATTTAAACAAAAAGATATAGGTTTAAGCGAGGAGTAAAACATTTATAGGGGATTAGAAGATATTAAGGTGATGATTTTCCTCCGAGTGTGGCTGAAATCTGACATGCACTAGTGGAGTCCAGTACGCTTAGAACATCCAGACTACAGGCAAATTCTTAAGGGCCTGTCCCACTTGGCCGTCATTTGCGCCTTATTTACGCGTCACGCGTGATGTCATTGGACTATCCTGCGGCGCTTGGTGACGCATGGTTACGCACGATGATGTAACCATGCGTCACCACGCGATACACGTGAGACCTCGGGAGGCCAGCGTGCGACGCCAATGCATCAGCGTGCGTACACGATACGTCATGCATGTGCCGCACGAGGATTTCGTGCAGCACGAAATCCTGGAGCACCACGCTATACCGCGCGCAACTCCACGTCTCTCCACGCGCCCGTCCCATGTTACCCGTGCGTCACAACGCGACAACCACATTTTTGGAGGTCGTGTAAATGGTGCGCAAATGATAGCCAAGTGGGACAGGCCCTTTAGGCACTTCATTCCGAAGAACTGTCATTAAAAAATAGTAATTTTCCCCAAAACCAATATATATGTACATATTATAATCTTATGTATGGACTTGGAAAGAGTCATTATCCTAGCAGCAAATTTTAAATATAATGTTAATGATATTCAGTTGATTAATTGAATTTCCATTTAAAAAGTGTCCTCCGTAATTGTGCTCCTTTAGATTACCGACTTCCAGCCATAACTATGAATTTCTATGCAGATTTTTTTTCTTTTTGCTTGCTCTAAGGAAGAAATATAAAATTATATTGTTGTGGGATGATCGTATTTCCACCTTTCATTTATATTGTCTAATCTTCCATGAAAGTGGCATCATAGGTATATAGGGTGATCAGTCAGAGCATTAAGTATAGAAGTTGGGAGGTGATGTTACAGTTGTACCAGACATTGGTGAGGTCACATCTGAAGTATTGTATTCAGCTTTGGTCACCCCGTTATGTTGTTAAACTGGAAAGGGTGCAGAGAAGATTCACGAGGATGTTGCCAGGATGCAGGCTAGGACTTTATTCCTTGAGGCATAGGAAGCTGAGGGGTGATCTTATAGAGGTGTATAAGGTCATGAGAGGAATAGATAGGGCAAATGCACAGAGTATTTTACTCAGAGGGGAATGAACCAGAGGTCAACAATTTAAGGTGTCAAGTCACATTTATTTATATAGCACATTTAAAAAACAACTCTCGTTGACCAAAATGCTTTACATTTGTTATAAGAGTAATATACACAAGCAGGCTACATACATATATACAAATAGCCCTCACTCAGAGGACATCAGGAAAGGCTTGGGAGAACAGATACGTTTTTAGACTAGACTTAAAGGAGTCGATGGAGGGGGCAGTTCTAATGGGGAGGGGGATGCTGTTCCACAGTCTAGGAGCTGCGACCGCAAAGGCGCGGTCGCCCCTGAGCTTATGCCTAGACTGCGGGACATTCAGCAACCCCAAGTCAGCCGATCTGAGAGACCTGGAGGTGGTGTAGTGGGTGAGAAGATTTTTAATGTAGGTGGGTGCAAGCCCATTGAGGGCTTTGTAGACAAAGAGGAGGGTCTTGAAATTAATTTGGAACCGCACAGGGAACCAGTGGCGAGAGGCCAGGATCGGGGTGATGTGGTCCCTTATTCGGGTGCCCGTCAGGAGTCTCGCTGCGGCATTTTGGACCAGTTGCAGGCGGGACAGGGAAGATCCGCTGATGCCACTGTAAAGGGAGTTGCAGTAATCTAGGCGGGAGGAGATAAATGTATGGATGAGCTTTTCGAGGTCATCAAACTGGAGGAATTGTTTTATTTTAGCTATCATCCGAAGCTGAAAGAAGCGAGCTTTTACCACGGCATTGACTTGTTTGTCAAACTTCAGTGCCGAGTCAAATATCACGCCAAGATTTTTGACGTGAGGTTTGAGTAGTGGGGCAAGGCTTCCACGGCTGCCTGCTATCATTTTGATTGAGTCCGAGGGGCTGAGAAGGATGACCTCAGACTTCCTCTCGTTTAGTTGGTGGAAGTTCTGGGCCATCCAGCACTTTATATGTTCGAGGCAGCGGGTAAGGTTAAGCAGATTTGATTGTTTTTTGGGCTTCACGGGGAGGTACAGTTGTATATTGTCTGCATAGCAATGGAAGGAAATGCTGTGCCTTTCAATGACTTGGCCTTAGGGGAGCATATACAGGGAGAAGAGAATTGGGCCAAGGATGGAACCTGTGGTACCCCACAGCAGAGGCTAGCTGGGGAGGAGAAAGAGTTGCCTAAGTTAGTAGAGAAACTCCTACCTTTGAGGTAGGAGATGATGGGGGAGAGATTTAATAGGAACCCAAGGGGCAACTTAATTTTTGTAAACAGGTAAACTTTAAACATTAAACTTTTAAACAAGTGAATATATGGAACGAGAAGCCAAAGGACAGAGATGAGGCAGGTGTCATCACGATGCTTAGAAGACATTTGGACAGGTATATTGGACAGGTATATGGTTTAGAAGGATATGTTCCAAATACAGGCAGGTGGGATCAGTGTAGATGGGCTATGTTGGTCAGCGTGGGAAGTTGGGCCAAAGGGCCCATTTCCATGCTGCATGACTAATAAAAAAAACTAAAATCATGGGAAAAACAGCAACCTCGGATGTCTATACACACATCCATTGCATTCTTTTTACTGTTGTGTGTAATTGATAAGGAAACAAATCACTCAATTTCTGGTTTGCCTGGTTTGGGAGGAAAAAAAAAGTAAGTGCCCTTTTTAGGTTGCAATGACTTTTTTCTCGAAAAGGTAAACAGCAGCCAAACTTCTTTTTGACATGGGAGAATTTACATAAAGTCAGACATTGGCAAGATGAATCTTCCATAACCCGACGACTGTCTATACCTGAAATACCAAGGAATAAAAGGCTACAGATCAAGTGCTCATTGTGTAGATGGGTGCTCAATGGACGTGAGCAACAAGGAGGGCTTGCTTCTATCATGCATGACTCTAGAAAGGCCAGACTAATAAAGTTATTGTTTCAAGGGTCACAAACTCACAGGAAAACTAATTAGAATAAAGATGTAACAAACTATGTACATTATGTCTGAAGAAGGGTCTCGACCCGAAACGTCGCCTAGCTCCTTCGCTCCTTAGATGCTGCTGCACCCGCTGAGTTTCTCCAGCCTTTTGTGTACCCATGAACTATGTACAGGTTGTTTGAAAAATATGTTACTTGCCTAAGTGCAAGTTTAATTGAAAAGAAAGTGAAAATAAATTAACAGTCCAAGATGATATCATGGGATATAGGGAATAATTAGGCATAACGTGAAGTTAAGGTAAAACATTAGCCATGAACTTTTTAAATGGCAGCTCTGCCTCGAGAGTTTTAATTGTCCACTAATCATCTGATTCTTCTGATAAGAGTCATAGAGTTGAAACTACCCACACCAGCCAACATGTCCCAATTACACTAGCCCCACCTGCCCGCATTTGGTCCATATCCCTCCAAGTGCTTATCTAACAGTTTCTTAAATGTTGGTATAGTCCTTGCCACAGCTATCTCCTCTGACAGCTTGTTCCATACACCCACCACCCTTTGTGTGAAAAAGTTACCCCTCAGATTTCTATTAAATCTTTTCTCCTTCACCTTAAACTTATGTCCTTGAGTCCTCGATTCACCTACTCTGGACAAGAGACTGTGCATCTACCCGATCTATTCCTTTCATGATCTTATACATCTCTATAAGATCACCCCTCATCCTCCTGCGCTCCAAGGAATAGAGTCTCAGCCTACTCAACCTCTTCCCATAGCTCAGACCCTGTAGTCCTGGCAAAGACTCACTGACCTATAGTTGCCAGCATTATCCCTGCAGCCCTTCTTGAACATTTGCCACCCTCCAGTCTTCCGGCACCTCTCCTGTATTTAAAGACGACTCGTAAATCTCAACCAGGGCACCCTCAATTTCCTCTCAGGTTTCCCACTTTATCACAATGATCGTAACACTGACCCACAATGATCTTACCACTGCAGCAGGGGTTGGCCATTCAGCTGCTATTCCATTTTGAGATATGTGTACCAACTTGGTATTATCCCCAATAAAAAGACCAAGTGCTGGACTAACTCAGTCTGGGTCAGACAGCATCTCTGGAGAATATGGTTAGGTGACATTTCAGGTCAGGACCTTTCTTCAGATCCACGTTTTTCAGACATGCTGCCTGACCTACTGAGATGCTCCTGTACTTTGTGTTTTTTTTTTGTAAACTAGCATCTGCAGTTTCCTTGTTTCTTCACTATTATCCAACTTGCTTACCTTTTGATTCCCTTATCCAATAAAACCTTGCTGCTCACAATACTATTAAGTCTTTAGGAAGTGTCTCAGATTTTACTACCTTGTATGTTTCCCAAGGCCTATTTTTAATTATAAGGTTATATCCACTTTTTACAATTCCAACAGCGAAAATGGTCTCTTATTCTTTCAGCATTATAAATTCAATTCAATTCAATAAACCTCTCAATCCTCCAAATTCAAGCCATGTTTATAATACCTAACCCCATACGTCTAATTCTCGAAACCCAAAACATTTTGGCATGAAGGGTAATACTTTAACAAAGTACACATGAAATAAGCATCAACCCAGAGATTACTTCTTTATACAGGCTTATAATCAGAATCAGCACCCACAAATGAATGGTGTCTAAACAGGAGCATTTTAATTAAATTTCTTTGGTTTGTGTGGCAGCTACGCATCTTTAATTTCTGACATGTTTTAGCGCCATAGTCTTACAACGTGGAAACAGGCCCTTCAGCTCAACTTGCCCACTCCGGCCAACATGTTCCATCTACACAAGTCCCATCTGCCTGCATTTGGCCCATACGCCTCTAAACCGGTCTGTCCATGTACCTGTCTAAATGTTTCTTAAACATAACAATAGACCCTGCCTCAACTACCACTTCCGGTAGCTTTTCCATAAACCTACCACCCTTTGAGTGGAAAAAGTTACCCCCTCAGGTTCCAATTAAATCTTTTCCCCCCTCACCTTAAACCTATGTGTGCATTCACTCTTTGTGAACATGGGTCTTTGGGGCACACTTATGGTGCTTTATTGACGCTAATAAGCATATTAAATCATGTGCAAAGTTGTCAACCAGCTATTTAGCTCAACATCAATAAGGAGGCAATCAACCTGAAGACAAATACTATAATCTTCATAGGTAGACACAAAATGCTGGAGTAACTTAGCGGGACAGGCAGCATATCTGGAGAGAAGAAACGGGTGACATTTCTGGTCGAGTCCCTTCTTCAGACTGAAGAAGGGTCTCGACACGAAACGTCACCCGTTTCTTCTCTCCGGAGATGCTGCCTGTCCCGCTATGTTACTCCAGAATTGTGTGTCTACCTTCGATTTAAACCAGCATCTGCAGTTCTTTTCTACTATAATCTTCATGTTTCAGAAGTGTGTGTGCAGAGTTTATGAGGCCAAGAGTTGCGCTGAGAACGGAATCTATGTTATCTTTTGTTGTGTCTGATTTTTGCTGTGCTGTTCCATCTCAGCTTGAAACAAAACCTTTAACGCTGTAAGGACATCTTTTACTTGAAGGACGTTGGGAAAATGTTAACTTTGTACAATTGGTGGTTATGGCAATGGTCTCGCTTTGGACTGTTGCCATTTCTTGATCATTGCCTCCTTGGATCGGTCATTTTTACACCTTACATTCTCTTTGTATCCATCCATATCTCCAGTTTCCCTCTCCCCTGACTCCAGTCTGAAGAAGCGTCTCTACCCGAAACATTATCCATTCCTTCTCTCCAGAGATGCCGCCTGTCCCGTTGAGTTACTCCAACATTCTGTGTCCATCTTCGGTGTAAACCAACATCTGCAGTTTCTTCCTACACACTAAAGTGCACAGATTGCCAAAGCAGGGATTATTATGGTTGTGCTCATCATTGGCACCTTCACCGACAGGTAGCTTCGACCTGTCCAAAATTACACAAGATAACTTTAAGTAATCTCATTTCTTAATCTTTAAAATACATTTCACATGCACACTTAAAAACTAAAAGCAAATGTCTTGCTTTCAGATTAAGATTGCAAAAATTTCTACAAAAAATGTAAATAATGCAATGATTTCCCAGGATTTGATGGCTGAAAAATGATAGGAGGCCCTTCTTAAACATTGTTTTGAAGGCAGGCATCAGATCTTCCTCACTGACGCACTAAATGTCTTTGGATTATACTAATACTTAGAGGGAAAATTGATTTCCTTGGTCCCTGCTGAGCCAAATTATAGTGTTTCCATGGGGGAAGAGAAAAGCTTTCAAAAGAAAAAAGGGACTGAAAATAAATAAAACTGCAAATACTGGAATCTGAAACAAAATCAGAACTGCAAGAACTCACGCATTATCTGCGGAAAGAGAACAGGGGAAGGGTTGCTGACCCAAAACATTTTAGACTTTCTATTGTAAACACAAAATGCTGGAGTAACTCAGCGGGAAAGGCAGCATGTCTGGAGAGAAGGAATGGGTGACGTTTCGGGTCGAGACCCTTCTTCAGATTGATGTCAGGGGAGTGGGCGGGACAGAGATAGAATGTAATCGGAGACAGAATGGTGGGAGAACTGGGAAGGGGATGGAGAGAGAGGGAAAGCAAGGGCTATTTGAAGTTAGAGAAGTCACTGTTCATACCGCTGAGGTGTAAGGTACCCAGGCAAAATATGAGGTGCTGTTCCTCCAATTTGTGTTGGGCCTCACTCTGATAATGGAGATGGCCCAGGACAGAAAGGTCAGATTGGGAATGTGAGGGGGAGTTGAAGTGCTGAGCCACCGGAAGATCAGGTAGGTTAAGACGGACTGAGCGGAGGTGTTCAGCGAAACGATCTCCAAGCCTGCTCTTCGTTTCGCCGATGTACAGAATTTGACACCTGTAACAGTGGATACAGTAGATGAGGTTGGAAGAGGTGCAAGTGAACCTCTGCCTCACCTGGAATGACTGTCGCTTAACTGACCGAGCTATTCGGACATTTTTGTTTTGGTTGAATACAAGTGAAGCTGATAAATCTTTACAAGAAAAAAAATAAACAAAATGTATAGAATATGATAATGGCCAGAACATCCGTTTAAAATGGTGTTGAATAAGGGATTAAATATTGGGAAAGGGGTAACTGCCCTCCACCTCTTCAAAATAGTCATTGCACCTTTTATACCTGCCTTAGGAAACAGATGGGATCTTGCCTCTCATATCAGAAGCAGGAATAGGTGAGTCAGACCCTCATCCCTGCAATATAGATGACTGTCACCTCAACTTCACACCTATCACCGGCCATCATTTACCCCCACCCTTTATTCCAAGCAACTCAAGTGCAGCCCTCCCTCCACACTGCTCTGTGGTATCATCCTGAAATGGTCAAGTCTCCAGCGAGACTTGAATCATGGAGTCAGACACCTTATGGCACTTGACTTTGACTGTGTTTGTTTTAGCTGAAGAACGAACTATTCAGACAAATTCCATTTCCTATTTCCTAATTTATCGACTTGTTATGACAGTACACCAGTGCTCATTCAGTTATTTTCTTAATACGAAGAGCATTTGTACCTCCCTAAACTTTCCAGGTAGTGAGAAAAAGCTCCTTTAAGCTGAAAAAAATGTTAGCTCAATTTCCTTGCGATCATTCCACTTAAGTCTACGCCAAACAACCTTCTGATTCAGAGGCAAGTGCAGTACCCAATTTAGCATTGCAATGTGAAAAAATATGAAACAGACTATGAGAAAAAATCTCAATACCAAGAATACAACCAACATGGTGAGAAAGGCATGTGTATTTAAACACATGCCAAAAACCTCCCAGAAGCTTAAACCTGAATATTATGGATGTCATGACTATCTGGAAGAGAATACAAGGATATATACTGTCATTCAGCTCAACACTATCACATTATAAGGGATAATAGCTTATTATTGAGTATACCAGACAATCAGAGGGAATGATCTGCTGAAATAAATCATTTCAGACTGTTACACCTTTTTCACTAAGTATTGTGTGCTTCAAACACCAAAATTAAGGCCGTAAAGATCTGACAAATCTTCCTCAATTCCCCTGCAGTGGAATAGGTACCTTGTCATGCAAAGGGGACGAACCACCTCACCAACAAAAACATCTACTATTTACTGTCTTGACATCAGAGTCAAGAGGAGGCCTTTGAATTTTGCTTCTTTCATGGGCTAAGTGCAAAATGTCATCGACAAGCTTCAAAATGAATACATAGTATTGCTACATGGTAAAAAGGCTTATCGCATAATAGATCTTTCTGTGGGGTGCCATTGTTTCTACATTAAGTTACAACTTTTCAGAAGATTTTACATTTGATCCTCTGCTGTTATGCTGTTTGCAAAGAATCACTAGAGTATGGCGACATTTGTTTTCGACTGGTTGCATCACAGCCTGGTTCAGCAATTCGAATACCCAGGAACATAGGAAATTACAGAATGTCGCGAACACTACCCTGTCCATCATTGATACTGACCGCCCAACCATCTAAGAGATCTGTAGAAGGTGCAGCCTCAAAAAGACAGCCAGCATCATCAAGGATCCATACCACCCTGGCCTTGAGTTCATTTCAATCCTCCATTGGGAAGAAGGTATAGGAATCTGAAAAATGTGACCTCCAGGATCAGGAACAACTTCTTCCCAACAACTAACTGGTTATTGAACACCACAAACTCGAACTAAACTCCAAACTGTCCAGGTTGCACTCAGGACTTGGTTGGGGTGTTGCTTTGTACCATATTGGGTTTCTTTTTTATTTATTGAACTTTATTATGTTAGTTATTGAGGACTATGTTCTCAAATTGTGCTTCTGCATTGAAGCAAGAATTGAATTTGTTCCGATTCAGTATATATGACAATTAAACCCTCTTGACTTTTATAAAAGATAATTATTTACCTTGTCAGTTAGAATAGAACACAGAGACTTAGTTGAGCTAACAGTGCCTGTCAGAGATTAGCAAACAGTTAAAAATCAAAGCCAACAAGTGCATTTCTCTCCTTCCCTCCTCAGTCTGTGAGCAAAAGACAAAATGGCTGAATATGCCCAGTTTACAGTGAATTTGAGAAATAAATTGGTCAAGTAGACAACCTATGGCACATACTCCAAAATGACAGCACGAGCCACATCTGTACTGGTAGTTCTAATCGCATCTACCTGTCCTGTCATCTAATCCATTGACATATTTTCTTTCATTCCCTTACAAAAAAAACCTGATCCCGAATGTTGAAATAATAGCTAGTGGGATCTCCCAAGTATAGAAACATAGAAATTAGGTGCAGGAGTAAGCCATTCAGCCCTTCGAGCCTGCACCGCCATTCAATATGATCATGGCTGATCATCCAACTCAGTATCCCGTACCTGCCTTCTCTCCATACCCTCTGATCTCCTTAGCCACAAGGGCCACATCTAACTCCCTCTTAAATGTATGAGCATTAGAACCCCCAGCACTGAATTTAAATAAATGATTTGATTTTAGGAATCGAAATCGAGTTGATCCATCCTGTGAAGAATACCGAAATCTGTGTTGGGACAGAGATGAGTGGGAGAAGGATTAGTGGAAGAACTGGAAGAGCATCTCTCGTCTATAGTGGACTCAAAGAACAATTCAGGTTCCATGTATAAGCAAGCAGATCAAAGCCACATTTTGTATTTTTGCATGCACAGATTTCAGTTATCGTGCGTGCCATAAGGGGTTTAAATAGATGAAATCATTGCAGAAACAAATGCAAAATTTGTACCTCAGAGGCCTGTTTAGAACATGTTTAATAGCAAACAGTTAAAATGCAAATCGCCCCTGTACACAGCAGGAAGTTCTTTCAGTTACTCAGCAAATTAAAAGCAGGTGTTAGTTTCAGAGTGCTATTAATTACACACCAATCAGAGTCCTAGCTTCAAAGATTTGCAACTTGAACCAATTCTGCTGCCTATGGCTACTG
This sequence comes from Okamejei kenojei, assembly GCA_035221665.1. Lineage (NCBI taxonomy): Eukaryota > Metazoa > Chordata > Chondrichthyes > Rajiformes > Rajidae > Okamejei > Okamejei kenojei. The sequence goes on along the minus strand of CM069147.1, from coordinate 7,984,552 downwards.
TGACGCAAGAATGTCTTCAAGTCACCTCATCTGTTGTTTCGCTGATTTATGAGTAGCATTTAACGAGCACTATGTAATTTGTTGAAGATGAATACTCAGTTGTAATGGTAATAAAACAGGACTGTTCATTTATTAATTTATGACTAATTCTCTTTATGATTAAGCGGCACAGACTCTCATTTCAACAATTTAAGTATAATATTTTTTCTCCTGATAAACACCACATCCATTAAAAAAAGATCTGATCATCGTATTTACAACTAGAATGCAATATAATCTCAAAAGAAAGTTTATCAGAGTAAAATTCCTTCTTAAAAAAACTCTTCATCCTCAAGGGGCCTTTGTTTCCCGCAAACACTTTTGATGGTTTACAAGTACCAGCCTTTATTCTCATGATCACCTTCCTGGAATAATATAATGAAAAGGGTGGACTCAATAAGGCCGCTCAGTAAAAGATTGGTGTCAGTTCAGCAAAAGCATGGCTGAAATGAGACGGCAGCCAAAACTGCAGAGATAAAAAAAAGTCATCTTTTAATTTATGCCATACTTACCCAACTCAAACTCCCTCAGTTCTCAATTTTCAAGAAAACTAAAGAAAGTCTCTTGACTCCTCAGTTCTTGATTTTCATTAGAACAAAATAACGTGGATCGGCAATGGAAGTTGTAGGGGGCTGAAACCAAAGGTATAGTGGATTTTATTGCTGCAAGGCTACCATTAGTTTAAAACAAAAGATAGACAAAAAAAGCTGGAGTGCCTTTGATAAGGTCCCGCACGGGAAACTGGTGACTGCCTTTGATAAGGTCCCGCACGGGAGACTGGTGACTAAATTTAGAGCACATGGTATTGGGGGTAAGGTGTTGACGTGGATAGAAAATTGGTTGGCAGACAGGAAGCAAAGAGTAGGAGTGAACGGGTCCTTTTCAGAATGGCAGGCAGTGGCGAGTGGAGTGCCGCAAGGCTCGGTGTTGGCGCCGCATCTGTTTACCACATATATTAATGATTTGGAAGAGGGAATTAGGAGCAACACTAACACGTTTACGGATGACGCAAAGCTGGGTGACAATGTGACCTGTGAAGAGGATGTTAGGAGGTTTCAGGGTGACCTGGACAGGTTGAGTGAGTGGGCAGATGCGTGGCAGATGCAGTATATCCTTTATCATCTATATCTCTCTACATTGTCTATATCTCTCGTTTCCCTTTCTTGTGACTTTGTCTGAAGGATCTCGACCTGAAACATCACCTATTCCTTCTCTCCAGAGATGCTGCCTGTCCTGTTGAGTTACTCCAGCTTTTGTATCCATCTTCGAATTAAACCAGCATCTGCAGTTCCTTCCTACACATTAATTTAAAACAATTCCTGCAAATTTGTTTAAAACCCTCACCTAATGCAAGGTTGTTTTTCAACAATAATCAGGAACTGTGTCCCGAACAATTAGAAGACCAGTCAGTGTGGGCAAGTTGGGCCGAAGGACTTTCCACGTTGTATGACTCTTGAGAATCTCAGTCTTGGTCAATGCCACTTTTATTTCTTAAAATCATTGTAAACTAACAACTTAACTACTCAAACATCTCAGATTTGGTCAGCAGTACTCAGAAATTGCCGTAAAAAATGTTGAACCATTTTCAAATAATGCTTGAGCGGTATTTTCAGATTTTAATTTTAAATGACATTGAAGTGATGACATTGCATTTATAAATCAGCCAAGGCCAGCTTAGACAAAACTCAAGGCAAATTTATATTGATGCTTTTGTGTTTCACTAGACAGTTCCATTTTGGTGGTCGTAAAATAAGAAAACTTCCAATTTAACTATGGGATATTGTCAGGCTAGGCATGTTTAATTCCGCACCTCACCCGAAATGTCTGCACCTTCTTAAATGTCCATCTGTTGTGCTCCCTATTGAACCTTGGTTGTGACACCTGTGAATCAGATGGAAGTATTCTTGGCTGAGTCGGAAGGTTGGTGTCAACCGCCACTCCTGAGGCATGACAACCAGAGGCTCGCCCTCATGCCACACTTGGTTAGTGCTACATATATCAGAGTCATAGCCTGTTATGCTCATCTTAAACTGAGACATAGTTTATCTTTTCAGGTGGATGCAAAAGGTGCACTATGCTATTTGAGGACTAGTACAATGTACTGGGCTGATCAATATTTACTCCTTAATTACAGATTGTACTGTCATAAATACACTGATCTTGGTATTTCTAAGTTGTCTTTCTTGCACGACAGCAAACAACAATACTTCAAAAGTACCTCATAGGTCTGAGACTTCCTGAAGACACTACATAAAATGCACATTTCTCTCTGGGAGCCAATGTTTAAGGTGGTGTTCCCAATAAGGGCTCTAACACATCCTCGTGTCCAAGCGTGGACTCAGCATTCATTTCACTGAAGACGTGCTGGATCTCCCTGTTGCTAACAATTTGAACTCATCTTCCTTCCATTCTGCTTGAGAACCATACAACCAAAATGGTATGAACACTGAATTCTCCAATTTTAGATAACCTCCAAAACCCCCTTTCCCCCCTCTCCTTCCACCTCTCCCCTATGCCCCACCTAGAATCAGAACCCAATCCCTCTCTCCCCCTCCCTCCCCTACATTAGTTCCACTGTTTTTACAATACACAACTCTTCAATACTTTTTACCCCATTTGTTGCCTTTGTTCAATCCTTTTTCATCCAAACACCCTTACCTGTGTTCACCGAACACCTCCTGTGCTTTATCCTGCCCCTCATCTTCCAGCTTTGTACACAACCCCCCCCCCCCCCCCCCATCTCGTACAAGCAGGAAGATGGGTCCTGACCTGAAAGGTCACCCATTCAAGTTCTCCAGAGATGCTGCCAAAGCTGCTGAGTTACTGCAGCACTTTGTGTTTGTTTTTAAACCAGCATCTACAGTTCCATATGTCTACTGTAGACAGCCTGCTCAAAGTTGATTCTGTGGTTATCAGTCGGGTTGGCACATCATATATAGACTTTTAACTCTTAACATAAAGAGCTCCTCACACATTTTCCTTTAACAGTTTGCGCTCCACTCTGTGAATGTCATAAATTAGTTTTATCTGCTAATATGGCTAACATAATAAATCATCAGGCTGTATCAGTTTTATAAAATAAAACCAAGGTTTCAAACATTGACCTTGAAAGAACCCTCTCTGCCCACTCCAATAGTCAAAAATCACAGTTGAATTCTATTCCATAAGCTGAATAAACAAGTGAGGAAGGTGAACATAAGTGATAAATAGGTACAAAAATGTGAGAATTAGTTGATCAATTGATAAAAAACAAACTAAAGATGCAGTTTAAATACCCATTGTGGATGTGAACAAAGATTGGGTTTATAGTGAAGATACAGAGCCCACCATAAAAATGCTGCAATGTTTTCATACAAATGTCATCCTGCCTCACATCTTTCCAGAATGTTGCAAACACTTAACGACGAATGAAAACTAGTGAGTAGCAAGTACTGTCTGAATTAACCAGCGGTACATTGGATACAATAGGCGGTTTAAACTCGCAGACTCCAGTGCTTATAAATTGTTGCCACTTTATCCATAAAGTCTGTCATTTGTGTAATTGGTAAAAACAAACACTATTATATTTACTGAGTCTTCACCACAATATCTACAGCTAGAATGGAGTTAGATGGGGGGAAAAATGAAACATAATAAGGCTTCCCTTACTTTTCAAGGCATGTCACTAATTGCCAGATTACAATTTATTTATATAATTTATTTTGAATTTCAAAAAGCTTTTGGTCATACTTATTAATGTAGATCAACTGAAAAATCTGCAATAAAGAAAAATGAAATGGGCAAAATGAATGGAAGTATGAAAGCCATTTTAAGTCATAGATCTGTGGGTTATGGTGCTAGATGGAGTAGGTATGGGGTTATGGTATGGAGTTCAGATTTTAGTACTTCAACCTTCACTGCTTTTAATTTATAAACCTGGTCATCATACCAGTAGGCAGGATTAATATGACAAAAGGACATCATCTCCAATGACAAATATTTGGTCCTCCCTGATCAATCAGCAATATTGTGCTCCTCAATGAACCAAATTATCAGCAATGGCACATCAAATGAATTCATGGAATGTATAAGATTTAATTTTCTCCGTACGTCATCATGCAACAACATCAATATGTTCAGAAAGGGCTGATTGATGATCTAGATGTTATGGGGACTCTAGGGAACATATCACTCTATGATACAAATTGGAATAAAAGGGGACTGCAGATGCTGGTTTATACCGAAAATAGACAGAAAGTAACTCAGCGGGTCAGGAGAAAATGGATAGGTGACATTTTGTGTTGGGACGCTTCTTCAGACTATATGATACAACTTTATTTAAAGATTGAAAGTGAAATACTTTAAAATCATAGTCTTAAATGAGAATAAAGAAGACATGAGGTCCCAGTTGACTATGGTGGGCTGGAAAACTACTAAATGCTTTGAATGTACGCTATCAATGGAAATAATTCATGGTTTACAAGTAATATTTACTTTCCTGAGGTAAAGAAAATACCTAAGCAAAAACTGGGCTACCAGGAGAAGCAAAAGCTCGTAATATATCCATGGAAAAGCTTTATAACATTTCCAAAAAAAACAAGGGACTTGTGGATTAGGAAAATTTTAGAATATTGCATAGACGAAATGCCAGAGAAATAAATTAAGTTTTTCAGATCAGTTCATGGGGTGAAAACCCAGAAATATTCTGGAAATAGTAGAACACTACAGATATAGATAAAATGAGATTTCAAAAGCAATTTTTATAAGGGATTAAAAAAAGAGCATTGGACAAATTAATTTGACAACGGTTTGTAAGGAGTGTAGGGAGATAGTAGTCATCTTCCAACATTTCATAGACTCTGGAACAGTTTTCATAGATTGAAGGTGGCGAATATAATCCTGTTATTTCTGATAGGAAGGAGAGAGAAAGTAAGATACTCCAGACTAGTTAGCTTAATAGCAGCAGTACAAGTAGCACGGAAATCCAATATTCAGGTTGTGGTAACAAGACACCTGGAAAATAATAGGATTGGGCACAGTCAACATGGATTTATGAATAGATATTATGTCTGACAAATCTGCTGGAAATTTCTGATTGCAATTTAATTGCGCAATCGATAAGAGCACATCGATTGATGTGGTGTAATTGAACTTTCAATAGGTGTCAATCAAGAGACCAGTGAACAAAATCCGAGCACTGTATTAGAGGCAGTAACGCAGCGGAGAACAACATTATCTGCTCCATTTCATTCCTGGCAATCTGCTCTTTCTACTCTCTGTACACTTGGGGGTCATCCAAAACTCTTCTTCCAGTTCCCAACTCACACCAAGTCACAATGACCTGTCATATTTACTGACTTAAACAGACTCCCAACTCCCTAGTGTTCTGATTATAAAATCCTCTCTGACCAAGTTTCTGGTCATCTTGGTATAGTGACATTTGACTGAAGCCCTGGCGGACATTTTTTCTGCATCAATATTGCTATATAAAATTGAGCTGATGTTGTCAATACACTTGAAGGGCCATAAAATCTCTTTTTTTTTAAAGTCTCCTCTCCACTTCTGTTCTGATGACAGGTCTCCGGCCTGAAATGTTTGCCATTTATCTTCTCACAGATGTAGCCTGACCTGAGGAATATTTTCAGCCTTTCCATTTTTTCCCCACAGAATCTGTTGGGGACCATAGAGACATTGTAATAATGACCATCTTCATGAAAGGAGACACATATAATTGCAATAGCTACTCAGGGTTCTCAACCTGTAATGGGGGAACATCACCAGATGCTCATCTGTGGCCAAACAGCTTCCGCTTTAATCACCATGATCTTACTTACAAGACATCTTAACTTACAAATATAATATCTGCGATCTCCACCATGCATCAACTCCAGATGAAATGCGGCAGGCAGCATCATTACTATACATGGTTTTTTTAAAGTTGTTAAGTCTTTGACTGTCAATTAACAGGAATTGTGAAATATCCTTCTCAAGTTTGGCTGTCCTCAGACGTTCAACTCCATTGTATATCTGCTGCATAATAACATGAAAGCTATGACCTTAACCAATGAATCCATAACAGACTCAATGCCAGTGCAGAATGGTGTCAAGTAAGATTGCATCATTGTTCCAACTTTACTCAAGCTTTGCTACACCACAGCTTCAATGAGCCTTCCAAGTGGAGAGAAGCTAGTCTAACAATGATTTGGAAGCTATTCAAAGTATATTGGCTTCACTCCAGAATCAGTCACCATAATGCCAGGCACCTTACACAGTAGCTCAAAGAATCAGTACCCTGTCTCACAATATTTGACATTTCCTGAATTACTATGTTTAAGAATCAACGCTACTACCAATGATATTTAATGAAGAGCAACCTGTTGAATGCAGTATTCCATAGGAACTTCTAGATAGCTTTGAATGACCAAAATGAGGTGTGAAGATTTACAATGCATTTAGGGGAGTAATGAAGGCTAACCAGAAGCAGCCAACCGTTTGCTTAATGAAATAACAACAGAACTTTCATATAAAAATTCCAGAGGCAAAAGTAGCTAAATTCATTTCTAAATTAATTTACCCAACAGTATTTGAATTATAAAATCAGACAGAAGAAATATTATTTTTTTTGTTGTCAATTTGTATGTTCCCTTCAGGTGGATGGGTTAACCTAGCAGAGGTAAGTTATGGAGTTACTATAAATTATGGAGTACAATAAATTGCATTACTTGCGTTTAGGAAATTCATTGCATGGAGATTAATCTGAATCCAATTTGCTTTCTGCTGTTGGCTTGAATAACTGCTACAGTAATTAAAGGCTGTGTACACAGACAATTCTTAGATGTTATCACCTACATAAAAATCAGTCCACGGAAATCCAAAAGAATGCATTTGCTGCAACTCTGAAAGAAAAGCACAACATGCTGCAAACACTCAGCAGGTCAGTCAGCATATGTGAACCAAGAAACAGAGTTAATGTTCAGATCTAAGACCCAAAACATAACTCCTTTTCTTTCCACCGATACCGCCTGACCTACTGACTATATACAGCATTTTATGTTTTTATTTCAAAAATCATTCTAATATTCCACTTAAATGCTAAGATTGAGTTCGCTATCTGTAGTAGTAGGAATAAAAATCAAGTCCTGAAGTGGTATTTCAATCTTCTCCATCATGTAAACAACCATGGTCACAGAATGTCACACTGAATAGACACTTTAATTAAAAAAGAGGTTTTATGCATTATCTGCATTATCTGCAAACAACAGAAAATGGTTTCATGACATATACACATCAGGAGTTCCTGGCTAACGCAACGTAACTGTAAGACTTTCCTTTTCTTAATCGGGAATTAAACAAACTACTTTTTTGTGTAGAAAACACAGATCTGAGGAATTTCAACAACAAATTCACAACATCGTATCAATAATGGAAGCCACAGTGTCCAACACATTAGAAAGCTGCTGGATTGCAAGCTTAAAATAATTGTTAATCTGTCGCTAAAATACCACACTGCAATTTTTTATTCTGAATGGTATGTCATCTTAAAAGGCAGTGGGTGTACGCCAGGGTTAGACCAGACAGAATTCTCCACAGGGAAACACTCACTGATAATTTAAAATGAGGATTGCGGTGGAGGTTCATGTCTGAACTCCCTTGGCATGAAATTGGCAGCACAGCTGTGTCTGTGGGAAATAACGAGATGCTGGGTTAATGTTGGAAAATATGGTGGAGAAAACAGCAGAAACACAAATTCTGCATTGACTCCTCTCCCTTGGGTGGCTGCCACAGTTCTCTCAATTGTAAAAAAAGAGCAACATTGGCAGAGCAATATGGGAATAAGAAATATTAGAAGTTTTGGGAGTACACTGAAAGAATAATTCAATTTCTCTATTTCTTGAATCTGAAATAAAAAATCAACACCAATATATATTCATAAACAATGCTTCTGCACAGAAATGGGAAGCTGTGCAATTTACTTGCACAAAAAAGTTACTTTTAGGAAAATGTCTCGCAATAATGGACAGGACAAACCCAGATTCATTCACTGAAAGCCAATTACAACAGTGGAATAACTCGCCAGCAGTAATTACTGTATTTCCCGGCACTGAAGACGCTATTTTTTACCCAAAAATAAGGCACGAAAAATTACCTGCATCTTGGAGGCCGAAGGTTAGATTGTTAGCCAAGAAAGATAAACTTGGGCCAAATCGCTTTTAAAACATGGGGGGTACACAATGAGGCCTAATACAGGGGTCGGCAACCTACGGCCCAGATCCGGCCCGCAAGCGTTTTTTTTCCAATTACTGGATGTTTTCGCGACCTGGGAACTGCAGCCATTCCCGGGGCAGGCAGGCAACCTGGGAACAGCCAGACCTGGGGCAAGCCAGCCGACCTGGGAACTGCAGCCATTCGTGGAGCACGTAGCCGACCTGGGTGTCACAGCCAGACCTGAGGCAAGCGAGCCGGCTTGGGTAGGCAGACCTGCCAGCTGACGTCAAACCTTTGATCCGGTCAAAATATAGCAACCAAAATGGGAGTGCGTCTTCGACGCAGTGCGTCTTCAGAAATACAGTACTTGGGTGAGGAGATGCTGTAGCAAACTTCACAAACTAGCAAAAATCGATCCACTTGCGATAATACAACAGCATGTCCACCTGAGCCACTAAAGCCTGAAGAATACCAGTTGCATCCAGCTCACTCAAACTAACTTAAAATTGTTCAAATGGGAAACTTTTTATTTACCCCAAAGTGGATGGAAACATCTCACTCAGTTCTGATGTCTGGAGAACAGCAACTGACTGCGCTGTAACTGTAGAAACTAAACTTTCCATGCATATGTACTGCAGTTTATTAGCCATCCTCCAATTGCCTTGACTTGCTACAATCAGGTAATCAAAGACAAAGTGTTTTTTGTACAACTCAGTAGTTTGCTCAATCACTTCAAAGTCATCATTGCCTGCCTGCAGTCATAGACACAAGGACAGCAGATCAGAAAGGTTTTTACAACAATCTCAGCAGTTTTGCAGTAAGAAATGACATTCCGGATTAATTAATTAATTCGTTTAAATACCCTCAGCTCCCATGGTGGAATTTGAACTGTCTCTGAATGGACAGACCTTTGTATTATTGTTTACCATAGGTTTGAGCCAAAGACATCTTGCTTCATTCGGACTTACAGAAACGTAATTTGTTGCTGTTGTTCTCCAATGTTAAAATCTGTATGGCGTAACGGAGATGATCTTCATTTCACAAACTCTCCCTTCTGGCATTCGACCAAATCCTGTAAATGCCAAAATGCAACTTTTTTGTTTTAATGTGTAAGAAAGAACTGCAGGTGCTGGTTTAAACTGAAGATATACACAAAAAGCTGGAGCAATTCAGCGGGACAGGCAGCATCTCTGGGGAGAAGGAATGGTGACGCTTCGGGTCGACACCCTTCTTTAGACGGAAGAAGGGTCTCGACCCAAAACGTCACCCATTTTTTTGTACTTCATCTTTTTGTGTCTATCTTTTTTGTTTTAATGTCTTCTTTATAAATCTATTTGAGGGATACCAACCTTCTCACCAGTTCAATGTTATTAACCCAAGTGTAAAGGGCCTGTCCCACGCTGCGAGTTCACTCAAGAGGTCACCCGAGTTAAAAAAAAATCAAACTCGTGGTAAGTACATAGAATGTACGTAGCGGGTACGTCGGAGCTCGTGGAAATCTCGTAGCGACTTGTAACGCTAACGGTAGGTACTCGGGAAACTTTTTTCAACAGTGTGAAAAATTTCCAAGAGTAAAAAAATACTCGTGATGAGGTACCACGAGAGCTCTTGGGTGGACTCCGCATCGTGGGACAGGCTCTTAAGATTAAGATACTATGACAGCCCTTTCTCATTTGTGGTTGACTGTAAACCAACTTTTCCTCCCTTCAAATGCACCTTACGGGTTAGTCTCCGAAAATCTGACACGCTAGAGTCAATGTAGTAATCAAAATTGTTTTAAACCTTGTCATGTACCCTCTATTGAAATTGAATATTCTTTTACTGCTTTCAGCACTCTATCAAAATCTAGCAACAAATCAGGCATCCTCGTCTCACTCAAAGTGTTCATCTAAAGAATTGTGTCAATTTCCTGTCCATCCTAACAGTGCTTGAGGGACTGATTATAGATGTTTTCTATCAATCTGGCAAGTTTCTCAAAAGTGCTTCATGACAGGACATATACAGTGGCTTGCAAAGGTATTCATACCCCTTAAACTTTTCCACATTTTGTCACGTTACAACCACAAACATAAATGTATTTTGTTGGGATTTTAAGTGATAGACCAACACAAATGATACATGGTTTCCAAATTTGATTACAAATAAAAAAACTGAAAAGTGTGGCGTGCAAAAGTATTCAGCCCCCCAGAGTCAATACTTTGTAGAACCACCTTTCGCTGCAATTAAGCTGCAAGTCTTTTGGGGTAATGTCTCCACCAGCTTGCACGTCTAGAGACTGACATTTCTGCCCATTCTTCTTTGCAAAATAGCTCAAGCTCAGTCAATTTGGAGAGCATCTGTGAACAGCAATTTTCAAGTCTTGCCAGAGATTCTCAATTGATTTAGAATTCTCAATCTGGACTTTGACTGGGCCATTCTAACACATGAATATGCTGAACCATTCCATTGTAGCTCTGGCTGTATGTTTAGGCTTGTTGTCCTGCTGGAAGGTGAACCTCCGCCCCAGTCTCAGGTCTTTAGCAGACTCTAACAGGTTTTCTTCCGCCCTGTATTTGGCTCCATCCATCTTCCCATCAACTCTGACCACTGAGGAAAAGCATTGCTGCCACCACCATGTTTCACAGTGGGGATGGTGTGTTCAGGTGATGTGCAGTGTTAGTTTTTCCGCATACATTTTTGCATTTAAGCCAAAACTTCAATTTTGGTCTCATGTCCCCCACATGGCAAACTGCAAATGGGAATGGCTTTGTTTCAACAACTTGCCACTCTTCCATAAAGGCCCACAACTAATAGTTGTCCTGTGGACAGATTCTCCCACCTGAGCTGTGGATCTCTGCAGCACCTCCAGAGCAATGCTCTCCTTGCCCGGCCTGTCAGTTTAAGTCCATGTCTGCATGTGCATTGAACAGTGCTCCATGAATGTTCAAAGCTTGGGATATTTTTTGTTAACCTAATCTTGCTTTAAACTTCTCCACAACTTTATCCCTGACTGTCTGGTGTGTTCCTTGGGCTTCATGATGCTGTTTGTTCACTAATGTCTCTAACAAACCTCTGAGTACTTCACAGAACATCTGTATTTATACTGAGATTAGTTTACACACAAGTGGACTCTATTTACTAATTAGGTGACTTCTGAAGGCAATTGGTTGCACTGGATTTTATTTAGGGGTATCAGAGTAAAGGGGGCTGAATACTTTTGCACGCCACACCTTTCAGTTTTTTATTTGTAAAAAAATTTGAAAAATATGTATCATTTTCCTTCCACTTCACAATTATGCGCCACTTTGTGTTGGTCTATCATATAAAATCCCAATAAAATACATTTACGTTTGTGGTTGTAACGTGACAAAATGTGGAAAAGTTCAAGGTGTATGAAAACTTTTGCAAGCCACTGTACATTCTGGTCATACACTGTCAAAGACTTTCTATGCCGTGTTATACAAAAATTCCATGAAACAGGTCTTATCACAAACTGTCAATCTATTGTAGATCAAGTGGTCTAAACACCAACATTTAGGGCGGTCACGATGGCACAGCCATAGAGTCGCTGCCTTACAGTAAATGCAGTGCCAGAGACCCGGGTTTGATCTGTGTGTACGGAGTTTGTCTGTTCTGTACGGAGTTTGTATGTTCTCCCCGTGACCTGCGTGGGTTTCCTCCCACGTTCCAAAGACGTACAGGTTTGTAGGTTAATTGGCTTGGTGTATGTGTAAAATTGTCCCTAGTGGGTGTAGGATAGTGCCAATGTGCGGAGATCGCTGGTCAGCGCGGACCCGTTTCCGGTGGGCCTGTTTCCGCGCTGTATCTCTAAACTAAACTAAAATGTCCCCGTTTCCTTTCTGCAGTAGTACATATTATTTTATTTTCCTCTGCAGTGCCTTAAGTTATAATCTGTAAGTAGTTTATCAGTATTTTAGTGCACTTGCTACAAAATTAAATTTTAATGCCAATTATTTTAGATAGAAGAGATTAAAATAAATGTGCAGTGAGATACAAGAGCGTTGCTCGTACTTCAAATGTTAATCTTAGCAATGCAAAGCATAGTCTAGGAATGTTACAACATTTTGAGATTTAAAAAATCAAGCCTGTAATTTATCCCTTCAGATATAGCATAACAATAACTTTAATTTGATACCTAATTCACTTTCATATCTTCAGTATTAAAAAAGTTATGGTCATTTTCATACTTGGAAATTAGCATCTTGTTCCCTATTGCTTTTCCACTGACTTAACACAAAATCTGTGATCGAGGACAGTCAAAAGCCCATAACTTTCTTAAAAATTAGGAGAACGGAATGAAATGTCCAGTTGTTACAGAAGCATTCTGAAACAAATATGAAACTTGGATGACCTGAAATTAAAGCATATAATTAGTTAGTTACCTAATTGTAGCTAATTACAAAATTTGACCGTTGTGACGGAAATAGTAATAAACACCGAGACTGCCTTGAAAATTAAAAAATGTGATATTCTCAAGATCAGAACTTTAATATTATTGTATTATACGCTGTCAGTCCGTAACAGACAGGTAAAGAAATCACAATTTCTATCAAAAGATCAAGTCTTTATGGAGAAGATCAGTTGCTAGCTGGTACATTGGTATATCATAAGCAGTAGCATCATCATACTCCTCAGATTGTACTCAATAACAACTCTGTACACCTTGTTTTTCCTTAACTTTTCACTTTTGGCATTGTAAACTACAAGTTTTTGCTCTTCAAACCACGCATGACATGCCTTCCTGCTCACTACTTTCCCATTAAGAATGTCCTGTAGATCATCACATTTGGAGTCGTCCAAATTCGGATAATCTCTGCGAATGCTGTCTAAATCAGTCTCTTTTGCTGGGCATTTGGATTGACAATTTTGCATTTCTTCTTTGGAGACATCTGTTTAAAATGTAAAGAAAAAAACACTGAACAGCATTAACAGAAACTAGTTATTATTTGCAATTTTAGAAAAAAGGTAGACGTGATAAAGTTAAACGCTAAAACAAATAGTAAATACGCTACAAAAAATTCATATTCAGTTTCATCAAATCAATTAAATTCATCTAAATTAAATTACTAGATTTAAACATCTATCCATTTCTTAAGAAAAGGCTATTTTTTTTAATAGCCTAAGTATCCAAATAACAAATTGATTCCATTCACACAAGAATTCACAATATAACATGATTTTTAAATTGTCATGAATTTATGTGCCAAATGGAAGGAATTTAATGTTTAATTCCCATAAATTAATCCAGAAACATCCCCTCTCAAGATAATCAAAATCATTATTTTTTGCACAATACATCTGACTAAAACTGTACTGCGGATATTTAGTATGAAAATATTGATCATGGATAGACAATAACACAAAATATAGATGATTTAGATGTTCTTATGACATGATTGTGCAAAAAAAAATATTTGATTATCATGAGTGGATGTTTCTGGAATGTGATCGATTGGAATGTTGCCGTTGCCATAAATGTTAAGCCCATATCGGCAGGCATGACATGGCCGATTCATATGGGGGCCTAAATGACATTTTTCGCGTCATAAAATTAAAATGAAGCCACACCAAAAAGCAAGATAATATGTTAAATAAACGACATACCTTTTGTTTTGTCCTGATATTGCGATCCGTGATGTTGAAGGCATTGAAGGCATTAGAAGTCACGTTTAACTTCAATCCAGCGACGCAATCGTCCAGCAATTTTTTTATTTTTAAACCCGGGAATGGAAGATTTTTCTTCATCAGCTAGCAGCCCGAGGAAATTCCTCTACGACAACCAATACAAACCTGCATTTTAATCCCGCACCCACCCCCCCCCCCCCCCAAAGCCTTCGGAATCACACGCACAGGCAGTGGCAGATCTGCAGCGCCGCTGATGGAAGGTTTTGTAACAACGTTACAGACAAAATTCATAATTATTAACAATTTATTTCAATGATAAACTAGCATGATAATACTCTATGCTCCCAGAACTCACAGCATAGTAATTTGACAATCCTTTTTCTCATAAAATAAATATCAAAGTGTAAAAGAGATGTGGGAGGCAGATTTTACACAGAGGGTGGTGAGTGCCTGGATCATGCTGCTAGAGTTAGTGGCTGAAGCAGATACGTTTTTGGCATTTAAGAGGCTTTTGGATAGACATGCAGTTCTGTTGAGAATAGAGGGATATGTGTTATGTGCAGGTAGATAAGTGATGGGCTTGGCATCATGTTCGGCACGACATTGTGGTGCACAGATATTCTTGTGCTGTACAGTTCTATGTTCTGCACACCCGAACATAAATTTAAAAACAGTCTAATAATCAAGAATCAGTAAAATCAATCAAGGCTAGGGCAATACTCAAGATATTCCCATTCACGTCGGCAAATTTAAAACCAACCAAACACAGTTGCTGCTTAGTCCATTGTATTCATCATAGAGGAAAGCAGACCTTGGTTTAATTCCATTTCCCAGATAGATGAGCATGAGAGAGAGTGAGAAAAATTAACCACATAGTGAAAATTAACGTAATTTACAAAATGATCGTACAAAAAAAATTTCCATCTCTGTCCAGCTGTACTGGTAAATGTTGTACAGGAGTGTATTAAGAAATGAATGCATCCCAGTGCAACACAACTTTGGAATTAAACCGATTTACGGATAGGGTGATGGGTGAGGTGAGAAAGGATGAAGGTATATCAACACGTTTTGGTCCCCTTTTTAATTTTTTTTTCTCGTTTTTGTCTTTTTATTTTTTTAAAGTTTTTACTTAGTCACTTTGTGACTACACTCTTTGGTAGTTTAGGGGTTCTACTTTTACATTCACTATCTCTTTCACTTTTTCTCTTTCTCGCTCTTTTTCTCTGTTTCTATGTCATTTTTGTCAAAATTAAAATGGAAAATGTACAATAGATGTATTTTGTCATATGCCACGGTTTATACTACTGTACACTGCTTCTAATAAAAAAAATAATGAAAAAATAATAATTAAACTTTTTTTAAAAAGAAATAAATGCATCCTGATGCAAAGTTATTGAATGCAAGTTCTGGAGAAAACCACCTTCAAATGATTTTTTGTGGGTTTAACTAATTAACTAATCATTAACTAAAGCAGTCCCTCAAAACTTACCAGAAGACTTGAAAGTTAAAACACAAACAAAAAATCACTTGCTTAAAACCTCAAGTTAATTGGGATCTAATAAATAAACATGGATCATGCAAATGGAATTCTCATCTGAAGTATATGGTATTTTTCAAGATTTCCCAGTGGTCTTTGCAAGCTGTTTTGTGTAAGCACAGCTTTCATGGAGCTCCTGTGGCACAATGCTAGATTTTTGCAATGGCAGTGTGATTGCTCTCATAATTAAAAGGTGGGTGGGCAAGCAACATTACAGTCAAGCTTTCTCAAAAGAGTCATCAACCTGAACTTCTTAGCACTGAATTAAACATACCATCTGTCCTCATTCTGTCCCACACAGCCATAACTTTAAGAGACACAGGCGTGCGTGTGTGCGCGCGTGCATGCGGTCGCCAAGAAATTGCGTCCCCATGTTTTGATAGCGATTTCCGCCCCTGCTTTCTTAGGCAACAATTTAACACAGTGTTTGAAGTTAATTCTTGGAAAGGTGAAGCTGCAGTAATGGTGAAGTTGCCACCTGAACAAGACCCTTGTGTCCTTGGCAAGAGGGCAAGTAGAAAGGTGGCAAAGGGTTTAAACTAGTAAGGACTGGTAAGAGAGTTACAAGAGGGGAAAGCAACCTAAATATATAAACAAATAAAGAAATCAAAGGATGTAAGAAAGTAGAGAGCGCAGAGAGAAAGCAAGGGATTGAATTGAGTTATTGAACACTAGTTTAATAAAATGGTTAAACGTAAAGGGATCAGAAATCTTATTATAAAAGAGTTAAATTGTCTGTAGAGTTATACGCAAGATATCCATTATAAAACTGGGCAGCTGGAGGCAATAATGTATCCAGAGAAATTGGACAAAGTAGGGATTAATGAGTCACTGCTATCGCGAAATCAGGACTGAGAATTACACATTGAAGAGTATATTGTACGTAGAAAAGATGGAAGGGGAAAAGGGGACGGGGAGGAGCGGTAATCATTAGGTATACCTATATAAGAGAAAAATAATTCACATTTATAATGAGGATTAAAAATGAATTCACACATGTAGGTAGTAGATAGAATCTCCATGAAAGTACAGACCAGTGGAAGACTCCTTCTAGTGGAAGAAATAGGTAAATTTGGAAAATATGTAAAAGCACAAGAATTATAATCATGGGAGATTTTGATTACACTAATGTTATTTGGACAGAAGAGACAGATATTTAGGTCATGAGGGAATGGAGGTCCTACAAAATATGCAGGAATTCTTTCCAACCCTGTATGTAAATAAGAGGATTCCCTGCAGGATTTAGAAACAGGAAATGAATCTGAGTAAATAGAACAGTTCTAAGCAAAACAACATCTAAGCAAGATACTGACTGAATATGATGCACTTTAAGGGGATAATAGAAAATAACATGCATATGGCAAAGCAAGGTTTAACAATGGAGAAAAAAAAAGATGCTTTATGAAGTTGATACTAGAACTTGGGTATGTAAAATTGCCACAATAGTTGGCAAAAACAAAACAATTTGTAGCATCAAAAGGTTGATCCACAGATAAATGAAATCTATATTCCACGAAAAGGAACGCATCAAGTTAAGATTCAAGAAACTATAGATACATAAAGGTACAAGGAGACAACTGAAGTAAGAAGACAGACACCAAAATAAAGCAAGAAATCAGGGGTCATCAAAAAAATATTAAGACAACAAAACAAAAGAACAAAATTAAATTATCATTGAGCAAAGAACAAAATCGTAAAGTGTTTTACACTTTGATACCTTGGTGGATATAAATTGATCTAGAGTCTCAAAATGCCTTTGATAATGGGAGCCTATCACAAAAACGAATATATAAATTCAGAGAAAGTGGAGTTGAGGGACGAGGAGCAGAATGGATGGCTAACTGACATTGGGTTGGAAAACAGGAGCAAAGGATATCTATTTGATGATCCACAAGAATGTGTCCTGCTGGGCACTGTATTTGTAAATTATATATGGGGATCAAAAATACAATGAGTGAGCATAAACACCAAAGAATGGTTTGGCCAAATGTTTTTGTTTCTTATCCCATAATCCTATTGAAGTATAATATTTCAGACACAAGGAACTGTTGGTTTACAAAAAAAGATATCCAGGGAGGCCTGGAAACAGAGATGGAAGCCACTCCTGAAAACTGATTGTTTTGCTGTGAAGATTGCCTTGTAGAAGCAAATGGCACAATGCAAACAGTGCAAATTACATTGCTGTTTTTTTAAAAACATAGCTTGTATCTTTTAGTACTAACTTAGACCAAATAATGTATTTTTCCCCCCAAATTATTTGTTCTTTTGAAAGTTTTCCCCCAGAATGTCCTATATCTCCATGTGCAGGAATAAGCATACACTTGCTCTCAGAATCACTCAAAACAATCAATGTGTCAATAACCAAGCAATGTCTAATTAAGCAGCATTTCCCAATCAACCTTCACCTGCGTCATCCTTTGCAAACTCTGCTTTCTGCTGCTGACATTCTGACAGCGTAAAGATAGTGGAGAAGCAAAAACTCAAGGAAAGTATTTTCAGCCATGCAACCACCTGCGATGTTAGCTTCAGTTCTGTGTAAAGGGGCTTTCCATGTAGCAACCCCAACGCAGCAGTTGAGAGCAAGCTGGTAACTCGGTGAAGCATATTCCCGAGCCCAAAGGCGAAGAGCATAAAGAGGAGAAAGGTTGGAACAGTTTACCTTGAGCTTGAAGAAACTGTGTGGTAGAAGTCACAACAGTCAAAGCATTCAATGTGGTCCAGATGTGCACTATGTCATGATGGTATTTAATTTTAGCTACTATGTAGCCGCAAACAGTAGCAGGGGATCACTCACTAAAGTGGGGAGATTGGGGAGTAAACACTGGCGAAGGACAGGGAACTGCAGAGAAATGGAATGGATGGTTGATGATGGCATTATGAAAATGATAAGTGCCAGTCAAGAGGTAAATGGCACAAAGAACACATGATCACCGTATCTTCTACTATCATTCTGAAAGTTACTTTGCGAAAAGCAATGTAGATTTATACACCGACAGCAGTTCTTGCGAAACAGTTACTTTTGCAAATACTTAAACTGTAATTTAACACTTCTGTGGAAGGGTAGTCACAGCCCAGCTGTTGAATCACTGTAGAACTGTTCCCAGGTTATATTGCTCCCTTAACGGAGCTCTGTGCAAAATGAAAAAGCACAATTCACTCACAGCTTAGAGAGCCAGATAAAACCCTGGGTCATCCAAACAAGGCAATGGTCAAAGAGAAAGGAAAAGACAAAAAAGTAGAAAGAAACAAAAGGCACAATTATTTTAAATTCAGGTGGAGATGGTATCATCTGCAGGTACAGTAGCATAGCAAGTTACTGGACTGGTATCCATTGGATTGAACTGCTGATTTGGTGATTTCACAAAGCAGCTGGTGAATTTAAGTTCATGTAATTATGCAATAAAAAGCCAGTACTACTAATGCTATTAACTGTGAAAGCACTAGATCGCAATAAAAAATAGCCATCTGGTTAACCACATACTTCAGAGGGGGAAATCTGGCATTATTTTCCCAGTCTGGCCTGGATATGACTCCATGCCCAATGTGTGGTTGACATTTGACTGCTCTCCGGAATGGCCCACCAAGTGATTAAAGAGTACATTTTAAAACGGAATGTAATTGCCAGAGATCGCTGGCTGAAGATACACAATGAAATGACATTTGATGACTAAACTAAAACCAGAATGAAACTGAGCTTAATGGAACAAAAATGATGGAGAATAAAAAAACACAAAAGATAAACCGGACAACTAAAATGTCCCTCAAACTCGGTGTCTTAATGCTCTAAATAGTGAAGAAGGAGCTTTCCATGAATTGATTTGACTTGACTGTCCCAAGCTTTTTGGTGATGAAAGGAAAAGAAAGGAGATGAAGAAAAGAAGAAGCAAAAGCTAATAGAAGAAATCTTAGCAATAAAAAGTGATCATTTCCCAGAGAATGTGAATTTTATTTTTATTTAATGCTAATGAAGAACATTTTTGATGCCTTAACATTATTAAATGTATTCATTTTATTGTACAGGATTTGAGCATCATTGGCAAGGCCCAGCAATTATTGCCTATCCTTAAATTGCCTTTGAACTGTGTGGCTCGCTTGCTCATTTCACAAAGTATTAAAAGTCAACCACAAATTTGGATCTAGAGACATATGTATAACAGCCCAGAGAAGGATGACAAATATCCTTGCCTGCATAGCATTCATGAAACAGATGTATGACAATTGGATTGTATGACAATCCAATGAATTGGGACCATCAGAAGAGCAGATTGAAATTAAAACACCTATCACAACAAGTGGGAAAGTAAAACTAAGACATTATGGACCACTTAACCTAATATCAAATGCCAGATTTATATTCAGCGATATGTAACATCTTTATATCAGCAGAATAAAGCAGTGCTAAATTGTGAAAGCTGGTTCATATTTGACAGATTGGCCATATTTTGAAATCATTATCAGTGGACAGGATAAATGGCCATTGATATATTTAGATGGACTCCAAAGGGTATTGGTGAATTATCATGACAGACTGGTAGCTTAAGTTGACGTTCGTAGAATATGTGCCTGATTATGAATTTAGCTGATGGACCAAAGAGATATTGGGCAGGTATTCAAATTGCCTGGAAATGCTCATAGCGACTGACAAGAAGATGTTAGAATATTGCCAGTATATCGTTGGGTTAGAAGACTAGGCCTGTGCAACTATTCGAACATTTTTTTTTTAACTAACACTAATTTATTTTAGCTCCCCATTCACAACACTGTTTCCAGAATATATAACTTTGGGCCTTTATCCATGTGGATAGAAAATATTTAATTTTTGATAATTCTTTACAATATATTTTCTCCTATAGCAATCTGAAAGGGACCATCACGCTGCCATTATTGCATCATCTGTTTATTTTTGTAATTTGAACAACAGATTACAAAAGACAATACAGGATTAGAATCAAACTACCCAGTTTTGTGATGTGTTGCTATGAAACACACTGCTCTATTACAGCCAGGAAGGACAGCCTGCTGCGAAGAAGCTATGTCTCATCACATTACTGGCGATAGCCCTTGTGAGATGTTGCCTTATGAATAACACATGGAACTACACATGCTCATTCGTATTCACAGGTTATTCTAGGCTATTCGATAGCCTAGAATATTGTTAGTAATCAGGGATTATTGCATGTGCAAAAGTGCTGTGCATGCTTATTAGTAATCATGGATTACTGCATGCTGAGTGGTAATCAGGGAGCACTATGTATGACAGTGCCATTGGACACCCTGTAATGTTTTACTCATTATCCTTTACTAATTTTTGAAAGCAAAGGAGACAGTCCAGAAATCTTTGAATCATTTTCTGTCCTAATAGTCTGAACATTGACCATTAACATTTGACACATTCCCTGAATGTTCTTACACAACACATAGACGGACAAATTTGTTTATTACGAAAATTCAATTGGCAAAACACATTGGACTGCTATTTCTTCCTGGGAAAACATGCCACAGGACTCTTCGTGGCATTTAAAAACAAAGTCACTGGTCACGTCACAACTTAATGTATTCCAGATGGGGAAACTGTATTACAATGCAGAGATCTGACTGAAGAGGCAGCACAAGCACAATTAACTAAACTAAACTGAATGGTTTCTTCTGCATTGCAATTTCAAATTTAGTGTCTCTAGTCTCTAAACATTTTTTTTTAACCATTTAAATTACAGTCAACTTTACATGGGAAGATCAAGGAGATGGGAGTTAAATGTAATTGAATCATCACATTTTCCAAACATTTGATTCTTAAACAAAAACTACTGCCATCAAAAAGTGACCAATGGTAAAAAAATAGAACTAATAAAAATAGCGAAGGAGATAATAAAAATGTTCAATTCCAAATGCATTGTTAAAATCAGAAGATGATTTTCAGCCAGGACACCAGAATTGGGGTTTTGAACATACAGTAACCCAGTTTCTGTGATGTAGGGAACTGCAGGAGGAACTTTGTTGGACAAGACCCATGAGGACATAGAACACAGCTGCCAAGGCTGCAGAGGTCAAGTTAACTGAGAGTTTAAAAAGGGAGATTTGGGCTGCATGGTGGCGCAGCGGTAGAGTTGCTGCCTTACAGTGAATGCAGCGCCTGGAGACCCGGGTTCGGTCCACACTACGGGTTTGTACGTTCTCCCCGTGACCTGCGTGGCTTTTATCTGATATCTTCGGTTTCCTCCCACACTCCAAAGACATACAGGGTGTAGGTTAATTGGCTTGGTAAATATGCGGGGAATGCTGATCGGTGCGGACCAAGTGGGCCGAAGGGCACTGTTTCCGAGCTGTATCTCTAAACTAAACTAAGATGTTTACTGCAGAAATAAGTAATGTAACTGTTCAGATGTTTTGTGTGTCTTTATTAAATGGACTGATATTTCTCCCAAAATAACAAAGAAATACTGCACACATCTCTTGAACATCTGTTCACTAACACCAGTAAGTCTTTAGTCGAACATGCTGTTTGGCATACGCTCATTCTAGTGCAGTACGGAATCCAGTTTTTCCAGAAATTCACCAGCAAAATCAGAGAACTGAAGTCCGAAAATTTGCATTAATACCATCAGGGATTTCATCTTATTCAAAATCATATTAAAGAGGCCTGCCACAAAAAAGTGTCAGGTATTAAGTTCTGTTTCAAAAAGAGATCTGTTAAGATTAGGTTGAATTCATGCTGTGCACCATTTTGTCATGTAATTCTGCACAAGCTGTGAAACTGCATCCTCCATTAATTGAAAGTGCCGTCTACACGGATAGCATTTTCCTTGAGCGCAGACGTTCATTGTCCTTGAAGCATATGTTTTTGGAGTACGCCACACTCAGCAGCACAGCACTTCACAGTCTGAATGTGTCAATGATGGGGAAAAATAAAATTCCTTTCATATTCCAGGAAGCACTTTACCAGAAAGAGATAGCATTTGCCTGACTCTCACTTTAACTGGCTCAGCTCCCAAATAACCCTTTCTATCCTCCTCCTTTTCCTGTAACCACTTCCTTTTACCTTTGACCCAAGGGTATATACAAGACCAACCAGTAACCAGAGAGCTATCGTTGGCAAGTCTGTTTTTTTTTATTAAAAGACGTGTCCTTTCATTGGCAGGTCGTGATGGCTCCACTCCTGACTCAACACAGCAGAGCTGAACAGGAATCAGATTTCATTTCGAGCTGCCAACTGCATCCAGATCACAAAAGTCTTCGACTGTACTAGGAAGCAGCATTTCAAGCAAGAATATCCAAAATTAAAACTAGCTGTAAACCATAATCTAATCTACAGTATATGCTTAGAACCTCAACTCATTTTTTGCTCTGGTTTCAACCAGAAGAATTTAAAGTATTCACAGACATTATTTATTGAACATTAACAACAAACATGGACAGCCAATCAGACCTGCCTGCACTGATCAAAGGTTTATTCTTGGTTTTGGTAATCAGGATCATTCTTTCAAACTCAGCATGTAAACTGAACATAGGAGGTATCAAGTATTTGTATCAGTTTCACTTTTCACTCATTTTCTTTCAAACTTCAAACAAAGACTTAACAGTTAAAGTTTTTTTTAAACTGTCACTAAGATTGGGAAGTGGGAATGGGAAGTGTGGTTAATCCAGCGTAGTTGAGTTTCTGGGAGTTTGGGACGTTAAAAGCTTTTTTGTTAAAAAGCTTGCCTTTAATTATAAAAATACTAGAGGTACATGTGTGCGCGGCACGTATGTGCATGCGCTGGTGTGGGGAGGTGGTAGATAGGAGGCCATTTTATTGGACTGACTGGTTCAAAGAGAAGGTTACATGACAAACCTTTCGAGCATAAAAGTCCAAAACAAAATATCTGAGAGGTCATGTGTACCAAGGTACAGTGAAAAGTTTTTTGTTGCGTGCTATCCAGTCAGCAATAAGACTATGTATGAGAGGCCACAATCTCGTTTCAATCCTGCCATTGGGAAGAATGTTTTTGTTCTTTTTCTTATTTTTTTGTTTTCTTACAGATTACTATGTTTACATATCTGTTGTGCTACTGCAAGTAAGAATTTCATTGTTCCATTTCGGGATATTTGACAATAAAACACTCTGGACTACAGTCAGAGACACCACGACGAGTGCGCCTCAAGTCATGGCACCCCTTTGCCACGCAAGCCCAAGAGCTGCTCTGCACAACACCGGCTGACGCTTCTAAGGCCGCCTGGGTCAAGACGAGATGGAGAGACCAGTGGAATTCAGCAGAACCATCTAGGCTACACCAGTACATCAGTTACCCCATGGACGTCCCTGGCCGGGACCTGCCCCGAAAGCAGTGGACAACCCTCAACCGCTTGAGGACAGGCGTCGGACGCTATGGAGTAGCGATGAAGAGGTGGGGCCTCGCGAACAGCGCCTCCTGCGAGTGTGGGGACCCAATACAGACAATAGAGCGCATAGTCACCAGTTGCCCCAAACACCGGCTGCCGAATGGTGAACGAGGTCTAATTGACCTGGACGATGACACATTATATATATCTCTCGTTTCCCTGATCCCTGACACATGAAGAAGAAGAAGAAGAAGAAGAAGACTACAGTCAAGCTGTCCACAATGTACAGTTACAGGATAAAAAGTATAATGTTTAGTGCCAGGTAAAGTCAATTAAATATAGTTTGAAGGTCTCCAGTGAGATAGATGGGAGGTCAGGACTGCTCTCTAGTTGGTGATAGGATGGTTTAGTTGCCTGATAGCAGCTGGGAATAAACTGCGTTTTTCCTCTTGCCTGATGGGAGAGGGGAGAAGAGGGAGTGACCGGGGTGAACTTGGTCCTTGATTACACCGGTGACATTACCAAGACAGCGTGGTGTTGATGAATTCAATGGAAGAGAAGCTGGTTTGCGTGATGGACTGGGCTGCGATTCCACCTTCTGGCGAATCCAGATAGTCAAGTCAAATCACTTTTATTTATATAGCACATTTAAAAAACAACTCTCTTTGGCCAAAGTGCTTTACATTGGTATAAGAATAGTATAACAAACAGCAGTGGTTCATAAATTAAATACAAACATCACTACATACATATAGCCCTCGCTCAGAGGATGTCAAGAAAGGCTTGGGAGTAGAGTTTTTAGTCTCGACTTAAAGGAGTCGATGGAGGGGGCAGTTCTGGAAAAGGGGATGCTGTTCCACAGTCTAGGAGCTGCCACCGCAAAGGCACGGTCGCCCCTGAGCTTATGCCTAGACCACGGGATGTTCAGCAACCGCAAGTCGGCCGATCTGATAGTGATACAGTTTGGCTCAACCTACAAGTTTGGCAAACCTGTAGATGGTACAATAGATGGTGCAGCTTACCCCAGCTTCAGGGACCAGGGTTTGAGCCTGACCATGGATGCTGAAGGTAGAGTTTGCACATTTTACCCATGTCCACATGAATTTCCCCTAGATGCACGATTCCTTACTTTTACATCATTCCAAATGACTTGTTCCGTGGTTAAATTACTGATATGTGTCCCCTTTTTGTAGGTAGATGGCAAAAAAAAAAGGAAAATTGCTGGTTTAACGCATGAACCATGAGGATAATGATACTGAACATTGAATTTTTTCAATTCTGTTTGAACATTGAATTTTTTCAATTCTGTTGAACATTGAACTTTTTCAATTCTGTTAACCCTTGCTGTCTCCTCCCCTTCCCACCTCTCCCTCAGCCCTCGGGCCCTGGAATTCCCTCCATCTCTATCTCCCTCCCCCACCCTAGTCGCGCTAGCGTCTCAATTTCACACCACAAACAGCTTACAATGGCTTGTTCGCTTTATCATCGATACTTTTTCGCATATCTTTCATTCATTGTTCTTTATCTCTCCACATCACCATCTATATCTCTCGTTTCCCTGATCCCTGACCAGTCTGAAGAAGGGTCTCGACCCGAAACGTCGCCTATCTCCTTCGCTCCTTAGATGCTGCTGCACCCGCTGAGTTTTTCCAGCCTTTTGTGTACCCTCGATTCTCCAGCATCTGCAGTTCCTTCTTTAACAAGATAATGGTACTGATGGGATTGTATTGCTGGGAGATGCATGGCCTCATGGGGCTGATTTACCATGTGTGGCCATAATAAGAAACTTTTCATAAACAGTTACATTTCCTAAATGTAAAAATACACACTCAAGTGATTTGGAGGCTTTTGGGGAAAAGACACAAAATACCATGTGGAAAGGAGACTAGGAGAGGGATCGGAATGTCCTATTGAACAAAGATTTTTCTATAAAAGAGGCTTTAAAACAGGGAGAGAGGTAGTAAGCCAAGACAGGAGCTCCAGAATGCTAAAGCTTACTAGCTAGACTAGGGGGAAGCCATCAAACCCAAGGGGTTAGCTACCCCTCAAAATACATGCATTAACAAAGCTCTTTATGGGAGACTTCAGTAGACTAAAAGCAGCTCTGCAGCTAAACATGAACCCCAGTCTTAATTGAAATAAATTATTTTTCACAAACACTTTCCATGTCTAGGTAGCTATAATTACAAGTGCAAGCAAGAGTACAGCACAGGAACAGACCTTTCGACCCACAATGTCTGTGTGGAACATGTCAAGATAAACTTATCTCAATCTGCCTGCACATGATTCATATCCCACAATCCACTGAATACTCGTATGCCTATCTAAAAACCAGAAACATATCTGCCTCCATCACAACCCATGAGAGTGCGTTCCAGGCACCAACCACCCAATGTGTAAAATACTTGCCCCGCACATTTCCTTTAAACTTTGGCCATCTCACTTTAAATCCAAGTCCTCTATACTTTGACATTTCTACCCTGGGGCAAACGTTTCTGACTGTCTAACATATATCTATACCTCTAATAAGGTTCTATACATCCGACAGGTATCCCCTCAACCTCGAGTGCTCCAGAGAAAACAATCCAAGTCTGTCCAACCTCTCCTTGTAGCTAATAGCCTCTAATCCAGTAAGCTGTTGATTTACAAATGCATGCAAGGCAGTTTGACCCAATAGTCTATGCGATCACCCTAACCGTTTTTACTGTTACGTTTTCACTGAAACACCGTCTCTGAAGGTAAACAAGCTCTCATGAGCTGGTGCATTCAAATAAGGAAAATCAAATTCTTGACTTTAAGATAAAATTACCTGTTCAAACTGAAACATTGAATGGAAATTCACAGCAAAAATAATCAGTGTATCTATTGCACACCATTCTCACACTGTAATCTTGTTTCAAATGACAACGCAAGTTCCCCACAAGGATTCACGTCTGAGAAATACAATCACACGGGCCTGTTTAGTGCTCGACAACATGATATTTACAACAACAGCACTAACGCAGCAAAAATACATTTTGAACAAGTCGAAAGATCAGAGGTCAAAAGATAAAAACACTTCATACGAATATTAAGGGGCTGTCCCACTTGGGCGACCTAATTGGCAAGTTTAAAAGAATGTGAAAAAAATGACATGTTGAAGACCTCCTTCGACTATGTAGAAGACCCCCTTCGACTATGTTGAAGACTAGCTACGACTAAAGGGCCTGTCCCACTTTCACGACCTAATTCACAACCTTTTTTACTCGTGGACATTTTTCATCAAGCTAGAAAACGCCCCGACCTACTTGATGCCACGAGTACCTACGACTTGCATCACGACCTGCTACGACCATGCTGCGAGTATGAGTCAAGGGCAAACTCGTGAATTAGGTCATGAAAGTGGGACAGGCCCTTAACACATCACACCAGAAATAATTAAATTCTGCATTTTAAGATAGTTATTTCACACAGTTCAAGTTTGTAGTTTTCTCTGCAGTCTGGAAAATATTTATGTACATTTCCATTCAAGACAAAAAATAAATCTACATCGAACTTACTCAAGACTTGGAGAATAAGTAACTTTACAATGAATGACAGAGATGAACAGGAATCTTCGATTTTCTGCATTATTTAAATGCTCATCTTATGGACAAAAGTAGCTACTTTATGGAAAGCTGCCAGAGGGCAAACAAGCACGTGGTGGACTGCGAAAGATATTCAAAGACTCAGAACATCCCAGAAAAATGTCAACATTGGCACAAAGCACTGGGGACAGCAAGCACTGGATCGTCTTGTTTGGCATATCCCTAGCAAAAGTGGTACTTGCTTATAATAGAGTTTAATCCAAGCAAATGTGAGGTGCACTTTGGGAGGTTAATTATAAGGGGAAAACTTTATAGTTAACAGCAAGACTCTTAACAGCATTGAGATACAGTGGGATCTTGCGGTCCAAGTCCAAAGCTCCCTGAAAGTAGCAACACAAGTAGTTAGAGTGGAAAAGGTGGCGTTTGGCATACTTGCCTTAATTGATCAGGGTGTTGAGTGTAAGAATCAGGAAGTCATGTTGTAACTTGATTAGGCTGCATTTGGAGTGTTGTCCACACTTCTGGTTGCTCCATTACAGGAAAGATGTAGAGGCCTTGGAAAGAGTAGAGGAGGGGTTTACTAGAATGCTGGGTAGACACAAAATGCTGGAGTAGCTCAGCGGGTGAGGCAGCATCTCTGGAGAAAAGGAATGGGCCACAAAATGCTGGAGTAACTCAGCGGGTTAGTGCATTTTACTAGAATGCTGCCTGGATTGGAGAACATTAACTGCAAGTAGAGTTTGGACAAACATGTATCGTTTTCTCTGGAGCATCAGATGTTGAGGGAAGACCTGATATGAGGTAGAGATTTGTTTAACTTGGCATCGTGCTCAGCATGGATATTATGGCTGAAGGGCCTGTTCCCGTGGTGTACTGTTCTATGTCCTATGTTTTATATACAAAAGCTAGAATGGAGAGAGTAAAGAGGAAAGTGAGATTTTTTTTTAAATCAAGCAGCACCACACTTCTGTCATCTGTGGGAAAAGAACCTTCAAGTCCATATTGATCTAATCAGCCATCTCTGTACATATCACAGCACTATAAACCAGATGTCAAGACTCAAGAAGGAGTGAGGAAGAACAGTAACTTTAGCATTGTAGTTCGGAAAGGGGTTTACGAGAAATGTTCACATCAATGTTTTGACAGGTAAAGCTAAAATCACGAGACTTTGGGTGGATTCAGAGTTATGGGCATGTCCCACTTAGGCAAATTTTTAGGCGACTAAAGGCGACTCGGCTGAAGTCACATGGTTGCCGGGGTGTTGCCTGTATGGTCTTGTCATCTCCTCAGTCGCACAAAGAGTCGTAGCGCCTTTCTGGTCGCCGCTGAATTTTCAACATGTTGAAAATTTTTCAGCAACAGTCGGCGACACTGGGTTTGACGCCATTGAGCATAGCTTGACCTCCTGACGTAGGTGCTGTCGTAGGTTGTTGCCAGTGCTGACCGGTGAATTCCAATGGCACATAGGAAAAACCCGTCCAACAACTACTCGTGGTCAGGCGAATATAGTGCGTGGACATTGCGCGTTTTTGTGTTGGGGACATTGGACATCGGATAGTGCAACATGGCTCCAAGGAGAAGGAAGGAGCAGCGTAAGGGCAAGGCCCAAACCCTATCCACCAGGCAGTTGGAAACTGAGGAGATCCAGGAAGAGGCGGCCAGGGGGGTGGCTTGTGTCCCCACCACCAACAAGTTTTCCTGTACATTTTACCTACCAGTTGCATTTTGTATTTTTTTGGTGGTTTTTTTTGCCATATGTGGTAACATGTACAGTCTGTTAAAACTTGTAAGTTTCAAGCAGTAGCTCTTCCATTCTCTTGCCAGCAGGCAATTCACACTGCTCATTATTTATTTATTTACTTACTTAAAACCAGGTGCCAAACTATCAGTGGTTCAAAAGCCAGAGAACAAGGTATGGCAAGCTGTCTCATAGTGGGAACAAGTCAGGGTCTGGTGGCAAAAACTTTACCCCGAGGCAGCAGTGGATCATCAACAAATTGGGCTTTATCAATTCACATGATGTAGTATGAGTGGAGGAGACAGAGCACCAAGAAGGTTATTATTATAAAATAGTTATTGTGAAATTGATAATTTGATTGTCATCGTGCCTGCCATGTCCTGATGGTCTTGAAAGTTTGTAAAACACATATATTTTCTTCCAGTTCTTGACAAGAAGAAGCCACTGCCCAGTGTGTCCAGTGAAGAGGAGTTTGGGGAACCTCTGGATCCACTACCTCCACCAGTCAGCAGCACAGCAAGAGGAGCAGGACCACTGCCAGCTTCACTGCAGACTCCACCCCAAATGCAACTGAGGTAGATGAGAGAGAGGCAAGTCGGCAGGAGCAGATCAAGGCGATAAGTACTTTTGGGGACATTTTTGGCTGATTTCTCTTTTCATCCACCTTTTTCCCCCCAAAATTTACTTACCTGTATCATAGTCAATTATGTTGCAGCTGATGCAACAGAGGCCAGGGAGGCAAGACAGGCCATGACACAGCCCCAGACACCACATGAGAGGGCTGTTGACACCTTCCAGGGATTCTTAAAGACTTAGATGCTCAAGATACCAGAGAACGTGTGGGTCAACTACACCCTGGCTGCCATCACGATGACCCATAACTTCTCCCAGCCGGTAAATATTTTAAGTAATTTTTGTGGAATTTTGGAAACATTTTAATTTAATATTTGACCTTAAAATTTATATTTTTGTGTGAAATATTCACAATGAATTCATGTGTGTGGCAGACTCAGCAACAGATGTCACTGATGGGACTACCACATCAGCAGGCTCACCGGGTATCTAATTTTATAAAATACTTTTTGTGAATTGGATTGGAAATTTTTCTGTCACACACAGCTTGTGAAAAGTTTACATTTATTTGCCTTCCACTTAATATTGATATGTTTGTGTGTTGCAGCTACAATCACTGATGGGACCACCACAGACGCCACCACCAGTGATGTCACGCTCACCAATGACCACCTCCCCCATGGGCAGGTCACCCAGTTCCACAGGACAGCAACAGTCTACATCAATCAACACCATCACAGCAGTGAGCCACTACTTCCACGTACACTGCCGAGCAGCCTGCAAGATCGAGTTGCTTCTCTGCACTCTCAGCTGTAGACACATGCTACCCCAGCCTTGACACACCCAGACCTGCACCAGTGACACCAGAGGGCACCCCCAGAACAGACACCCAGGACGCAAATGGGGACGAGTTTGGGTTTTACAGGATTATTGGATACAGATCACCCATCAGTGATATGTGTCCATGAATGATGTTAAGTCTTGTATGTTTTTGTACTTGTATTATGTTTGAAGTTTAAAGTTTGAAGTTTATTGAAACTCAATGTCCCTCCATCGGGTATGGGAGTGCACTGTGGTATGTTCTTTCTAATCTAATAATAAATCACTTTTTTTGTTGTCAAAGTGATGATTATTTTAAATGTATTATAGACAATTTCAAATTGTATGTGATTATAATATTTTTGTATGCACTGTTGTATGTTCTTATCAACCTTTTTTGCTGTTAAAATCTTTGTTTGTTTCAATATCAATAAAGGAAATGCTTGACATTTTGACAGTAAATTGATGTATGAAGATATTATATTTCAGAGTAGTGTCTCATGGCATAACTTTCAAATATTTACATTTCATGCATTTTGATCAATAAAACAAACACAAAACAAAAGCATTGCCCTGCACCTTCTTCTTCTGAAGCGGCCGATTTGGAAACTCCAAGCTGCTGAGAATGTTCGCCGTTTCGACGTCGGAGCTCCGATCATCCCGGCGAGAGGGCCTGAAACATCGGCGACTGCGGAGGGCTCAAAAGCCTCGACCACGGATGAACAAAGAGGAAAATGACTGAACTTTGTTGCCTTCCCCCACAGTGGGAAACGTTGATTCCGCTGTGTGGGGATGTTCATGTATAATTCTATCATGTATCGCGTTCTTTTTATTCGTGTGGCTGTATGGTAACTCAAATCTCACCGTACCAATTGGTGCATGTGACAATAAATGTAACTTGAACTTCGTGTGAGAACAATGCCCTCCGATGTTACTCCATGGTAGTCATGATGCAGAATGATTGGATATTCCACCCTACCTCTTTTATAGGAAAACTGGGTGATTCCATTGTTTTGGAGGCCAAAATGACGTGAATTGTCTTCAGCTGTCGCCAACAGGATCATTGCTTGTCGCGGGTGGACGTAGGCTGTTGTAGATGGACGTCCTAAGTCGCGATGATTGGGTCGCCGGTTGTCGGGAGCTTGCCGTCGACTTGGTGGTTTTTGTAGCTTGTCGTAGACATTGTCGTGGGGGGGGGGGGGGGGGGGTTCCAGTCGCCGTTTTTTCAGCGACTTGCTACGATTATGACAGTCACCAGCAGTCGCCTAAAAAATTGCCTAAGTGGGAGAGGCCCATTAGAAACCATTTAATCTCTGAATGCTTCAGAAGGGTTTGCTTCCACTGCAGTTTTGCGAGATCGAATGTGGCTAATCAGCTCTTCCACAAATGGGATTCCACTAATCACCTCTTCCACGAATGTCAGCCACTTCTTCCACAAATGGGGTAAGAGGTGGCTGACAAGGTAGACAGATGACTAAATACCACTTAACGCTCTTCAAACCTAAATTCAGTTAACATAGGATCAAAGTACATAATCCAGTCTTTCACAATTCCATCAATCCCATTCTCCCACTCATCCCCTTTTGCCCTGCAACTTATTCTCTCCCAATACATCTATTTTGCCACTTGCCCACAACATGGAGTCATTTACACCAGTCATGTGGGACATGGCAGGAAATCAGAGCAGCTGGTGGAAATCCACACGGTCACAGGGAGAAGGTGCAAACTCCACACATACCTCAAACCAAAGGGCAGCAGTGCCAACTACATCACTGTACACCCATGCAGAACAGAACTGGTCATAGGATATGGCACCATATTTTTCCATTCCATTTTCCACTCAAGATCCATTAACTTGGCGTTCGCTCCTGCAACAGTTATCAATCACTCTTCTGCAGTAGTCATTTTTCAGATATGACACTAAACAAAATAACTAACCACAGATTTCTCATAAATCCTATCACTCAATATTAGTGAATAGAAAATTACCCACTTTCTTCTCTCCCCCCTTGCAACATAGCCTCATCGCAAACACAAGCAAACAAACAATACAGCCAATTAACTGTGAAGATAGGCTGTGAAGATGTGCTGGAGTAACTCAACGGGTCAGGCAGCATCTCTGGAGAAAAAGGATGGGTGACGTTTCAGGTGGGAACTCTTAAGAAGGGTTACGACCCAAAACATCACCCATTCTTCTCTTTTTCTCCCAATTGCTGCCTGACCCGGTGAGTTACACCAGCACTTTGCGTCTATCTGCCGCCTAAACCAGCATCTGCAGTTCCTTCCAACACAATTAACAGTGAAGACTACTGCACCAAACACATTGCCCCCATGAAGGCCTAAGCAATTGAAGGATGTTACTGAAATCCATTATGCAAATTAGTTCCAGATCGAGATTCAGCCTAACAGAGAGTTACAAGATAAAAAACCCATCACTTGAAAACTAGTTACGTTAATTAAATAGCAAAATAACTGAACATAGGAAAATTAAGAATCTCTTTCTCCCCCGTTACAAGTTTCTAAATGTAACAGGGATCTGATCAGCTACACAGCTTTTGCACTAAGCGTGTAGCTGACCACAGTATGAAGCTGTACACAGTCCAGGGCCAGCTGTTTGTGTCACTGTTTTACCGAGGTCATATATCATTATCAGCCAAAAGCTGAACCAAAGCTAAAAGGCTCACGTCACAGTTGGTGTAAGTTTACCATCTGTCAGGTGGGGAAGCAGTTTGAAAAAACACAAAGCTGCTCTATAGGCTTTCATGTGCATATCAGTCCAAAATACATAATGATGTTTCTTACTCTACCAAGCCTTTTCTTTGTGCTCTAGAAGCCATGACAAAACCACCACACATCACCACCCCAACCCCCAACTCAGAAACAAAATGTACATATTTGCTAATGTCAAGATTGATTAATATTCAGTGAAATAAATGAATACATCACTGAACCTGGCTGTCGTTGACAAGTTTTTTTAGGGGAGTGGGAAGGGTGCTAAAATAGCAAAACACGTGCGTCAAGATGTTAACCTGAAATACAGGCCTAGAGTATTTGGCATTTGTGGGTGGTGGAAGTAAATGGATAGGGAAAGTGCAACAAACAGGGAATAGGCAGGAAATGGCATTTCCACAAACCTTTCTAAATGTAACAGGATCTGATCAGCTACACAGCTTTTGCACTAAGCGTGTAGCTGACAATAGCCTGAGTGGACGTCTTAAGGCCCAGACAACATTCAACTAAGTGCAGGAAGGAACTGCAGATGCTGGTTTACACCAAAGATAGACACAAAATGCTGGAGTAATGCAGCAGGTCTGGCAGCATTTCTGGAGAAAAGGAATAGGTGACGTTTCAGAGTCAGGGGAGAAGTATGAAAAGGTACAAAGAACAAATGGATAAAAAGGTATG
This sequence comes from Okamejei kenojei, assembly GCA_035221665.1. Lineage (NCBI taxonomy): Eukaryota > Metazoa > Chordata > Chondrichthyes > Rajiformes > Rajidae > Okamejei > Okamejei kenojei. The sequence goes on along the minus strand of CM069147.1, from coordinate 7,950,750 downwards.
AAAAGAACAATTCAAAGCCCACAACAATGATCAAGGAAAGGTGGAGCCCACAATGGCCCATTGTTGGCTGTGGAAAAGGTGACAATGAGTCGATACAAACATTTTCGAGGTGCTTGCCAGATTTGCCTCTATAAGCTGAACATCGCAGCAGACAGTGTGGAATTTTTTATAGCGAGGGCCTGCTGGTGAAGGGTCTCGACCCGAAACGTCACCCATTCCTTCTCTTCAGAGATGCTGCCTGTACCGCTGAGTTACTCCAGCTTCTTGTGTCTACCATCGCAGCAGACAGCCTTTTTTCCCCTCATACCCAAATAGAGATACTTGTGATTAAGGTACTTTATGTGAATTAAGAGAGATAAACAATATAGTAAATTGCTTCCTCCAAGGAGAAGGGATTTGAAGAGAGTCGCTCGGCAGATTTCTGTAAAGATCGATCTTCCACACCAACTTGTACGCTTTTGAACGTATAAAAAGATTCTGGAATTCAGAATTTGGAAAGGCATTTGGAAAGATGCAAAGAATACATTTTGTACTCCTTTCCCCACAACCAATCTAAACCAGAGAGCTTGGAGTACAACCTGTACAAGTGTAACCACTACACAATTTCAAAATAATATTAATATTAATCAAAATACTCCTTGAGGATTTTTGGTTTGAACACCCATAGCTTTTACAGAACTATGTTATTTTTTCTAGATCCCTTAAATTAATTCCAGCAAACCTGCTACTGAACTAAAAAGAAATCTGAAGCGTTCCCCCAGGGTCCCATTGGAAGGACCATTCAAACATGGCAGGTTGCACGCATCAATATTGGATTATTGAATTTGTATCGTGCGACAAGCTCATTTTTAAAGAAGTGTTACAACCAACCCCCAATGCTTTGCATACTGAATTGGACAGTCCAGAGATACTTCCTAATGAAAACTGAAAACTTGTATTGGCATGTCAGAAGATTACATTACAGTTAAATCCATGCACAATTTTGCCGTATGCACATATACTCTAACGTATGATGGTCACCATATTATCTTGTATGTTAACAAATTAATTATTTATTGCAGGGGGTGGAAGATTACAACCTTCACGTGGTCCGCCCTGTTCCGAGTCAATCTACCCGACGACGGAAGGGAGAGGAGTTGTCAAGTTTGATAGCCACAGGGAAGAAGGATCTCCTGTGGAGTTCTGTGCTGTCTTGTAATGATTACATCTCCTTTTGGCGCTATCCATAAAGTTATCCACTTGTCTCTGTGCACGAACACTTGGGATGCACCTTAATACATGTCTGCAGTCAAAATATACCCAGTGGTATGAACATTGACTTCTCTAACTTCAAGTAGCCCTTGCTTTTCCTCTCTCACCATCCCCTCCTCCTTCCCAATTATCCCACCAGTCTTACTGTTGCTGACTGCATTTTATCTCTGTACCGCCCTATCCCCTGACATCAGTCTGAAGAAGAGTCTCGACCCATCACCCATTTCTTCTCTCCAGAGATGCTGCCTGTCCCGCTGAGTTACTCCAGCATTTTGTGTCTAGCGTCAAGATATACATCAGAATCATCATCCATTATTCTGGTTAGTTCCCCAAATAATTTAATTTGATTAATAGAGAAGGATTTGTGCCCCAGGTGTACACTGGCAGGCACTACTAACCACCAAGTTGGGAAGTAATTACTGCATGCTGTCTGCAGATGAATTGGGATTAGAGGACAGGGATATTGATGCAGTAAACACAAACCATTGATTGGTTTGCATTTTTGCATACCCATTTCCTTTTTAAGTAAAGCTTCCATGCTATGTAGGTAAATAGTAAATGGCTGGGTAGTTGGAAAGCAGTTAAACAAAATTGGTTTGAGTACAGGAGTTTCACCATCCTACAGGCCAGAGGCCTCCATGCCAGGAATATAATTAGAATAAAACAGCTTTACCCAATGCTTTCCATTAGAAATTCCCATGTGAGCATTTAAGAAAACGTTGATACAAGAGTGTTAAAAGAAAACATTACAACAGGAAGTAGAGTAGAGGGGAGATTCAGAGAATAATTTCCAGATCTTGGAAACCAGACAATATATTACAAAGTAACCAATAGTGGGGTTGAGAGAAAAACCAACAGTGACACTGAGAAAATATAAAATCAGTTTTTGAGACCCACGAATCAAACTTTGAATTATTTTTTTTAGGCATAAAAATTGTACAAAACTTCAAGATCCAGACCTCCAAAAAGTTGGTGAAAAATTCTCGATAATCAAAACCACATTTATAGCTCAAAACAGAATTACACCAATCAAAACCAGATCTTTAATGCAAACTAAATAAACCCTCTCTTAGCCAAAGGGACAAAAGGATAGTCTCACCTCATGACACACATGATTAAGCAAACATTTCAGGCAACTGGTAACTGGTTTCCCAAGACGCACTCTTTCAAAACCAACTTAAGGTCCGGTCCCACAATGCGAGTTTACCCAAGAGCTCTCCCATGTTTAAAAAAAAACCAAACTCGTGGTATTCTACGAACTCCTACGACTTTTCACGAGTTTGTTCACAAACTTCTACGAGTAAGTTTCCGTATTCCGTTGACTTCTCATTCTACGGTCTCCTACGTTTCTCTCCCGAGGTACTCTTGAACCAACTACGAGTACCCACGAGTGGAAAATTGATCACATGATTCCCCCTCCACTTTAAGGGGAGCGTTTTGCTCCCCCTATCCTCCATTCCTTTGGCCCCCAAGAGAGACGATCGCAGCAGGGAGAGAGAGAGCGCAACATGCCTTTTCAAATCAACAATTCGTTCCATGCTTGCATTGCTCGCGGCCATCCCCAGCCAGGTTACATTCACACTTGTAAACCACACACCGCCCGGGACTAGGGGAGAATGTTTTAGATTCCGCAGTAGGAACAGAGAGAGAAAGAAAGCTGGAATTACTCAGCGGGTGATTCAGGAAGCATCTCTGGAGAGAAGGAATAGGTGACGTGTCTGGTCGAGACCCTTCTTCAGATTGAGAGTCAGAGGAGAGGGAAACTAAGATACAGAGTTCCTGCCTGACCCGCTGAGTTACTCCAGCTTTTTTTTTTTTTTAATGTCTATCTTCAGTTTAAACCTGGCAGGGAGGAGAGAGAAAGACAGAGAGAGCACGAGCCAGAGCCAGACAGACAGACAGAGAGAGCGAGACGAGCCGAGAGAGAGAGCCAGACGAGACAGAGAGAGCGAGCGAGACAGAGAGAGCGAGACAGAGAGAGCGAGACAGAGAGAGCGAGACAGAGAGAGCGAGACAGAGAGAGCGAGACAGAGAGAGCGAGACAGAGAGAGCGAGACAGAGAGAGCGAGACAGAGAGAGCGAGACAGAGAGAGCGAGACAGAGAGAGCGAGACAGAGAGAGCGAGACAGAGAGAGCGAGACAGAGAGAGCGAGACAGAGAGAGCGAGACAGAGAGAGCGAGACAGAGAGAGCGAGACAGAGAGAGCGAGACAGAGAGAGCGAGACGAGAGAGAGCGAGACAGAGAGAGCGAGACAGAGAGAGCGAGACAGAGAGAGCGAGACAGAGAGAGCGAGACAGAGAGAGCGATACAGAGAGAGCGAGACAGAGAGAGCGAGACAGAGAGAGCGAGACAGAGAGAGCGAGACAGAGAGAGCGAGACAGAGAGAGCGAGACAGAGAGAGCGAGACAGAGAGAGCGAGACAGATTTTAAAGAACTAGATGATATCAAAACTAAGAATAATCCTTGGTGAAGGAAAATACGGCACATCTTGGTGCACAATACGTAACAGCTTGCCATAACCTGTGTGACGGTGAATGACCAATATGCACGTACACACTAATTGACATTAACTGACACTAAGAAAGTAATATTGAATTGCTAAACTTGCTACTCTGTTGCACTGCTTACAGCTGCAAGAACGTGTAGCAATCAATAAAGGGCTATAGGACTATTGCGAGTTTATGTACAGGGACATATCTATCCATGCACTGTATACTTGTATTTATACATGCATTTTAAATTTGTATGTCATGTTTTATATTGGCAATATAACAATGTACTTTATCATACCAATAACGTTTTTTAATTGAAAAAAAGTTGAAAGAGACAAAGAGAGAAAAGAGAGAGAGAGAAAAAGAGAGAGAGAAAAAGAGAGAGAGAAAAAGAGAGAGAGAGAGAAAAAGAGAGAGAGAGAGAGAAAGAGAGAGAGAGAGAGAAAAAGAGAGAGAGAGAAAGAAAGAGAGAGAGAGAGAGAGAGAGAAAAAGAGAGAGAGAAAAGAGAGAGAGAAAAAGAGAGAGAGAGAGAGGAGAAAAGGGGAGCGGAAAAGGGGAGCGGAAAAGGGGTGCCGAAAAGGAGAGAGGAAAAGAGAGAGGAAAAGAGAGAGAGGAAAAGAGAGAGAGGAAAAGAGAGAGAGAGAGAGAGAAAAAGAGAGAGAGAGAGAAAAAGAGAGAGAGAAAAAGAGAGAGAGAGGAGAAAAGGGGAGCGGAAAAGGGGAGCGGAAAAGGGGAGCCGAAAAGGAGAGCCGAAAAGAGAGAGAGGAAAAGGGGAGCGGAAAAGGAGAGCCGAAAAGGAGAGCCGAAAAGGAGAGAGGAAAAGAGAGAGAGGAAAAGAGAGAGAGGAAAAGAGAGAGAGGAAAAGAGAGAGAGGAAAAGAGAGAGAGGAAAAGAGAGAGAGGAAAAGAGAGAGAGGAAAAGAGAGAGAGGAAAAGAGAGAGGAAAACGAGCGCGAGCGCAACAGAGAGGAGAGAGTGAGAGTGAGAGATATATGACACCTTTCCACACCAGCACCATGTGTGCTTGCTTTAAATTCTGACTGTGACAGGTCAACTGTGCAATGTTGTGCTTTACACTGGGAATATATCTGGAGTGTGAGGAAAAGTACTTTCTGTTTCACAAACTCTCAACGACGGCGGACGGGGCCACCCTTCGTGTCAAGATGTGGCAGGCATCAGATGCCCCGTTTCTTCTTCTTGACAAACAAAGGAGACAGTTCTTGGAAGTGGAATCACCCAGTTTTATTGGCTGTTCCCATATCTCCCATTCCACCTCGGGCGAAACAAGACTGAGCAAAAGGCCAGAACCCAGGAGCGTTGTACCGCAGTGCGCTGCCCTGAGTGCAAAAAATAAACCCGAGATGGGTTTTTTCTGGAAACGTTGCAATCTGTGGTCTTTACTTTTCTTCTCACCTCACGAACCGTTCCACCACAGCTCCAACCCCACACCCCCGTCACTTCACTACACACACACACACTACTATATATACAAATCATGACTCCCAGGTGAGTAGTTTTTATCAGTGCTGACATTAGCTGATTAAGGCGTCTGTTCCATTTAACTCATGGCAACTGGACAGAAAACAACCCTTTCTCCTCAATATCTGTAGGTCTAAAAGACTAATGGCAAGTGATTTTTAAATGAGTGAAGTGTTATTTTTCATCTAATTTTAAAAGCACATTGGGCGGAATTTTTATGTTTTTTCCTTCATTGACGGTGAATTATCTACGAGTCCACTACGGTCTGCCCACAAAGAAACTAAGAGTAAAAAGTAAAAACATGTTTCATCACGATTATTTTTTTTTAACTTGTGGACATTTTTCAGTGTTGAAAAAACTTCACGAGTTACCAGGTTTCCCGAGTGCCTACCGTTAGCGTTTCACGCTACTACGAGACATCCACGACTGCCTACGGACATTCTACGAGTTTGAATCAGGGGAACACTCGGGAAAACTCTTGAGTTACCTCGTACAGTGGGACAAGCTTTCCAAAACCTGTTGACACAAGTTAAATTGTGCTCGAACAATTTATGTATTTTTTAAAACCGGATTTATTCTTTCTGAAGCTACCGATTCTAACTACGACTGTAATGTTTAACTTTAAACTGTCTCAGTCCGGGTCGAGAATATCATGAGCTTCCCCAGCAGACGTACCTAGATCACTTCACAGTGCAATTTACATCAAATGTTGAAGTATGAACCTGAATCAGACAGCAATGTTGTCAATATGAAGCAATGGAACCAAGCCTAAACAGCTTTAAAAGCATTTATTATCAGCCCATGTGATTTATTTTGCTACAATTTGAAATGGATTGGCATAGGTATGGAATGAGCTGCCAGAGGAGGTGGTTGAGGCTGGGACTATCCAAATATTAAGGAAACATTTAGACAGATACATGGATAGGACAGGTTTAGAGGGATATCAGCCAAACGCAGGCAGGTGGAACGAGTGTAGCTGGAACATGTTGGCTGGTGTGGGCAAGTTGGACCGAAGGGCCCGTTTCTACGCTGTATGATTCTGACTTGAGTGGTATTGAATGACTTTGCTTTGCTCCTGCCCTCCATAAGTTGACTTGTGCAACTTATCACTCTAATTTCTTTAAAAAATTACTCTTATACTGCATTCATGCATAAAACAGGTGGTATATGCTGGGTTCCATTGAAGGAGAAACAACAATGGTAATGGTTGGTCCCCAGTTGTGAGGAGAATAGTGAAGGAAAGCCAGAAGGGGGTGGCGTGGAAGAGCCATTTTTTAAAAACGTTTTATCGGAGGCAATTGGCAATTTAATAAATTGACAACTAAAATTCAAACCTAAATATATTATACTTTATGAATATACTCATCCTTTTCTTTAATTCCAAACATAGCTAATTTAGATGCAAATTTCACCCAGCACAGCAGCACAAAATTTCTTACGAACAGGTCACCCAGGAGTGTGACCCAAGTACTTATCTCTACTCTGCCACTAAAACCTGGTAATTTACTCTACTGGCAGAAGAACAAGCTTGAAAAAAGATTGAACCACAACCAAAAGTTTCATTCGAAGGACACCTTTTGTTGAAATTCTTTCATTGAAAATAAAATGTTCTAATGGTAAATGTTGTTGCATAAAGTCTAACGGGTTATGCATTTACCAGAGTTCAACTGTGTTCCATTCAAAAGGTATGTGTCTGAATAAATGCATGACTTATTTGATGAGGAACTCTGGCCAATGAGTAAGGGTAAATTGGAGCATCTTGGCAAACAAGTCTTAACCGGTGCCAAATGATCTTGTACTAGTAAAACTGCAGTTCCACTTAGTTTTGATGTGCCAAGAGCCATCTTGTCATGGGTTTTGACAATTACAATAGATATCTTAACGCCAACAAGGTCATATTAGGAGTACAATTCAAAAAGGTAACTCCTATTCAATAGGTTTGTTCATTTATATGCCATCATTAATTACCTCCCATTGATTCCCTACAGGACTCTTTCTTGGCAATCTGTAAATCAAAGCCGAGCCTAACCTTCATTACATCCATCTTCCAAATGGCAGTGCTCCACTGATTTGCAAACAGAATTCAGTCATGTTTCCCTCCCCTTTGGCTACCAAGATACATAACCTCTATAATATTGAGACAATCAAATAGAAATTAACTAGCTTCGTTCTTATCAAGCATTGTAATCATTTCTGTTTAATTGGGAAGTTTCCGAGTCAGAATAACATCGTTAAAAGTAATCTCACAATTATGATTGTGCACATTTGGGTGTGTGCACTTCACACTTCCACTACCTTTGACCAAGTCAAAACAATTTTTTATTTGATGCTGTAACACTAATCCAGAAGCATCCCATATTTAACCAAAAGGTTCTCATTACAAATATCACTGAGCTGTTGCAGCTCTCCCTTTTCCTGAAGACACTTTCTTTAAAATCAATGCATTTTCTCAGCACACTACAAAAATCAGCAAAGTGTGAAATTTCAAAATTGATAATGTTGCTTCTGTTTATTATCTGCATAATTTGTTCTTGAACTGGATGACAGTAACCTGAATATTACACACGTCAAAAGAGTAAAAAATGTTTGCAAAAGACCAAAGACTAGAGTTACTTTAATTTTGCTCAATAAGCGTGCACCAAGAAAACTATTTTTGGTCAGAGACATAGCCGGAGAGGAAAGTAGAAAAAAAAACAGACGAGAGAGATAGATCTTCCCAAGATTAAAATGAAAACACACCATTGACAGAGTGGATGGAATTTCTTTCCCTGCACAGATAAAGTTTCAAATTTAATTAAATGAACATTTCAGTGTCCATAAGGAGAATGATCTATAATCTATTCACATTTATTGATAGATTAAATAATAATAGTGGTGCCAACTTGCAATGTTGCGATACTTTCCCCACTACCGCAGGAGAAGCAAAACACCTGCCCCTGGTATACCTCCTCCCTCGACTCCATCTAGGGACCCCGACAGTCTGTTAGGTGAGACAGAGGTTCACATGCACCTCCTCTAAACTTGTCTACTACATCCGGCGTGGCCTCCTGTACATTGGCGAGACCCATCATAGACTCAGCGAGTGTTTTACTGAACACTTACGCTGCATCTCCCAGTTGCTAACTATTTTAACTTCCCTTTCCATTCCCACACTGGCCTTTCTGTCCAAGGCCTCTTCCATTGCCAGAGTGAGACCACAAGCAAATTGGAGGAACAATACCTCCTATTTCATTTGAGTAAATTAAACCCCATCGTATGAATGTTGAATTCTCTATTTTTTGTTAACTTATACAAGCACTCCCCTCTCCCCCTTCCTCCATTAAAAGACGGTTAACCAATTCCACCGTTCGCAACGTTGTATCCCTCATGGGACTACACCATTGCTAATCAACAATCAGTCTATCGGAACCACCCTGCCTGATGCCATCTGTTGCCGGCCCTGATTTGTCGTGGTCTTTCCTTGCTTCCAGTTCCTCTCCCCTGCAATCATTCTGAATATGGGTCCCGACCTAAATCGTCAACTATCCATTTTCTCCAGAGATGCTACCTGATCCGCTGAGTTACTCCAGCATTTGGTCCATCTTTGGTATAAACCAGCATCCGCAGTACATTTTATTAAAATGTTAAATTGCAAATGTATACTGGATAAGGGTTCACTGTTCCGAACCATTGATGTGGATAAGCAAGTTTTATTCCCACCATGACATCTAGAGTCATTAAAGTAACTAGATACATCTGGAATAGGGAAAAAAAAGCTGGTCTCAGTGATGGTGACCACAAAACCACTGGATTATCATGAAAAACATCTCTGAGACATCAGTGAACCAGAAGTAAATCTATCCTAAGAAGGGTCTTGACCCGAAACGTCACACATTCCTTCTCTCCAGAGATGCTGCCTGCCCTGCTGAGTGACTCCAGCTTTTTGTGTCTATCTTCGGTTTAAACCAGCTTCTGCAGTTCCTTCTTATACCTATCCTCCTTATCTATTTTGGACTAAATGCGATCCCAGGTTAAAGTGGTTGACTCTTAATGGGACGAACGTTAAACAGCAACCATCAGCATCAGTCACTGAAAGTAAGCATGCAGGTACAGCAGGCAGTGAAGAAAGCTAATGGCATGTTGGCCTTCATAAGAAGAGGAGTATAGGAGCAAAGAGGTCCTTCTGCAGTTCTGCAGTTGTACAGGGCCCAGGTGAGACCACATCTGGAGTATTGTGTGCAGTTTTGGTCTCCAAATTTGAGGAAGAACATTTTTGCTATTGAGGGAGTGCAGCATAGGTTCACGAGGTTAATTCCCGGGATGGTGGGACTGTCATATGTTGAAAGAATGGACCGACTGCTTGTATACACTGGAATTTAGAAGGATGAGAGGGGATCTTATTGAAACATACAAGATTATTAAGGGATTGGACACGGGGGAGACAGGAAACTTGTTCCCGATGTTGGGGGAGTCCAGAACCAGGTGCTACAATTTAAGAATAAGAGATAGGCCATTTAGAATGGAGATGAGGAAAAACATTTTCACCCAGAGAGTTGTGAATCTGGAATTCTCTGCCTCAGAAGGCAGTGGAGGCCAATTCTCTGGATGCTTTCCAGAGAGAGTTAGATAGAGTTCTTAAAGATAGCGGAGTCAAGAGATATGGGGAGGAGGCAGGAACGGGGTACAGATTGTGGATGACCAGCCATGATCACAGTGGCGGTGCTGGCTCGAAGAGCCGGATGGCCACTCCTGCACCTATTGTCTATTACCATCCGTATGCCACGAGTGAAAAACACAAAAAGCTTTATGGAGGTGGGGGGGGGATAAAATAAATTGAGATCTAACCCAGAGCTATCAGGTTAATTAGTTCAAATTTAAAAATCCAAACATGGTTCCTGAACTGTTTTGCACTATACCAAAGCATGGTGTCCTACATAAACTGTGGAAATAGTGAAGCTCACATTATCATCTTCTGCAATCGCTGGATTAGTGCACCCATCATTTTGGAAGGACTTGCTTCCAGTATTCTTGCTCAAGTCAGCCAAGCAAGAAATCAGTTACCACTACACAAAGCAACCGTTTTAGTTTACAATTTTGTCCATCTTGCCTGCAATTAGGCCATAATTTTAAAGAAGTTTATTCCACAATTTCAGTGGAATAATAATATGTTAGTAAAGGCAAAACTTGACAGTATCAGCCACAATCACTACAGGAGCAACTCCAACTCCAGGAGTAACCACCGTTATCCGCACAATTTAAGGAAATAAGTATTCCTACTCTTCCAGGCTAATGGCTTAAAAGAAAAGTCATTTCAGGTATTCAATACCTCAATTAAATTGTTCTCCAGAATAAATCCACAGGAAACAAAACTTATTTCTTCAAATTTAACATTAACAATGTCACAACAGTAGTGCACCAACCCTTATTTTGTCCTGCACCCAAGACATGAAATGCACAATTTATACAAAAGAACCATTAAACTTCCCAATGTACTTGTTAGTTTACATTTCAATGCCCTCAAATCTGATCATATTTAAGCACCTAATATGCAAATCAAACAGCATTGATAGTAAATCAAGTACCATCAAGGTAATCCAAAAGTGTAGATAACATCAAATTGCTAGCCAATGTGCACAAGTCCACTGTTGGCTTTGCCTAAGCCTCACCTCGCCCTGCACCTTCATGTTGCTGCTGCATTTGTGCATTAATTTCTCATTAAACACGCCGCGGAAAGTTAAGTCTATTTATAGTACAAGTACCCTTTTAACAAGGTGATAATTGTTAATATGTGCCAAATAGGTTCTCGCCCAGAAAGCAAAAACCGTATACACCTACTCCTTCAGATTTTCAATTTTGTTGCAAGCTTTAAAAGTTGAATGATTTTCTTCTGATGTTTTCCCACACTTCATTCGCTATTTTCCCCATCTTGCAATTCTCCTGTATCCAATGTCATGGAATTCATCCATTTTATTTCACTGTCCTCTAACATCCTGCGTCTATTTCTCAACCCATTAATCACAATGGTTAAAATGATGCATTGTCCCTCTGCTCCCCAAAGTGCCTGATGCCTTTGTCGCATAGTCAATCACCTCACACTTGCAGCAACTTTGGGAGCAAAAAATTTAGAACAAACAAGCACAACCCAATTGGGGTCTTAAGGTGCAGTAGGATTAAACCCACTCCAGCAACACTTTAAATTTTCTTAACAATTGCATTAGAAATTTAGCTGCAGTACAATCACAATGGCAGCTGAAAGCACTGTCTCAGTTGAACTTATAGACTTGATATTACAATCCCAACTATAATTGGCACCTTCTTACTAAAAAACATAACGCAAATGGAAAAGAGTTTAAGTACAAACCTGCCGTTGCAAGGTCAACTGCATAGATCCTTTTGTCGGCAGATGTTGGTTAGTTATCGATGCTTGCCAATGTTGAGAAGGGACGCGACTGGCTGCTGCTGGTTCTTGATGCAACTGATGCTGGATAACCATCTCCTGTTGCATGTTTGAATGCTGTTTCACCTGTTGGGAAACCATTGGTATTGGAACCGGGATTAAATCTCTCTGGCCTTGACCAGAGTTCCCAAAAGATGGTAATAGCTGGTCTTGAAACACATCCTCTGTATCCACCCTGGTCAAGGGATGCGTCTGGCGCGGTCGAAATGGATTTCCCTGCAGAGATGAAATCCCAATCGGTTTCCTTTGGGTCGATGCAATAGAGATTTTCACCTTGGACACTGAGCTGGTTGGTATTGGCACATTAGTTGGAACAGAGGACATGCTTGATGGACTGAAATTTCCCTGAGTGTGTACAGAATGCATAGGCTGCAGTACCTTTTGCTTAGCAGGACTGTTGGGACTAAGCATATGATGTACTGATTCCTGGTTGGACCCTGCTGGCACCGTGAATGCATCGCTCCCAGGGAAACAAGTCAGGCCCTGGGATGCCTGATGAGGAGAAAGTATTGTGGCAGTTGTCAGATTGTTGCCATTAGCAAGGTTGTTGTTAGGATAGGGATACTGAGGGGTAAACTGGGTTGTATTGTTGATAGAGCAAGTGGTCATTTCTCGCGAAGAACTTGAAAAGCCGACGTTCTGAGGCACACCACCGTGACTGGCACTACCGGTGAATCTAATAGGATGCACGGGATTCACAGCGGTGGCTGGTTGGTTAAACTGCTGTACTGTAACAGGGTGCTGAATGGACGAACTAACAGTTGTAGTTGGTTGACCAATGAGATTCATGTGAGGTGAAGCTGATCCATGGACACCCATGAACTGACTGCCTTGATTTAGAGTTTTCTGTCCTGTAGTGAAATGGTTTATACCCTGCTGAGGCTGCACCGATGCAGGCTGCTGCTGTTGTGGGTTCGACTGATGCAGAGCAAAGTCATGGTGTGTTAAAAAGGGGGTAATCTGCTGTACAGACTGCGAATGGCCTTGCAAGGAATGGAATGGTGATCCATTCTGATTTGAAATGGGGCTTTGGTGACCCCACATTGGACTTCCATCGACAAACGACTGTGCACTATTCTCATTATGGGCAGAAGGAAACAGCCCATTTGTCTGATTTTGATGATCAGGTGAACAATGAAATTGGGAATGTGGAGACAGTACACTAGACTCATTACCGGTGCCCACCAAATTAAAAGGCTGGTTCAATTGATGAAGTTTTATTGAATCAAATGTCTGTAACTGTTCAAAATTGGGTTTTTCTGGCGTCTGTGTCTCTGGAACATGATGTAATGGCTCAACTTGCAAAGGTTCAAAATCTGCACTCAAGTTAAGCTCATCAACCAACGAAACAGGTCCTTGTTGTGCAAACCCATCGTCTGCTAATCCTTCTAATCCGCCACCAAACAAATTGGCATCATCCAAAAAATCCATGATGGGATCAGTCATCTTGATGCATTTATTGCTCGGCAGTAATCAACACTTTGTCCCAAGTGTGCTCACTTCAGCTGTTCTGCAGTGGGTAGCGATACTTAAACCATTCAACAATTAATCCATTGCATGTCACTTTCTATCCACTTACGTCATGAAGGTACCTCTGTAAAGCAGCACCTAGAAAGTTCCTTAAAAATAAAGAAAACATAAATTAAACAATGCACTTGTAATGTGCCGTTTTATTTTTATACTGCACAAGCACATTGGCGTCAACCAAACGGACTGTCACTTCATCCACATGACTGAAGTACTTCAATACACCCATCATGACCCAGAACTGTCCCTACATCAGCACACATATTACATTCTCACCTTCATCACAATGCATCAATCGAGACCAGCAGAAAATTATCCCCAAATGTAAAATACCATAAATACTGGATATATCAATCGACTGGAAATGGGGAAAATGCAGTAGAGATTTAATATTTTTAGATCAATCCATATGTCCCTCCAACAGATGCTATTGGACCAGTTGACCTGCAGTATGCTAGTATCCCACTAGTTACTCATCATATGTTGCGCACACAACATTGAACTACGACACACATAGAAATAGCATTTGAGCACTGCAATGAAACCTTGCGAATTAACTCAAATTTCCTTGGCCTGAATCGAGATTACACAAATACTTATGTGTAATAATAAATGGATGATATAGTTCCATGAAAATAAAATATAAAAATAAATATAACTTGTCCAGATAAATGGCAGCACAATGGTGGAGTTGCTGCATTACAGCACCAGAGACCCGGATTCGATCCTGACAACGGGTGCTGTCTGTACAGAGTTTGTATGATCACCCTGTGAACACATGCGTTTTCTCTGTGTGTGTGTGTGTGTGACAGTTTGCTCCCAAGATGTGGGAGATTTGCAGGATAATTGGCGTCTGTAAATAGCCCAAAGATGTGCAGATATTTAGGATAATTGGCTTCTGTAAACAGTGTGTAGGATAGAATTAGTTTATGGATGAACGTTGGCTGGTGCGGACTCGGTGGGCCGAAGAGCCTGTTTCCGTGCTGTATCTCTAAAAAAAACCTCAAAAAATAATCTCTTTTGTAAATGAAAAGAATTTTGAGCATGCACAACAGACCTACTGCAAGCTGTAAAGCAAGAGAGATTAACAATCTGGGCTCAAACCTTTAGCTCTTAAAAATTCTACAATCAAAGGTGGAGTCGCAGGTAGATAAGGTGGTCAAAAGGCTTTTGGCTCTTTGGCCTTCATCAGTCAGAGTATTGAGTATAGAAGTTGGGAGGTCATGTTGCAGTTGTATAAGACATTGGTGAGACTGCATTTAGAATATTGTGTTCAGTTCTGGGCACCATGTTATAGGAAAGATATTGTCAAGCTTGAAAGGGTTCAGAAAAGATTTACGAGGATGTTGCCAGGACTAGAGGGTGTGAGCTATAGGGAGAGGTTGAGTAGGCTGGGTCTCTATTCCATGGAGCGTAGGAGGATGAGGGGGGATCTTATAGAAGTATAGAAAGTCATGAGAGGAATAGAACGGGTAGATGCACAGAGTCTTTTACACAGAGTAGGGGAATCGAGGACAGAAGGACATGGGTTCATGGTGACGGGAAAATATTTAATAGGAATCCGAAGAATAAATGAAACAATCTGCCAGAGGAGGTAGTTGAGGCTGGAGGGACTAACCCATCGTTTAAGAAACAGTTGGACAGGCACATGGCTAGGACAGGTTTGGAGGGTTATGGACCAAGCGCAGGCAAGTGGACTAGTGTTGCTGGGACATTGTTGGCGGTGTGAGCGAGTTGGGCCGAACTGTATCACTCTGACTCTCTATAACTCTAAATATGAATCTTTTTTTCTTTAAAAATACTCCAACACAGTGTATTTCAAGCACTTCCTCTTGTCACATTTGATTTTCCCATGTTTCTGTATTT
This sequence comes from Okamejei kenojei, assembly GCA_035221665.1. NCBI lineage: Eukaryota > Metazoa > Chordata > Chondrichthyes > Rajiformes > Rajidae > Okamejei > Okamejei kenojei. The sequence goes on along the minus strand of CM069147.1, from coordinate 7,935,698 downwards.
ACCTTTATTTTTATTGCTTGGTTTTTATGCGCTGCATGCTCCACATAGTATAACACATCAAGTCAACAGAAACTTGATGGGAGATTTGCCAAAAGTACTAACCATGGCTGCCAATTTACAGTCATATCCTTTAAATGTCTGCAGATTTACAAGCTTCAAAGATTGAAACCTAAAGTGAAAAGAAAGTAGCCTTGTAAAAGGGTGGCACAGCAGGCAGATGGTAGAGCAGCGCCAGAGACCCAGGTTCAAACCTTGCCACAGTGTTATGCGTGGAATTTACACGTTCTCCCTGTCATCATGTGGGTTTCTTCTGGGTGCTCCGGTTTCATTACACATTTTCACCACAAGTCATGCCAGTTTATAGATTGATTGGCCTCTTAAAATTGCCCCTAATCTGCAGGGTGTGGATGCAAAAGTGGGAAAACAGAATTAGTGTGAATAGGTCATCGATGGTCAGAGTGGCCTCTGTGGGTGAAAGGCCCCGTTTCCTTGCTGCATCATTAAAACTAAATCGAACAAGGCAACATGCTTTTCCCAGAAAGAAAGTAGCTTTGAGAATTTTTCCCAGAAACAAGGTGGCGAAGAAACCATTTAGCACATTGGCCTTCATCAGTGATGCACATGGAGCACAAGAGACTGGACACATTGTAGTGGTGAGGCTGTACTTGCAGCATTGTGTATAGGTTATGTTACCCTGCCAGAGGAAAGATGCCATTAAGCTGAAATGAGTGCGGAGAAGATTTACAAGAACTATGCCAGGATTCAAGGATTGAATTGCAGGGAGAGATCAAGCAGGCTCAGATTCTTTATTCTTTGTGGTGTAGAAGACTGAGGGATGACCTTCTACAGCTGCAAAAACAAAAATAATGTGGGGGGGGGGGGGGAGGGGGGGGGGGGCTTATTCAGTTATGGTGAATAAAAACATTTAAAGGGAACTGGTTTAGGGTGAGGACGGACAGATTTAAAAAAGGGAGCCAAAGTGTAATTTCTTCACACAGAGGATAGTGCACATACAGAGCGACCCAACAGAGAAAATGTTTGAGACGGGGACAATAATATTTAAAAGACATTTGGACAGGTACATGGGTTGGAAAAGTTGAGAGGGATATGGACATCTTCGTCAGTGTGGATAAGGGGAGACGAAGGGCTGCCTCCGTGCTGTACTACTCTCGGGCACAGAGAACACTCTTCATCATCTATTTGCCCGACCACTTATTCAATGTAAATTCACCTTCAGTGTGTGCACCGCAGGAAATAAGTAGCCGTTGAGACAGTCTTAATTACTTTGTGTGAGAGAAGTAATAGTTAAGGGAACTAAAAGCATATCCCATGCTGGGAGGTGCAGAAATGAAAGTAAAACCAACACAAACCATTTATGACGAGTGCCTGAAATATAACCAGCTTTTTTTTGGCTTGGCTAAAATTGGGAAGCAATATAAATGAATACCCAAGATCACTTCCCTCGTCCCTTCTCCACCCCCCCCCCCCCCCCCCCATGCCTAGACAAATGATGAACATGACTCAAAACCAAAACTAACCAAGATGGAAAAATGTAAACAGATCTGATCCCCACTTTTTAGTTTTCTGGATTGCTGAAAAATAATAGGATTCTACCTAAGAAAGTACTTTGCAATGTAAACCATCTATTCTACTAATAAATAACATTCAAAAGATATTGCATGCTGGGTCAATAAATATGTCAAGGGATCCCTGCCCTTCACCGGATGAATCGGAACTTAAACTTTAATCCTCCATGATATAAAACAATCACACCATCTTTCAGCAGTTGGATTCTCACTGTAGAATTTAATAACCCTGTGCTTCTTTGCACAAATCAAAAGCCTCCTTTTGCCATGCTTTAAAAAAAGCACAAAGGTAATTTAGTATTTAAAACAATAAATTATCTTATAAACAATCCGCACAGAAAAACATGTTTTTCAAACTTCTGTAGGCTGCATTGATAATATTACTCTCAGCCTTACTCAGACAAGGCTTTCCAGAATTGCCCATCCATAAAATGACAACACAACTCCATGAAAATGGGGGGTACACAAAAAGCTGGAGAAACTCAGCGGGTGCAGCAGCATCTAAGGAGCGAAGGAGATAGGCGACGTTTCGGGTCGAGACCCTTCTTCAGACTGGTCAGGGATCAGGGAAACGAGAGATATAGACGGTGATGTGGAGAGATAAGGAACAATGAATGAAAGATATGCAAAAAAGTATCGATGATAAAGGGAACAAGCCATTGTAAGCTGTTTGTGGTGTGAAAATGAGAAGCTGGTGCGACTGGGGTGGGGGAGGGAGATAGAGATAGAGGGAATGCCAGGGCCCGAGGGCTGAGGGAGGGGTGGGAACGGGAGGAGACAGCAAGGGTTAACAGAATTGAGAAAATTCAATGTTCAAGCCCAAAGGATGCAGACTCCCCTAGCGGAATATGAGGTGCTGTTCCTCCAGCTTGCGGTGTTGCTCACTCTGGCCGTGGAGGAGGCCCAGGACCGAGAGGTCGGATGCGGAATGGGAGGGGGAGTTGAAGTGCTGAGCCACCGGGAGGTCGGGTTGGTTATTGCGGACCGAGCGGAGGTGTTCGGCGAAGCGATCGCCAAGCCTCCGCTTGGTCTCACCGATATAGATCATCTGGCATCTGGAGCAGCGGATGCAGTAGATGAGGTTGGAGGAGGTGCAGGTGAACCTCTGTCGGACCTGGAAGGACTGCTTGGGTCCCTGAAAGGAGTGGAGGGGGGAGGTGAAGGGACAAGTGTTGCATTTCTTGCGGTTGCAATGGAAAGTGCCCGGGGAAGGGGTAGAGCGGGAGGGGAGGGAAGAATTGACAAGGGAGTTGCGGAGGGAGCGGTCTTTGCGGAAGGCAGACAGGGGGGGAAATGGGAAGATGTGGCGGGTGGAGGGGTCACGTTGGAGGTGGCGAAACTGGCGGAGGACTATATGTTGTATTTGCCGGCTGGTGGGGTGAAAGGTGAGGACCAGGGGGACTCTGCCCTGTTTGCGAGTGGGGGAAAGGGGAGCGAGGGCAGTGTTGCGGGGTATGGAGGAGACCCTGGTGCGAGCCTCAACAATAGTGGGGGAGGGGAATCCCCGTTCTCTGAAGAATGAGGCCATTTGTGATGACCTGGTGTGGAACACCTCATCCTGGGAGCAGATGCGGCGTAGACGGAGGAATTGGGAATAGGGGATGGAGTCCCTACAGGAAGCAGGGTGGGAGGAAGAGTAGTCCAGGTAGCTGTGGGAGTCAGTTGGTTTGCATTGGAGGGTATCTACTTTGTCAGAGCAGCTTGCAGTAAACAAAGGCAATTACCTAAACACATAAATTGCCACAAGGATAAAAATAATCTTCCCAAAATTATTTAAAAAGAAATGATAACAAAATCATTAGCAGTTGCTTTAAATGAAGCTTCAATTAGGAACAATTAGGAACAACCAAGGTCCAAATTAACATAAGACATGGAAAACTAAAGTAACCTGAACATGAACAAATACTTTTAATATTAATGCCAATGTCAAACCAATGCTGAAAATCTGAATAAAAGCAAAACATGCTGGAAACTCACTTCGGGAAATATCTGTGTCAAGGAAACAGTTAAATTTCAGCTGAAAGACCCTTCATCTTTAGCAGACAAGGAATAGTCTTAAATTATGGAAAATTCTCCATATGTGTTAAATGCTCCTCTTCTCACAGCCTAAGTAACTCAGAACAAGCTTTACTGGACATTAAACAAGAGGAATTCTGAATAATCCCGTCCTCAAATCAGGAACACCAGAGAATCTGATTGAGTAGTTCACGGCAAGAGGAGGAGTACTTGACACATTAATTCAGGGTCTAAGGAAATCTGAATTCATTGAAGTTCGTGATTTTTTGCATGAAAGAACGCCCATAATGAAAAGCAACAAGTGGGACGCACATAATATAAAGCAACAAGTAGGGAAGCTAGTGCCATGGAAAATGATTTCTGTACATTTTCTGCACTACGTACAATGCAGACAAAACATTCTGTTGGCTGCACAGAGGTTACTTTGTCAGCCGGAGGCAGGCTCTCTGAGCTGAAGGATACCCATTTGATCTATGAGATATCTCCTTGGAAGATCAGGTTCAAAATACCATCAATTAAAATACACTCCAATGTCGCCAGATGATGCTCATTTCAACCATCTTCAATTGATGCACAACAGTGCCCAACATTAGCCAAACTCTATAAGTGCAGCCGTTTAATTAAATTCCCTCAGGCTTATTGGGTTTGCCTTTCTATTGTAAACAATGTGGTAAATTCTGTAGAGAGATATCATTTCTGGACACATTGCATGAGGTGAAGCCAAATTATACAATTTGGAACAACCATTAAGATAATCATGGACCGAGAACAAATGACTGTATTTAGTAGGTTTGGCAGGCATTTCAAACTCAACTGTAGTGACACTTTGTTTTTATTGCAGGTAATAAATTGCATAGGTTATTGTCAGAGGGCGCACCAGTGACCACAAGCACGCCAAAGTTTACTTTCTCCCTTTGGTAGGAATAAGCCTACAAACTATAAGTTAATGTTCCATTTTTTTTTAAAGAAGGAACTGCAGATGCTGGAGAATCGAGGGTACACAAAAAGCTGGAGAAACTCAGCGGGTGCAGCAGCATCTAAGGAGCGAAGGAGATAGGCGACGTTTCGGGTCGAGACCCTTCTTCAGTTAATGTTCCATTACTTGTTCTCCATACCCTAGGGACCATAGAAGCTGGTATTACCATATGATCGGAAAAACAAAGCAGTTTTCTTTCTACACTTCAGACGAAATATGTTCAAGATTTCAAACACTTGATACCAATATTCCACCCTTCACATAAACCTGTAAAAAAAACCTGTTCAGATAAACAAGAGCCGAAAGCACAATAACCTGAACAAGCAAAGTTAATTATCAGGATGCTGTGAGCTTATGACACCATGTAACCTTTTGATGCTCTTAAAGACAGACTATGCATCCACTGTCAAATGCAGAAGTGGTAGAGTTATCAATTGAAAGCCAAGTACAGTGGCTTGCAAAAGTTTTCATACCCCTTGAACTTTTCCACATTTTGTCATGTTACAACCACAAACGTAAATGTATTTTATTGGGATTTTATGTGATAGATCAACACAAAGTGGCGCATAATTGTGAAGTGGAAGGAAAATGATACATGGTTTTCAAATTTTTTTACAAATAAAAAACTGAAAAGTGTGGCGTGCAAAAGTATTCAGCCCCCTTTACTCCGATACCCCTAAATAAAATCCAGTGCAACCAATTGCCTTCAGAAGTCACCTAATTAGTTAATAGAGTCCACTTGTGTGTAATCTAATCTCAGTATAAATACAGCTGTTCTGTGAAGGCCTCAGAGGTTTGTTAGAGAACGTTAGTGAACAAACAGCATCATGAAGCCCAAGGAACACACCAGACAGATCAGGGATAAAGTTGTGGAGAAGTTTAAAGCAGGGTTAAGGTTATAACAAAATATCCCAAGCTTTGAACATCTCACGGAACACTGTTCAATCCATCATCCGAAAATGGAAAGAGTATGGCACAACTGCAAACCTACCAAGACATGGCCGTCCACCTAAACTGACAGTCCGGGCAAGGAGAGTATTGATCAGAGAAGCAGCCAAGAGGCCCATGGTAACTCTGGAGGAGCTGCAGAGATCCACAGCTCAGGTGGGAGAATCTGTCCACAGGACAACTATTAGTCGTGCACTCCACAAATCGGGCCTTTATGGAAGAGTGGCAAGAAGAAAGCCATTGTTGAAACAAAGTCATAAGAAGTCCCGTTTGCAGTTTGCCACAAGCCATATGGGGGGACACAGCAAACATGTGGAGGAAGGTGCTCTTGCCTGATGAGACCAAAATTGAAGTTTTTGGCATAAATGCAAACCGCTATGTGTAGCGGAAAACTAACACTGCACATCACCCTGAACACACCATCCCCACTGTGAAACATGGTGGTGGCAGCATCATGCTGTGGGAATGCTTTTCTTCAGCAGGGACATGGAAGCTGGTCAGAGTTGATGGGAAGATGGATGGAGCCAAATACAGGGCAATCTTGGAAGAAAACCTGTTAGAGTCTGCAAAAGACTTCAGACTGGGGTGAAGGTTCACCTTCCAGCAGGACAAGCACCCTGAACATACAGCCAGAGCTACAATGGAATGGTTCAGATCAAAGCATATTCATGTGTTAGAATGGCCCAGTCAAAGTCCAGACCTAAATCCAATTGAGAATCTCTGGCAAGACTTGAAAATTGCTGTTCACAGACGCTCTCCACCCAATCCGACTGAGCTTGAGCTATTTTGCAAAGATGAATGGGCAAAAAATTCAGTCTCTAGATGTGCAAAGCTGGTAGAGACATACCCCAAAAGACTTGCAGCTGTAATTGCAGCGAAAGGTGGTTCTACAAAGTATTGACTTGGGGGGCTGAATACTTTTGCACGCCACACTTTTCAGTTTTTTTTATTTGTAATAAAATTTGGAAACCCCGTTTTCTTAGCTAGTATCCAAAAACTGCTATGAAAATTATCAGGCTTTGGATTAAGAGGGAAATAGGAAGGCATGTTATCTTTCAATAAGATCCAGTGTTAGTTCAAAGCTTTCAATTACTTGTTTTAGGTTTCGTTCACTTTTTCCCCAGAAAGATGAATAGTATTTGGACAAAAGAAGGATAGTTAGGTCAAACAATACAATGAGCAGTGCACATGAATAACAGGCACTGCCAACTTTGGTTGCTTCAATTTTTTTGGTTATTCTGATAAACAGTTAAAAGCAAGATGCGGTTAAACCAAATAGAGGGAAAATTCATTCAAAAGAATAAATCATGATGCAATGTAATCATGAGGTCCAATCTAGTTATATTCAAATAATAACAATTCTGCTCGGTTCTCCAATCAATAATTCTCCCATTCACTTTAAAATGTAACGTTACAATCAAAATGTGGCTTTATTAACTTAAATAAAATTAACCAAATTGAAAAGAATTAACATGCAAACTGTCCATAAATTTGTGCAAGTAAGCAATATCCTGATATATTAACCATCAGTTTTCAAAAAATGCATCTTTGACTAAATTTCTTCTGTGTTTTCCCACAGGGATGTTGTATTTACACATTAGATGCTTATTAAATTCATGCCAGAAATTTATGTCAACATTACAATTTTACCTCCCCTTCCTATTTTTTCTCTCTTAATTCTGTATTTATATCGCTCAATTTCTCCTACTATATCTGAATCAACCTTCATCTTAGTTCTTCACATTGTGCATCTCATCTGGAAGGAAATACATTTTGTCCTGTTTTCACTAAAATCCTGTTGTAAATCTATCCTCTTTGTCTTCCAGCATGTTTAAGGACATAACATTTACATTAGAGTTGAAGGGTGCAGGAACAAGTTCAGCATAGAGTCATAGAGTGATACAGTGTGGAAACAGGCCCCTCCACACAACTCGCCCAACAATGTCCCAGCTACCCTAGTCCCACTTGCCTGCGCTTAGTTCAACCCTCCAAACCTGTCCTATCCATGTACCTGTCCAACTGTTTCTTAAACGATGGGTTAGTCCCACCCACCTCAACCTCCTCCTCTGGCAGCTTGTTCCATACACCTACCACCCTCTGTGTGAAAGAGTTACCCTTCTGAATCCTATTAAATCTTTTCCCCTTCACCGTGAAGCTATGTCCTCTGGTCCTCGATTCCCCTACTCAGGGTAAAATTCTCTGTGCATCTACCCAATCAATTCCTCTCATGAATTTGTATACTTATTTTTAAGACTTATAGATCTCCCCTTATCCGCTGACGCTCCATGGAATAGAGACCCTGCCTACTCAACCTCTCCCTATAGCTCATACCCTCTAGTTCTGGCAACATCCTAGTAAATCTTTTCTGAACCCTTTCAAACTTGACAATATCTTTCCTATAACATGGTGCCCAGAACTGAACACAATATTCTGAATGCAGTCTCACCAATACAATACAACTGCAACATGACCTCCCAACTTCTATACTCAATACTCTGACTGATGAAGGCCAAAGGGCCAAAAGCCTTTTTGACCACCTTATCTACCTGCAATTCGACGTTCATCAAACCATGCACCTGTACTCCTAGATCCCTCTGCTCTACAGCACTACCCGGAGGTCTACCATTTACTGTGTAGGTCCTGCCCTTGTTCGACGTCCCAAAATGCAACACCTCACACTTCCCTATATTAAATTCCATCAACCCACCTGGCCAATCGATCCAGATTCTGCAGCAATCATTCACAACTATCTTCACTGTTTGCAAAGCCGCTTATGGCCCTGTCTCACAGTGCGAGTTGACCCACGAGGTACCCTGAGTGAAAGACTCGTGGTTGTGTACGAGACTTCAAGTTTATGTTCAAGTGTTTAACCGAGTTCCCACGGGTATGTCATTTCTGCGATGTTCCAAGTTCCTCCTCCGAGTTACCAAGTTCCTCTCCCGTTACTCTTGAGCCAACCGTGAATTAAGGTATGTTTTAATAAAGCAACAATGTTAAAATACATCTCCATCCTGTGGCTTTGAGTTATTTCAGCGCGGCCGCATCTATTAATACGACCTACAAAGGGAAAATGCGCACCCTCCAGCAACCAATAACGTGGTAAGTGCATTTCTTGGTGCTTTATGTTTTTAAATACTGTATTTCCCGGGGTGGGGGGAGAGCTCAGTTCATAGTATTTGGGGAGTCTGGCGTTGTGAAGGAGGGGATTGGGGTCAGTAACCCACTTGCCACGCTCCAGTCTGAGTGCAGCAGTAGACAGGGACCTGAGAGATTTAGATTTGAAATGCAGGGGAATGATATTTCGCGGAGTTACCCAGCAGTAGGCAACCCAGGAACCACGCAAAGTATGTGTGTATGTGTGTATGTATGTATGTATATATATATATATATATATATATACATATATATACATACATACACACACATATACATATTATATACATACACACACACACGTGTGTGTGTGTGTGTATGTGTGTGTGTGTGTGTGTGTGTGTGTGTGTATATATGTATATATACACACATGGTCTGAGGGGAACAATGAGTGGGTGGTTATTATGTGTGATGACGAAATGTGTTCGCTGGGTAGTGTCGACCCGAGACATCTCATTCCTTCTCTCCTGTCCCGCTGAGTTACTCCAGAATTGTGTGTGTGCGAGTTACTCCAGCATTTTGTGTGTCTGTGTGTCTGGGTGTGTTACCCAGAGATGCCAACCCTAAATTTAGTTCACAGTAACATTCAACCCATTTGTCCGTAACAAATGGGGTTAAATGCATTTCTCTCCGTAACATACTCACTTGGAGTTGTTGCTGGCGGCTATGCGCCTGCGCACTGGTGCAGATCAGCGGGCTGCCGGCGGGCGGGTGCGGCACATGCGCACTTGGCAAGGTTGCCGGCGGGTCTGCGCCTGCGCACTGGGTGGGGGTGGGGGGGGAGGCCCGGTGATGGGGCTGCCGCGAGCGGCCGGCTGGCGGCAAGAAAGTGCCGCTGATCGCGCGGGCCGGCGCCGCCCGGGCTCTGGGCCGGGCGTGGCGTGGCTCGAAATGGCGCCAGGCCCGGCAACCCTCCCCCACTGCGCACGCGCGGCCACTGGGGCCCGGCAACCCTCCCCCACTGCGCACGCGCGGCCACTGGGGCCCGGCAACCCTCCTCCACTGCGCACGCGCGGCCACTGGGGCCCGGCAACCCTCCCCAACTGCGCAGGCGCGGACACTAGGGCCCGGCAAAGTGCCGCTGATCGCGCGGGCCGGCAAACCGGGGACACATGGCGCCGGCGTTCACCACGGGAGGAACACCGGCACGGCGGTGTTCCGTAACAGCATGTTTGGCTGCCGGAACACCGTAAAAAGGTTATTTCGCCGGGACAAAATACGGCGAATCCGGGACACTTGGCATCTCTGGTTACCCCAGCATTGTGTGTGTGTGTGTGTGAGAGAGAGTTACCCCAACATTGTGTGTGTGTGAATCATGAATTGCCAAGACACAAGGCACTGTAAATACAAATAATGTCATACACAAGAAAGGGCAGATGCTAGTTGAAAAAAGTGAACACATGGGGCTGGAGAAATTTGGAAATGTCATCCCGTCACCCATTCCTTCTCTCCAGAGATGCTGCCTGCCCGCTGTGTTAAAAGAGTTCCCACGGTAGACTCACGAATCACTTAAGGTAAACGCACGGGCCACCACGTTATAAATGAGTTTAAAATGTTTCAATTTTTAACTTGAACTGTAAATTTGACTCGTGGAAAAAATCAAACATGTTTGATTTTGTTCACGAGTTACCAAGTTTCACGGGTACCTGCCGTTAGCACCACGAGTCGCTAAGTTGCTCGCAAGAGTTCCGACGTTCCCGCTACGTTTAGTGTACGTGATTACTGCGAGTGACAACTCTGGGTCACTCGTGGGTCACCTTGCACCGTGAGACGGGGGTTTTACTTTTGTATCATCAGCAAACTTGTTAATCTTGCCCTGTATGTTCCCATCCAAATCATTGATGTAGATGACAAACAGGAACACCGAGTTGATCTGCTCCAGCAAATTCCAATCCACTATACTTGGAACTTGCAGTAATCTCCACTGCACCTTTTAAGATCAGATTCACTCATGGAACAGATTTCAGGTGGAATAAGTAACAAACACTTCAAGTAAATTCCCTGCTTGTTCACAGCCGAATCCAAAAGCCTTTGTTTTCATTGTGTGGGGGGTCTGCAGATTCAGATTAGCTTTTGAATTTCGTCTGGTGTAGAGATCACAAAGTCACTTTTATACCACCACTGTTTTAGTTTGGATTCGGGGAGACTGGCGCCTGAGCAAGAGCCTGGAATTTGCACTACTAATACCGACTTCCTTATCCCCACAGCAGACCTGTATTCACACACAAGAACCACAGCCAAAATTTCACGTCAGAATTGGGTCAGTTCCACTCTGCTGACGTAAGTGGCTTCTCTGCTGCCGTGTCAGGAAAACTGAAGATTTCATAAAACAGTCAGTTGTGTAGTTCTTAAAAAATAAATAGATAGTCAGTGAATTTACTACATGGCATAAATAGGAATATATTTCCGGTTTAAAACAAGGTAATTAATTGATAATCCCAGAATGTGGATTAAGTCAACATTTTATATCGTTCTTTCACAGGCTGTGCATGCCTCTTACCAGGCTGACAATTGCTGCCTTAAGCCCCTGTCCCGAGTTACTCACAAATTCTCCCGAGTTTGCCCCTTGATTCAAACTCGGAGAATGTCCATAGGAGTCCGCAGAGGCTCGTAATGCCAGCCATAGATACTCTGAGCATTAGGTATGTCGGGATGTTTTTTCAGCATGTTGAAAAATATCCACGAGTAAGAAAAATAGCCCCGAGTGGCTGATCATCCCCAATCAGCAACCCGTTCCTGCCTTCTCCCCATATCCCCTGACTCCGCTATCTTGAAGAGCCCGATCAAGCTCTCTCTTGAAAGTGCCTGTAGAGAACCTGCCTCCACCGCCCTCTGAGGCAGAGAAATCCACGGCCATGATCACATTGAATGGCGGTGCTGGCCCGAAGGGCCTAATGGCCTGCTCCTGCACCTATTGTCTTTTGTCATTGAAACTTACAAAATGATGAAAAGCATAGATAGAGTGGATGTGGAAAAGATGTTTCCACTGTTGGAAGAGTTTAGGACCAGAGATACTAGCTTTAGAATTAAATTAAGGGGCCCTCTTTTAGAAAGGAGGTGAGGAGGAACTTCTTTAGTCAGAGGGTAGTTAATCTGTGTAACTCGGCCACCACGGCCCTCTATGCAACGTCAGTGGATATTTGTAAAGCAGAGATAAGTTCTTGATTAAAATGGGAGTCAAGGGTTATGGGGAGAAGCCAGGAAAATGGGATTAGGAGGCAGAGCTCAGTAATGATTGAATGGCAGAGTAGATTCAATGGGCCGAATAACCTAATTCTACTCCTATAACTTGTTAACACCCAGGTGTTGAAAGTAGCGTAACTAATATGTTTGAAACTTTTGACTTCCTTTTAATGCTGACATTTCAGTAATGAACCAAAGGTTCTATTTTTTATAACTAAGGTAATTACAAATACATAATCTGTTCAGGACATTGGAACAAACATTCACCACGCCTGAAGAATGTGGATATAGGTGAGAGGGAACAAGTATAAGGGCGGGTATTACAGGGGAAAGTGCCTGGGGAGGGGGTGGTTTGTGTGGGAAGGGATGTGTAAACCAAGGAGTTGCGGAGCAAGCAGTCTCTGTGGAAGACAGAATGGAGTGGAGATGGGAAAATGTGATTAGTGGTGGGATCACGTGGGGTGACGGCAATGTCAGAGGATAATATGTTGAATGCAGAGGCTGGTAGACGAAAGGTGAGGACCAGGAGAACTTTGTCCTTGTTGCGTCTGGGGCTAGGGGGGACATGAGCAGAGCTATGGGAGAGAGAAAGTGTGTGTGAAGGACCTATCTATGACAGAAGGGAGAAATCATGTTCACAAAATAAATTTGAAGAATGTGGAATGGTTATGAGGGAAAGGGAGAATTAAGCAACCTGTTGTATATTAATTGGATTTTTCACTTGAAAATGTGACCATCAACAATTGATTTTTAAGTCTAATGGATATAGAAACATAGAAAAAAGGTGCAGCAGTAGGCCATTCGGCCCTTCGAGCCTGCACCGCCATTCAATATGATCATGGCTGATCATCCAACTCGGTATCCTGTACCTGCCTTCTCTCCATACCCCCTGATCCCTTTAGCCACAAGGGCCACATCTAACTCCCTCTTGAATATAGCCAATGAACTGGCCTCAACTACCTTCTGTGGCAGAGAATTCCACAGATTCACCACTCTCTGTGTGAAAAATGATTTTCTCATCTTAGTCCTAAAAGACTTCCCCCTTATCCTTAAACTGTGACCCCTTGTCCTGGACTTCCCCAACATCGGGAACAATCTTCCTGCATCTAGCTTGTCCAACCCCTTAAGAATATTGTAAATTTCTATAAGATCCCCCCTCAATCTTCTAAATTCTAGCAAGTACAAGCCGAGCCTATCCAGTCTTTCTTCATATGAAAGTCCTGCCATCCCAGGAATCAGTCTGGTGAACCTTCTCTGTACTCCCTCTATGGCAAGAATGTCTTTCCTCAGAATAAGAGACCAAAACTGTACGTAATACTCCAGGTGTGGCCTCACCAAGACCCTGTACAACTGCAGTAGAACCTCCCTGCTCTTATACTCTAATCCTTTTGCTGTGTATGCTAACATACCATTCGCTTTCTTCACTGCCTCCTGCATCTGCATGCCTACTTTCAATGACTGGTGTACCATGACACCCAGGTTTCGTTGCATCTCCCCTTTTCCTAATCGGCCACCATTCAGATATTAGTCTACTTTCCTGTTTTTGCCACCAAAGTGGATAACCTCACATTTATCCACATTATACTGCATCCGCCATGCATTTGCCCTCACCCAACCTCACCCTAGCATCCTCCTCACAGCTAACACTGCCCCACAGCTTCGTGTCATCCGCAAACTTGGAGATGTTGCATTCAATTCCCTCGTCCAAATCATTAAATATATATGTAAATAGCTGGGGTCCCAGCACTGAGCCTTGCGGACTAGCACCATCACCCGGCGAGAACGGCTTGGAACATCGGGCCTCCGTAAAGGCGACTGCTGAGGCCTCAATAGGCCCGATTATTGGTGGACATGAGATGGGGACTGAACATTGTGTTTTCCCTCACGGTGGGAACCATTGTGGGGGGATGTTTTTTATGTTTAAATCTCTTTATTATTGTTATGCCTGTATTCTTTTTTTCTTTTTATTTTCTTTTTTTATGTGCTGCATTGGCAAGAAGCATTTCACTACACCAATTGGTGTATGTGACCAATAAATAACCTTTGAAATCAACCATTTTTATGCGAATCCAATGAACCATCCCATTCCTAATCACTCGTGATAAATTGAAGTCTGTAGAGGTTCACAAGACATACCCTCATGCAAAGTTTTTAAACAGGAAACCCTGGATTTATTTTTGTTTTCAGTTGCTCTTAACACTCCAAGAAAAATATAGTAACCTGATTGTGCAAAAGGTAAAAGCATTAAAATTGACTGATCAAATCATTCATTTAGATGTTAAGTGCTGTGGGCCCTCTGTCCAAATAGTAACAACAGTACCACATGCATCCCTTGTTCCTCCTTCTGTACTTCAATCACACACTCAAGCTTTTCCCATCTCTGCAGCAATCACCAATTTTGCTGATGCTTTGCACGCAAGATGTTTCTCCTGCTTACTAGCCCTGGCATGTTAGTTAATCTTAATACAACATTTATTTCTTTTTTTTTCAACCAGTGGCAGTCCTTTTGTCCTTCCCAGCATGTTATTAATATCACCTTATAACTTTAGACTTCAGAGATATAGCTCAGAAATAGGACCTTTGGCCCATGTTTGCCAGTGGTCACCCTGTACACTAAAACTATCCTAAACACGAGGGACACATTTACAATTTTACCAAAGCCAATTAACCTACAAACCTGCTCATCTTTGGTTTTGTGGAAGGACATCTGAATACAGAAAAAAAAACCCATGAGAACTAAGTGCTGGAAGAACTCAGTGGGTCAGTCTGCACCTCTGGAGGAATGGACAGACTGCATTTCTGGTCAGCACAATCAGTCTGAAAGGTCCCAACCCAAAATGTAGCCTATCCATTCTCTCCACAGATGCTACGTAACCCGCTGTGTGCCTCCAGCATTTGGTCTTTTCCTCCAAAACAAAATTGGATTTTGTATAACTGCATCCATTGTCTCAAGATGTTGAATCAAATTACACAAGCACTTTCAAAGCAATCTGAATTAGAACAAGTTTTTAAGAGTAATTACAACTAATGCAACTTGGGGCGTCTTAAACACCCCTGGCCAATGTGCGAGTGAGCTGCATTCAACACTCTCACATTCATACCAACTAGAATATAAGTTCACGTTGATTTCCTCCAGCGATATAGTTGAATATAAGTACCAACTAGAATATAAGCTCACGTTGGTTTCCTCCAGCGTTTTGGACTTGTATGCATGCCCACACAAGCATGCAGTGCATCACGAGTCATTTATGCACTTGCACAAATGAAGCTGCTCTCCCGGTTTTCAAAGATACCTGGAAAGCTTGATCACTCCAAATTAACTCAAGGTTTAAAGTGAACGGAGACAAAGCTGTAGCATTGACACAGGCTGGAGATCAAAGGCTGTCACTGCGCAGGCCAGGCAGCAACTGTTGACTCAGAACAGACTAGTTTCAGGACAAGGTTCTTCCATTGGCACTTAGTTACATAAAGTCGATTTATCGTCCGTTGACATTGCAGCAGATCAGCAGTGAAGAAACTCATATTTCAGAAACTGGGTACCACTGCAAAGACCAGCATGTATTGTCCATTCCTAATCTCTTCAGGGAAAGTCACCTTCTTGATTCACTGCTGTCCTTCGCAGAAAGGTCGCCCCATAGTGCTGTTCAAGAGAGGCAATTTCTTCAAACATTTTGGATGATCGTAGCCATCTTCTTTTGTATGTCATATGGCTCCAACCATTGCAGTGCTTTGCCCTCGATTCACTGTAATTTCAACTTTAACAAGCTCTTTGGTGTCACATTCAGTCAAACACAGGCTGGAGATCAAAGGCAGTCACTGCCTTCAGCTCAGATTCCTGTTTGAACCAAGATTATGGTGGGCTCTAGAACCAAATGGTCCTGGAACCAAATGGTTCTGGCAAAGCTCAAACTGGGAATTGGTGAGCAAGTTCTTTAAATGTCACTTGACAGTACCAATGACAAAGTTTGCCACAATATTTGTTAATGATTGGAGCAGACCGATGGGCATGAGTTTATCCTGAACAAGATTTGCCTGAGAAATGTTCTGTGTCATCAGGTGAATGTCAGTGCTGGGCAAACTCGAGTGAAGGTGTGCCTCATTCTGGAACACATATCCTCATTACCACAGCTGAACTGTTGAGTAGCCAGAAATCTGAACTACTTTTTGCTACCACGTGAAGACAATCAAATTGCTGAAGACTGGTTCTGTGATTGTGGAGATCTCAGTAAGAAGCCAAGATGGATCATTCATTGAGCACATCTGAGTATTGTTGTGATTACATCAAACATGTCTTAAGCACTCACGTGCAGTCCCTCGTCACCATTGAGGGTGGGGATGTACTCGAGTCATCTTCTCACGTTACTACTTAATTTTCCGTTAGCATTCACAGCTATTTTTTACAAGGTTGCAGAGCTTTGTTCGTATTCATTGGTTACGTGATCGCTCAGAGCAGTTCACCGAATGGAGCTTACAGTCCCATGTTCAGTTTCACTTGATGGCATCTTTAGACACACAGTGCTGCTCCAGAGACTTCAGCGCTCATTAAACCATGGTTGATCCCCTGGCTTGTTTGTAATGGTGCAGTGGTCACATGTTTACAGGTTCTGCTTGCTAATGAAATAAAAAGGGTGTTAAATCCTAAAACCACCACAATGCAAGATTTTTTTTCTCCAGGAAGTTTTACTCCATTCTATTTCAGCATCAGATCACACTTGCACACATCCAACACCCAGGATCAATCAGAAACAAAATATCGTCAAATCAGTTTCAATCATACTTTAATTACATTAAAGTTTAGTGGTGCAGGACAAGTGAGATGGATGGCGTTTTAACATGTTTCATCAACAATTAACTTGTGCCACTGTTTTAGAACCAAACGGGACAAAACTGAACAGTGGTGGAAATTACATGTTAACATCATGAAGCACAATTAACCCATTTAAAACCACACAGCACGCATGAAATTGTATTGCAGTTTGGTTGCTATAAACCACAACAAAAGGCGTCTCTCATCCTCCCCACCCCAATTTAGTTTTGCAATCTGATTATCACTTCAAGACAGGCATTGATCATCCCTAATTGCCCTCTGTAACATTGCTGATGAGCTGTCCCCTTGAACTGCTGCCATCTCTCTGGTCAAGGTGCTCTTAGGCCAGGGAGTTCAAGGTTTAATACACAGCAATGAAGAAGAATTAAGTCATTATGGAGAGGAACTTGCAGAAGATGGAGTTTCCAATCCCGCTGCTTTCCTTGTCTTGGTTGGTGGAGTTTGTGGATTTGTGAACACTGTTGTACCGCCTGAATGTGTATTTTGCAGGTGATACACCATGTAGCCACTGTAGGCTGTTGGTGGAGTTAATGGATGTAAAGTATGGTTGGTGGGGTGTCAATCAAGTGGGCTGCTTTGTGCCTGATGGCATCCTGAATGATGTTGGCACTCTAGTCATCCAGTCAGGTGGAAAGAAGTCCATCAGGCCCCTAACTTGTGCTTTATAGACAGTGGAAAAACATGGGAATGTCACAAAATGAGTTGTTGCCCGACACCCAACTTCTAACTTGCTCTCGCAGCCACAGTACTCATAGCTGGTCCAGCTGAATTTCTGGTGAATGGCAACCTGAAGATATTGAGATTGTGCAACCCAGCAGTAGTCATGGCATTGAATGGTTCAGCTTTATTTTATTAGAGATGGTTGTTGCCTGGGAATTTTGTGATGTGAATGTTCTTTTCCATATATCAAACCATGCTAGAATGTGATTTAGGTCTTGTTGTATGCAAGCGTGGACTGCTTAATTTACTGAGGAGTTGCATAATGTTTCCTATCATTAGTAAACATTCCCACTTCAGGATGGGAGGAAGGTCATTGGTGAAGATGCTGAAGGCAGTTGGGCCTAAGGCACTGCCTTGAGCTGTTCCTATTGTGATGCTTGGGGGCTAATTGACTCATCTCTTGATAACTATCTTCCTTACGATTCCAAGCATTGAAGTACGTTCCCTTTGAAGCTCACAGACCAAATTTCTACTAAGATGCTTTGATACCACACTTGGTCAAATGCTGACGATGTCAAGGGCATCATTATTTTTTCACCTTTAAGGGCATCATTAATTTTTCACCTTTAAAAAGCCCAAACTGGGCATTTACAAGAAGATTATTGATAAGTAATAGCCACTTGATAGCACCATTGATCAATTTGCCAACAATTGAGAGTAAACTGATCAGGCAGTCATCAGTCAGATTGGATTTCCTCTGCTTTCTGTAAATAGGACAAGAGGGAGCAATTTTCCACATTGTCAGGTAACCGTCAGTGTTATAATCCCATGAGGTACAGATACTAGCCCTACCTCGCGTTGCTTAAAGCTAGCTGACTAAAAAGAAAAGTGCAATCTAGCTCCTAGTTTTGGCAGCTATTTCAGTTAATGTTGCAGCTTGCACAGAGAGATGGCACAACGGTGGCAACAGGTTGTACCCCAAATCTTCTGGTGCAGCAGTAAATTTTGTGGTCGAGATGGAGAATTCTCCTTTCCCCACATGGATGCAGAAAATTTTCCGAGCAGACTCAGCAGGAGGCAGAGACAGCCACAGCTGAATTTTGTACGAGAATGAACTTGAAGTGCCTTAAGAGTGCTTTGTTTTAATCCCTCAATTAAGAGATTCTATAGGAATACAAGTTGACAGCCATCACCACTGAGAGCACAGCAGGTGCCAGCACCCTTTCCAAGTTGGGGGCGGCACAACTCATCCTACAAATGTACACTCCATGCCAAATTGGAAGCAAAGTGACACCAGAAGCACCCAAACAACAGGCAGTGTGCTGCCAAATTTTGCAGCCTGCGTTATCCTGACACTGTTTTCAGTGAAAATCAGTGGGGAAGCTCTTATCCTGTATAGAATTTGTACTGATATAACAAGGAAATAAATTTGTTGTCTAAAATATAAAATGCACAAGTCCTCTGTAAATTAATTGAAATTGCTATACAAACTAATGACTAGTTTCCAAATAAAAAAATATTGATAATCTAAATCAGTCAGCTTCTAGAAAAAGGCACAATGGATTTCTAAGTAAAACATACAAACAAAATCAACCCTTGATATAAACTGACAGAATAACAAATACCCATGTACAGTAAGTGGCAAGTTATAATAGCGTTCCTATATTTCAAAATAACTAAAAGTGGAACGCAGTCATGACTTCCTTCTAAATAGAAATTACATTGAGGAGGGGGTGGCGAGAGGAGATGAGAATGATGACAGATCCGGAAGATGTCGTTTTATTCACAGTGGATAAATGACCCGCAAACTTTTTTTTTTAAATGAACAGATGGTGTTTTGGAGCAGCAAGAAAATGCAGAAGATTCACAAAGGGATCTTTATTTATCCATATTTTACCAAGCTGATATCCAGGCCCACAAGAGTTTGAGTGACAGCAGTTACTAATAGATCATAAAATACTTTCTCAAACAAACATGGGCTCTTAAAAAAAAATCTCAAAATAGATATGGGCAGGTATGTATTTCAATCTGAGAACTATTAAAACAATATAATAAAGCTGCAATTGACATGATGGCTTAGATAAAGTTCTGGGGCTCCAATGAATAACTGAGCTATTCAGCTTTGGTCTTTCCAATACTCACTGCCAGTTCTTCTGGCAAATCAGTATGCCAGTTCAAGTAATAACTTAACCCATCACTGACAGATAAGGAAGTGTCAACATTCAACGCATTAACTTTGTTATTGTATTTGTGTCTTTTCATTCTGTTACCACTGGACACCTCAGATCTTTAAGCAACACATGCAATATTTATGGAAAGTTAAAAAAAAACAAAAAACAGGAAGCTGGAAATCTAAAACAAAAACAGAAAATGCAGGACAAGCTCACAGGGCAGGTAGCACCTGTGTAAGGTCAAGGACTATTGTATTGTATTGTATATCTTTATTATTATTTTTCTGAGTACTTACATACCCAGAGGAAAACGAAAAAACGTTTCTCAACCAGTGTGCGGTAAAAAATAAATAGAAATAAAGAATAAAAGTACATATATCACGAGTTCCGATCGGCAGTGGCATGACAATGGCTCTGCTTCAGTGTGTCCAGGTTGGTGTTTGGTGCGCGATACTTTGGCAGGGGGCAAAGTCCGTTTATCAGTCTTATAGCCTGCGGGAAGAAGCTGAGGAGCATCCTGCTGGTTTTGCAGCTGATGTTCCTGCACCTCTTCCCAGATGGCAGGATGGAGAATATGTGAAGCGATGGGTGGTAGGGGTCTTTGATGATGGAGATGGCTCTGCTAATACATCTCTTCCTGTATATGTCCAGCAATAAAGGGAGTGGAGCACCAATAATCCTGCTGGCGGTCTTCACAATCCTGTCCAGTTGGTGCCGTTCGTACGCCTTGCAGCTCCCGAACCAGGAGGTGATGCCGTAGGTTAATGTGCTCTCGATTGTTCCCCTATATAAAGTTCGTAGGTGTGCAGTGGGGAGACCTGCTTTCCGTAGTCTTCGGAGAGGGTGTAGTTGCTGCTGGGCTCTCTTGACCAGTGCTGTGGTGTTGGTCGTGGACGTCAGGTCATCTGACAGGTGGAGTCCTAGGAACTTCACACTGCTGACCCTTTCCACATTAGCTCCATCGACGTGCAGAGGTGTATGGCGTTGTTTTCCCGCCCTCCTGAAGTCAACCACCATCTCCTTCGTTTTTCCCACGTTGAGAATGAGGTTGTGGGATTTGCACCATCCTGTGAGCAGCTCCACCTCCATCCTGTACGCCGACTCATCATTCTCTTCCCATTTCTGGCTCTTCAGTTGGAATTTTACACTTAACCAGAACAAACCACATGAAACACTGCAAAGCACTGAATATAAAACCAGTAAACCATGGGCATATCTATCACTGTGGCAAAGTGAGGGCATCAAGTTACTTCAGAGAAAAGAAAGTCTTGATTTATAGTGATGAAATCTCAGTTACAGTGAGAAGATTTTACAATCAAATGCATAAAAGTTAAATCCTTAAGATTTGCAAAAGTATTTTTAGCACTGAAAGTGGTATTTGATATCTGCACTCCATCCGCTGATAGAATATTAGCATCGCTTGATGCAGCAACATTCAATCCAGAATAAAACTACTGATTAAACAAAAAGTCACCCTTCAAAGGCTAGATGATTCAAATATGAATCTCCATCTCTTTTGTATTAGTTAGATTACGATATCCAGATACGAGACTGTAATGGATCTCAATAGCCCCAAGCTAGGAAAGGGAGAAGACAAATCTTGCTCCCATATTTTCACAAGCAATGGCTAATGCAAAGTAGGCATGCCTGTGCTTTGACATGTATATCACCCAATAAGTCAAGTCGCCACTGAATGCTCAAGATTTCAGCTTCTCAAGCTTTAGTGAATCTCTGATGGAGGTCAGACTTCACTTCATTGATGAGCTAAATCAAAATTTTACCACCCAGCATAAGAGCTGTACATCACCCAGAATCAAACTAAGACCAGCCAAGGCACTAGAAGACACCAGATTCCTCTCAATGTATGAAGTGCCTGGAAAAATAAATGGACCCGCTCATCTGTACTCTTTTTCAAACTATGACCATTTCTAAGCAGATCATATCCAATGCAATTCCTGATGCCTCAAACTCCTCTTGTAAAAATCACAATAGTATAAATCACTACTAAGTGGCTGGATGTCCAATATCAAACCAAATGTTAAAATAATGCCCTACATCTTTCCTGTGCCTATAATCCTCTTTGTAAGCTATCCAGTTACTTATTGCTGGTCTAATCATTTAAAATGAAACTTATAGTCCACCAGTTCAATACAAGCAACTTTTCACACATGCAGAATCTGAAAAGAGCAGAACGACCAACGTCTAAACATTGTGGATAGGCTCATGTCATACCTTAACATACAAGAAAAGTAGAGGTTGAGCTTTGTCCTTCTGGAAGTTTTATTTATATTCTTCCGACCTGGTGAGTGCACATCTACAAACACAGTCTTTAGAGATCAACCAAAACAGCATCTGTAGAAAAGCAAAATAGTGACACAAAATAAGCCCCCAAAAGCATGAGTAAATAAGGATCCCAACCTGAAACGTTGCCTGCCCAATCCCTCCCGCACCTTGACCCCACAGATGCTGCATGATCTGCTGAGTTCCACCAACAGTTTGCTTTTCTCTCAAGATTCCAGCATCTGCAGTCTCCAGTGTCTCCACATGAACTTTGCTGGTTCATTACTACCACAAATGTGTGAACTGAGATGTTAACTCTGTTTCTCTCTTGACAGAATACTGTCTGACCAGCTGAGTATTCCCTGCATTTTATTTGATGTTTGCCTTAATCATATCCTGCATCTCAGTGCATCCTTAAACAGCTTGGAAAATTAATCTTTATAAAGATGCCCTCGGATTCCAATATTTTTGATCCAACATTCTACATTTTTTGTTCCTATGTTTGCAGAGCTTTGGCATACAAGTTCACATTCCACATAAATAGCATACCTCTGCACCAGGCCTTCCAATTATCTTCATAGATAATAAATTGTGATACAGAGATGAAGAAGAAGGGGAATGGGTCTAGAATCACAAATCATGAAATACTGCTCATTTCAGTGTTACACAAATAAAGTGAGAAAAATGTTTTTTCCTGGAATGAAACTAAACGACAGTCATTCCAGAAATTCAATCACTTACTACCCAGAATGTGCCTACATGGTCAAATAGTCCCAGCAAGATTCAAGTTCATTAAGGCCACCATCACAAAGATCTGCAACCTTCTGCAGCCACAATTACAGGCAATTCTGCAAGTTGAGATTAAGATCAGTGTCACACAATGTGGTAGCTTCAGGGTGCTTCCATCATACCTCATTTGTGCCCAACCACGTTCTGCTTTGCTTCAGGAGAAAGTGCATTCTCCACTTTCCTTTTAGGGTCATACAGTGTACTCGCACTGTCCCTCCAGTTCCTTTTTTCTCAAGCTGTTCCTGGTAAGGTTTTGATTGACCAAGACAGGAATTTCCTCAGAGGCTAACAGGATACGCTGGCAATGGTACTTTATTTTTCGCAAGTACCGAGGTGCAGTGAAATTCATTTGTGTGTACAGCTCAGTATGCGTTTCACTGCACATAAGCACTTAGATACATCTTAGATAAACATCTCAATACAATACAAGTGCATAACAGTAGTACACCGAGACGTTATACAGAGTTGCCAGTTTTTGGTGCCATTTGAGTAGCAGTTAGTAAGTGTACACTGTACGGCAGCCTTGCCTAATGTTTTTAATTTACAAGGAGCTACACTACCCGAATAGATAGGTCGTTATAGCAGTTATCAAGGCCTTTTTTTTTTTAAAATATCACCTAATTCCAGTACCTTCACCAGCAATTGCAGATTTGGCTAGCTATGATGAAAGCCAAAAGCATTAATAGGAGCAGTACAACAGGATGCCTCAAAATAAGATTTTCTTGACTGCACTGTGTCTCAGAGGCACTCCCCAGTATTCACCAAGGCGGGTCTCCCCTTTCACTTCTATCTAAAGCTTGCCGCAAGACTGAGCTAACAGGCAAGCAGAGCCGTTTTTCCGTCTAGTCAGAGGAACAGCAGCAAGCGCAGAAGGATCATAGAGAAGAGAACAAAGGGAATCTGGGCCATCATAAGCAGCAGGTGCCTCTGAAAGAATTGATAATGCCAGCAGGGCATTTATTTGAACACAAGCTAAATATTTCCCAGTCTGTGGCCTTTGGCAGGGAACTTGAAATCAATCTACTGAGCATACAGTGAGAGACAAGATGTATCGAGAATGTTATTTAGCTCAATATGACACCAACCCACAATTGTTGACTCATGATAACATTCCACCGCGTGGGTGCATCTGCCCTGCTGATTTTGCTATTAACTGTCGGACCACACATGGCAATAGCAACATCCATTACACAGCCTTAAGATTTCAATCATCTGTGATACTTAAAGCAACCTGGAGTCAATTGGCTGAATAGATGTGTTTCCAGGGTTAATTTCATATGTAAAGTTGCATCTATTTGACATGATATAATGATATTCTTAATTGTTTGAAGATTGACGCAAAAAAAGGGGGCAAATCCTTCAATTCACAAGATAGATATTACCTATAACTGCAAGAATTATTTACATTTAAAGGCTACTAAAACATGGAAATCCTGGTGCTATTTTTCCACAATCACCACATACACTCTTGAATGCACAAAACCCTAGAGGCAAACTGCACCAAGGTAGATGAGGGGAATGAGAGCTCCTCAAAGCTACTTTTGAAAATGGGTCCAATGGCGAGCAGCTGTAGACATTGTGTGCTTGACTCAGGAGAAGGACTTAATGGTGGAACCCATTTGGAGTGGAGTTGCTGTTGCAACTCGTGGAACTTCGATTTGGGGAAGTTTGATATCCATAACCATATTGTTCCAATAGCAAAGGATACCTACATAAGATGTCATGGGAAGGAATTTCCCTTAATAAATAGCATATCAAGATTCACCTTCAAATCACTCCTGCTCTTTAAACAATGATGCCTGAAGAAACCAACATTCATACATTGGAGTTATTGTTTTGTCCAAGCTATGAAAACCCATACCTGACAGATGGCCAAGGGTTGAAGCAGTGTTGAAAAGCTTAGATTTTCTATGTGTCGTTACGTTTCTTCAACTACATCCAGAGACAAATTATGCACCCTCCACATTAATGGGGAAATCAGAAACAGCAACCACTGCCTTACCCTGAAAGTCCATTTTTAAAAAAAGCAAGCAAATCACTTGGCACCAATATTTCAATGATCTGCCTTCTCTCTGTGTTGGCTGAATCTGGCTTTGGATTGAATTAGTTATGTCATTCAATACATTAGTCAATCATTCATAGTTTTGCAAAATGTTAACCTTCCATATGAAATGTAAAGAGCAAATAAAAGTATTTAATTTCACATTACAAAATAAAAATGTGTGATCAAAAGCTTTCGGCCAGGACAAAGTTAACAAATGATCTATAAAGAAAGCATTGTACAAATTGGAATCTATTTGACAGACCTTGGCATATTTTCTACTGCGCTAGCCCTCCTATTCAACTTTGCAGTACATTGCTCCCCTGTGACAACCGCCCAGCTGCCTATGGTATGGTAGCTAAGCTAATACGAGTTCTGGACATCCATGATGAGAACTTAACCTGGAAGGGCCAGCTACTGACTGGAATGACAGCAGTTTGAGAAAAAAATCTGTAGTACACGGGTGAGGTGACTGCCTGCGAACTGATGTTGGAGAGGAAAAGTTATCCTGAGGAACCACAGCCTGTTAAGCATTGCCATGCCACTGGGACTCTTATTGGACCCAACAGTCAATGATGCGAAGATCATCCATACCCAGCTCACACGACTGCTACACAACCCCCAGAACCCTATCAATTCCTCATCGAGGACATGGCCAAGTCCATTGAAGCATCCCTCTGCTCCTACTAGCATGCATTCTGCTCTTGCTGGAGAAAAACTTGCTGTTAAATCAATCAGAAAAGCTCTGACAGGCTTAGCTTATGTTCTATGGAAGCAGAAACCTGTCCCACCAGCTACTGCACTGCTAAAGTGTCAATGGTGAAAAACACAAAAGCGCTGTTCACCAGAGTAGAAATCGTGATCTTCCACCTTCCATTGACCCTTGCAATATGTGGGAGATGGATTCTTCATTTACCCCAGTCATCTCATATATTCCGCCTGATACAGCAAACATTTCCATTATGCATTGTCACTATGGTGGTACTCAATGGATAATTGTGAATGCAGTATTATGCTTGTGCATCACACTGTACATTTCCTCTGCTCCCACTTGACTCAGCCCACTAATATCAGAGACCCCCCCCCCCCCAAACAAATGAAATGTGCCGCACTAAACAAAGTTTAGAGGGGCACCAGACACAGGCTCGTCGTCCTCATATGTACAGTGGTACAGGAATATTCCACTAATCTAGCACATTTACAACTTTGCCGATGCAGGCACTAGAAGGTTTTCCCAGACTACTGGATGTTATTCCCATTAATACTACATAACACTATAGAATAGTGGGTTTAAATAATCCCAATAAGTTTCTGGGGAGCACAGGAACTGTGCCCTGACGAGTTTAAAGAAATCATTGGAATGATGTCCTGAAACACGAAACATCACCGAGAGCCAGATACCAAACTACCTGGATGTTCAAGTAATTTTAAAGTGAATGACCCGAGACTACATTAAGATGTGGCAAACTGATAATTTCAAGCAATAATGCTGCAATTGATTTGTCAGGAATACAGACTACATTCCACAAATCTCAACATTTTCTGTCTATGCTACATTAGACTTGTATTTTCTTTACTATATTTATTTAACATAATTATCATTAAATTGTTGCTGGGCAATGGCGCCTTTTGCTTACATTTCTATGGAGATAACATTCAATAAAACTTAATATTTTGTCAAACATTTAAAAAACTAATTAAATAACCATCAACTTGTGGCGTCAGCTACAAACTGAGTATTTATATCTATTTAAAAAGGTAAATTTATCTGATCAACTGGTGTCAAGCATGACATTATTTTGAATCTCTTTTTGGTGAAAGAAAGCATCAATGTACATTAAGATTCAAAGGAGATTGCTTGATTTTTGCCAAAAAAAGCATTGCAGAATACTTCACCTCAATGTGGAATGTTATTGGTTTATCACACCCAAACTGTTCCGCCTCTAACTTTCTTTGACAAGTAATATTTATAACTACTTGGGGATCTGAGGAAAAACGTTTTTCATCCAGTATCTGGCTGGAATCTGAAATCCCAAGTGGGTGGCAAACCAGACACTCCCACCACATTTACAAAGTGTCTAAACAATCACTTAAATTGCCACAGCATAGATTA
Source organism: Okamejei kenojei (assembly GCA_035221665.1). Taxonomy (NCBI): domain Eukaryota; kingdom Metazoa; phylum Chordata; class Chondrichthyes; order Rajiformes; family Rajidae; genus Okamejei; species Okamejei kenojei. The sequence continues at coordinate 7,908,954 of CM069147.1, read as the reverse complement.
TCGAACAAGTGCTGATCTATGAGATGGGGTAACTGAACAAGGGCATGGACGCAGTGCACCCAAAGGCCAGTTTTGGTGCTGTATAATTCTATTACTATATGTTTATACCCTGTAAATATTAAAATTGAGATCCAATATAATTTATAAGGTCATGTGATAGGAGCAGAATTAGGCCATATGGCCCATCAAGTCTACGCCATTTAATCATGGTTGGTCTATCTCTCCCTCCTAACCCCATTCTGCCTTCTCCCCATTACCATTGACATCTGTACTAATCAAGAATCTAAGAAGGGTCTTGACCCAAAATATCACCCATTTCTTCTCTCCAGAGATGCTGAGTTAGTCCAGCATTTTGTGTCTATGATCGGTTTAAACCAGCATCTGCAGTTACCTTCCTACACAAGAATCTATCTAGCCCTGCCTTAAAAATATCCATTGACTTGGCCTCCGCAGTCTTATTTGGCAAAGAATTCCCGATTCACCACCCTCTCACTAAAGACTTTCCTCCGTCTTAAAGGAACGTCCTTTAATTCTGAGGCTATGACCTCTAGTCCTGTACTCTCCTACTAGTGGAAATATCCTCTCCACATCCACTCTATCCAAGCCTTTCACTATTCGATAAGTTTCAATGAGTACCAACATAATTATATTCATTATTTGAATTTAACACTGTAAAATGTTTGTCCTACAAAATCAAGTGTATCCGTATTCAATCGAGTGTTAAATTAGCCTGACAAGGTATTCTCTCGAAGGCATTTATTTTTCCAAGTCTGTATTACCACTCTTCTACAATTATAAGGCTACTTGTCCACTTGTTGCACAATTCCTATAAAACCATATAAAAGATGGGTTAACGAAATAAGACACATAATTGGACACAGACTGGAGCTATTGTCTCATCATTCAGGATACTTAATCTACATTTCAACTGCCAATTGGCAGTAGTACAGTTGTCCAATCAGTTACCATGACAGATCTGGTCATTGGGTTATTATAAAAGCTGTGAAATTCAATAGGAAGGTCGTTCTAAAGATTAATAATATATTCGAGATCGATTTATTCCTGCACACTTGATCAACAGTGACATGTTAAATTACTCTTCCAAGGATTAAAACCACCAAGGAGTATTTGATTAAAGTCTGTGCCATATTTGCCAGATGAAAAGGAAAGCAAAAATATTGCAAAAGATGTCTATGAGGCAAGTGTAAAATAGCATGCTTGATCCACTTGTAATCATTCAATACTGCTACTGCAATCTAACCCGTTTCTCAAATCAAATTCAGCATAGGCAGTTATAGGCATTCCTGGAAGAGTTGAAAGTAACATTATTAAAAACACTGATATCAATAAACATCAAAAGCTTGATTGTAAGGTACTCAGACCTGTACTAAACGATGTGACCGATCAGATCCTCCTCCATAGGACATTGATGGGTGTCATTTTAAGATATCGTAGTATTTAATAATTGGTTTTATCCACTTTAAGACAACTCAGTGATCATAGCTATTAAGCACAACCTCTAACCAAAACGAGCAGGAAAGGGAACTGATAAGCGGATTATGATTTCAGCAACTAAGCGATTTTTTCCTCATGTTGAAAATGCCCAATGTTTTTGAGCCAACAGAAAAAGCAAAAGGCTGAAATGCAAAACACATTCAGGCCTTTCTAGCAAATAAATAGAATACTTGCAATTTGCAACACTGAAAATAGACTGTTTCACCAGTCTGTAGCACAAAATACTGTTATTTTGACTCTTCGTAATGTATTTCACATACAAAATGTTACCCATACTTTGAGTTCCTCCACCTATTTTTTCACACAATGATTTTGAAAAGTTACCGTACCATATGTTTTCGTAAAGCAAAGTACTTAAGCTCAAAAAGAGACTTTGGGAACATGGTCAAGGGTTTGCTGCTGTAATAACAGCAAAACTAACAGCATTTCCAATAATTTATTGATGAAATGGACTCCAAGTTGGAGATTTCCATGCTACCATTGTCCAAGTATAAAGATCCAAGAGGAGTCATCAGTGACACAGCAATCTTCTACAAACCACACTACACTGTACATTAATCTACATTAAGATGAATGCAAATTATTTTAAATGAAAACTTTCAGTTAATGACAAACTAATCCATTGTAAAACATTTTTGAAATGCTATTTTTTGAATTTTTAAATAATCTACTGCTTTGGGAACTTGGGGCCTAATGTACAAATGTTATACTAGTTCAACCACAAATTAATTAAAAAATGATTTTGTTAAAATTAAGGTGGAAATTAAAACAAATATGTTAATTTATTTATACTATGAAATGTTTAACACGCAAACTGAAAACTTAAAAGACTTTAGTTTCTTCCCTATTTGCTGTTGAGATTTTTGTCAAAAATGTAATTAGCTGCCTGGATGGGTTAATGACATTACAGCTACTGGATGTCTGGAATTTCCTCGGATTTAAGACCCGACCACCACTGACTTCAGTTAAAGGGGTGGCCATGCCAAAGAGATCCACAAACATATTGGCAAAGTCTGAGGTCAGTGGTAAATGTCTTTGTTTAGCAGCTGACCGCACAAAACAAAAATCTAAGCCAAATTAAGGCAAAGATAGACACAAAAAGCTGGGGTAACTTGCGGGACAGGCAGCATCTCTGGAGAGAAGGAAGGGTGACGTTTTTGGATAGAGACTTCTTCCGACTGGTTAGGGATAAGGGAAACGAGAGATATACTGCAGACGGTGATGTGGAGGCAAGTTCACTTGCTTTGATGCTTCCCTGCATACCTGCATGACAGTAGACTATAGAACAGGCCCTTCAGCCCACAATGTCCATGCACATCAATAAGTCATAAACAGTTCATCAGCCTGCTGCAGCAATCAGCAGCCATTATTGCAAGATTCCTCCATTGTCCTTTTGAGTTGTGAACAATAAGGACAAAAAAAAACCCGAAAGGGACAGGCAGACATCTGAAGCAGAGAAACTAAGTCTGTAAAACTTAGAAGAATATTAGTGTGCAGGTTGAATTTAAAAAATATTTCAAGTCAAACAAGGTTATTTGCTTACATGGAGGGACACATTCTTTAATACATGGCCTAGACAAGTTATACTGATTGTCTTAAGTAAATTGTTTGTCATTTTTTCTGCGATTTAAAGGAAATTAAAAACAAATTGGATCCACACTTAGCTCAATGATAAGAGACACAGGGTGATGGTCGTGGTTATTTTGCCATTGAGATCAAAGGTATATCTCAAGGATCAGTGCTAGCACCCTCTCAGTTTGTTGTGAACAGGATGGGAATGCAAGTGGTATAATCAGCAAGTTCACTGACACAATGATTGGCGGCATTGTTTATAGTGAGGATGATAGCCTGCAACTACAGTGGTATTGATCAGTTGGTAAGACAGGCAAAAAAAAAAATAGCTGAAGTAATTTAATCCTGAACTATGCGAGGTGCTGCATTTTGGGGTCTAATAAGACTAGGACATAGACAATAAATGCACCAGAGGGAAAACTGAGAAAAAGAGGTTGTGAATAAGTGCAGATAGGTTATGGTACAACTATTTAATACATTAGACTACAGCTGGATACAAGTGCATTGGAGTGGGTATAAAGGAGATTCACCTGGAGGCTGTATTTCAGTAATGAGGAGAGGTCAAGTATGTGGTGGTGGTGGCCCAGATGGGACCCAATTGAGTTCTACAAAACTATATCACGATAGATAGGATAGACAGGGAGAAACTTCTGTTCAGCCAAGGTGTGCACATCAAGCAGGCAGAGGCTTAGGTGAGGGGTAGTAGATCTGGAGCCGTTCGGAAGAAAAATATTTATACCCAATGGGAGAACCCTGCACCTTACTACCTGAGGGATGGTGGAGGCAGCTACCTCATATATGATGAGTACTTGAAACGCCATGGGTTAGAAGACTCAGTCATGAACAGATGACTGTCGGAGAGAGAGGGAGTTCAGAGGCTTGTTTTGTTGCTGGATATGAAGTGTAAAAGTAGCCACATTTTTCTGGCCTTTGAGACCACAATTGGAATTACTTCAAATGGTTCCTTCACATGCAAGGAATGAAAAACCTGCAATGCAGTGTGTGCAAAATGTTCTCAAGATTGTTTCCTTGGGATGAGGAGTTGATATATGAAGTTTGAATAAGTTGGGCTTTCACTTTTTGGACTTTACAAGAAAGAGAATTAATGTAATTTTGATGTAACATGTAGAATGGATAAGGGAGAGCCGGTGGATGTGGTGTATCTGGACTTTCAAAAGGCCTTTGACAAGGTCCCACACAAGAGATTAGCATGCAAAATTAGAGCACATGGTATTGGGAGTCGGGTATTGACATGGATAGACAGATGATTGGCAGACATGAAACACGAGTAGGAATTAACGGGTCCTTTTCAGAATGGCAGGCAGTGACTAGTGGGGTGCTGCAAGGCTCAGTGCTGGGACCCCAGTTATTTACAATATATATTAACGATTTAGACAACGGAATTTAATGTAACATATCCAAGTTTCCGGATGACACAAAGCTGGGTGGCAGTGTGAGCTGCAAAGACTATGCTACGAGGCGGCAGGGTGACTGGGATTGGTTGGGCGAGTGGGTAAATGCAGTACAATGTGGACAAATGTGAGGTTATCCACTTTGGTGGCAAGAACAGGAAGGCAGGTTTTCTGAATGGTCAGAATATGGGAGGTGGGAGGTAGATTTGATGAATTGGATGCAGAGAGGATGCTGAACGCGACATGGAATACGATAATGGGATTAGGGAAATTGCAGATGAGCATTGCATACGCAATAAACATTTGTTCACAAGCAAAGCAATATACCACCCACAAAAACCTTAGTCCAAAAGCACATGAAACAGATCGTGCTATACCGTTTGACAAGCAGATTAGTCCAACCCACAATTGCTGTGGATAATATTAAAGCATCACGGACAAGAGGATTAGATTAGATGATATACAGGTTCTGACCTATTAGCAGAAATAGCTTATTTATGCACTGTAGTTTACGATTCCACCCATGCACATCAGATCTTACTTTCAGTAATGAAAGATGTGATCCTGTACATCTGACCATGAATGCACAGCCTGGAAAAATGAAGTCATTCCTACCACTGCCATGATGACAGAAAGGGGAAAGCACAGCAATATATTTATCTTGTGCAGCAGAAGTCTTGAGAGAGAAAATATACACAATGTGCTAAGAAATCACTGGAACAACTTGTTGGTGCAGTACAGTCACACACAATAGTCCCTTGGAAGGCTAGAGGGAAATAAATCCAACTAGCTTAGCGCAGATACCAGCAGGCACACCTAGTAGCCAACTACAGCTCGTCCATAGGCAAACGGTTTAGTTACATTCAAGCCTAATCAAGTGAGAAATGATGCAAAGCCACGTGAATATTATACCAGGTTTTTAAATATTCAGAACATTTTTTTTAATTTAATTGGCAGTACTCTCAAAATACACAACATTTTTATTCTGGGACTGATTCCAGAATACTGGCGGCAGCACAACAACAAGTGCCTGTGCAATCCTGCTCAGCAGTCTGGAACCTGAAGGCGGGGAGAACTTAAGATGAGACTGCGTCGTGAATAAAAAAAATTGGCTGAAGGAAAGAAAGCATTCTGTTTGGGGGGCGATGTTTAGATAGAACTGCCCTGTCAAGGAGGTAAAAGAGCAAGTTAAGCTGAGCCGAGGGTCCAAATCCATTTGGGAGTCCCACCATTCATTATTTATTTTAACTATTTGTATTCAGGAACTGACAGCAAACAAGTCTGGAAATTCTCTCATGTGGGTATACCAGGTTTACTTAAGGGGAAAGAGTCACATTTTTCCCAATTAAATTATAGTAATTAAAAGGAGGCATGGAACAGGATTTGGGGAGGGGGGGGGGTCGCAAATGCAGCACACAATGCTAAATAGTACAGCAGCTATAAGTAAAACAAATACTAAATTGTAAAACTGTACTACACAGTTAACTACTGTGTTCACGTTGGATACCCTATTATAAAATATACATTTAAACCACAGGACTGACCCCTTACAGTGAAGGGTCCAATTGCTCCAAGGCTGAGAATTTGAGGCCCTTTTGCACTGAGGCTGACAGACGTATTAGGCAACTTAGATGAGGCATCTCCACAGAACTAGTTTGCGACATACCAACAGGCTTGAAAATGGACTGATCATTTAAACCCATCAATAAGACAATTTATGTCAGAGTGAGTAATCACTTTGTTTTCATCGATGAACATTCTTTTCCCACAAAAGCAGCAAAAGTGAACAGTTCAGACTCAAAGCCAAATTAAGTCAGGGAAATAATGGAAAAAATATTGGGCCCAGTTTTTGCAGTTGAAATTGTAACATTTGTTATTAACTAACAATATTTTAGTGATTTCTATGTTTAGTTGAATGTGTAAAGTTGTCAGCAAATCAACTCCATTAAAAATCACAAATCAATAAATTGTCTAAACACAGGTGACTTTGTGTATTATGAAATGGTTTCACTGTAAAGTTCCCAGAAAATGTGATATATTGTTGCACAAGGTCCAAGTATACAAAGCTAAAATTACTCCAGGCAAAAACTTTGGTCGCAAGAAAGAAAATTCACGTGGTCTGAATTCCCCCACCTAGTTTTTTCCCCCGAATATTCAAGTTATAATTTTTACTTTTTGAAGTTTATATCACTCCAGCTTCTACCTTAATCTTGCATGTTAGTTTCAATCTTAATCATATGCTCTATAAAAACTCTGAAAAAAGTAGGCAAACAGAGCTTATTGCTCCCTCGAAACAAAAAGTGTAGGAGGAATTCCGTGGGTCAGGCAGCATCTGTGAAGGAAATTAGATAGGCCATGAATCCAGCACTTTATATTTTATTCAAGATTCTAGCATCTGCAGTTTCTCAAATCTCCTTTTAAAGGGGCTGTCCCACTGTACGAGGTAATTCAAGAGCTCTCCCGAGTTTAAAAAAAACCCACACTCGTGGTAAGCACGTAGAATGTACGTAGCGGGTACGTCGGAGCTCGGGACGTCTCTTAGCGGCTCGGAACGCTAACGGCAGGTACTCAGGAAACGTGGTAAGCTTGTGAAGACTTTTCAACATGTTGAAAAATGTCCACGAGAGCCCCAAGTGCCTACGAGCGGCTATTACCGTAATTCTCCGAGTTTGAATCAGGGGAAACTCGGGAGAACTCTTGAATGAGCTCGTACAGTGGGACGGGCCCTTTACTCCCTCGTTAGCTGCAAAAGTTTCCCAATCTTGGTCAGCTTGACATTATCACAGTTGCCATGCATCACTGAAATAATATCCTACAGCCACTGACACCAGAAAAGCAAAGGTATCTGCTAGGAATTACCTAATCTTTAAACCCAGCTTTCTTGGAGATTAGTGGCAAGTCTGGGGTGGGAGATTGCAGCCTTCACGTGGTCCACCCTGTTTCAACAAATGCAATCAACCCGGCGTGCACAATCAAGTAAGATCAAATAGAACAAATTGTCCTACAACTTTAGGCTGTGCACGCCATACGCAAGAAGAAGAAGTGGCAAGTCTTTTCCCTCTAATCTAATCCCAATAATTTACCCACTCGAGGGATGTAGACCCCATCGGCATTGCCAGCATTTGTTGACCATTCCTATTTACCCCTGAACTAAGTTGAACTAAATAGATCCCTAAAGCAAGTTGAACTAACTGAAATTGGAAGAAGGGTTCCAACTTGAAAAATCACCCCTGTTATTTTTCTCCAGAGATGTCGAGTTGCTCCAGCACTTTGTGTCTATATTCAGTTTAAACCAGCATCTGCAGTTCCTTCCTGCACAAGTTGAACTAAGTTGGCCATTCCTAGCTACCCTTGAACTAAGAAGACAGTTAAGAATCAACCATATTGATCTTGAGTCACAAAGACCAGATCAAACGAGGATGATAGTGAACAGAGGAGATTTTCAACAACAATCCGATAACCCTCATGGTTACTGACCACTGTTATTCTGAAAATCACTCTGAAGGATGGTCCCAAACAGAAAAGTTGTCTGTCCATTCCCTCCACAGATGCTGCCTGACCCACTGAGTTCCTCCAGTACTGTGGCGATTATGATTAGCTTTAATTCCAGATTTTAATTTCATTATTCTAAATTAGAATTCCCCAACTATCATGCTGGCATTTGAAGGCACATGACTGGATCAAAAATGTTGATCTGTGAATGATGGATCTAGGTATGTTACAAAACTTACCTTCAACGGTGCTGCAGTTCTGTCGCTGGCCGTGTGCGTGACTTTGACGCCTTTAAAGGGGGGTTGGGGGGGGGGCGGGGTTAAAATGCGGGTTTTCCCTTGCCATCCGGAATAATATTTTGTCGGAGTGCGATCTATTTCTGGAGATTCATTCCAACTGCCGACAAGTTAATTATTTATTTATTTATTTTAAATCGCCCGACTATTTCTGCGCCGCAGTAAAATAAAAATTAGCTCTTAATGCCGTGAACGCCGACAACGGGGGCGGATTTTACGTAGGGGACAGGTAAGTGAAAGCTGTTTATTTTTACATATATACTTGCTTGTTTAGGTGACTTTAATCAATATTTCATGTTGCGAAACGGTGATTTAATCCCCATACGAACCGGCAGAATTTTTCCTGCCGATATTGGGTTTAAATTCACCGCAACTGCAATGTTCCAATCCATTGCGTTCCAGAAAATCCCACTCGCAAGCTGATTTAAATGGCCATTAATTTACAGGCATTAAACACAAAATTCCTTCAATTTGGCCTATAAATTAATGACAATTAGATTTAAAAATCATGTTTTATTGTGAATTCTTGTGTGAATGTTATTTGGACACTTAGGCTTTAAAAAAAGTTAATATTTTCTTAAGAAATGGATAGATGTTTAGATCTAGTAACTTAATTTTGTAATTAGCTACAATTGGGTAACTAACTAATTATATGCTTTAATTTCAGGTCATCAAAGTAAGATTGTTTCATATTAGTTTCAGAATGCTTCAATCTATAATAACTGAAAATTTCTTTCAGTTCTCTTAATTTTTAAGAAAGTTATGGGCTTTTGACTGTCCTCGATCACAACTTTTGTGTTAAGTCAATGGAAAAGCAATAGGGAACAAGATGCTAATTTCCAAGTATGAAAATGGCCATCACTTTTTTAATACTGAAGATATGAAAGTGAATTAGGTGTCAAATTAGGTGTCAAATTAAACTTCTTTGTATGCTTTATCTGATGGAATAAATTGCAGACTTGATTTTTAAAATCTCAAAATTGTGTAACATGGATCAGCGACTTAACTGTGAGACAAGTCTGCTTTTTTTAGGTTAGAGTAAGGGGAGTGGAAAATTTGAGGCAGTTGATGTCTCGCCGGCAGTTGGAAATGAAATGGTCTAAGAGAGTAAAGGGCCATCCGGGGGAGTCCAAGAGGAGGGGGTCCGTTGGAAACCTTTAGGTTAGAGTAAGGAGAGGTTTAGGTTAGAGTTTTAGGTTAGTCTGAAGAAGGGTCTCGTTATGAAATGTTGCCCATTCCTTCTCTCTGGAGATGCTGCCTGTCCTGCTGTGTTACTCTCGCATTTTGTGTCTAACTGTGAGACAACCGGACCCACTGAATTTATATTTGGGATGGCGACAGAGTGGATTAGCAGTTAAAACTTCAGGGACAGATTAGATTTTGATCCAGAGTGCTGTCTATAAAATGTCTCGTGGACACAAAGGTTTCCTCAAGTACTCCAGTTTCCTCCCACGTCCCAAAGACACATTGTTAAGTTAGTGGGTTAAGCTAAAATTGTCTCCCTAGTTTGCACATCAGGAGAATTGAATGGAAATGATGGGCATGTGAGAGAGAATAGATAATAGAGAAATGAGTGGGGAAAATCAGTATTGATGTGTGTATTTCAAGAGCTTGCATATTTGTGATATATGGAATGGCTCCCTTCAGTGTCATACAGAAATATGCTGTCAAGGACTGATATAATAGTTTCTCACCCTTTGTCTGTCCTATATTTTCAACTTATTTACTGCCTTTATGACCTTCCACAATGGATCTGTTCACTGGCAACGTAAAATGCAGCAGAGAGGTGGCAGGACCTATAGACTTTCACAATGATTTTTGAAAGCACTCTCTCAGACTACAATAGCAAAACATCAAGAACTAGATTTCAGAATTCAATACCAACTGCTCGACTGGCAACATAGAGTTAAGCAACAGTGACAGTAGGAACACAGATGACTGTACGGCATACATTCCATCACATTGCCATATGCTGGAAAATAGCTCTTTACAGCTGCCAACAAACACACATAATGGATCACAGTATTTTTTAAAGAAAACCGTTCGACAGACCAGTAGGTGACATGTACAAATCTACATATTCTTTAATCGCGCAGCATAATGCAAGGCAAAATTATCAAATTTTGAATATGCGTCTTGTTTTGCAATATATTTACCAATTTTATTTATTTCAGGGATTCTACTTTGAATCATTTCACTCTTCACAAATTACAATGGGTTAAATTTAGAGGCATGTACAGAAAGTGCCAGACCATTCAGCAGGTCATGCAGCAGCAGTGCAGAGAAAAACAGAGTGAACATATCAGGTCAAGAATCTTTTTATCAGAGCTGGAGAAGTAAGAAAACAAATTGCAAAGAGGTGAAGAGATGGACAGAAAGTCTAATAATATGCAGAGCAAAGTTGTGAATGTAATAATTACTTTAAAAACCAACAATTATAGACAGAAGAGAGAAAAAAGAAAATTGAAACAGGAATATAGGAGAGGAATAAATATAAAAAAAGGTAGTTACCAGAAATCGGCAACATAACCCACAATGTAACCAGGCAGACGATGATGAATTGTCCCACCAGACTACATTGCATAACATTAGAGTAAAATAGGTAACAAAGACAGCGGGATCAGAGAAGGATAGAGATTACACATTAAAACAGAAGTTCAGGGTTGGTCTTGCTTCTGACTGGAGATGTTCTGTAAAACAGTCATCCAATCTGTATTTGGTTTCTCTAATGCACAGAAGACCACGTCATAAACATTAAATGCAATACACCAGATTGTAATGGCCTGGTTGTGTGCCTGAAAGACATTAAATAAAACATGAGTCTTATCCATTGCAGTCGCATGGGAAAAGTGCCACGGGGAAAGAATGGTCGGTGGAAATGGAAATGCAAACCGGGACTCCAGAGAGGTCCATTTTAAATGCAGAAAAAAGGAGGTGATGGTGAAAAATATGAAGAATGAACTGTTGAATGTGAAGGGCGGTGGGTGTGAAAGGTCAAGCAGAGAGAGAGAGAGTGTGTGTGTGTCTGTGTGTCTGTGTGTCTGGACATATTTTAGGAGTATGTATTTTGAGTGCAATAAAATCATTACATCACAGAATGGTTCCTAAACCCTTGTCCATAAATACCTGCATTAACAAGCCAGCCCAGATAAACTAGGAGTAGAACCAAGGAACTGCAGATGGTGGTTTACAAAGGAAGACACAAGTGCTGGACTACCTCAGTGGGTCAGACAGCACCCCTGAAGAACATCTGAAGAAGGATCCCGACCTGAAATTTCACCTATTCATGTTCTCCAGGGATGCTGTCTGGTCCACTGAATTACTCCAGCACTTTTCTCCTTCGAGATAAGGTGATAACTGGAATATTAATCAATGCATCATACACAGGACTCCAACATGGCTCCATGACCATAGCCCTATATTCTTCATTCCCACTTATTTTATTTCTTTATGCAATGCATTCACACCTGCTGGCAATAAACCGGTGTGATTAAGTAATATACCTGAAAGTGTTAGAAATACTCAGGTCAAGCAGCATCTATGGAAGGAGAAAGAGTTTACATTTCCATTGATGACCTACCACTGAAAAAATATCCAAGAAAAACAAAAATACTGGCCAACAACATGGATCATTCCATTTTGCTGCTCAATTGTTGAGTTCCAATACTGATGCATTTCAAATTCTAACACCTGCAGAGCTTCTGGCTCCAAAAGAATATTCCAATGGAAATCTTTGTATATCAAATGATGTCTCAAAGTTATTGCACATTTTATTACTACATTTGAAAGTAGGTCAACATCCTCATGAACAAAATTCCCCAGAGGATCTCCTTTTCGTATAGCTTCCATTAATATTGAAACAGCTGCCCATGTTAAGATAATAAAGGTGTTCTTCACCTGGCAATCAAAGAAGACAATCGTGGCACAAGCTGGGAAGCAGAGCTACACTTGTGTCTGAAGTTCAATTTTGTGGTCAATTTCGAGCGTCTGAAGTTCAATTATACATTTCAAACGTGTTCAAATGCAAAGCAATTATTCTTCAATACATTTTCAACTGGTTGGGGGTACTTTGGAAACAATTAATGAAATCACACTCACTAGAAACTTGATTAAAATGCCAAATAAAAAGCTGTTACACAAGATAAGAGCTGCTGATATGGAGGGGGGAGAGAAAGAGAGGAGAGGAGGAAGATAAGTGTATTAATATGAATTGAACATATCGTATTGAAGGCAGAGATACGATAAAATAATATTTTTCAGGCTGGAAGCAGGAAGAGAGGTGCCTCAGCCATGATCATATTGAATGGCGGTGCAGGCTCGAAGGACCGAATGGCCTGCTTCTGCACCTAATTTCTATGCTTCAAGGATTATATCTTGGCCTCCAATTATTTCATGTCAATGGCCCCTCTGGCAAGGTTTATCAACAACTTTAAAATAGTTGGGAGATCACAGGGATATTCAAACCATTCAAGAGCAAGATGTTTTTAAATGAGAGAGTGTAAACTTGGCTATTTGAGTTTAATATGGAAAAATGTCAAATCAAATGCTTCATTCGGGAAGAGAAATCTAAAAGATTACTGTCTTAATGGCTGAAGACTGCAGATGAACTGAGTGCAAGGGATCTAAGTGTGTTAGTGCACACAAGTGGTTGGGAAGGCAAATGGCACATTAGCCTTTACTAGACAAGAGTTGGCATTTTGAAATGGGGAAACATTGTTAGAACTGCACAGGGTAATACCGAGGCCACACTTTGGTGTACTGTGCAACTTTGGTCTGCTTCTTTAACACAGGATAAGCTGGCATTGAAGGCAGTCCAAAAGCCATTCATTCGGATAATTTCAGGATCAGAGACTTGTTACACCACAAACAGAAGGAAGTCATGTGTATGTAGGAATTTTCTCTTGCAGGGGTGAACCTCTAGAACACTCTACCACACAGTCATTGATGTTAGATTACTGGAAGTATTTAACGATACATTTTTGAAAGATCAGTGAATTGAGAGCTATGGAGAGGGAATGAGACCTGGGGCTGATCAGCCCTGATCATACCGAATAGTGGTGCTGTCTTGAGGAACTGAGTGGCCAATTCCTGGTCGTAGATTCCCAGGTTCTTAAAACCACAAATAAGTATGTCACAGAAATCAAAGGTTAGTCTTCTCCACATTTATATTAGTAGGTCCATAATATAATCACTGCAAATATAAAAGAATTCAAATGTATTCTTGGAAGTGAGCGACAAGGCTCCCAAAAATCTACCAAATTCCTTTCACCATCTCAAAGCAGAACACTGGCAATTAGGGATGGACCAAAAAGTACCCACCTAGTCAGAAATACCCACACCCAATCAGCAATTACAAACATACTTAGTTAAGATAAACAGGAAATCGCTAGCTCACATGTAATATTTCTAGTCCTCTGAAAATTGACGGATACATGCTAGAAACAAGACATGAAAAGATTTACAATCATCATTTAAAAAAAAGTTTATCTGGTTTACAGGGTGCAAAACAAAATAAGTGGTGCATGACTATAATTTCACTTACACCCCAGAAAGAAGTAGCATGTTACTAAATGGATGGGTTTGACATTGAATATAAATTTTAAAGCCAAGTTTATGGAACTGAACAATGATAAATTGATAAAGGGATGGCAATAACTAGGTGGCATTTTTAATTGCCTCATATTCATTGCAATTACTAGAATGATTATAGAACTGTAGGCATGAAGAACACAAACATGTAAAGTAAATGCTTTTCTTCATGATTAGTTCACAACGCACAATGGCAAACACATGGTGTTACTAGGATGACATGCGACCCTTTGTTAAGATTGCCACCTCCGTAAATATTGCCACCTCTGTAAATATTGCCAGCATCCACTCCAACGTCAGCCCCTCTGCTGCCGATGCCCTGCTTACTTTCTAAGTAATGTCTAGCTCTAATGTTCCATCATTCTTCCAGCCGTCCTACAATCAAGCACCTTCCATCAACATCCCATGCAAAACTCCAGTTTCCATACTCTAACCTGCACCATGTCCCATCCAACAATATCTCTGTTCTAAAATCCCTTCACGGTCTCACTCATATGACTGTTGACGTGTTCAAGCTTGAAGTTGTTACACGAGTCATCAGTAAATAGTTAAAATTATTTGCAATCAGAACTTTTTTGGAGAACTATGTCGTTCAAGGGACTTAATAACACTTAACAGGAGATTGAACTAACCGAAAGGTCACCATCAGATTAATGAGCAAGATATTAAAACTTAGCTTCCAAAATTGCTGCGAATGAAACTTCAACTAACAATGTACACAAGCACAAAATGTAGTAATTAAACAGTTAAGTTAATTTGCGCATAAATTTGCAACCAAACATGATACACCTATTAGGATAAAAGCATTTGGGCCAATTTAATACTTCAACCTGTTGTGCATAGCCCATTGGACAACAGTGACCATAATATGGTGCAATTCTGCATTAGGATGGAGAGTGAAACGGTTAATTCAGAGACTATGGTCCTGAACTCAAAGAAAGGAGATTTTGAAGATATGAGAAAGGAATTGGCTAGGATAGACTGGCAGAGGGATAACGGTGTAGATGCAATGGTAAAGATTTAAAGATGGCATGGATGAACTCCAAAAACTCTTTGTCCCTGTCTGGCGAAAAAATAAAACGGGGAAAGCGTGTCAACAGTGGTTAACGAGGGAAATTAAGGATCATGTTAAATCCAAGGAAGAGGCATATAAATTGGCCAGAGGAAGCAGCAAACTGGAGGACTGGGGGAAATTTAGAATTCAACAGTGGACAAAAAGGTTAAGGGGAGGGGGGGAGGGAAGAGCATGAAATAAAACTTGCAGGGAATATAAAAACTGACTGCAAAAGCTTCTTTAGATATGTAAAAAAGAAAAATATTAGTGAAGACAAATGTAGGCCCCAATCAGAGACAGGTGAATTTATAATGTAAAACAAGTAAATGGAAGAACAGTTAAACAAGTACTTTGTCTTCACCAAGGAAGACAAAGAATCTCCCAGAAATACTAGGGGATCTAGTGGGTGGGGGGGGGGGGGGGGTCTGAAGGGAATCCACATTAGTCAGGAAATGGTGTAAGGTCAACTGTTGGGACTGAAGGCAGATAAATCCCCAGGGCCTGATGGTCTACATCCCAGAATACTCAAGGTCATACTCAAGAGATAATATATATAAGCATCTGGATAAACAGGGTCTGATCAGGAACAGTCAACATGGATTTGTGCCTGGAAGATCATGTTTGACAAACCTTCTTGAATTTTTTGTAGCGGTAACTAGGGAAATTGATGAGGGTTAAGCAGTGGATGTTAACCATATAACCATATAACAATTACAGCACGGAAACAGGCCCTCTCGGCCCTTCCAGTCCGTGCCGACCATTTGTTTTCCCCTAGTCCCATCTACCTGCACTCAGACCATACCCCTCCATTCCCTTCACGTCCATATACTTATCCACTTTACTCTTAAATGTTAAAATCGATCCTGCCTCCACCACTTCTGCTGGAAGCTGATTCCACACAGCCACCACCCTCTGAGTAAAGAAGTTCCCCCTCACGTTACCCCGAAACCTCTGTCCCTTAATTCTCATGTCATGCCCTCTTGTTTGAATCTTCCCTACCCTCAATGGGAAAAACGTATCCACGTCAACTCTGTCTATCCCTTTCATCATTTTAAAGACCTCAATCAAGTCCCCCCTTAACCTTCTGCGCTCCAAAGAATAAAGACCTAACTGTTCAACCTTTCTCTGTAACATAGTTGCTGGAACCCTGGCAACATTCTAGTAAATCTCCTCTGTACTCTCTCTATTTTGTTGACATCCTTCCTATAACTAGGCGACCAAAATTGTACACCATACTCCAGAATTGGTCTTACCAATGCCTTATACAATTTTAACATTACATCCCTACTCCTATATTCAATGCTCTGATTTATAAAGGCCAGCACACCAAAGGCTTTCTTTACCACCCTATCTACATGCGATTCCACCTTCAGGGAACTATGCACAGTTATTCCTAGATCCCTCTGTTCCACAGCATTCCTCAATTCCCTACCATTTACCATGTACGTCCTATTTTGATTTGTCCTGCCAAGATGTAGCACTTCACACTTATCAGCATTAAACTCCATCTGCCATCTTTCAGCCCACTTTTCCAAATGGCCCAAATCTCTCTGTAGACTTTGAAAATCTACTTCATTATCCACAACACCACCTATCTTACTATCATCTGCATACTTACTTATCCAATTTTCCACCCCATCATCCAGATCATTGATGTACATGACAAACAACAGTGGACCCAACACAGATCCCTGAGGCACCCCACTGGTCACCAGCTTCCAACCTGACAAACAGCCATCCACCATTACTCTCTGACATCTCCCATTCAGCCACTGTTGAATCCATCTTGCTACTCCGCCATTAACACCCAAAGATTGAACCTTCTTAACCAACCTTCCATGGGGAACCTTGTCAAAGGCCTTACTGAAATCCATGTAGACAACATCCACTGCTTTACCCTCATCAATTTCCCTAGTTACCGCTTCAAAAAATTCAAGGTTTGTCAAACATGACCTTCCAGGCACAAATCCATGTTGACTGTTCCTGATCAGACCCTGTTTATCCAGATGCTTATATATATTATCTCTAAGTATCCCTTCCATTAATTTGCCCACCACTGACGTCAAACTAATAGGTCTATAATTGCTAGGTTTATTCTTTGAACCCTTTTTAAACAATGGAACAACATGCGCAGTACGCCAATCCTCCGGCACTATTCCCGTTTCTAATGACATTTGAAATATTTCTGTCATAGCTCCTGCTATTTCTACACTAACTCCCTCAATGTCCTAGGGAATATCCTGTCAGGACCTGGAGACTTATCCACTTTTATATTTTTCAAAAGTGTCAGTACTTCCTCCTCTTTGAATCTCATAGTTTCCATAGCTACTCTACTTTTTCCCCTTAACTCACCGAGTTCAATATCCTTCTCCTTGGTGAATACCGAAGAAAAGAAATTGTTCAATATCTCCCCCATCTCTTTTGGCTCTGCAGATAGCTGTCCATTCTGGTTCTCTAATGGTCCAATTTTATCCCTCGTTATCCTTTGGGTGTTGTCTATATGGATTTCAGTAAGGCCTTTGGCAAGGTTCCCCATGGAAGGTTGGTTAAGAAGGTTCAATCTTTGGGTGTTAATGGCGGAGTAGCAAGATGGATTCAACAGTGGCTGAATGGGAGATGTCAGAGAGTAATGGTGGATGGCTGTTTGACAGGTTGGAAGCCGGTGACCAGTGGGGTGCCTCAGGGATCTGTGTTGGGTCCACTGTTGTTTGTCATGTACATCAATGATCTGGATGATGGGGTGGAAAATTGGATAAGTAAGTATGCAGATGATACTAAGATAGGTGGTGTTGTGGATAATGAAGTAGATTTTCAAAGTCTACAGAGAGATTTGGGCCATTTGGAAAAGTGGGCTGAAAGATGGCAGATGGAGTTTAATGCTGTTAAGTGTGAAGACATCTTGGCAGGACAAATCAAAATAGGACGTACATGGTAAATGGTAGGGAATTGAGGAATGCTGTGGAACAGAGGAATCTAGGAATAACTGTGCATATTTCCCTGAAGGTGGAATCACATGTAGATAGGGTGGTAAAGAAAGCCTTTGGTGTGCTGGCCTTTATAAATCAGTGCATTGAATATAGGAGTAGGGAAGTAATGTTAAAATTGTACAAGGCATTGGTAAGACCAATTCTGGAGTATGGTGTACAATTTTGGTCGCCTAATTATAGGAAGGATGTCAACAAAATAGAGAGAGTACAGAGGAGATTTACAAGAATGTTGCCAGGGTTCAAGCAACTATGTTACAGAGAAAGGTTGAACAAGTTAGGTCTTTATTCTTTGGAGCGCAGAAGGTTAAGGGGGGACTTGATTGAGGTCTTTAAAATGATGAAAGGGATAGACAGAGTTGACGTGGATACGTTTTTCCCATTGAGGGTAGGGAAGATTCAAACAAGAGGGCATGACATGAGAATTAAGGGACAGAAGTTTAGGGGTAACGTGAGGGGGAACTTCTTTACTCAGAGGGTGATGGCTGTGTGGAATGAGCTTCCAGCAGAAGTGGTGGAGGCAGGATCGATTTTAACATTTAAAAGTAAAGTGGATAGGTATATGGACGTGAAGGGAATGGAGGGGTATGGTCTGAGTGCAGGTAGATGGGACTAGGGGAAAACAAATGGTCGGCACGGACTGGAAGGGCCGAGAGGGCCTGTTTCCGTGCTGTAATTGTTATATGGTTATATGGTCATGGCCCTAGAAATTGTGGATGCATTAATGATCATGATTCAATGTTCTATAGACTCTGGATCAGTTCCTGAGGACTGGAGGGTAGCTAATGTAACTCCACTTTTTAAGAAAGGCGGGAGAGAGAAAACGGGGAATTATAGACCTTACATCGGTAATGGGGAAGATGCTCCAGTTGATTATTAAAGATGTAATTACAGCGCATTTGGAAAGCAGTGACAGGATTGGTCAAAGTCAGCAAGGATTTATGATGGGGAATTCATGCTTGACTAATCTTCTGGAATTTTTTGAGGATGTAACAAGTAGAATGGATAAGGGAGACCCAGTGGATATGGTGTATCTTGACTTTCAAAAAGCCTTTGGCAAGGTCCCACACAAGAGATCAGTGCGCAAAATTAAGCACATGGTATTGGGTATTGACATGGATAGAGAACTGGTTGGAGGACAGGAAGCGAAGAGTAGGACTTAACAGGTTCTTTTCAGAATGGCAGGCAGTGACTAGTGGGGTGCCACAAGGCTCGGTGCTGGAAACCCAGTTAATTACAATATATATTAACGATTTAGACGAGGGAATTAAAAGTAACATCTCCAAGTTTGCGGATGACACAAAGCTGGGTGGCAGTGTGAGCTGCGTGGAGGATGCTATGAGGCGGCAGGGTGACTAGGATAGGTTGGGTGAGTGGGCAGATGCATGGCAGATGCAGTATAATGTAGATAAATGTGAGGTGATATACTTTAGTGGCAAAAACAGGAAGGCAGGTTATTATCTGAATGGTGTCGGGTTAGGAAAAGGGGAGGCGCAACAAGACCTGGGTGTGCTTGTACATCAGTCACTGCAGATACAGCAGGCAATGAAGAAAGCTAATGGCATGGTGGTCTTCATTTGCGAGATGATATGAGTTTAGGAGCAAGAAAGTCCTACTGTCATTGTACAGGGCCCTGGTGAGACCTCACCTGCAGTAATGTGTGCCATTTTGGTCTCCTAATTTGAGGAAGGACATTATTGCTATTGAGGAAATGCAGTGTAGCTTCACCAGGTTAATTGCCAGGATGGCGGGACTGACATTTGATGAAGAATGGGTCGACTGGGCTTGTATTCACTGGAATTTAGAGGGATGAGAGGGGATCTCATGAGAGGGAATTTAGAAGGATGAGAGGGGATGAGAGAAACATATAAAATTATCAAAGGATTGGACAGACTAGATGCAAGAAAAATGTTCCCGATGTTGGGGGAGTCCAGAACCAGAGGTCACATGTTAAGAATAAGGGGTAGGCCATTTAGGACTGAGATGAGGAAAACCCTTTTCACCCAGAGAGTTGTGAATCAGTGGAATTCTCCGCCACAGAAGGCAGTGGAGGCCAATTCACTGGATGTTTTTAAGAGAGTGAGATTTAGCTCTTATGGCTGAAGGAATCAAGGGATATGGGGAAAAAGCAGGAACAGGGTACTGATTTTAGATTATCAGCCATGATCATATTGAACGGCGATGCTGGCTCGAATGGCCAAATGGCCTACTCCTGCACCTATTTTTCTATGTTTCTAACTCTCAACCCCCCCCCCCCCCCCAAAGAGCCCACATGCAAGATTCCTTGCCTTACCTTTTCATGAAAAAGAATGCTCATTTAAACGATTCTTCATGTCACAGATTCTATTTTAATTGCCAAGTTTAAACAAAACATTAAATTTGAACAGTGTGCGAAATATATCCAACTTCCTCTTTCAATCTTGCGATAATTCCCTCACGCTATTTTTTAGCCTGTTAATGCCCTCTCGCTATATTTTAGCCTGTTCATAGCTTATCAGAATTGTTTTTAATTCTAACAGATCAGTCCTTTAATTTCTGCTGGAGTGACAAAATTGTGTACAATTCCAAGTCTTGCTAACTGTCTTTGTTGTATCCGTTCCACCGTGTAATGCCATATCTGCTCTAGCGCAGCCCAAACAACAAAATATACACTCCAAACTCATACTTTTCGGTTCCAAAGTAAAAACATTAAGTTCTGATAGAACTCTTTATAATTATAAACAGGTTTGATAGGAAGTACATGGAGAAACTGTTTCCACTTCTGGGTGAGCCCAGAGTGAAGGAGAATACATAGGATACCAATGATGAAAATGTTTTAAGAGCAATTTCCTTTGAAGGAGTACATTAATGGTGTGGAATTTACTTTGCACATGAAGCTGATACCAAGAAAACAGGAACAGCATGTGAAAGGCATGAATAGGGATGAGAATAGAAATATAAAGATAAGGATAGGAAGAAGCAAGTGAACCAGAACAAACTTTGTGTTGAGTATAAAGGCCAGCATAAATCAGTTAGAGCACAAAACTAACAAGGACGCTGCAAACTTTACATGCTATGAGATGCAAATGGATAGATCCTACCAAAACTATGTTGTGTATTGTTTATAATTACAAACTACATACAATAAAAAAGACACAGACTTAGTTAAAAATAGTAGTTGGGGCCTCTAACAATTTTCCATCCAACCTCACATAGTTATATTCCATTCTGCAATTCACAATCTATAACTTGGCTTGTGGAGCAATTCATCAATCGTAATGCTGACCAGATATATTCTCAATATCTTGATGGAAGTTTAATGGAAATTTAATTCCAGTCATTGATTACTACAACATTTTGGCTGAAGAGTACCATTTAATTTATCTCAATTTACACAAAAGACTACGAGGGTTGAGTATTACTGACTTCCAAAGGTCTGATTGTACATTTCCATAAATTCCAATGTCTGGCCAAGCACACCAACTGCACAGGCATGCATAATGAAAACATGCAAAAGAAAAAACTCCACCTTTCTCAATGTAACAAACCAGTCGTACGCCATTGTCACGAACCTGTACAAGAGTGGACCATTCAGTCCTGACTTGGATTGTAGCTCAGCTCAAGGTTATTTGCCATCTTTATTCATTTTCCCTTGATGCCACTAGCTAAAGACCAGTTGAACTTTTCAATTAGTCCAGCATACACAATCTTTCCCCTAAAGATCCAGATTCCCAATCTCACATCAGCAAATATTGGTCACATTTAGTACACCAAAGTTGATGTGCAGATTTCAAATCTTAATTTCCTATCCAGGTTTAAGAATATTGCAAATTAAATGTTTTCAACATCAGGAAGACAAGGCAACACAATAGTTTATGCTTGTGCAGTGAAAAGGTCAATTACATGTACAAAATAGAATACTTCAAATATGAAGGGAGCATGGAGGCAATGGGGTAAACTTGTCGTCATAAAGCTATTGATGATGGAATCTCTCAAGTCCCAATATAATGTGTATACGAAGTGGCTGTGCATCTTTACTATGGCTACAAAAAGAGCACCTCCTACTATTGATTTAACCTGTTCTTCCCTTCTACTGTTCATACACCATCTGCAAATTGTTTTGAAAATGGAAAAGTTACCAATTCCAAATAGAAGCAAGAGGTTACATCATCAACAGGGCCATATTAAAACAGCCCAATCAATACATTTAAAACAAACATTTCTGCTCAAGGCATTCATGGTTATAACATTACCGCCTATAGGATTGGGGTAAAATTTATTTAGAGAGCCTAAATGTATGTTACAGATCCATCAGGTAATGCAATATATATTACAGAAGGTCCAAAACTTGTAGAAAATTTCCAATGACTAAAACTATTCAGAAATATTCAGTTCTGGGGCACTGAGCATAACCAGATTTAAAATACTACACTGCTGTGATAGAACATTATTCTTCAGCTGAACAGGATTTGGTGGAATCATATTTTTAACATTTTAGCCAAATGGAGAGGAGAGAATAAACAAAGAAAACCAAAATAATTTCTATTCATGGTGATTACTTTCAATCACAAAAAGCTCCATATGTTGAAGCATTCTTTATTACGAATAAAATGAGGTGGTAGCATACGTATTTGCAATATATTAATAGATGAAGTGAGGCAAAATAGAAAGGGTGGGAGATTGGAGTCATAATTAGAGAATGCTATCTTTAGGTAAGATTGAACTAATATTATTTCTTATGCTAGGAAAACTTGGAAAATGTCTAAGCTGTTCAAATGAATCTGGATGTCCTTGTGCATAAAAGAGTAAACAAGGGGAGAAAATAATAATAAATTAATTGTCCTTTTTGCAATAGGTATGATACAGAACACCTAGTTAGTCTTACAGCAATTGTATGTGGCTTTGATGACAACAGCTGGTCTACAGTGTGCAGTATAGGCCTCAGTAACAAAAGGATATAGTTGCCTTGGAATCAGTGCATAAACTGAGGACACATTCTGTAAGTTTTGCAAATACTCAATGGAGTTGAGAAAAATGAGCAGTAATTAATTGAAAGACACCAGATTCTGAAAATGTGGGACAGATAGAGGCTGCAAAGCCAATTTGCTGTGAAGAACCTAGAAATGTGAGGGCAGGGGTGGTGGTAAAATTGTATTGGAATAAAGAGAACCATTTAGATCAGAGAAGCAGAGAAAGGTCTTCACTTAAAATTGCTGATCTTTAAAATGTTACAAACAGGAATCTATGGATGCTCAGAAAACTAGTTAATTCAAAGTGGAGATTGAAAGATTCATGGTATCAAGTGAGAATCCAAATTACGACACTTGAGAGGAAGGATCAGCCATGATCTTGAACTTTGGAACAATTGTTTGGGCAGCACAGCCTAGACTTGCTCTTTTCCCCAATGCAGTACATTCTTATATTGTGGTTCTTTTCAAAGAATTATGAGCCTTCTGGAACTGATTACAGAAAACATGTGGAAAGTGGAGAATCTATCCTTCAAAAGAGAGCTGGACACATGCTTCAAAGCAGAAAGTGTCAAACAGCGAGCATAAAATATCCTCATCAATCCCCTTTGTTTTTATCCTCAATAGATAGTAACTACCTTTCCTTAACAAATACATGCTGAATTCCTTGACTTGTGCGGCATTTAAAAAAAACTTATTTCCAATAATATTTCCTAGGATGTCACACTGTCTGGTCTGGAGTCAGTCTATGTATGCATTTACCCGTAAAGAACAGAACCTAGCATCAGCCAGCACAAGTTCATCTGGTTTGCACTCACTGTTCTTGCAGCTCTTACTAAATACACAGTGGTGCAGTGATGGACTTGCTGCCTTATAGCACCAAAGACCTGGGTTCAATCATGACTATGGGTGCTGTCTGTACAGAGTTTGCACGCTCTCCCTGTGACTACGTGGGTTTTCTCTGGGTGCTCTGGTTTCTTTCCACATTCCAAAGACGTGCTGGTTTCTACGCTAATCGGCCTCTGTAAAATTGCCGTTAGTGTTTAGTGTATGTGTGATCGTTGGTCAGCAGACTTGGTGGGCATAGTGGGCCTGTCTCTAAAACACACACACTAACCTATATCCACTTAACACTTGCCAAGCTTTGTTGCACCCCCACCTTTTTTCCAAGCTTTCTCCCCCCATTACAATCAATCTGAGTGTTCCGAGCTGAAACATCACCTATCCTTAACAATTTTCTATGAACGACTTTAATATTTGTGCCTTCAAACACGACCAAAAACATTAGTACCCAGTTCTACGTATGTAAAATTCATGTCTCATAAGGGACCCCTCAAAAAAAAAAGCGCTCGTGCTATAAATCTGACCCTCCCAGGAAATAATTATGTTCCACTGTCTATGGCCGGGATTCACCCATCAACTGAAATAAGAATTAATCAGCTTTGGGTTATGGGCATCGGAGGTCCGGCTAGCATTTATTACCCATCCCTACAGAATTTGACAAAGAGCCACGTTCTTGAACTGCTGGTAATCCTTTTGGTGAATCGTCTCTCAATGCTGTTTGGGAGTGAATCTCAGAGTTCTGACTCGGCGATAGTGAAGGAACAACAACACATTCCCATGATTGTGTGTAATCACAAGAGGAATCTGCAAATGGTTGACCCAATGACCTTAAGGCTCATGCTCTTCTTGTTGACTGAAGCTGTAGGTTTGGAAGGTTTTGTTGCAGTTTCCTTGGGGAAATACCAGTACATTCTGCCGATGGTCCATACTGCAGTCAGGGTGCCAGTGGTGAAGTAAATTAATGTTTAGGTTGGTGGATGGCACTCTAATCAGCTGCTTTGCCCAGGATGGGATTGAGATACTCAAGAGTGATTGAAGTTGCACTCTTCCAAGTTGAGTGTAATCCATCATGCTATCACAAATCCCTTGTAAATGTTGCCAAGGAATTGAGATGATGGGAGGAGTTATTCTCCCCAGAATAACAATCCTCTGACCTCCTTCTACAATCACAGTATTTGTGGATGAGATTTAATTCAATGATGATCCGCAGGATAAAAATGGGAGAGGATCAGACAGCATCTCTGTAGAAAAGGAAGAGGTGATGTTTCTGGTCGAGACCATTCTTCAGTCTGACTCAGATGGTCTTGACCCAAAACATCACCTAATCCTTTTCTCCAGTGATCCTGCCAGACCCGCTGAGTTACTCCAGCATTGTGTCTATCTTTCGTGTAAATCAGCATCTTCTGACATAAAAATTCCTGCACAGAATGGGAGAGGACAGTTATTGGAGACCAGGTGACATACTCCAGCAATGATTAATTTCTCATGTTTCAAAACCTTTGATCAATTCACCCTTAACCGATTAAAATCCAAGGCATATTATGCCAGTCTGAGTGATCGCTTCTTGTAATTTATGTCCTGAAATAGTGACTTCTTTTTGTGATTTTATTCCAATTCTTCCTCCTCCCCATGTTGTAGCGACCCAGAATATCTTCAGTATTTTAGATCAAGACCTCTATGGGCTTCCCATAGCCATACCATCTCGACCTTCTCGTATTCTTTTCTACATCTAACGGGTGAAGCTCCATCAACCTTATGGTGAATTTCTTGTATATTAAAGATCTGCAAGCCTGGTCTCCAGGACTCTTGAATCGGCATTGAAACAAATACTCTGTCCATTCTTTTGAAGTTAAATTTACACTTTTATGACAGTGTTATCCATTTACCATAGTTTTGTCCATTCAGAATCTACTACTTTATAATAATATGTTGTGCTGTAGATTACTTACAATGTACATCTTTGCCATTAAATTGGATATATGTGCCTTCCTATTCCATCACTTAAAGTTCAGTCCGGCCTGCCTATTCACTGCCCAATATCTCAACTGCTGCTCAGCCACTTGCCAAACCAGTCATCAATTCATGAACTTCAGAGTCAAGCCAACCACTTATGAAACGACTTCAAACTCTATACTTTATGAACAAATAAATAATATACACAGAATCTCCATTCCCCTGTTATAAGTCCTTGTTGGACTATTTAGTTAGGCTTATCAGGACTCACCTGCTGTTATCAAACCCAACACTGATCAGCTGAAGATTTTCAAGAGGTTCAGTCACTATTGTGCACCATAGAATCTAGTAATCTCTCAGCATTAGATGTCAGATTGACAGGTCTGCAATTTGCTCATTTTCCCCTCTTGCTTTTCGTAAATAGAGAGCAAGATGTGCAATTTTCCAATCTTAGAAAACAGTGCATAAATCATGAATAAAACAAAAAATACTTGAAAGTGAGCCAAACTCAGAGGAAGAAATACAAATCAGAGAATAGGAGATGATAATAGAAGCTTTCTAACATTCTTATTTACTTGTTTTAAAACTCTGGGATAAACAATCTACATGCAGATGGCAAACAACTAACGTTGCAATAGATTAATGATGTATTAATAGTGAAGGTTTCTTCACTTCCAGAAACCATTACAAAAATATTTGTTTAGCCTTCCCATGTTTTCCACTGCTATCTATCTCGTCCCCAGCAATGTCGTTTTGGTCAATGCTGCTGATAAATTTACTATCAATAAACACAAAATTATGTTCATAACTTCAAAATGTACAATTCCAAGATTAATTCACCCAAACCTCAATGGAACATTTTGAAAGTCTATAATGATCAACAACCACTGAAAACAATAAAAAGTAACCTTTAACAAACACTTCATAAGAAACACACATTAATTTCCCAGGCATAGTACTCCCATAAATCAAGTGATGGATACTCAAGAAACACTCACTTAGGTTTAAAATAATTATGAACTACATAGCCCACATTACTTGGTTATTTTTCAGACTCCTCTCCATCCAAGTCTATATTTTCCAAACATTCAATACTGACCCAAAACCTATTTCTATTACCCAGAATCTATTTTCCGGATTGACACAAACATCAATCCTGATAGTTCATTTAGGTTTAATAGCACAATTGAACCTCACCCATTCTACGCTATTGCCACCACAAACGTGGGTTAAATCAAGTTTAAGTGTAATTTACAATGCAAAAAGTGACACCAAATATCTTCACTGTGCAGGCTCTAATGCGTAACCTAATTAACCAGCCATAATTTTGAGATAAACCACATGTGCAGTAACTGTTGAAATTATCATTGTTAAATAAAGTGAAGAGTTAGATAACACCAAGATCAGAGTATAGCAATAAAACCTGGAAAATCAGCTAGAGATGTTAATCAATGGCTAGTTGAGCTTTGAAATACCCAAACATTGTGGAAGACAGGAAAAAAGATTCATTTTCGTAAAAAGAACAAAAATCTATAGACTGAACATGTGACATTAAAACAACAGTACTAAAAGGCATATATTTATGCCCAGCCACATAAGTGGGTGAGAATAATCATACAACTGTAATTCATCAAGGCAGATTGTGTGGGATGTTCTTTCTTATATGCTATTTGGGAGCATAACTAAGCTACCAGTGGAAGCTAGTCAAATACGAGATAGTATTTTGATTTAAAAAGAGCAAGATAAGTGAGACAGTAACTGTGTAGAATGTTTTTGAATTGCTGGCAGAGGATACATTTTCAAGTGATTTCCTGGCACAAAAAAAACGAGGTTTCAAAAATAAGTGAACATGACATAAATTGTGTACTTAAAAAAAAATATGGAGGATAGTGAGTGTATGGAACGAGTTGCTGGAGGAGGTAGTTGAGGCAGGTAGTAACGCAACATTTAAGAAAATTTGGACAAGTACAGAGGGATATGTGCCAAACCCAGGCAGGTCAGACTAGTGTAGATGGGACATGCTGGGCAATTTGGGCCTGTTTCCACACTGTATGACTCTATTATGCATGCTTCACAAAATGAAAAGTTCATATCTTTCCTTTTTATTTATTTAGCTCTGGTTGGAAAATAGTGAGAGGGTAAAAGAAGCGAAATTGTGAAAGCTGCCATAAACACTTCCACAATAATTCCAAGTAGGAAAAGTCCAATTCCAATCTTTTCTTGGAGCTCACATTTCTATGGCTCTTATGGAAGATGGGTTACAAGTTAAGAAACATCTCTAAACTAATGATCAGGACATTTCTTATATTTACACATGCAGAGAACAAAAATATCACTAGAGGTGGTCAGTAAAAAACAAACATTTCATTATATGCTGCAATACGAGAATTGAAATGTGAAAGGTAGCTTGAAGTGTAATTTACAGCAACAATGCTGTCAGGAAAATAAAATCATACTTGAATAAATTTGCACAAAAATTATGCAAACTTTTAAAACAGACTTACTGGAAAAAAAAACAAAATTGGCACATACTGATCACAGCATGGTACAGCCAGGGTAAAGTAGTGACTTTTATTTACTTAACACATTTCAAATTCCCTTGGACATATCAAAGTACATCAGAACCAAGCAACTATATAGACCAGATAGTCTCTCTTGGTGACATTGATTGGAGACAAACATTGGCTAGCCACCTGGTTTCTCATGCGCCAAATTATATTCAAGATGTTGATGAAAAAAACTCTTTAACATGAGCCCAAACCACTACACAAATGAGGGTTGAGGAGAATGGGAAATCCAATAGATCAGGTCCTCTTTACAGAAAATTGAGCAAATTAGTTCATTGCCACTGTCAATGCTAATCCTGACCTTCGAGAGTTTAGCCTCCTTATACCATGTTACAATACAATAATACTTTATTAGCCAAGTATGTTTTGCAACACACGAGGAATTTCATTTGCCAAGTCAGTCATACAAGTAAAAAGCAATGGAACACACAAAATACATTTTAACATAAACATCCACCACAGTGACTCCTCCACATTCCTCACTGTGATGGAAGGCGAAAAGAAAGTTACGAGTCATAATTAAATGAAGCACACAATGGGAATTTCCAAATCATTAATTGAAGCAGGATTTCACTCTGACATCCCCACCACACACAGCGATGACGAATTGCCACAACCCTTAAAACTATATGAAAACAGTAGAGCAAACTTTAGGAGAAAGTTGCAATTCGAATCTCAAACAGATGCAGTCTGCAAGTAACACATGCTATGCACTTCTGTGTCTGTGTGTGTATTTGAGTTAGAGAGAGAAGTATGCATACAAATTTTTTTTTGTGTAGACTGCAATTGCATCAAGGCTCATGTGTTGAACTGGATTGTACAAGTCTGAATACACTGGGCAGTTTCACGTCCTGGTCTCCTTGAAGGGATAAGCAGCTGGCGGCGCGACACCAGTGAGTCAGTCAGTGGAGCTCTGCTGTACAATGGACCCGTGACTCATGCGGTCAGAGCAGGCACATCCTCTTCCCTCCCATGTCTTGTCTTGTCCTCTCCTACCCAAACACCCCTCCTCCTCCTCTTTTTTCTTCTTTAAACAACCGCACAACAAGTGGGGCCCCAGTGGATCCCCCCCCCCCCCCCCCCTCCCCCCTCCCCTCCACTTCTTACTCCTCCACCACCTCCCCCCACCCGTTTGTCTCCCCGTCTGTGTGTTGTTATTATTGCTGCGCGTTGCCAGTCCTAGCCCGACATTGCACGCACGTGTTTCCCACGTCGTTGTTGCTGCTGCTCGGCCGAACGCAAGGTAACGGGCGCGGGGGATGTTGTGGCGTCCGCCGCCGCCTCCTCCTCTTTCTCTCTCCTCCTCCTCCTCCAGGAGCCCCGGGGCGCGAAGGGGCAACGGCCGGGGCGCTGCCAGCAGCGCGCGGGAATGGGAGTTCCCGCCCGGGCGCTGACAGGACGGGACGGGACGGCGCGGCGCGAGGGTGCAGGAATGGCGCGAGGTTGCAAGATTCACAGCCGGGCTGACAGGGCAGGAGAAGACAGACGGGAGGGAGGGTGGTGCAAGAAGAGCCTGGCGTTGACTGGAAGGCATTGGGGAGGACAGGACAAGAAACCCCTTCCCGCCTGCAGGACAGGACAGGACAGGACATGAGAAGACAGACGGCGCTGACAGCAGGGAGCGAGAGGGCGGGCGGGCGCCGACGACGACGACGACAACAACGGCGCGGAGAAGGAGTGCGGGCGGGCGCTGACAGGAATGGCGCGAGGGCGCAGCCCGGGGCCGGCGGGCGGGCGCTGACAGCAACGGCCGGAGCGCGGGCCGCGGGCGGTGACAGCAAACGCGCCAAGAGAGATAGAGGTGGGGGGGGGGGGGGGGACAAACAAACGGGCGGGCGGTTCACTGACAGGACAAGACGACGCCGAGAGAGATTAAAACCCCGGGCGGCCGCTGTCAGGAGCGCGGAGAACAGAGCCGGGCCGGGCCGGGCGGCCGCTGACAGGACAAGACAAGACGACGCCATGGAGGGGAGGGGAGGGGGAGAGAGAGAAAACCCCGAGCTGACAGGAACGGCCGCAGCTATTTCCACAGCGGAATAAAAACGCGGAGAGCGTGGACACCGAGCTGCGCCATCGGCCCGCAGCTACACCAGGAGAGCCCGGAGGAGGCAGAGAGAGAGAGTGAAAGGAAAGAGGGGAAAAAAAAACAACAAGGCTGCCAGCCTTTCACAGGTTGTGTCAATAGAAGTTACATTTCACTTATCACAGAGTGGCCTACTTCCCACATTAATTGTAACCCCCCCCCCCCCCTAAAAAAAAATAACGAGACATAAACCCCACAAAAATCACGACAGAAAGGAGAGGGGGGGGAGAAAAAAAATAATAGAAACACCCCCACTTTGGGATCTCGTTGTTGCTGGTTGCTGGAAGCTGAACTTACCAGAGGAAAGGCCGGCTCTAAAGGAAGTATTTATGAAGAATGATTATTTGCGAAGTTTAGTACGGAGTCGACCTCAGCGCTCCGACTAACGTGATACATTTGCATATTTCTTTTTTGTTTTCTGATTGGACACTGGCTGCTTTTCGGGGTCACTGCCGACTCGGCTGCTTTATTAGAATTAGTAGTTGTATTTGCTTGATGGTGGGGGGGGTGGGTGGGTTTCGGGGGCACGGCGGGTGCTCCCCGCCGCAAGCGGTGGCGACGTTTCGGGGACGGGGATATTGGGGGCGAAAAGCCCCGGCGTCGGTGGCGCCGTCCCAGACCGTCATGGCCGTGCGGCCGGCGGGCGGGGCAGCCAATAGGCGGCCGCCTTACATCGGCGGCACCGCCGCTGCGGGGACTGCCGGCCTCGCTGATTGGCTGAGCCCGGGGGGGAGGAGGGGGCGGGAGGCGTATCTCCCGGGCTCAGCCGGCCACACGTCAATCAGACCCGGGCTGCAGGTCAGAGGCAGGCTTGGCTCAGCTGCAGCTCAAGCAGGCTGCAAACTGGCCCAGGTAAATATTAGCCTTGAAGAGAAAAGGAAGGGGGAAGACTTACTTCGTCCAGTTAGCAAGCAAGTTTCACTTCCCCAGCGATTTTTTTTTCCACAGTCAAGTCTGGAAGCCAGAGGGGCGGTGAATCTGTGGAATTTATTGGACACAGTTGGCCAAAATCAAGGCAGAGCTAAATATTTTTTTTGAATGGTACGAATAGCAGGGGTTATGGAGAGAAGGCCATGGGGTTGAGAGGGAGAGAGATCAGCCACGATTGAATGGTGGAGTAAACTTGGAGTAATTCTGCTGCAACTATCACTTGTGCAAATGATGTAGGAAGGGACTGCAGAGGCTGGCCAAAGATAGACAAAAAATTGCTGGAGTAACTCAGCGGGACAAGCAGCATCTGGAGAGAAGGAATGGATGATGTTTCGGGTCGAGACCCTTTTTCAAATTGAGAAACTATCCCACTCTCCCGTCCACTCCCTACACATTCATGGCAATCAATACCTTAGTTTGAAGAGGTGTCTTTACATGAAACATCACTCATTCCTTCTCTCGAGAGATGCCTGTCCCGCTGAATTGCTCCAGCATTTTGTATCTCTTCGTCATGCAAATGGTCCTTTTGCCCTAATAGGCATTGGCTATTTTGCAGGTGGAAATGGTTCTTATCCCGACAAGCGTTGGTTTCTTTTACTTGCAAATGTTTCTCATCCGGAGTTATCAGTGGCTTCTTTGACATGCAAATGGTCCTTTTCTCTCAAAAACAGCGGCTGCCCGGGCAAGCAAATGGTTCTTTTCCTTCCTTACCAATGGCTTCTTGGACATGCAAATGATCCTTTTCTCGAAAACAGTGGTTTCTTTGAGGTGCAAATGGTTCTTTTCCCTACTCTCCTTTTAATTTTTTTTTTGTTGAAAACGGGCCTTTTGGCCCACAAAGTCTCTGCCAACTGTTAAGCACCCATTTATACATACTACGTTCCATATTTTTTCATTCTCACTGCAATTCCATTAATTATTTATCCTAGATAAATGATTAAAATCTATTATTTTTTTTAAACCAAAATAATTTTTATGATTATTTTCACAAAGATTTTAATTGTTTTGAGTATTGTTTAAAAAAGATGGGGGAAATACAAAACAAATACTGTGGCCACCTTTTTGGAATGACTAAATGTGATGTCAGTTCCTGATGTTGCTCAGATTGCAAATGGAATTGGAACAAGCTCTGTATCAGAGGGAGAAAAGTAAGCTGGGTCATAACTCCAAATCAACAGTAAGATTGGTCTCTGAAGGTGAGGACTCGCCGGAAATAGGATCAAGCTTGAGTCCGACGGACTCCTTCCTTCAGCAGACTAGTGTTGACCAGCCATCATTAGAGTAATTCGCAGTGAATGACATTCAATGTGGAAGTTCAGGCACAAAGAGTGGTCACTAGGGAGAAGTGCTGGCGGCACCTGCTGAATGGTACATCGTGATTACCTACAGAAGCTGATAGGAAAGAAATCCTCTTCCCAGTACCCAATTAACTCGGACTCTGTGGTGATGAAGAAAGTAATTGAATATTGAATGAAATATTGAATGTAATTTTTTTATCTTTAATATCATAAATTAGAGTGGGATTGTGATTAGCTAATTGGACCAATATTCTACAGCCCAAGATAAAACAAAAGATCAAATCCCACTTTACAGCTGTGGAAATTACATTCAGTTAATTAAATTACTCTAAAATGCAAAACTAATGAATTACTAACATGAAGCCAATGGATTCTTGTATAACTCCTCTTGTATTGCCACCTGATTCATTAATGTTCTTCAGGGAAGGAAGTCTATCTTTGCTCTGTTTGGACACATGTTCAACTCCAGACTCACAAGAATGTGGTTACTGTGTAAGTACCCTCCAAAGTAACCAAAGATACTGGAGGTCTGTTCAGTACAAGTTGAAACCTAAGCCTAAGAACTGAAAGTGTTTTTTGAGACCCGACTGATATTGTTGAGTGGTAAAGTCTACTATTCAATTTGGGCTCTGCCAGTTCAACCTCTTTCATGAATTGTAGTCAGATTGAGATTAGGTTTTTGGACTAATATACTAGAGCCCAAGATGGGACTTTATTGTAAGCACTGCCCTCAGGCGCCCCATCACAGACACAAAATGCTGGAATAACAGTGGGTAGGCAGCATCTCTGGAGAATATGGATAGGTGATGTTTTGGATCAGGACTCTACTTCAGACATTGTAGCAGGGGAAAAGAAAGCTGGGAGAGAGGAAGGGCAGGACAAAGCAAGACGGGTAATAGGAGAATACACATCACTCTGCACTTCCTTATCCGGCTCACGGTTGGTTCTTGGTGTTCCCATCTGGCTCACCAACACGTGGGATGTTCCACTCTGAATACACCTCACACACTGCCAACCAACAAAATAAAAGTGATAATTGAGGATCAGGGGGGTGATCTTATATAGGTATATAAAATCATGATGGGAATAGATAGGATAAATGCACAGAGTCTTTAACCCAGGGCAGGGGAATCAAAAACCAGAGGAAATAGGTTTAACGTAAGAGGGGCAAGATTTAATATAAAATTGAGGGCCATCTTTTTCACTCAGAGAGTGGTGGGTATGTGGGCTGCCAGAGGAGGTAGTTGAGGCTGGGCTATATATTCAAAATACACTTAGCACATGTATGGATAGGAAAGGTTTAGAGGAATAAGGGGCAAAGATGAGGGACTAGCTTAGATGGGGCATCTTTGCCAACAAGGATGAGTTGGGCTGTTACCATGTTCTATGATTCTAAATGCCACCTGAGATGAATCTGATCCAAGTCCAAGGACAAAGGAATTGTTTTCGAAGCGAACTAGCCTCTCGGATATAGTTCCTGCCAGATTTGGGGGAAGGGGGGGTGGGGGGGGAAGGGGAGAGAGAGGGTTGCCAAATGAGAAGCAATTGAGTAGACTAGACCTTTTGAAGAATGAGAGGAGATCTCATCGAAGCTTACAAAATTCTTACAGGCTCATTAGGTTGGTTGCAGGTAAGTGGCTCTCCTTAATGTATCCAGAACCTATGATCTCAGAAAGAGGCATGAGCACTGTCACAGCGCTGAACGCAGATAATCTTTATGCTGGACAAAAAAGAACACCAAGATTATAACCTGTCATCTTCATTGCAGAAAGGAATGGCAAGGAAGGGATGGGATCAGTGGCAAAGCAAGAGTTTGATGATCGTCCCAAAGGCAATGATATTGGTCACCCCTTTGTTTAAATTATGGGAACTGCGGATACTCCAAGACTGGAATAATGGAAATGTTCAGATTGTTGGTGGAGAAGTAGGGCTGAATTGCATCAGCAATACATGTAGAATTTGATGACATGTCTTTGGATGAAGTTGACTTGGAGATGATGAATAAAAGAATTGATTGCTGGGGGACTCTCAGAATAATGATGCAGTGAATGGAAAGAATAATCATCGCTGGATACAACCTTCTTTGATTGAACGAGTATAGAACC
This sequence comes from Okamejei kenojei, assembly GCA_035221665.1. Classification (NCBI taxonomy): domain Eukaryota; kingdom Metazoa; phylum Chordata; class Chondrichthyes; order Rajiformes; family Rajidae; genus Okamejei; species Okamejei kenojei. The sequence continues at coordinate 7,874,315 of CM069147.1, read as the reverse complement.
AAACAAGATCAGAATGACTGATCTGAACAATAGAGGAAAGCTATTGGAAGTTCAACACTCTCCGTTGTATCTTGCCCTCATCATAAATTAAAACAAGGAAAATAATAGCTTGGAGCAACTGAATATATCAGAACCTTGGAAGAATCGTGGTTCTCACACGGCCATTTGAACAACTCCAGAATCCACAAATCCAAATTGAAAGCATCATCCTGGATGCAAGGAGCAGCCTAAGAGAATGTGAGATAAGTTGTTGGGAGCCAACATGGACCCAATGGCCTCCTTTGTGGGTCATTTGTTATGTAATAGCATTCACAGAATACAGGAAGTTTGTTTCAGCTGGAAAAAGGATGGGGAAGCAAATATGTGGAAGGAAGTTGGATGAGAAAACACACTAAACTAAAAGGATATTGTAAGACAAACAAATTTCAAGTACAACATTTTTATGACATGGATACTGACAATAGAAGAATTATTCAATTGTTGCATCAATTAAAACAAAACAGTCAAACGGATTAATTTATTCTCCTGATATCAATGATGCAGATGATAAATAATTAGCAATAAAACACAATACAGGTTGTGTATCTTTCTTACTCAATATTTTCATCACATGAAGTTTCAAAATTTTAAAAGCCTAAATAATTATTACTGTGTTTCCCGTATCTATTCTCCTGTTGCTCTCCCTCCTTAATAAAAATGCTCTGATTAATGCACATAGCTCCTCAAGCAGCATTTATTCACTGGCACTGAGCTCAGTTATCTATTATTTATCTATCAAACCTATCAACATTAGATTGTATTGTGCATCACACTCGTGCCTGACATTAGCCTCACATGCATATCTTTTTATCAGATTCACGAGAAAACTATCAGGAAGAGGAATTGTCACCAAATAACAAAGGCCAAACATAAGCCAATTGTCTAAGATCAGTTAATTCAACATAACTCTGGTAAATAGTTCATAGAATAAAGAAAGATGTCACATTCCTGGATCATTCCTCAGGACAAATAGCATCAATAAAATTAATATGATAATGACCAGATTATCTGCTTAAATAATGTTGACATGTGAATAAATGTAGGTCATGATGACATGGCCACTCCATTAATGTTCATCAAAAATAGTGCTGTGAGATCTTGTTCCTAGTTGCCCATGAATTTAATGTCTCATCCAAACAATAGGCTCCTCAGACACTGCTGCATTCAACATTACATTGCTGACAGTCCAGCATTTGGATTGGGTCCAGCAACCCATAAACAACTGACTCGGTGCAAGAATGCTATCAATTAAGGCAAGCTATTAAACTTGCCCTTTCAAAACAACAAATATCAACACCTATGTCCTTGAACACGACTATAATTCCTCCACCCTTTGTTTCTTCACAGGCCTCTTGAATATATTGTTATTTCTTAGCTCGTTCCCACAGGTTAAATGGGAACAAGGGTACACAAAAGGCTGGACTCAGCGGGTGCAGCAGCATCTAACGAGCGAAGGAGATAGGCAACGTTTCGGGACCAAAACCCTTCTTCAGACTGATGGGAGGTGGGGGGGGGGGGGAGAAGAAAGGAGGAGGAGGAGCCCGAGGGCTGAGGGAGAGGTGGGAAGGGGAGGAGACAGCAAGGGTTAACAGAATTGAGAAAATTCAATGTTCAAGCCCAGAGGATGCAGACTCCCCAAGCGGAATATGAGGTGCTGTTCCTCCAACTTGCGGTGTTGCTCACTCTGGCCGTGGAGGAGGCCCAGGACAAGCTAGGCTCCTCCCCATCATCACCATACTTACTTTCTAAACCCTCTTTACTTTTGCTGTGTTCGAACATTTCTTAAAGCACATATATTTTAATCATATCTTCTTGTCCCTTCAATGATTCAAGGTTCATTTTCATCATAAAATGCGTCAGTGAGATTTCAGCATTTACAGGTATTTGATCCACATTGTTGCAGTCGTATGGTTAAAGGAAATAATGTTACTTAAGCAGGTGGAATGGGGAGAGGATTGTGAGAGAAATGTTTGCATTCAGGTGGGGAAGAGTGAAGAGAGAAGGGGGTTGGTGTTGTTTGTTGTTTAGTTACGTAAAATTGGTGAATCCAATATTCATACAGAACATTAAAAGTTCAGGATTCTGTTTTCTTTTTGTTTTTTTCAGTGTCTAAAATGTTTTCATGTCCAGGTTAATTCGTGGCAAACTTGATGCCATCTGGGGTGAACAGTATCTTCATTCTTCTCTTTGGTACAGTGGCTTGCAAAAGTATTCATACCCCTTGAACTTTTCCACATTTTGTCACGTTACAACCACAAACATAAATGTATTTTATTAGGATTTTATGTGATAGAGCAACACAAAGTGGCGCATAATTGTGAAGTGGAAGGAAAATGATACATGGTTTTCAAATCTTTTTACAAATAAAAAACTGAAAAGTGTGGCGTGCAAAAGTATTCAGCCCCCTTTACTCTGAGACCCCTAAATAAAATCCAGTGCAACCAATTGCCTTCAGAAGTCACCTAATTAGTAAATAGAGTCCACTTGTGTGTAATCTAATCTCAGTATAAATACAGCTGTTCTGTGAAGGCCTCAGAGGTTTGTTAGAGAACATTAGTGAACAAACAATGTTCCTTGGGTATCACGAAGCCCAAGGAACACACCAGACAGGTCAGGGATAAAGTTGTGGAGAAGTTTAAAGCAGGGTTAGGTTATAAAAAAATATCCTAAGCTTTGAACATCTCACGGAGCACTGTTCAATCCATCATCCGAAAATTTAAAGAGTATGGCACAACTGCAAACCTACCAAGACATGGCCGTCCACCTAAACTGACAGGCCGGGCAAGGAGAGCATTGATCAGAGAAGCAGCCAAGAGGCCCATGGTAACTCTGGAGGAGCTGCAGAGATCCACAGCTCAGGTGGGAGATTCTGTCCACAGGACAACTATTAGTCGTGCACTCCACAAATCTGGTCTTTATGGAAGAGTGGCAAGAAGAAAGCCATTGTTGAAACAAAGCCATAAGCAGTCCCATTTGCCATAAGCCATGGGGGACACAGCAAACATGTGGGGAAGGTGCTCTGGTCTGATGAGACCAAAATTGAAGTTTTTGGCATAAATGCAAAACGCTATGTGTGGTGGAAAACTAACACTGCACATCACCCTGAACACACCATCCCCACTGTGAAACATGGTGGTGGCAGCATCATGCTGTGGGGATGCTTTTCTTCAGCAGGGACAAGGGAAGCTGGTCAGAGTTGATGGGAAGATGGATGGAGCCAAATACAGGGCAATCTTGGAAGAAAACCTGCTAGAGTCTGCAAAAGACTTGAGACTGGGGCGGAGGTTCACCTCCAGCAGGACAACAACCCTAAACATACAGCCAGAGCTACAATGGAATGGTTTAGATCAAAGCATATTCATGTGTTAGAATGGCCCAGTCAGTCCAAAATCCAATTGAGAATCTCTGGCAAGACTTGACAATTGCTGTTCACAGACGCTCTCCATCCAATCCGATTGAGCTTGAGCTATTTTGCAAAGAAGAATGGGCAAAAATTTCAGTCTCTAGATGTGCAAAGCTGGTAGAGACATACCGCAAAAGACTTGCAGCTGTAATTGCACCGAAAGGTGGTTCTACAAAGTATTGACTCGGGGGGCTGAATACTTTTGCATGCCACACATTTCAGTTTTTTTTATTTGTAATAAAATTTGGAAACCCCGTTTTCTTAGCTAGTATCCAAAAACTGCTATGAAAATTATCAGGCTTTGGATTAAGAGGGAAATAGGAAGGCAGGTTATCTTTCAATAAGATCCAGTGTTAGTTCAAAGCTTTCAATTACTTGTTTTAGGTTTAGTTCACTTTTTCCCCAGAAAATGAATAGTATTTGGACAAAAGAAGGACAATTAGGTCAAACAATACAATGAGCCGTGCACATGAATAACAGGCACTGCCAACTTTGGTTGCTTCAATTTTTTTGCATGCCACACTTTTCAGTTTTTTATTTGTAATGAAATTTGGAAACCATGTATCAATTTCCTTCAACTTCACAATTATGCACCACTTTGTGTTGGTCTATCACATAAAATCCCAATAAAATACATTTACGTTTGTGGTTGTAACGTGACAAAATGTGGAAAAGTTCAAGAGGTATGAATACTTTTGCAAGCCACTACTTTGTGCATTATGGCAAGATCAACCTCAGTAATTTCAGTCCTTCCAATTAATGTCCATGATCTCTCTCTCTCAGGATTCCCTCAGGATGACTACATGAGTTGCATCAGAGAAGGTGAGAGCAAAGGAAGAATAGCACTTTTGGCGAGAATCCTCAATTGGTTGTTTTATAGAAGCGTGATCAAATTCCTTTATGTTTTGGACAAACTAGATCAATTCATAGGAATATGGTCTCCATCTATTGAATACTTAAAGGGTCAAGAAGGTCCGGTTCGAGGGCCTGACTGAAGCCTGAATGAAGGAATGGATGAAGAACTATATACAATAGGCCACGCATATGAAGAATATCTTGCTTTATACTCCAATGCAGAATATCTTGCTTTATACTCCACTCATTTTATCGATTTTCTACTTCTATTTTATTTCTTTTTATTATTTCCCTTTACTATTTTCTTTCTGTTATAAAATAATAAAAAATATAGAAGTATAAATAAGAACGACTAAACTTTAAAAATATTAAGAATGCATGTGACGAATAATATGTTTTTTCTCATTTTTTGATTTTATGTTATTCCTTCTTAATATGTATTTACTTCTAATAAAAATATTTTACAAAAAAAAAAATTATTTATGTTAAACTGCAGTATTCTTCTCTTATTCTCCTCAGCCTGCCCAATATTAGAAACCTCGAGCCTGCACCGCCATTCATATACCTGGTAGCCACAAGGGCCACAAATCACTCTTAAATATAGGAACTGGGTGGCAGAGAGTCCAGAGCAGTGAAGAAAGCCCATGCATCAGCCTGTCCAACCCCTTAAGAATTTGTAAGTTTCCACCGAGTCTATCCAGTCTTTCTTCATATGATACCATACCATGGCTGATCATCCAACTCAGTAACCTGTACCTGCCTTCTCTCCATACCCCTCTGATCCCTTTAGCCACAAGGGCCACATCTAACTCCCTCTTAAATATAGCCAACGAACTGACCTCAACTACCTTCTGTGGCAGAGAATTCCACAGATTCACCACTCTCTGTGCGAAAAATGATTTTCTCATCTCGGTCCTAAAAGACTTCCCTCTTATCCTTAAACTGTGACCCCTTGTCCTGGACTTCCCCAACATTGTGAACAATCTTCCTGCATCTAGCCTGTCCAACCCCTTAAGAATCTTGTAAGTCTATGAGATCCCCCCTCAATCTTTTAAATTCTAGCGCGTACAAGCCGAGTCTATCCAGTCTTTCTTCATATGGAAGTCGTGCCATCCCAGGAATCAGCCTGGTGAACCTTCTCTGTACTCCCTCTATGGCAAGAATGTCTTTCCTCAGATTAGGAGACCAAAACTGTACGCAATACTCCAGGTGTGGCCTCACCAAGACCCTGTACAACTGCAGTAGAACCTCCCTGCTCTTGTACTCAAATCCTTTTGCTATGAATGCCAACATAACCATATAACAATTACAGCACGGAAACAGGCCCTCTTGGCCCTTCCAGTCCGTGCCGACCATTTGTTTTCCCCTAGTCCCATCTACCTGCACTCAGACCATACTCCTCCATTCCCATCCCGTCCATATACCTATCCACTTTACTTTTAAATGTTAAAATTGATCCTGCCTCCACCATTTGGTCAAGATTGACTGGCAATTAGTTCTAAAAGGGTTGACGGTGGATATACAATGGAAGACATTTAAAGACTGCATGGATGAACTACAAAAATTGTTCATCCCAGTTTGGCAAAAGAATAAATCGGGGAAGGTAGTGCATCCGTGGATAACAAGGGAAATCAGGGATAGTATCAAAGCAAAGGATGATGCGTACAAAGTAGCCAGAAAAAGCAGCATACCAGAGGACTGGGAGAAATTCAGAGACCAGCAGAGGAGGACAAAGGGCTTAATTAGGAAAGGAAAAATAGATTATGAAAGAAAGCTGGCAGGGAACATAAAAACTGACTGCAAAAGTTTTATAGATATGTGAAGAGAAAGAGGTTAGTTAAAACAAATGTAGGTCCCTTGCAGTCGAAACAGGTGAGTTGATCATGGGGAACAAGGATATGGCGGACCAATTGAATAACTACTTTGGTTCCGTCTTCACTAAGGAAGACATAAATAATCTGCCTGAAATAGCAGGGACTTGGGTCAAAGGAGGAATTGAGTGAAATCCAGGTCAGTCGGGAATGGTGTTGGGTAAATTGAATAGATTAAAGGCCGATAAATCCCCAATCCCAGAGTACTTAAGGAAGTAGCTCAGGAAATAGTGGATGCATTAGTGATAATCTTTCAAAACTCTTTAGATTCTCCTGAGGATTGGCGGGTAGCAAATGTAACCCCTCTAAGAAGGGAGGGAGAGAGAAAACGGGGAATTACAGACCAGTTAGTCTAACATCGGTAGTGGGGAAACTGCTAGAGTCAGTTATTAAAGATGGGATAGCAGCACATTTGGAAAGTGGTGAAATCATTGGACAAAGTCAGCATGGATTTACAAAAGGTAAATCAACGAATCTTGTGGAATTTTTCGAGGATGTAACTAGTAGCGTGGATACCAGTGGATGTGGTATATTCTGGACTTCCAGAAGGCTTTCGACAAGTCCCACATAAGAGATTAGTATACAAACTTAAAGCATACCAGTATTGATGTGGATAGAGAACTGCTGCAAACAGAAGCAAAGAGTAGGAGTAAACGGGTCCTTTTCACAATGGCAGGCAGTAACTAGTGGGGTACCGCAGGGCTCAGTGCTGGGACCCCCTAGATGAGGGAATTGAAGCAATATCTCCAAGTTTGCGATGACACTTCGATGTGAGAGGATGCTTGCCTTGGATCGGCAAATGTTTGGCAGATGCAGTAATGAAGTGGATAAATGTGAGGTTATCCAGTGGCAAAAACAGAAAAGCAACTATTATTTAAATGTGGCCTGCAGCGAGACCTGGGTGTCATGTACACCAGTCATTGAAAGTAGGCAGTTGCAGCAGGCAGTGAAAAAAGCGAATGGTATGTTAGCTTTCATAGCAAAAGGTTGAGTACAGGAGCAGGGAGGTTCTACTTCAGTGTACAGGGTCTTGGTGAGACCACACCTGGAGTACTGCAGTCTCCAAATCTGAGGAAGGACATTATTGCCATAGAGGGAGTGCAGAGAAGGTTCACCAGACTGATTCCTGGGATGTCAGGACTGTCTTATGAAGAAAGACTGGATAGACCGGTTTATACTCTCTGGAATTTAGAGATTAAGAGGGATCTTATAGAAACTACAAAATTCTTAAGGTTTTGCAGGAAATTGTTCCCGTCCAGACAAGGGGTCACAGCATCCTTTAAGACCGAGATGAGAAAGACTTTTTTCACACTCTCAGGGTATTCAATGTGCCCTTCAGGTACGGATACTGAGTTGGATGATCAGCCATGATCATATTGAATGGCGGTGCAGGCTCGAAGGGCTGAATGGCCTACTCCTGCACCTAATTTCTATGTTTCTATGTTTCTATTTCTGCTGGAAGCTCATTCCATACAGCCACCATCCTCTGAGTAAAGAAGTTCCCCCTCACGTTACCCCTAAACTTCCGTCCATTAATTCGCATGTCATGCCCTCTTGTTTGAATCTTCCCTACCCTTAATGGGAAAAGTTTATCCATGTCAACTCTGTCTATCCCTTTCATCACTTTAAAGACCTCAATCAAGTCCCCCCTTAACCTTCTGCGCTCCAAAGAATAAAGACCTAACTTGTTCAACCTTTCTTGCTGGATCCCAGGCAACATTCTAGTAAATCTCCTCTGTACTCTCTCTATTTTGTTGACATCCTTCCTATAATTAGGTGACCAAAATTGTACACCATACTCCAGAATTGGCCTCACCAATGCCTTGTACAATTTTAGCATTACTTCCCTACTCCTATATTCAATGCTCTGATTTATAAAGGCCAGCACACCAAAGGCTTTCTTTACCACCCCATCTACATGCGATTCCACCTTCAGGGAACTATGTACAGTTATTCCTAGATCCCTCTGTTCCACAACATTCCTCAATTCCCTACGATTTAACATGTACGTCCTATTTTGATTTGTCCTGCCAAGATGTAGCACTTCACACTTATCAGCATTAAACTCCATCTGCCATCTTTCAGCCCACTTTTCCATATGGCCCAAATCTCTCTGTAGACTTTGAAAATCTACTTCATTATCCACAACACCACCTATCTTAGTATCATCTGCATACTTACTTATCCAATTTTCCACCCCATCATCCAGATCATTGATGTACATGACAAACAACAGTGGACCCAACACAGATCCTTGAGGCACCCCACTGGTCACCGGCTTCCAACCTGACAAACAGCCAAACACCATTACTGTCTGACATCTCCCATTCAGCCACTGTTGAATCCATCTTGCTACTCCGCCATTAACACACAAAGATTGAACCTTCTTAACCAACCTTCCATGGGGAACCTTGTCAAAGGCCTTACTGAAATCCATATAGACAACATCCACTGCTTTACCCTCATCAATTTCCCTAGTAACCGCTTCAAAAAATTCAAAAAGGTTTGTCAAACATGACCTTCCAGGCACAAATCCATGTTGGCTGTTCCTGATCAGACCCTGTTTATCCAGATGCTTATATATATTATCTCTAAGTATCCTTTCCATTAATTTACCCACCACTGACGTCAAACTAACAGGTCTATAATTGCTAGGTTTATTCTTTGAACCCTTTTTAAGCAATGGAACAACATGCGCAGTACGCCAATCCTCCGGCACTATTCCTGTTTCTAATGACATTTGAAATATTTCTGTCATAGCTCCTGCCATTTCTACCTAACTTCCCTCAATGTCCTAGGGAATATCCTGTCAGGACCTGGAGACTTATCCACTTTTATATTTTTCAAAAGTGTCAGTACTTCCTCCTCTTTGAATCTCATAGTTTCCATAGCTACTCTACTTTTTTCCCTTACCTCACATAGTTCAATATCCTTCTCCTTGGTGAATACCGAAGAAAAGAAATTGTTCAATATCTCCCCCTTCTCTTTTGGCTCTGCAGATAGCTGTCCATTCTGTCTCTCTAATGGTCCAATTTTATCCCTCGTTATCCTTTTGCTATTAATATAGCTGTAGAAACTCTTTGGATTTACTTTCACCTTTCTTGCCACAGCAACCTCATATCTTCTTTTAGCCTTCCTAATTTCTTTCTTAAGATTCTTTTTACATTCTTTATACTTCTCTAGCACCTCATTTACTCCAGGCCTCCTATAATTATTGTAGATATCTCTCTTTTTTCGAAACAAGTGTCCAAATTCCCTTGAAAACACTGGCTTTTTCCAATTTTTACTATTTCCTTTCACCCTAACAGGGACATAAAGATTCTGTACTCTTACAATTTCCCCTTTAAATGTCCTCCATTTCTCTTCTACATCCTTCCCATAAAACAGAGTGTCCCAATTCACTCCTTTTAAATCCTTATGCATTCCCTCAAAGTTAGCCTTTCTCCAATCAAAAATCTCCACCCTAGGTCCAGTTCTGACTCTCTCCATAATTATATTGAAACTAATGGTATTGTGATCACTGGTCCCGAAGTGCTCACCAACGCATACCTCCGTCACCTGACCTGCCTCATTTCCTAACAGGAGGTCCAGCACTGCCCCTTCTCTGGTCGATACCTCTATGTACTGCTGCAAAAAACTATCCTGCACAGATTTTACAAACTCCAAACCATCCAGCCCATTTACAGAATGTGTTTCCCAGTCTATTTTTGGAAATTTGAAATCCCCCACAATCTCTACCTTGTGCTTACTACTAATATCTGCTTACATATTTGCTCTTCCAATTCTCGCTCCCCATTTGGCGGTCTATAATACACCCCTAAAAGTGTTGCTACACCGTTCCCACTTCTCAGTTCCACCCAAAAAACCTCCCTAGATGAGCCCTCTAATCTATGCAACAATTGAATAATTCTTTTATTGTCAGTATCCATGTCATAAAAATGTTGTTCTTGAAATATGTTTGTCTTACAATATCCTTTTAGTTTAGTGTGTTTTCTCATCCAACTTCCTTCCACATATTTGCTTCCCCATCCTTTTTCCAACTGAAACAAATTTCCTGTATTCTGTGAATGTTATTGCATAACAAATGACCCGAGTGTTCAACCCACAAAGAAGGAGGCCATTGGGTCCATGTTGGCTCCCAACAACTTATCTCACATTCTCTTAGGCTGCTCCTTGCATCCAGGATGATGCTTCCAATTTGGATTTGTGGATTCTGGAGTTGTTCAAATGGCCAATGTGAGAACCACGATTCTTCCAAAGTTCTGATATATTCAGTTGCTCCAAGCTATTATTTTCCTTGTTTTAATTTATGATGAGGGCAAGATACAACGGAGAGTGTTGAACTTCCAATAGCTTTCCTCTATTGTTCAGATCAGTCATTCTGATCTTGTTTGGTTCTATACTCATTCAATCAAAGAAGGTTGTATCCAGCGATGATTATTCTTTCCATTCACTGCATCATTATTCTGAGAGTCCCCCGGCAATCAATAATTTTATACATCACCGCCATTCTGCTCCAAGTCAACTTCATCCAAAGATATGTCATCAAATTCTACATGTATTGCTGATGCAATTCAGCCCTACATCTCCACCAATAATCTGAACATTTCCATTATTCCAGTCTTGGAATATCCGCGGTTCCCATAATTTAAACAAAGGGGTGACCAATATCATTGCCTTTGGGACGACCATCAAACTCTTGCTTTGTCATTGATCTCATCCCTTCCTTGCCATTCCTTTCTGCAATGAAGATCACAGTTTACAATCTTGCTGTTCTTTTTTGCCCAGCATAAAGATTATCTGCGTTCAGCGCTGTGACAGTGCTCATGCCTCTTTCCTTCCATTGTCAAAACCTTCAATCGGGATGCAACTACCTCCAGATTTAAAACAGAATGAAGGGCATTAAAGAAGGGGCATTATAGAAGAGTGAAGGGAATCTACTTTACACTCCTGAATATTGAATATCCCTGGATGTTCAGCTCCCAGCCTTGGTCACCTTGGAGCCATGTATCCATGATCCCAACTATATCATAATTATTAATAGCTATCTGCACATTCAACTGATCCACCTTATTACGAATGCTCCTCGCATTGAGACACAAAGCCTTCATGCATGTTTTTACAACGCTCTTGCCCCTTTTACAATTATGTTGAAAGGTGGCCATTTTTGATTTTTGCCCTGGATTTGTCTGCCTGCCACTTTTCACCTTGCTACCTATTGCTTCTATCCTCATTTTACACCCCTCCGTCTCTCTGCTCACACATTTAAGAAACCCACCACCTCTTATTCTCTGTTTATTATTTTTTTCTTCTTTCCCCCCTACGTGTTGCGTCTGACTGCTTCCGTTCTCTGCCTCCTGCCTCACACACGGTCTACTTGCTTTCTCTATTTGAGTCCCTCATGCTGCACTGCTAAATTTTTGCTGTGACTGTAACTTTCTAATCTCCCCCATTTTCAGATATTCACTCTGTCTACTGTCTGTCCTTAATCTCTCTCATTATTTTTCTTTTCGTTCATGCTAATATCATGTGTTCTCTTTAATTACGTTTTGGTTCCCACTTGTGGAAGCTTTTACAGAGTTTTTGTGTGTGTGTATGTGTGCAAGTGCATGTGTGCACGCACGTGTGTATGTTTCAGTTTAATAATCTTTTAATACAGCAAGAAAAAGTTAGAAATAGAGCTGATTTTAAGTCGGGGTAGAGGTTTGGAGAGATTTAATGCTCCAAGTGGCAAATGACAATGGTCCCAGCTGAAAGAGAGTAATGAGGTTATGTCTGGAGGTAGTGGAAATAACGGAAGACTAATGTAATCTGAGATATCAAAAGAGGCAAAAATCAGATTGCTGGAAATGTGAAATACATGACTAGAAATACTAATTATCTGAAATGGTTGACAGATGCTTTGAACCCAGGCTATAAAGTGCCAAATCAAAAGATAAGATACTTGAAGTTAGATTGATCTTCATTGGCATAGTGTAGGAGAACAAAGATAAGAGAGATCAGGGTGGAAGTGAAATGGATAATTAAAGTGATGGGCAACTGGAAACTCAGCATCACTCTTGGGGATTGAACAGAGGTTTTCCTTATGCAGAGGAGACTGTGATGTGAACATCAAAATCAAAATTGGATGGGTTATTCAACAGTACTTCAACTTTGGCAGGTATTTTATTAATTTGCTCATAAATGGCAACTAACGATGTTTGTAAAATATTTTATAACAGTGGTTAAAGCATAACTTTAAATTATGTTTCCAGGCCTCTTCATTTGTTGTTTTTTTGAATAGTTAAGGAATGGTTTCACTGACTTCTGGTGAAGCAACAATAGCATGTTACCAGTTTTCATCACAGCCCTATAGGTTTCTGTAGTTTTCATTCATAAATTATTTCTCCTCGTTCTTTGGATCATAGTAGCAAAAGTGTATTCATATAGCAGATGTGATGTTAATAGAAATAATTTCCCTAAATCTCTTCACAACTGTACATAAATGCAGTACAATATAATATAATTGCATGATCTGTAAATATTGTGAGAACCATGCAAGCTTATTAGCTTTGTTTTATGGTGCATCCAAATACTGGATTTTTCCATTGATAATTTGTAATTTTATTTCATTTCCAATGATCTGATGGTTCATTACAGTGGCATGCACTGCCTTGTGCTTTGGAGCTGTAAGGCAATAGAATTCCCAGCACACTAAATATCCGTCTATAGATTTCCATCCAGTATTCAATAAAATTCAAAGTGCCAGACTTCATTGTGAAGCTTCAGGGAGTAGTGGCTAAAACTCTCCGACCTACTGTACCATCCAAGTTTTGTCTCTTAATCAGTTATAAAATGTAATTAATTATTAACAGTATGCTGAATATGCTGCAGGACACAAGTGACTCATCTTGCATGTACACATGTTATTAGTGCAGACAGTTGATTATACTGTAGGAGAAGTTTAGTTTAGTTTTGTTTAATTTAAAGATACAGCATGGAATCAGGGCCTACGGGCCACCTTAAGGTCAAGGCTGCTTTATCAAAGGGAGCTGAGGGAATGAACTGGGTTGTGTTTCACAAAGACATGGCTCACCCCCAGCTCCCCAGACTCAGCCTTCTGGACTGGAGGTTTCTCCATCCATCGTATGGACCAAACGCAGGCATCTGGGAAAGGGAGAGGTGGGGGCGTCTGCCTCATTGTCAAATCCTCATGGTGCTCAGATGTGGCAGCTCTATCTAACTCCTTGTGAGATATAGGTTGTGCTCACAATCACTACTCAGAGACTAAATCATGGAAACAAGAAATGCTTTATTTGCGAGTCTGCAGAGTCGGGTGCCTCTCCAATTTGAGACACACCAAAGTCAAGAAAGTATAGCCCCTTTATACACACAATTCTACATTTAACCTCCCCTTCTGGCTCTCCCCAATCAGAGCACTGAGGTGCACAGCCTATAGGTACGTCCCCCCAGTACCTCCCACATCATACATCGCATGTTCATGGTAATGAGCAGTTTCTCAACCAGGGGTGTGTTAATAATATTCATTTATTTCATTAAGCATGCTCAATTGTAAATGACCTGGCCCAGTTTGCTCACCTCCAACTGACCTGTCTCAGTTTTCTTGTATCTGAATTAAAAGCCACTCTACTGACAAGGGTCGCATCCATCACTAGTCTCTACTGATAAGGGTCGCATCCATCGCTCCCCTTCTACCGCTATACAATGCCATCAATCCTTACTCAAGGACAGTTCTGGTAACTTCATCCACAGCTGTGTCAGAATCCTCTCCCTGGCCTCTATCGGTTAGAATCCTCTCCTGAACCCTTACAATAGTGGGGTTTAATCACTTTATCCCTCATATCCTGCTCTCCGCACCTGGAACAACTGCCGGTGAAGTGCCGCCCCTTCTACCTCCCAAGGGAATTAACTTACATCATCCTGACTGCAGTCTACATTCCACCCTAGGCAGACGTGGTCAACAAGCACCAGTCAGCGTACCCCGAAGCCTTTACCGGGGACTTCAACAAAGCCAACCTGAAAACATCACTCACAAACTACCACCTGCAGCACCAGAGGATTAAACAGCCTTGACCACTGCTATACGGCCATCAAGGATGCTTATCGCTCTATCTCTCGCCCTCACGTCGGGAAATCCGACCATTCAGCCATGCTGCTTCTTCCTGCATACAGGCAGCAACTGAAGAGCACACCCCCAGTGGTGAGGACTGCACAGAGCTGGTCTGGGGAGGCGAAGGAACAACTGTGGGACTGCTTGGAGTCTACTGGGCAATGTTCAAAAACTCAGCAATGGACTTGAATGAATACGCCACAGCCGTTATAGACTTCATAAGGAAATGTGTGGAGGACTGTTTTCCTACAAAAAGCATACGAGTGTTTCCTAACCATAAGCCTTGAATGAACCAGGAGATCCGCATTTTTCTGACAACCAGATCCCGGGTATTCAGGTCTGGTGATGCAGAGGTCTACAAGAAGTCCAGATACGACCTTGACAAGGCTATCACAAAGGCCAAATGGGACTTCCACTTAAAGCTTGAGGATGAGGCGGATGTCCGAAGATGTCCTGGTGGGGTTGCTCCTGGGCCTGGCCAAGCTGGCCATCCGCAAGTCATGGCGCCAGGCGGAAGAGGGTTCTGCCCAAGCAGCTGCCTGCCCCTTTCCCGAGGTTACGTCCGCGCCCGGGTGGTATTATAGAGGGACATATTTGTATAGTAGTTATTTAGTATATTTTTAAGGATTGTAACATAGTTGTTTGAAAATTTAATGTCTAGATAATTTGGTGATTTTGTAATAAGGTGGTGGGTGTGTTACCACGGTTTTGTTATCATGATCGTAATTAAATTAATTATTTTTGATACAAAAAAAAGCTGGTTACAATGTGCGTAGGGGAGAGGGTAGGGCCGGGGATGTCCTGGTTGGGTTGCTCCTGGGCCTGGCCAAGCTGGCCATCCGCAAGTCTTAGCCACAATGGCGCCAGGCGGAAGACGACTCTGCCCGAGCCAGCTGCCTGCCCCTTTTCTGGGGTTACGTCCGTGCCCGGGTGGTTTTGGAGAAGGACTACGCGCAGTCCACGGACATCCTGGGGGATTTCCGAGACCGCTGGGCACCGCGGGGCGTTGAATGCATCCTTGACAAGGATTGTAACATAGTTGTGTAATAGTTTATTTAGTATATTTGTTTGTCTTGTATTATGGTGGTGGGTCTGTTTTGTTTTATTGTATTGTAAATATCATTTTTAATAATTGAATACATTAATTTTTAAAAAAACTGGTTACCAAGCGCAAGGAACTGTGTCTCTGCGCATCCCTCTGCGATTGGATCCTCGACTTCCTCATCCACAGACTACAGTCTGTTCGAATTGGCAGAAATACTTCCTACTCATTAACAATCAGTATGGGGGCACCTCAAGGCTGCGTGCTCAGCCCCCTGCTCGACTCACTCTATACTCATGACTGTAGTCGGACACAGTGCGAACTCCATCTTCAAGTTCGCTAACTACACCACTGTTGTGGAATGAATTAAAACGATTGACCAAATGGTGCCAGCACAACAGCCTGGCTCTCAACACCAGTAAAACCAATTAACTGATTGTGGACTTGGGAAGAGGAAGGATGAGGACCCACAAACCTATTTATATCAAAGTGGAGAAGTGAAAAACATCAAATTCCTGGACGTGCATATTTCCGAATATCTTTCCTGGACCCAGCACATTGATGCAATTATAAATAAAGCGCGTCAATGCCTCTACTTCCTGAGAAGATGGTGGAAATTCGGTATGTCAGAGAGGATTCTCTTGAACTTCTACAGGTGTACAGTACAAAGCATATTGACTAGTTGCATCATGGCCTGGTTCGGCAACTTGATCGCCTAGGAGCAAAAAAGAGTGCAAAAAGTTGTGAACACTGCCCAGTCCGTCACCGGGTCTGACCTCCCCACCTTCAAAGGGATTTATTGGAGTCACTGCCTCAAAAAGGCAGCTGGCATCATCAGAGACCCACACCATCCTGGCCACACACTCCTTTCATATTTGCCACCGGGAAGAAGTTACAGGAGCCTGACAACTGTAACGTCCAGGTTCAGGAACAGCTTCTTCCATACAGCCATCAGGCTATTAAACACTACAACCTCAAATGAGCTCTGAACTACAATAGACTGTCTTCCCCAACGCAATATTCCACCACTCACCCGTTCCCCCAACGCAACATGTTCCCCAAACGCAATATTCCACCACTCACGCATAGCCCCCAACTGCGCAGGCGTGGCTCATTTCCCCTCATCCCCCAGCACTCCCTCCCCCTCCTCCGCACCCTCCCTCATCTTTCCCCTCTCTTCCTCCCCTCCCCCAATCCCTCCTGCACCTCTCCCTCCCTCTCCTTTCCCCTACCCCCAGTCACTCCTTTCCTTTCCCTACCCCCTCCTATCCCTCACTCCCCCACTCCTCTCCTCCCCGCTATCCCTACTCACCTCCCCCACTTTCCCCTCCCTATCCCCTCTTCTCCCTCAATCCCTATGGGTCTACACTGTCTAGTACACACACATATATATATATATATTGTTCTTGTGAGTATGTGTATATACACACTGAACTTTATTTTCTCTCATTTATTATATTGTTTACAGTACTATGTTTACATATTTCTGTTGTGCTACAGCAAGTAAGAATTTCATTGTTCTATCTGGGACATGTGGCAATAAAACACTCTTGACCCATGACCTAGTCCACTCCAACGATCAAGCACAGACTCAGACTAATTTTATGCCAATCCACTTTCTCATCCACTTCTCCACACTACAGGCAATTTACAGCGGCCAATTAACCTACAACCCCACACATCTTTTGAGTTTAGTTTATTGTTATTGAGAGATGGGACGAAATTGGCACACCCGGATGAAACCCACACGGTCACGGAGAATGCAAACTCTACACAGAAGCACCTGAGGTCAGGATTGAATAAGGTAGCTGGTGCTGTGAGACAGCAGCTCTACCAGTGTGCTACCCATTCAAATTTTATACCTGAAAAGAACTGATAAACAATTGATATATGAGGTAGGGTTTATAATGTCTGAACATCATATTAGGGAGAGGCAGAATTGAACAAGACAGTTTGCCTTGTAAAAATAATGTCATTTTTTAAAAATAAGATCCACTTCAAACATAGTCATTTCTATTGGGGGAAAAAGGAAAAAGAAAATAGTATCAGTTGAAACTAGATGTTATTCTCTGACCCCATTTATAATTTTAACAAAAACAGATAAAAATAGTGGATAGATTAATAGGAATTAAGCTAGCGTTGAGCTCTATTGATTGGGAATCAGATGAAGGACACCTTATTTCAATTTATCATAAATGGATGACGCTCAAAGTAGCACATAGCCTTTTTAATTTATTTATTTAAACCTACAAATCCTTTCGGCAAAATCTTCACACATAATAGTAAACGCTTTCTATTTAAGCAAACACCCCACCAAAATTTGGACTACAAAATCAATACAGTTACTTGTACTTTTTACCAAGTATATTTCCACATGTTTTGACCAATTCCATGCACAGAAAGGTTAATATTGCAAAGTATTCAAATCAATTCAGCACCTGTAAATTGCACTACTTCAAAACAAAATTTTAGATAACACTTAATTGTGGCGCATTGTTCCAATAAAATACATCCATAATTCACCTTGTGTGGTGTAGAGATTTTATCTGAAGAATTGCCACAGCAGCTTAACAAAACGCCCATTATCAGGTATGATGCAAAATATGTGAAGAGCTTGTGTGCCTATAACAGGGATGGTTTACTATAACCTTTAAACCATCAAATACCGTTTAAAGGCTGCAGAAAAATACAAAAAAGGAAGCACTAAGTGAAAAAGCTGCTGCCTTAGATATGAATCTACCACCTTTTTCTCATAAACTTTATAACTATTTTACTTCTCTCCTCCTCAAGGCTCACCTTCCCATTACTTGTTCTTCTCATCAGCTGATTTCCCAATACTGATTTTCTGTATAGTTGCTTGCAGTTTAAAAAAAAATTGCTACAAAATTCACTTCTCACTGATTTAGTATTTACCCTTTCTCTTTGCTACCATTCCTTTTGGTTGCTACATGCTTTTAAAGTCAGTGGAATTAATTTCTAATCTGCTGCCTCCATCCAATTCAATACTCCCACGTAAAGACTCTCCAAAAAGGGTGACATTTAAAATTCTTGAGAAGTCTCTGTTCAGATTTCATATTCACACAGATAATTGTGTATGAAGAAGTATCCTAACCTGAAGCGTCATCTATCCTTGTTCTCCAGGGATGCTACCTGACCCGCTGAGTTACTCCAGTAATTTCTGTCTTTCCTTGGTAAACCAGCATCTGCAGTTCCCTGTTTCTACAGATAGGTTATTGCTTAGTTTTCTAACTTCCTTGGGACTCTTTACATCATTTCACCCCTTGCAGGCAGTGGAGAAGAATCTGGTTAAGATGAAATGATGATGCCTAAAATACCTGTCCCAAAGACAACTCAGGACATCTATTTAAATGATATCAATACACAGTACGCAACAAAGTAATAATTAACTTTTGGATGAGGCTGTGTGAGGGGGGAGGGGGGGGGTCCATCTGCTTGCCCCACTTTGTGGACCTCCCTTGAAGGAACAACAGTTTAGCATCAATGCTCATACTTTGAAAATCTGCATAATGCTGCAATGAACTCAACAAAATATATTTGTTTCCTTTCTCAAAGTCTCCCTGCCATCTTCATTCTCACATCTCTTCTGTGAACCTGCAAGAAATTTCCTTTATGAATCTTTCACCCACTAACCTTCTATGACCATCTATTCCATGGAGCGCAGGAGGATGAGGGGAGATCTTACAGAGGTATACAAAATCATGAGAGGAATAGATCGTGTAGATGCACAGTCTTTTGCCCAGAGTAGGAGAATCGTGGACCAGAGGGTTCAAGTTCAAGGTGAAGGGGAAACAATTTAATATGAATCTGAGAGGTAGCTTTTTCACACAAAGGGTGGTGGGTGTATGGAACAAGCTGCCAGAGGAGGTACTTGAGGCAGGGACTATCCCATTGTTTAAGAAACAATTAGATAGGTACATGGATAGGACAGGCTTGGAGGGATATGCACCAAGCGCGACTAATGTAGCTGGGACATTGTTGGCTGTTGTGGGTGAGTTGGGCCGAAGGGCCTGTTTCCACACCGTATCACTCTATGACTCTATGACCATTGAAAGTAGATGGAGCATTTGGAATTGTTGTTGCATTGAGAGTCTTGATCCATCCTTTGGGATTCCATCAAAGCCCTGTGTAAGTGATGAAAGGAATATCCCACCTCACAAGTTATTCACCAGGCCATACCATCCTTCATCGCTTGCCTTCTCTGTGAAAGCCTGTACTTCTCACATTGAACTCATCAGCCTCATCAGAATCCACAAAACTGATTGGAAGTAAGGCGTCCCAAGTGTCTGCCCAAGAAGAAAGTGGAGATTGCATTGACTGCTGCATCCATCATCCTCTTTGTTGATAATTAATCACTTCAGTTCCTCGGAGTTCTTCCTCCACATGTTCAATGGGGCTAGTTTTGACTTTAAACAACCTAGGCATCTTAATGTAATGCATACTGACTGGAACAGCCCTGCGTCAACTTTGCTGAAGAAGATAGCATTAGCATGCACGATCTATAGACTAAGCAGTGTCATTTACAAATCTCTGAAGTTGGAATGAATGAGAACTGGGTGACACATGAGACATTCAAATTGATAAACTATTTTTCGTGACAAGTGAGCCTACAGAAATATCTTATCAATGCTTAATATGAAAGATGCGGATCTTAGTAACCTGACTTCATTCCCTAACTTTCCCTCGAGTAATGCTTTTCTTTTTGATTGTCTGCACATTAAACTGTTTTGTAGTGTTTAATTACACTGTTCATTAAACAGTCCTCCAGTGTAGGCATCGATGGCACTTTTTATTTCTGAATGTTCATGCTCACAAGTAGGTCAACAGCCTCGCGACATGGTGGGTTTGGATTTCTTTTTTATTAGTGTGACAATTTCATGCGATGCTTTTAAAAAATAATATTGGGAAAAAACTTCAAAGAAGCACATTAGAATCTCAAGAGCTCAACATCACAGTCTGTACTTAATCAAATCCTTTGTGGCAAAAAAAAGATCAAAAGGTTCCAAAACCCTTAATTTCAGGAAATAAATATCAATCAACCTGGGGCAACTACCTGGGGCATTTTCTACTCATGATTTTGCCTAGGGCTGATCTTTTTCCTTTCCTGATGTTGTATCCAAAGATAAATATGCTGCTCAGACAAGCGAACATAATCTTTAACTCAATGTCAAGGGTGACATCTCATGATGGATTCTTGTTGATGGTGGTGGAAACTGCAAGAGATGATTCTCAGAGTGTGAAGCCTGGTGAGGTGGATGCTGAAGAACATGGGATCTTGGTCCATGCTCTGTCTGAGGGAAAGGGTGAGAGCAGAAATGCAGGAAATAGATGAGGAGAAATCACAAGCTCTCTTAACTATGGTAGAGGAGAAGACATGGTTTCAGAAAGAGGAAGCCTCCTCAAAAACATCTAACTGGAAAGTTTCATTCTAGGAGTAATACACAGAATTGGAGGAACTCAAAGAATGGAAGGAAGTCCTAATGGGAGGCAGGCTGGTACGAAAGGTAGTTGAGATAGTTGTGGAGGATCAGACTACACTCATCCTGAAGAGAGCAAGGATAGACCTGCCCTGGTCTGAATCTTTCGCCCACCAGCCCCTGCATTCAACAGATCATGATTTGCAATTTCAACCATCTCTAACAGAATTCCAACTCCAGACACATTTTCCCCATGTATTTCAGCATTCAGAAGGGGCCATTCACTCTGTAACTCACTTTTCCACTTTCTGTCTGCACCAGTCACTCCCCTCTTGTAGGGGATGCAACACATTCCCTTTTATCTCTTTCCTTCCCACCATCCTGATAAGGCAGTGATTCATTTGCACTTCTGATCTAGTGCTCGCAATGTGGCCTTCTCTGCATGGGAGAAACCAAGTGCAGTTTAAGTGACTGCTTTATCTCCTGTCTACATAAATAACCTTATTTTCAGGAAACGCTAACCCAAACCCTACCTTCCTGTTGCCCACAATTGTAATCCTTCATCCCGTTTCCATTCTGGCTTGTCTTTTTTTTTGGACTTCTGCACTGTTATGATGAGCCAGTAGGCATAAAATGCTGGAGTAACTCAGCAGGACAAGCAGCATCTCTCGAGAGAAGGAATGGGTGACATTTAGGGTTGAGACCCTTCTTTAGACTAATGTTATGGGAGTGGGTGGCAAAGAAGCTCTGTACCGCCCATGCCCCTGACATTAGTCTGAAGATGGGTCTTGACCTGAAACGTCGCCCATTCCTCCTCTCCTGAGATGCTGCCTGTCCCGCTGAGTTACTTCAGCATTTTGTGTCTACCTTCAATTTAGACCAGCATCTGCAGTTCTTTCCTACACATGATAAGACAAATAGAAGCTTAAGGAACAGCTTTTGTTTGGGTACATTGTAAACGGCTGAACTAATTTCTACAATTTCTGGTAAGTCGCTCTCTCTTTCTGAACCATGTTGCATTTTATTCTTGCATTAGTGTAGCAAATTATTTATTCAGCAAAAAAAGGAAGTTACTGTTTCTTCCAGGTTGTTGGGAAAGAATATTTCTTAAAACCACTTCCCCACCGTTAAACTGAGTCACACAGCAAAGAGGATCTGAATTTGACCTGAGGTGTCCAATGAATTTACATATGGAGACATTCACAAGTTATAAAGATAAAAGGAAATCTTAAATCTGCAGACACTGGACATCTGAAATAAAAACAGAAATTACTCAACAAGTTAAGCGGGATTTGTAGAAAGAGAAATTGAGTTTAATTTTCAAGTTGAAGACTCTTTGAGAGAATTAAGATAGAAAACAAGTTAATTTAAAGTTGCAGAGAGGATGAGGTAAGGGTGGATTGAACAAACAGAATATCCCGATGGGGTGAGGCCAGATTGCTCTGCGGGAGTTGTAGTGTCATTGGTTGATGAGATAGAGAGAGGAAATGTGTAACGACAGCTATGTGTTGAGGGCAGTTGGTGAGTGGAAAGTACAAGCAAAGGAACAGGACAATAAGTGGAATACACGGCTATAGACCAAGCAATCAACGCAAGCCTACATCTTCCTACAATTCTCAGTTGTGCTGATGGCACAAGTGGTGGAAGTAGAATTTTCCCATGTTAGATATCATTATTGCCAGGCATTTGTGTGGCGCAAATTTTACTTGCCACCAATCAGGCCAGACCTGGATATTGTCTGCATTTGGTTGTGGACTGCTTCATTACGTGAGGAGTTGCGAATGATGCTGAACAATCATCAACCAGCAAACATCCCTACTTCAGACCCTATGATTGAAAGACGGATGGTGATGAAGCCACTGAAGATGGTTGAGTTCAGTACACATTGTTTTCCTTTCCACAGATGCTTCCTGATTTGCTGATTACCAGCTTTTACTTACAGGTTGCAATTTACCTGTCTAATGAAACATTATGCAAATTAAAATACATGTAGAATTAGCTGGGGAATCACTTAGCAGTGAAGTTTACCATTATAAACAGATTCAAATAGGTTTAAAATTTAAGAATGAGTCCTGTGGTAAGATGCTTAAAGGATTTTCAATGTTAAAATGTAAAATTTAATTTCAAACGATTTTCTTACATTTCCTTTTTAACAGCTAATCTTTTTCCATCCTAATCTGATAAAAGCAGACTTTTAACTGGATTAACTTCTCACTGTTTTATAGTTGTCCATTTGTGGAATTAAGGGGTCAAAGGCAAGGGTGGTATTTATGTCCTATCCCTAATTGCCCAATCAGAATGTGTTGGAGAGCTGCTTTCTTGAACTGCTGTCTGAATTGTGGTGAATCTACTCGCACATAATATTTTGACTTTGCGGTGATTTTTATCAAAGTCAGAATGGTATATGGATGGAATCTTGTAGGTGGTGGTATTTTCACTTGGCTGTCGCGTTCATCCTCCTGAAAGGTAAAGGTTGCAAACTTGAGAACTTTTTTGTAAAGAAACTTGGTTAGTTCTTGTGTGCCACAACCTTTAGGCAGTACATGCTGCAGGCAAAGTGTCCCATTGGTGGAGAGAGGTAATCTTTAAGATAGTGTGGATCAAATGAGCTGTTATGTCCTGGATGATGTTGGGATTTTTGCCAACCAGATATTCTATTTGTCTTCTGTAAATGGTGGGAAGGCTTTGGGGAATCTGGCAGGAGGTCGTTTCTTACAGAATACTTAGTCTTTGAACTCTTCTTGTAGCTACAGTGTTCATCAGATGCTCCAGTCATGATTTTCTGCTAAGCAGTGACACCCAGGATGTTTATGGTGATGATTCGGCAAACATAATCTTGCCAGCAGGTTTAGTGCAGCTTTAATTTATTTAAGAAGGTCATTGCCAGACGTGTGGTGTGAATGTTAGTTCCTGTTACCATCCCAGGTGTAAATGTTGCCCAGAATCTGCTGCAAGCCATAAATGACTGCTTTATTATCCGAGGAGCTACAAATGGAACAGAACGCTGTGCAATTATTTGACATACCAGTTTTCATAGCAAGTTGAAGGGAAGGTCATTGATGAAGCATTTGAAAGTATTCACTCAGGACCATAGCATGAGGACCTTCTGCAGCCACATTCTAGAGCTGAGATGACCAGGCAACAACTGCGACCATCTCTTTCAAGTTGAGTGTGATTATTTGCAGAGGAAAGATCTACCTACAATTCACATTTTCTGACAGAGCTCCTTAATGATCGAAAACTGATTTGATATTAAAGGAAGCTAACCTCACCCTACCTCTGACATTCCGCTTATCTGTTTTGTTTGGGCCAAGACCATAACAAAACCTGGTCTTAAGTGGAGTCGGCAAAAATCAAACTCAGCTGGGACTTGTTCAGTTAGGCAGCGTGATCAACATGAATGGGTTGGACCAAAGGGCCGGTTTCCGTGCTGTATAACTTGATGACTCTAAATGCAACTACATAATGTGATGGTTATACTTTTTTTTTAATCATGTGAACGGTTTGGCCACCACACCCTAAGAAGCAGGGACTGACCTTTGAGTGACTGTAGCAGAGATATACCAGAATTAAACTGAAAATCCAAGGATAAACAAGCTAGGACATGAAGGCTTAAACTGTTTGATCAATACATCCAAGACAAAAAGAGGAACCAAAGGGATGGATGAGGACTAATTCTTTATGCTTCTTGAAGAGTTTGATATCGCAGGACTTTATTTTAAAAATTAGAGTCTGGTTTATGTGGAAGGTTTGGGTAAATGTCCGAATATAAATGTTGATATATTATTTTTAGAGCTTTTTTTACTGCAGAAGACAATGATTTGAGTTTGAATACTAAAATGTTGCACCTGAGATTGCCTTTTTCTTGACCTTATCCCCATTTACATTTTCTTGAGAATCAAAGGTTTTATGGGATAGTGAAAAATGGCGGATGGGTGGAATTAGGACAAGATATTCATCTCAGGTTTAAAATTAAAATTTTATTTTATTTTAACAGCCTATTCATCTTAGGTTTAAAATTAAAAACCTATCCAACCTTACCTGACCTCAATTAATCTAAACCTAATCCGAGTTCCTGGTCTCTTATTTATTTTTCCTTATCTGTCTCAACCCGTCCAAAGTTATTTGCAGGGTATCCTGCTCAGCGACCCAAGGAAGACATCGCACGTCTGGGTGAAATCTTTTATCAACCAATTTCCCCTTACCTCCACCCGACTCTCAACCATTTGGAGAATGGCACAGAGGGACATTGGAACCGATGGAACCTGAAGCTGATATTCAGGAATGTATTTCTACTCCTGGCTCCACTCCTGGCCAATGTTCCCCATCTACTCCGCTGTAGAATATTGCATTCTATCACTTAAAATAACCCTCTTACCTCAGGTCAAATCCCGTCCTCCGCTGCGTTAACATGTTTACCTCCCATTGATACTGAGTCCGGAGACAGGCCAGCATGGCATCACCCAACCGGAACACAAATGTATTGCAGAATATAGATCTGAGTGAAGCAAAATGCAACAGACACAGTGGGGTATTAAGAAGGAGTCTGAAGAAGGGTCCCGACCCGAAATGTCACCTATCCATGTTCTCCAGAGATGCTGCCTGAGTTACGCCAGCACTTTGTGTTTTTGCTCTAGATTCCAGCATCTGCACTTTCTTCTGTCTACATAAAGTGGCAGCCCTTTGGAGTGGGGTTCCACCTGGATCTCATTAAACAGCCATGTGGGGAAAAAGCCACATACTGTTTTAGTTTTCCAATCTGAAATCTTCCAACAGGTTTGATTAAGTGATGTAAGTCTTTGTGAACATCCATCAGCAATATATCATATGCATTTTATTTTAAGGATTTTTTTGACAGCTGAATACTAAAATCAACCATGTTTCATTTTAACATTTGTCAGTTCAGTAAGAAAATAGTTATGCAACATAATTGACACATTGTTGAAAATCTGATACTCCATTTGATTGATGGATAGTGTCTTTAACTATAGTGTTTCAAATGCTTCGCAAATTACCATCCCAATGAACAGTGGGTAAACACATGACATGACATGGATCATTAATTAAATCGGACTTGAAGACTTCAATTTTATTTACAAAGTGTTGGTCATTGCAACTGCACTTTTTTTCTGTTTTTTTTTTCCAGAATGCTGTCTGGACCAGGTGGTATTGCCCACAAGGAGAGGTTAAACAAACTTTGGTTGTTTTCTCTGTTAAGCCAGAGATTGAGGGCAGACCTGATAAAATTATGAGAGACAATCAAAAGCTTTTTCTCGGAGTGGAAATGTCAAAGACTAGAGGGTATAGCTTTAAGGTTGGAGAGGTAATGTTTAAAAGAGATGAAGTTAGAACGGTTTTTATACAGAGGGTAGTGGGTGCCTGGATTGTGCTGCCAGGGATGAAGGTAGAGGCAGATATGATCATGACTTTTAAATGGGCACATGGTTATGCGGAGAATGGAGGGATGTGGGATATGTACAGGCAGATGAGATTAGCTTATCATGGCATCACGTTTGGCATAGACATTGTGGGAAGAAGGTTCTGTTCTTGTACTGTTCTATGTGCAGTGTAGCTTAGCATTTTAGTCCTGATTTTTGTCTTCCTGCACATGACATGAATGTGGCATGACGCAGTTTTAAATATGAACCGGTTACTTACCTCCCTGTTTTGCTCTGCATCGCTGCTCGCTGCCCATTCATTAACATAGTTTCAGAAGAAGTGTCCATGAAGAAGGGAAGATCCAGTCATTTGGACCTCAACCCGATGTTAACACTGGACTACCCAAGTCATGTGCAGAACTGAAAGTGTTGGGCAGATCTCTCCAAGGAATGACCTGGCAAGATATTTCCGTTTGACGTCCAGCTTCCTCAGTCTTTTCCCTTCCCTAATCATGTCTTGTAATTTCTCCATTGTTGTATATCCCCGTGTTGTTCCTTCTTCAGCCTTTTGAATAGTCCTTCCTTATGCTAGGGTTCTGTCCAATTCATCCCTACCTCATTGCGGACATTGGACTTGGTCTGTGGAACTGATGCGCTACAATGCTGAGAACTATATTCTGCGCTCTGTATCGTCCCCTTTGCTCTTTCTATTGCACTTGACCTTGGCTTGATTGTATTTCGATATTGTATTATCTGATCTGATTGGATAGAATGCAAAACAAAATGTTTCACTCACCTTGGTACACGCGACAATAATACATTTAGGCCTAAACCACGCTCACACACTGAGATTAGAGAAAAGACATAGCCCCTTGCTGTTCCTATTCCTTATTTGCAATATATAAGCTACAGCTGCTAATCCCTTTTTTGTCCCATTTGTTGCAAAATTATCTGGAAATGCTGGTTTGAAAAAAGACACCACCTCCCCTGTGACACTTTTTTTTACCGTGAGCACGATGCATTTAGCTTCCTAATTTCTAAACGGATTAATGTTACACAACTCACTAAGCATGCTTCACTGGGTGTATCAAATGGTACACCTTATTTTAAAAACATGCATTAACTCACTTAATAAAGTGGATGGAGGCAAAAACACAGCATAGCACGACCATAGATATTGGTACAACTCAGGGGGAGGTGTGGGGGAGGAGTTGGAGTACTTAAGTAGGGACCAAATGAGCATGAAATAGATTGGGTGAGTGGGTAATGTTTAAATTTGATGATTCAGCTGTCAGTGCAAATTTAAATTTATCCACTTTGCCTCTTAAGAGGTTTTGGATCAACTGATGTTCATTGCTGGTGGCTGATTTATTTTAGAGAAAGCATTGCCTAGCGTGGAAGGGGCTAAACCTTGTTTCAATGCCCTTGAGGACAGAAAATGTCTGCTGGCATTGCCGCCATGTTCTCCAAATATGTCTTGGAGGCTTCAGAGGAGGGTTTATTTATTTCCATCAGTTGGACGAATGGTGTCTTATTTTAGTTTTTAGTTTTAGAGATACAACAAGGAAACAGGCCCTACGGTTCACTGAGCCCATGCCGACCAATGATTACCCATTCATACTAGTTCTATCCTACACACTAGGGACAATTTATAGAAGCCAATTAGCTACAAACCTGTGTGTCTTTGGAATGTGGGAAGAAACTGGTGTGCCCACTGCAGCATTGATTCATGAGGTTAATTCCCGGGATGGTGGGACTGTCATATGTTGAAAGAATGGACCGACTGGGCTTGTATTCTCTGGAATTTAGATGGATGAGAGGGGATCTTATTGAAATTAAGATTATTAAGGGATTGGACATGCTGGAGGCAGGAAACATGTTCCCGATGTTGGGGGAGTCCAGAACCAGGGGCACAGTTTAAGAATAAGGGAACGGAGATGAGGAAAAACGTTTTCACCCAGAGAGTTGTGAATCTGTGGAATTCTCTGGCTCAGAAGGCAGTGGGGGCCAATTCTCTGAATGCTTTCAAGAGAGAGTTAGATAAAGCTCTTAAAGATAGCGGTGTCAAAGGATATGGGGAGAAGCAAGGAACGGGGCACTGATAGTGGATGATTGGCCATGATCAAAGTGAATGGCGGTGCTGGTTCGAAGGGCCGAATGGCTCACTCCTGCACCTATTGTTTATAGTCTATTGTCTAAAACCCATGCGGTCACAGGAAGGAAGTACAAACACTGTACCGACAGCGCAAATAGTCAGGATCGAACCTGGGTCTCTGGCACTGTAAGGCAGCAACTCTACCGCTGTGCCTCTGTGCTGCCCTAAAATTCACTGTGCTGCCCCAAAAGTCCTTCCAAACTTACAGACCATAGCCTTAGGAGGCAGATTCTATCAATATTCCTGCCATGTCCTTGTATCAGGGATCTCATTGACCTGAGCCATGCTGCTATGGTAAGGCTTCCATTCACAATTTTATTTTCATCATCAACAAAACGCTGATGAAAGCCTCAGCACCCGTCACTTACCCTATCCTAATGTTGGAGTACCATCACTGGTCCAGATTCTGCTGCCACATCCAGATTCAGTCACATTGCCCTCATTTATACATTGCATCACACACAGCTGCTGCCCTCTCAAATCCTTGGATCTTTGAACATGAATGTTCATTACTGTCTGCATTCACCCCATCAATTCCGCTCATGTTGGACCAAATAGTCTCCTTCCAATTCTGTGACATAAGAGGCGATGATATTCCCATGGGGTGGGGTGGGGTGGGGTGGGGGGGGGGGGGAGTAAATAGAAGGATGTGGGGTTCAGCACATCACTCAATAATGTATCGCCTTGCCTCTCCTAGAGCAAATCAGCACATGCTAGGGAGAAGGTCCACATGGTGGTGGGGGCTCCATTCACTTCAGAGTCTAAGCAGTCGAGGATATCACTATGCATATATGAACAGAGGAAGTGTGCAGGATATAACAGATGGTGATGTGGGAGAAAATATTGCACAAGGTGTGTGGACCTAAAAATATCCAAATCCCAATATTTAACTATTACTCTCAGTCAACATACTGTATGTTCAAGCAATGGTTTCTGCACATTTTGAGAGCATATCAGACTAAGTTGCAAGGAATCTATTGTACATTAATTCCAATTAGTCCTTTCCCATTATAACCTCTTCACCCCACATCCTTCTATTTACTCCCCCCCCCCCCACCCCATGGGAATATCATCGCCTCTTATGTCACATAATTGGAAGGAGACTACTTGGCCAACATGAGCGGAATTGATGGGGTGAATGCAGAGAGTCTTTTACCCAAGGTAGGGAACTGGAGGACATAGGTTTAAGGTGAGAGGGGAAAGATTTAATATGTAGCTAAGGGGCAATTTTTTCACTCGCTGGATGACAGGTATATGAATTAAGCTGCCAGTTGAGGTAGTTGAGGCAGGTACAATAACAACACTTGAAAGACACTTGGACAGGTACATGGTTAGGTTCATAGAGATATGGACCAAATGTGAGTACGTGGGACTAGGTTACATGGGACACCTTGGTCAGCATGGACAATTTGGGCTGAAGGACCTGTCTCTGTGCTGTATATCCTACCGACACAAAATAACAATTTATCTGTTCACATTCCACCCCAATCTCACCCCAAAGCCCTGCATATTCTTTCCATTCAATTTCCAATTTCCTTTTGAATTCTAAAGCTGAATCGTCCTTTATTACTACCCCTGCCAGTGCATACCAAGACCTGACCATTTGTTGTGAAAAGCAAATCTTCATGCTATTTTCAATATTTTTTCCAGACACCTCATTCCGTCCCCCTAATTCGTGACTCCTCCATCAATGAAATCAGTTCTCTATCTACGTAGGATAGATGTCTATGTAAGATTTGAACCCAAGAAAAACCCAAAAAACTGGAGTAACTCAGCGGGTCAGGCAGCATCTCTGCAGAATAGGTGATGTTTCAGGTCGAGAACCTTCAGTCTGAGGAAGGGTCCCCTAAAACGTCACCTATTATTTTTCTCCATAGATGCTGTCTGACCCGCAGAGTTATTCCAGCTTTTTGTGTTCTCTGTCTATGCTATCTCTACTATTCATGATATTGAAAACCTCCATGAAATCTTCTTACAAACTCCCCTGTTGCACAAAGAACAATTCCAGTTTCTTCAGTCTATCTGTGCAACAAAAATATCTCCTCCCTCGAATTTATTGGCACACCGTTTCTGAAAACTTTTGATTTTTACTCACATACGGTATCTAGATTCGAACTCGAGCTGTATTTGAACTATTTGTTTGTAGAAGTTCATTATGACTCCTTGCTGTTGCATCCTATTTATAAACCACATGATGTATCTGATTTTTAAACCACTTTTCAACCTGACCAGCCACTTAAAAAAAAATATCCTTTTGACACTCCTGGTCTCTGTTCAGGATTCTTTCTCGGAATCAGGCCCTTTAGTTTATATTGCCAATTATTCTTCATGCCAAAATGTCACCTTTCCCTTCATCAAATTGAATCTGCCATGTTTCCACCTTTCTCCCATCCTATCTATATATTCAAGGTCAATTACTATTCCCACTGTTTATTAGTTTACAGTGCAGAAACAGGCCCTTCGGCCCACTGAGTCTGCGCCGATCAGCGATCCCCGCACATTAACACTATCTTACACACCCGAGGGACAATTTATAAATATACCAAGCCAATTAACCTACAAACCTGCATGTCTTTGGAGTGTGGGAGGAAGCCGAAGATCTCGGAGAAAACCCACGTGGTCACGGGGAGAACGTACAAACTCCGTACAGACAGCGCCCTTCGTTGGGTTCGAAACCGGCGTCTCTGGCGCTGTAAAGCAGCCACTCCACCGTGCCGCCCACTGCCAAGTTTTCTGTTATGGTAAAATTTAGAAATTCTGTTTCTGTACGTTAATTCCAAATCATTAAAATATATTGAGAAGGGTGATGATCCCAGTACCATTCACCATTGTAAACTTCCCCCTTGATCTGAACAACATCTTTCTCAATTACTCTCTGTTTCTATTCCTTAGCCAAGGCATGTTACAGCAGCCCCAGTTCTAGACATGTTGCAGCAGCCTCTGTTATTCCTTGACTTTTAGTCTTATTCACAAGCCCATTATGTGATACATTATCCAAAGTATTTGGTAGTCCACTGCTTGCCTTCATAAACAACTTGAATAATTCATTGAACAAAATCTCTTATCTGATTAACAGTATTTTTTTCAACCTCTTTTCCTTCCCTTTTTCCAAATACGACATGGCCTGAAACTTTTGACTACTAATCTCCAGCCCAGATGGATTTATGTTTCTATTGCTTCATTATATCTTCTGATCACAGCCTCCAATTTCCAGATTACATAGCCAGTTTAAGATATTTTTATTTATAATTAATTCTTTATTTTTTTAACAATGATTATATTATTATTTTCTCTAATCTATTTGTTCTCTGTGCACTTGTTATCTTTATCTCATATTAGATTCTTTATTTTCATTCCTTCTTTTCTTATCACTAGATGACATATTCACCAACATTTTCCATCTTCTCTTACCCTTCTTTAGATAAAGGTACTTTATACTGTTGACAAGTGCAGATATGAAGAGATCCGGAACGGCGAGGTGAGCCGTGCCAACAATGTCTCAACCCCACGGGAGTGCGGGTAGCGGGCGGCCGTCTAAGTTCATCAACTGAGTCGTTGGTTGTTAAACCAACGACCACAGACTTGGTGTCAGAGAACACTGTGCTTATGCCGGAGGGGCGTAAGGCTACCCAAAAGTCTGTCCGGCCGATAGACTCAGACGAGTCCAGCCGAGAGGGTTCGACCCTAGAAATGGATACCGCAGAACGGGTATCCAGGATGGAGCTCCTGTTGTAGAGGATGCTCCATCCAGAGCGCCGGCCTCTCCAAGAGCCCGCGCCAGCAGCACCTGCCGGGCTGACAACTGTTTTCCTCCAGGACGAGGAAAGTATACCGGGTCAGATGGAATCTGACGCTGATTCACAGGGGTCAGCAATAGAGGCTGCCCCACGGGATCAGCTGCAAGCGCCAGAGGTCCCATTCCTGGCGGCCAGGTTTGCCGTCCCTACAGACTCTGGCGAGCCACTTGGAGAGGAGCTGGCTGCCAGCATAAATTACATGGCCTCCCACCAGCTCCAGGAGCTGGTGGCTATGGACACTACTGCCAAAAAGTATGAGGCCCCCGAGAACTGTATCCTGCTGAAGGTGCCGACAGTCAATTATGCCATTTGAGCGCAGGAGATTAAACTGCAGCGGGTGCTCAAGCTCTTCGCGTCTGGAATAACGGCTTTTGGTCGGTCGGTGGATGGTGGGCTCCTGACTGAAGTTCAGCAGGATGCCCTGGCTCTTATGTGCAATGTGCACTTTGAGATTAATTGTCTCAGAAAGAGTGCCATCCGTCCCACCATTAATCCCAGGTTTGCTGCCTTATGCAAGCCTAGCACCGTCCAGCCACCGAATCTGTTATTTGGAGAAGACCTGGCCAAAAGGGTAAAGGAGCTGGACGATGAAGCCAAGACCGTCGGGCTTATCAAGGCGCCAGTAACCAACAGAACTCTCCGACGGTAATACCCCTATAAGCGGTTTGCAGAAACCGGGGATGGGCAAGGACCAAGCCGACCATTTAATGCCCGCAACTGGCGCTTCCCAGCAGGAGCAAGGGGAAACATGCCTTTACAACCCAGGACCAGGCAAAGAGCGCCGGTAACCATGGAGGTAGGTGGGTCTGGCTCCTGTCGAAACATATTGCGAGAGAATTGCCTCCCAGCTGGAGGGAGGTTACGCAGCTTTCTGGGAGAATGTTGTAAAATAACCTCAAATGTGTTTATACTGCAGAGTATTCATGGGTTTAAAATTGAATTTATTCCTACCCTGTGTCCACCCACCCAGCACAAACCGAAACGGGCACTCATCTTCTCACAAACAGAGAATTTGGTGATACAAGCTGAAATAGCAAAACTATGCCTCAAGGGAGTAATTGAGAAAACAGTATATCAGACCCATCAATTCATGTCTAATGTGTTCCCTAGACCAAAGAAGGATGGTGGGTGTGGAATGATATTGGATTTAACAGGACTTAATCCGTTCGTGCAGTATCAACATTTTAAAATGGAAACGTTTGTTACTGCCAAGCAACTGCTTTCCAGGGGGTGTTATATGGCATGTATAGATCTCCAAGATGCGTATTATTCAGTGCCTGTTCATAAAGACTATCGCAGATATTTGAAATTTAACTGGATGGGACAATTGTGGCAGTTTCGAGCTCTACCTAATGGGTTAACCTCAGCCCTTCGCCTATTTACTAAATTGCTAAAACAAGTACTTGGGTTATTACGATCACAAGGCCATATAATCATGGCCTATTTAGATGCTATTCTAATCATTGGAA
Organism: Okamejei kenojei; assembly: GCA_035221665.1. NCBI lineage: Eukaryota > Metazoa > Chordata > Chondrichthyes > Rajiformes > Rajidae > Okamejei > Okamejei kenojei. Next base: position 7,840,761 of record CM069147.1, on the reverse strand, counting down.
ACACCTTTGACGAAGCTGAATTATCAGTCTCAGCTGTTCAATTCATGGTGCAGAGGCTAGGTTTCATTGTCCACCCAGTTAAATTGAAATTGGTGCCTGTTAACATAATTGACTATCTGGGTTTCACAGTTGATTCCAATCACATGTCTGTAATTCTGCCCCAGGGCAAGAGAGTAGATTTAATTGAAGGCTGTATCAACCTCTTAAAGGGAAAATCACCTTCAATTAACCAGGTTGCGAGCTTAATTGGTAAATTGGTAGCAGCCTTTCCAGCAGCCCAATATGGACCTTTGCATTATCAGCATTTACAGAGAACAAAGATACAGGCACTGAGAATACATGCAAACCATTACAATCGGCCCATGCACTTACCATCTGAAGCCATCGCAGAGATACAGTGGTGGATTAGAAACATATTAAATTGTTATGGCACAATTTTGACAAAAGCACCATCACTTATTTTACAGACTGATGTCAGTGCCCTAGGTTGGGGTGCTACTGATACCAGATCTAGTTGTGGAGGCAGATGAGATATGCATGAGGCACAGATTCTCCAATCACATGGAATTAATTATTTAGAACTGTTAGGAGCATTCTATGGGCTCAAAGCTTATTGTACCACTAAGCATCACTTACATGTTCAGTTGCAGATTGACAACACCACGGCAGTGGCGTATGTCAATCATATGGGTGGAATCAAGTCGAAATCATGTGATGGATTGGCTAACACTATTTGGCACTGGTGCATAAAAAAGAATATTTGCATTTCAGCTGTCTACTTGCCAGGCAGACTCAATATGGTGGCAGACACCAGGTCACGCAAATTCAACGACAACACCGAGTGGATGTTGAATCGTGAAGTATTTGATGAAATTGTCCTTCGGTATGGGATGCCAGATATCGATTTGTTTGCATCCAGACTTAATCACCAGGTACCAAAGTACGTTTCACGGGAACCAGACCCAGGGGCAGTGGCGGTGAATGCATTCTCACTGCACTGGGGCGGAATGTTTTTATATGTTTTTCCACCCTTCTGCCTCATCAGCCGGTGCCTGACTAAGATCAAGCAGGACAGGGGTTCTGGTAGTGCCCGACTGGCCTACACAGCATGGTTCCCGCTCATTTCGTAAATAACCACGCACCCTATTGTGCTGGTTCCAAAACGTGTAAATGTATTGGTGCACCCTGTGACTGGGGACCCACACCCATTGAATGATCGTGTAAATTTGTTGATTTGCAGATTTTAAAAAGGCCGTACCTGGGTCTCGGACTGTCCAATCAGACTGTAGATACCATCGCATCATCCTGGAGGGATAGCACAAAAAGGCAATACCTCTCCCATATCAGGAAATGGGAAGAATTTTGCTTATATGGGAACATCACATCACACGGCTTCCATCCCAGATGTGCTCGAATTCCTACCCCACTTACACTCCAATGAAGGGTTGAGTTACATTGCCATCAACAGTGCCAGGAGTGCCCTGTCAGCGTACTTGTGCCGAGGGTCAGATCTCCAGCCTTTAGGGTCCCACCCGTTAATATCAAGATTTATGAAGGGTGCGTTTATTTCCAATCCTCCTAGGCCTAGGTTCTCTCAAATCTGGGATGTGAGTATGGTACTCACAGTGCTCCGTCAATGGGGAACAGCCACATCATTGTCCTTACTAAGGATCACCCTCAAATTGGTCATGCTCATGGCGCTTACATCAGCGCAAAGGGTTCAGACTCTCCACAAACTGCATCTGGACAGGATGGTGTCATCACAAAATGACGTTACTTTTCACGTCTATGACTTACTCAAACAGAGCAGACCAGGGGCGTCAGGATTCAAGCTTGTATTGTCAGCTTATCCCGCAGATTCACGCCTGTGTGTCGTGGAGCATTTGAAGCATTATATTGACGTTACGAAGAGCCTCAGAAGGTTGTGCAGGTGTTAATACTCAAAACTATAAATCTCACTCCACCAGGGCAGCATCGATGTCAGTGGCGAGGGCAATGGACGTCCCTCTAGACCACATCCTCGCGGCTACAGGATGGTCAAATGAATCGACTTTTCAGAAGTTCTACAACAAGCTGTTTGCTGAATCCGGGGTGTTCACCCACTCTGTGTTAATCTTTGTTTCATAGCTTCTCCCTGGGAGAGTCACTATTGTATATATTTTTTGTTAATTGTGATTTAAAACATTAACATGTTAATCAGTATCATGAATCAATGTTGTTACTAATTCACTCCTCCTGAGTCAACTGCTTGCACTGTGATACGCCTGGAATCACAGACCTTTAAAGTCTTCACGGAATCACTCACGTGACTCCGAAGTAAAATAGTAAGATTAAACGAGAACTTACCAGTTTGAAGTTTGATCTTTATTTTATGAGGAGTTACAATGAGCGATTATGTGCCCACTGCTCCCAACCCTCATAGCATGAAGCTCATCTGGTAGTTCTAGAGTTATAATCTTACTATAATACTTCGAGTGGTGTTTTCTGTGATTTCACACCGCTGCTTTGAAGATTGACGCGCATGCCGACTGTCGGGGTTCTTCACGTAATCGCTCATCGTAACTCCTCATAAAATAAAGATCAAACTTCAAACTGGTAAGCTCGTTTAATCTTACTATCATCCTTTCCAATGGAACTACTCAACAGACTAGACACCACCTGGAGAGAAAATAATTGTGTTACTGTTTTAGTGCCTCGTTCTTGATGAGGTTCCGTTGAAGTTCTGAGCTTATAACCCAGTTCCTCCAGCAGAAGGTACAGAAGATTAAAGTGCACACCACCAGACTCAAGAACAGCCTCTGCCCATCTGTTATCAAGCTTCTGAATGGTTCTTCCATAAGCTGGAGTACCATTCAATTTACCTCTGCCCAATTGCGGACATCAGACTTTGTAGAATTGATGTGACATGTTGCATTACAATGCTGAGAACTCTATTCTGCACTCTGTATGTCCCCCTTTGCTCTATTTATTGTACTTGAGTTTGGCTTGATTGCATTTATGTATAGTATTTCTGATTTGATTGCATAACATGCAAAAAAAAATATTTACGCTGTACCTCGGTACACATGACAACAATAAACCTAAACTTAAACGTACTGGTAGAATGTACTGGGGGATCTTATAGAAACATATAAACTTAAAAAAAGGACTGGACAAGCTAGATGCAGGAAAAACGTTCCCAATGTTGCGCGAGTCCAGAACCAGGGGCCACAGTCTCAGAATGAAGGGGAGGCTGAGGTGAGAAAAAACTTTTTCACCCAGAGAGTTGTGAATTTGTGGAATTTCCTGCCACAGAGGGCAATGGAGGCCAAATCACTGGATGGATTTAAGAGAGAGTTATGGGGAGAAGGCAGGCACGGGTTATTGATTTGGGACAATCAGCCATGATCACAATAAATGGCGGTGCTGGCTCGAAGGGCCGAATGGCCTCCTCCCGCACCTATTTTCTATGTTTCTAAAAGTGAAGGTGATGCGATGGGGTTACTGTTACACTTGCAAACACGAACTCAGAAACTGGCAAACTGCGATCTTTAGATAGTAGGGTCTTTAGGCATTGAGAAAAGCAGGGGATGAGGATAAAGACTCTAGATATAACTCATAGACCAAATTCATATCCCTGCCCTAATATACAGGGCATAGGTAACAATCTGCGGCTTTGAAAAGATGACCATGAGCTCTGAAACCAAATAATTTTCATTAAAAGTTTCATCAGCACCGTGATGAAATATCAAGACAATAAAAAACACTAGAAATACTCAGCTGGGCACAACGTTTTATTTGACAGAGAAACAGAATTAATGTTTTAGGTCAGTAATCCTTCTACTGTATTGGAATAGTGAGAAAGCAAACAAATGTTCTGTTTCAGAAGGTGGAGAGAACAGAAGTGCAAGTGACTGAAAGTGAAACAATGCTTGCAGAGCTTCCCACGTTGGAGATAAATGATGAAATGAGAGACAAAAAGAAGAGTGAACAGAATAATTGGCTGGAACATGGAAGCTCCTGGAAATCTGAAGAAAAAGAAAATTCTACAAATACCCAGCAGATCGGACAGCAACGGTGGAGGGAGAAAATTAGACTCAATGCCTTAATGTTATAGATGGGTAAGCTTGCATTAGAACTGACCACTTCTGATTTTTTTTTAAAGCAAGAAAGGCTTGTTATCTGAAAGTGTTGAATTCAATACTGAGCCTCAATGGTCGCAATGTGCCTGAAGACAGTGAGACAATGTTACAGAGCTGGTGGTGGGCCAGAGCATTTTCTGCAAAGAGTAGGAGTAAACGGGTCCTTTTCACAATGGCAGGCAGTAACTAGTGGGGTACCGCAGGGCTCAGTGCTGGGACCCCCAGCTATTTACAATATATATTAATGATCTGGATGAGGGAATTGAAGGCAATATCTCCAAGTTTGCGGATGACACTAAGCTGGGGGGCAGTGTTCGCTGTGAGGAGGATGCTAGGAGACTGCAAGGTGACTTGGATAGGCTGGGTGAGTGGGCAAATGTTTGGCAGATGCAGTATAATGTGGATAAATGTGAGGTTATCCACTTTGGTGGCAAAAACAGGAAAGCAGACTATTATTTAAATGGTGGCCGATTAGGAAAAGGGGAGATGCAGCGAGACCTGGGTGTCATGGTACACCAGTCATTGAAAGTAGGCATGCAGGTGCAGCAGGCAGTGAAAAAAGCGAATGGTATGTTAGCTTTCATAGCAAAAGGATTTGAGTACAGGAGCAGGGAGGTTCTACTTCAGTTGTACAGGGTCTTGGTGAGACCACACCTGGAGTATTGCGTGCAGTTTTGGTCTCCAAATCTGAGGAAGGACATTATTGCCATAGAGGGAGTGCAGAGAAGGTTCACCAGACTGATTCCTGGGATGTCAGGACTGTCTTATGAAGAAAGACTGGATAGACTCGGTTTATACTCTCTGGAATTTAGGAGATTAAGAGGGGATCTTATAGAAACTTACAAAATTCTTAAGGGGTTGGACAGGCTAGATGCAGGAAGATTGTTCCCGATGTTGGGGAAGTCCAGGACAAGGGGTCACAGCTTGAGGATAAGGGGGAAATCCTTTAAGACCGAGATGAGAAAGACTTTTTTCACACAGAGAGTGGTGAGTCTCTGGAACTCTCTGCCACAGAGGGTAGTTGAGGCCAGTTCATTGGCTATATTTAAGAGTGAGTTTGGATGTGGCCCTTGTGGCTAAGGGGATCAGAGGGTATGGAGAGAAGGCAGGTACGGGATACTGAGTTGGATGATCAGCCATGATCATATTGAATGGCGGTGCAGGCTCGAAGGGCTGAATGGCCTACTCCTGCACCTAATTTCTATGTTTCTATGTTTCTATGTTTCTGTTTTTATTTCAAATGGCATAACCTGTACTTTTGGATTCTCTGGAAACTTGTTTCCACTAACTAAGAGAGACTGGCAGCAGATGCAATATTTTACAAAGATGTACACCCTGTGCTCGAGAAGGCTCCAACATCTTGCTCATCCTGAGAAAGTATTATGAAGGGGGGTTACACAAAAAGCTGGAGAAACTCAGCGGGTGCAGCAGCATCTAAGGAGCGAAGGAGATAGGCGACGTTTCGGGTCGAGACCCTTCTTCAGACATCTTCCGGCATCTGCAGTTTCTTCGTTAATCCAGCATCTGCAGTTTCTTCGTTCCTATCTCCTTCGCTCCTTAGATGCTGCTGCACCCGCTGAGTTTCTCCAGCTTTTTGTGTAACCCTCGATTCTCCAGCATCTGCAGTTTCTTCGTTAACAAAGTATTATGAAGTCTGCTGTCAATAAGTCAAAGTGGACTGCAATGGCTGCATTTGGTGCAATTTGCACTATGGCATGAGGAGGGTTTTAGATAGGCACATGGATATGCAGGACTGAAGGGATATGGATCATGACATGCAGGCAGAGGAAACGAGCTGAACGGCATCATTTTTAACATGACATGTTCTATATTCTATGGGTGACACCGAGGAAGTGGACACAAAGTGCTGGAGTAACTCAGCAGGTCAGGGAGCAACTCTGGAGAACATGGATAGGTGACATTTCGGCTCGAGACCATTCTTCAGACATTCAAGGAAGTGGAGTGTGCTTTGCCCGGGATTTGACCAAGGAGGATAGCCTATATTGCCCAACCAGGCAGGGCGACAGAGAGTGCAGACTGGACATTGTTACAGAATGAAGGCAATACATCAGCTGCCTGGAAACTTAATACCGACTTGCATAATTCATGACAAGTTGGACATTGAATGAATGACATTTTTTCCTATTGATATATACTACAATCTCTTTTATTGAATCATGCAATGTCGTGTGCAAAGTTGGCGATGGCCTATGTTTGTCGGAATCTTGCAATATGCTAATGAGACATAGGAGCAGACTTCCCATCGAATCTGCCCTGCCATTCGATCATAGTTGATCTATTTTACCCTCTCAACATTCTCTTGCCTTCTCCCCGTAACCCTTGATGCCCTTACTAATGAAGAACCTATCAATCTCCGCTTAAAAATTACTCAATGACCTGGCCTCCACCACAGTCTGTGGCAATGAATTCCACACATTTACCACCCTCTGGCTAAAGAAACTCCTCCTCATCTCCATTCTAAAGGTATGTCCTTTTATTCTGAGGTTGTGCCCTCTGTTCCTAGACTCTCCCGTTACCAGAAATATTCTCCCCACATCCACTCTATCTAGGTCTTTCATTATTTGGTTGGTTTCAATTAGATTGTTATTCTAGCAATTTCAGCAAAGCCCTGCGCCTGCTGTTCTGCTTTGCTTTAACGAAGATGATGAAATCATTGATCATTGATTACCCGGCAAATTCATGGTTACTTTATCTTTGAAAAAAAATAAGAAGAAAAGGTTAGATAGATGAAAGGCACGCCATGACAGCCCCTTCTCCTCCATCCCCCAAGCTATAAGACTCATCTGCAACAACACCAGCTATTGAATATCTGACCTGACCTAATGTCCTCTCTCTACTCACAGCTTTGTCCACCTGATGTGTCGACCCAAGCAGATTTCCTGCCCCCACCCAACCACCAAACAGCCCCCACTACAGAAACATGAACACGGATCCCGGTCCTAGAATAGCTTCTTCCCCACAGCCATCAGACTATTAAACTCAACTCAAACAAAATCTGAACTTTAGTTAGCCTACTGCATTTTATATGTTTATTTATGTGTGTATATATATATATATATATTCATATATATATATATATATATATATATTTATTTATGTGTGTATATATATATATATATATTCAGTGGTATATGGACACACTGATCTGTTCTGTATTATTTATGCCTGCAATATTCTGTTATGCTGAATGCAAAGCAAGAAATGTCATTTTCCTATCTGGGACACATGACAATAAACTCTCTTGAATCTTGAATCTTAACATCTACTCCGACTCTTCTGCACCCATGAGGGCACAATGGCGCAGCGATAGGGTTGCTGCCTTACAATGCCAGTGGCATGGGTTCAATCCTGACCGCGAGTGTTGTCTGTACGGACTTTGTACGTTCTCCCTGTGGGTTTTCTCCAGGTGCTCCAGTTTCCTCTCACGCTCCAAAGATGTACACGTTTGTAGGTTAATTGGCTTGTGTAAAATTGTAAAATATCCCTAGTGTGTAGGATAGTGCCTGTGTATGGGGTGATCGCTGGTCGGCTTGATCTTGTTTGTCCGAAGGGCCTGTTTCTGCGCTGTATCTCTAAAGTCTAAAATATAAAGCTCTAATCTCGCCCATTTATTCAACATAACAGGTTATATCCATCACCAATCCCATTCTCATAACCTCTATTAACTGATTGGATCTAACCGACCCTCACTTCCTATCCCAGATACCCCATCATCTCCCCAGGCTCTGTCCCTCACGATCCCTTACCACTCCCTATTCCAGTCCTGCACTTACCCGCGCCTCAAGAATTCTCAATTTCCTCGAAATGGGTCAGAGAATGGAAGTTCAATGGTCTACCACAAGAGAATTGTTTAGTCTCCAAAGAGGTACCTTATAATTTCCACGCTGTAAAGAAGGTACACGGACACCATTGGATCTTTACTACTTTAATAAACATACATTATTGCCCTAGCTGTACGTGGTCTGTCACGATCACTAGAGAGAGAGCTAGGGGTGTGAAGGTTACAATTATACTAACTGGTGGGGGAGTGGTTAGCATGGACATCGTCACTATCAATTAAAGGTGTATACACATATCATGTACATCCTTCCTCTACAAAAACAAACAGAGAGTGACAGGGCGACCACGTCTCATGCGCTAGGGTAAATGCAAACAGTAAGGCACGGGAATACAGAATCACATGTAATCGTCGTAATGGACTGGCGGCCTGACCAGGCGACCAGACTGGGTCCGAACCTCGCCATCACCTCCTTCCCCGACGGGAACAAGCGGGGACGACGCCGGGGCATGGTGGGGGCTACGGACAGGAGAACCCCTCGGCGACGAAGGCATCGGGGGGGATGGCGAAGAGGAGGGCGAGGAAGCCGGAGAAAGCGGGACCGCAGCCGGAAGACGGACAGGAGAAGGACGAGGGGGGGGACCCCAGAGGAACGGGCAGGGCACTAGGCCACGAAAGTGGCAGTGGGGGGGCATACGGAGCCGCTGGGGGAGGGAGAAACTCGTTCACGAGCCGGAGATGCTGGCGGGACCGGCGGTACACCTTGCCGTCGTGGTTGACAAGGTACGAACGAGGGGAGCCGGCAGAACTAACGACCACGGCCAGCTTGGAGCGGCCAGAAATGGACCTCATACGGACGACCTGGCCGGGGAGAAGAGGGCAGAGGACACAGCAGGACCTGTCGTGGGAACGCTTCTGTATACCGTGTTTATGGGCAATGCGTTTCCGGACCAAGGCAGATTTAAGGACAGAGGTAGACAGGGACTATTGAGACACCGGGACCGTGGGCCGCATGACACGGGACATGAGGCGCTGAGCCGGGGAACCCAGGGCATGGTCGCGGGAGATGTTGCGGAGGTTCAGCAGGGCCAGGTAGATGTCGGAGCGGGATAGGCGGCAACGTGCCAACAATCCTTTAGCACTGCGGACCGTGCGCTCGGCCAGTCCGTTGCTCTGCGGGTATTCCGGGCTGCTGGTGTAGTGACGAAAGTTCCATCGTTCTGCAAAAGCACGGAACTCGGCGCTGGTGAACTGGCTGCCGTTGTCCGACTGCAGGCTGACCGGGGACCCGAAGGTGGCAAAGTGGCGGCGTAGCTTCTCGATGACCGCGGAGGAAGAGAGGGAGTGGAGCTGGTCAACTTCAAACCAGCTGGAGTAAGAGTCGACAAGCACCAGGAAGTGCTTTCCGTGCCATTCGAAGATGTCGGTTGCCAGCGCAGACCAGGGCAGGTTAGCAGCTGGCTGCTGCAGGAGCGGCTGCCGCTGTTGCTGTGGAGCGAGGCTGTTACAGGTAGGGCACGCGGAGACCCTATCCCGGAAGTAGCGAGGCATGTCACGCCAGAAGAACTGACTCTGAGCGAAGGAAAGGGTCGCCTCGGCCCCGGGATGGCCACGATGAGCAGTTTCAAAGCATTATTCTTGGAGTGCTGCGGGTACCACCACCTTGTGCCCCTTCACAATCACACCATCGGTGGTCTGGCCAGCCCTGCTTGATGAGCGCGACCAGCTGTTGTAACGAAGCGTCAGCCGCCGTGTGCTTGGCCAGGGACTTCAACTGACTGGAGGGCACGAAGTTAACGTTTAGGACTATCAGATCGGACGCCTCCTATGGATGTCGGGTTGTGGAAGAGAGAGGCGCCCGAGACAGCGTGTCAGTAACAACCATGTCCTTGCCCTTGCGATAAACCACTGTGAAAGTGAAGCGTTGTAGCTGGAGCATCATGCGCTGGAGCCGGGAGGAGGCCACGTGTATCGGCTTGTTCAGGATGGTGACCAGAGGCTGGTGGTCCGTTTCAATAGTGAAGCAGGTGCCCAGGATATAGTCCTTGAATTTAGAGCAGGCACAGACAACCGCCAGCAGCTCTTTTTCAATCTGGGCATAGCTTTGTTCAGCGATCGTCATCGTGCGGGATGCGTAGGACACAGGCAGTTGCACCCCGTCATGGATCTGCAGGCAAGCGGCTCCGAGGCCAAACTTAGATGCATCACATGTGAGGACGATGGGGCACTGGAGTTCAAAGTACTTCAGCGTTGGCATGCTGATCAGCTTGGATTTGAGGGCGTCGAATGCTTTCTGGTGTTGCGGGAACCAGGCCCAGGCAGTGTCCTTTTTCAACAGGTCCCTCAGAGGGGCGCTCAGTTCACTCAGGTCGGGGATGAACTTTCCCAGGTAGTTGAACATGCCCAGGAAGCGCTGTAGGCCAGGCACGTCAGCAGGTGCAGGCATCTCAGATATTGCGGCCGTCTTCTGCGGGTCGGGCTTCAGCCCCGATGCTGTGAAGACATGCCCCACGTAGGTGACCTCAGGGACCCGGAACCGGCACTTCTTCGGGTTGAGCTTCAGGTTGACTTCTCGGGCCTGCTGCAGCACCTGGCGAAGGTGGCGGTCGTGCTCAGCGACATTCTTCCCGTAAACCAGGATGTTGTTGACAATGATGGCACACGGGAGCCCGGTAAACAGTTGTTCCATGGTCCTTTGGAACACCTCGCTGGCAGAGTTGATCCCAAACGGCATGCGGAGGAAGCGATACCTGCCGAAAGGCGTGCTGAAGGTCGTCAGTTGCGAGGATCGCTCATCCAGAGGTATCTACCAGAACGAACTCTTGGCATCAAGAACCGAGAACACAGTGGCAGGGCCGACCTGTGCAGCAACATTCTCCACCGTCCGCATAGGATAATGAGGGCACTTGATGGCCAAGTTCAAGTCCTTAGGGTTGATGCAGATCCGTAGTTCACTCTTATCCTTCTTCGCAGCGACAACCATAGTAGAGACCCACTGGGTGACGGCCGTTACTGGCTTCAGGATGCCCGTGGCCACCATCTTGCGAAGAGTAGACTCGACCTTGCCCCTCATGGCGAAGGATATACGGTGCGGAGGACGGACAACCGGCGTGATGTCGGGGTTGAGGGCAATCTTGTAGCTGCAGGGCAGCTTTCCCAGCTTCGAGTCAAAACAGTCTGGATATTCGGTCAGCGAAGAATTTTTGTAGAGGAAGGATGAAGGAGGTGATGGTGAGGTTCGGGCCCGCTCTGGTCGCCTGGTCAGGCCGCTGAGAAATGGTTGGGCTTGTTGCAGAAATTGCAGGTTTTCCCCAGTGCCGGGCAGACATTAGAACGGTTCGAAACAAAGTTATAATTCGGACAGCGTTGACGCGGTCTGGAGCCTGGCGCGGGGCTTGCCCTCTGTCGCCGAGGAGCAGAGTACTGGCGACCGGCGAAACTGGCTGTGTGGACCACAGGGTCAGGTGGCTGTACAGCGGAGGAGACAGCCTCAACTAAACGAGAGGCATGCAACGCCTCATTAAATATCACATCAGGCTTACGCAACAGCTCAGAGTGCAGCTTATCATCCCGTAGACCAAAGACCAAGATGTCATGGGTCAAAGTCTCAGGGGTCAGGACCGGCGAGCCAGTTGGCGCAGCGCGGCCATGAAATTGTCAATAGATTCCCCAGTGTTTTGGCGTCGGGAGAACAGTTTGAAATGCTCTAGGATGTGGTTAGTGGGAAGGTCACACATCACCGTATATTTAGCAAGCAGACATACCGGATCCTGAACACTCTCGCCTGCTCCATAGCTCAAGCACTTCGGGACCAGCCAGGTTCAGCAGAAGGGAGGCTTTGACCGCGGGGGCCACAGCAGGGTGAGCGATTGTAACATAATGCTCAAAGTCACGTCAGAACACACTCCAGCGATGAGTGATGTCTGCATCAAAGACTAAGATGTCAGGTTTACGGCAGGCAGAAGCCATCACGGCACAGGGAGGGGGTACTGGGACTAAGAAAATAAAACCCGGAGACGCAGGAAGAAATACTTCTGACACCATGTAAAGAAGGTACACGGACACCATTGGATCTTTACTACTTTAATAAACATACATTATCGCCCTGGCTGTACGTGGTCTGTCACGATCACTAGAGAGAGAGAGCTAGGGGTGTGAAGGTTACAATTATACTAACTGGTGGGGGAGTGGTTAGCATGGACATCGTCACTATCAATTAAAGGTGTATACACATATCATCTACACACGCCAAAAGTCCTGTTTCTTTCTCTTCTTCCTCTGCCATGCATATCCTTCCTCCTCTTGCATCATGTTCAGCAGTATTGCCCTTCTCTGCCATATGAAAAATCAAAGCACATAACTAACAAGACTGCATGTATGGCAAGAGAAGGAAAGCCTATTATAAAAAGATTTATCATTAAAGAGACAAAAATAAACACGTAGGCGGTGAGAAGAAAATATAAGCTCTCCCACACAAAATGAAATGAAGGGAAAGCAAAAATAAAAATAGCAAAAAGAAGTGGTAACACACGGTAATCATGACAGATGGGCTGTTGAAATCCCAGAGATATGGTGTGAACACGTCACTGCTATGTTCTGCGGCTTCCAGTGCTGTGCTGCACTTGCCTGTTGTAAAAGTCCCCACTGCCCGATCCCATGGCTCTCCCCCCCCCACCAATGCTGACCGCTGAGGCTTGTACAGGAATTGAGTTGTCCAGCACATTGTGCCACAGAATTTGGAGGGTATATAACCTAATGAATCGGTTGCACTGCCCTGAAAGATGGCTCATGGAGAGAAGGGTTACCTTCTACTTTTAATCCCTATGCGTGCTTTCACCATTCCTGCTGAGCTTTGACAGCCACATTTGTAACACGATGAACAGCAAATGAATGCCGTTGGGCCCCTTTAAAAATAAGAATCCACAGTTAATATATTGTAATATCTTTTACTTTTACCATTTGACATGCATGTCTTCAATTCAAGCTAATGCAGTCGACACGCATTCAGCGATGAGAAGGTCCTGTGCAAATCACTTGCAAATTAAGGCTCAATTTAAAGGAATGAAGCAATTGAATTTTCCTAGCTACACAAAAGAAAACCATGAATGAAGTATGTACCGAAGAAGAATCTAGATTCCATCTTTTCACCACCACCAGATCAATATGTTAAACTCTGCTGGTTAAGGGCTCACTTCTGACTAATGATGTCTCACCTTTCATGTGGCATTTAGCTCTGCATAAATGAAGTGCCGAGTGATTGGCAGCATCATGTGGATGGTTCATTGCACTGTGGTACTTTGTTCATTTTCATCATTCTGAAGAATACACCCAGCAATAGACAAAATCTGAGAGATAGAGAGAGGGGGGGGGGGGGGGGGGGGGAGGGTCACTTTACCTTAGAAGTTTTACTTCTCCTGAATTCATGGCAAATAGTTATATCAGTCATACTTATTTTCATCATGCATTGCAACGAGACAAATCTGTTCCAATTGAATACTGTCTGACAAAGACTTGCCTCACCCTGGTCATTCTTTCCTCTCCCCACTCTCGTCTGGCAGAAGGAGCAGAAGCTTGAAAGCGCACACTACCAGACTCGGGAACAGTTTCTTCTGCACTGTTATCTGGCTTGTGAACGGTCCTTCCATAAGCTAGAGGGCCGTCTGATCAACCTCTACCAAATTGTGGACGTTGGACTTTGTCGATGGGGCTAATAATGCAGAGAATTATATTCTGCACCCTTTGCCCTATCTACTGTACTTGAGTTTGATTTAATTCTATTTATGTACAGTATATCTGATCTATTTGGATAGGATACAAACAAAGCTTTTCATTGTACCTTGGTACAGGGGTTATGTAGACAATAATAAATCTAAATCTAACAACCAGCAGCAATCATATTTGATCTCAAGCCATTAGAGCTATCGTGTACGCAAAAGCATCATAACCGAGTAATTCCTCAGCGGGTATGTCTGAATGTAACCAGTTGTCGCACTTCTGTACCTTCTGTCGACACACTGCAAGGCTTTATACATTTCCAATGAAAACAAAGTCGAATGGTATTTATAAGTTAAAAATAGGTAGGAAGGGAGGAAGGGAGGAAGGGAGGGAGGAAGGAAGGGAGGAAGGAAGGAAGGAAGGTAGGTTGCTTCTCGGACTGGAGGCCTGTGACTAGTGGTGTGCCTCAGGGTTCCTGTTTGTCATCTACATCAATGATTTGGATGAGAACATACACGACAAGATTAGCAAGTTCGCTGATGATACAAAAGTGGGTGGTTTTGCAGATAGTGAAGATGGATGTGAAAAATGTAAAACACACATATTTTATTTTATTTTTTATTTATTTATTTGCACCATGTTTTAAAAGAAGACAAACGATCAATGTATAATACCATACAGTGCTGGGAGGGAAGGGAAGCCCGGAGGGCTTATACAAAGTCTGCTCCCAACTGAGAATGAGCGTTAATGGCAAATCAGGGGGTAAAAAAAGATAATAATAAACAATAATACAGTTTAAAAATGAACATTAAAAATATGAAAATAAATAAAATAATAAGGTATAGTATGAGATAAGAGTCAACAGAAGTAGTTTGAGCTCATAAATACATTACAAAAAGTTGGAGGTCAGAACTCAGGACATGATGAGAAACTTTTTAAGCTCAATCTTAAAGGTGGCTAAGGAGGGACTTTAATGACAGAGGCAGGGTATTCCAAAATTTAGGACCTTTAAAAGTAATGCAATGTTTGTGTTTGGATGTTCGACAAAACGGAAGATAAAGATCATTTCTTCTTCTGGTTGGGTAACGGTGAATATTAGAAGAAAGGGTGAAAAGATCATGAAGAGAAACAGGCAAATCAGGTTTACATTTAAGATATTTGAAAATAAAAATACATATTTGGAATGCATTCAGTTTATCTACAGACAAAATTGAGTACTTCTTGAAGAGAGGGGCAGAAGGTTCTTGTGAATTTGAATGAGAAATTAATCTCATAAATTTCTTCTGTATGATGAGTAGCTTAGAAAGATATGAAGGATAGGTAGAACCCCAAACAATATTACAATAATTGAAATAAGGAAAAATCAAACTGTAATATATTGTTAGATGGGAAGACGGGTGAATAAATGCACAAACCTTTCTCAGAATACCAAGCATTTTCATTGATCTTCTACAGACAATATTGATATGTTCTTTCCAAGTTAAATTTTGATCAATGGTTACTACTAAAAATTTTGTATATGTTACTTCAGGAATATCATGTCCATTGATAAAAATTTTAGATTTGCCTTTGCGAAAAATTTTGTTTTTATTGCAGAAGATCATGTAATTGCATTTTTTGATATTGAGAAAGAGAGCCTGTTCACTTCAAACCACTTAGAGACATGAGACATTTCTTCATTAACTAATTCAACCAATGATTTTAGATCACTATGTGAAGCTATAAGATTGGTGTCATCGGCAAACAGGATAGGAAGAAGTACTCTACAGGTATAGGATAAGTCATTTATATAGATCAAGAATAGTAAAGGACCAAGGATGGAGCCTTGTGGTACCCCACAGTGAATTATCAATTTTTTGGATGAGCTTCCATTTAGATAGACAAATTGCACTCTATTTGCTAAATAGTTGGTTAACCATAGAAGCGCTACATCCTTTACCCCATATCTATTGAGTTTAGAGATTAAGATTGAATGGTTGACTGTATCAAATGCCTTGGATAGATCTAGAAAGACACCAAGAGCAAATTTCTTTTCATCTAGAGCAGTAGAGATGTTATTAATAAGGTATTAATGCATGCTCCGTAGAGTACCTCTTCCTAAAGCCATATTGATGGTTATACAAAATATTATTCACAGTTAGATGGTTTAGGATTCTTGTGTACACTAGTCTTTCTATGATTTTTGAGAGACAGGGGAGAATAGATATTGGGCAGTAATTACCAAATTCTTTAGGGTCACCTGATTTATAGATAGGTATGACTTTGGCACTCTTTAAATCTTGAGGAATGACAAATAGGTTTCCTACTGAGCAAAGCTCAGTGGCCTTGGCATAGCTAATATGGCCGAGACAAATTCATCATTCAGATTGAAAAACTATATCATGGATGCAGGAAGTCTGGGTCAGGAGTAATAAAGCAGCTGAAACAAAGAAATACAGATGCAGGTTAATACACAAAAGGACACAAAATGCTGGAATAACACAGCAGATCAGGATATCTCTGGAGAACATGGTTAGTTGATGTTACGGATCGATACCCTTCTTCAGACTGATACCAAATGTTGCCTAGTTTAACAGGTGTTGGCAACAGGGAGCAGTTGGATTGACTTGGATTGTTTTCTCTGCAAAGCCAGAGGTTGCGGGGAGACCTGATAGAAGTAAATAAAATATCAGAGGGCATAGCTGTAAAGTGTGAGAGGCAAAGCTAAAAGGAGATGTATAAAAAAAAGTTAAAGCCCTGTCCCACGGTACAAGTTCATTCCAAGAGTTCTCCCGAGTTTGCTCTGATTCGAACTCGGAGATTTACGGTAATGGCCACTCGTCGGTACTCGGGGCTCTCTTGGACATTTTTCATCATGTTGAAAAATCTTCACGAGTCTTCCCGTGCTTACCTGCCCGTTAGCGAGTCTTCCCGAGTACCTGCCGTTAGCGCTAAGAGACGTCCCCGAGCTCCGACGTACCCGCTACGTTCATTCTCCGTGCTTGATTTTTTTTAAACTCGGGAGAGCTCTTTGAATGAACTCGTACTGTGGGACAGGGCTGTAACAGTATATAATAAAGTCAATTTTTCTGACAATGTACAAACCTTTAAAGCGTAGCATTTCTGCTGTGAAGAATAATTATCTACCCAAGCTTCCTCAATTGGAAAGATATCCACACAAACATATTTCTATGGGTGAACTGGCAGAACATGAACTTGACGTCTAATCAAAATCTTTAGCTTCAGCTTGTTAGGAATTGTCAGCAATTGGTAAAATACTGCATGGAAGTGGAAATTATGACAAAACATTAATTTTCCAAAGCTGAATCGATATATGTGACTTGATGGTTTCTCCACCTAGACTAATGGTAGTATTTTTGTGATAGGCCATGTTATTAATGACTGTCTTATAGCAGAATGACAACGATGGTTGCATTAAATCTTCTCCGTGCCTCACATTAAGATAAATCTTCTACATTTGAAAATGGCTATGTCTGTAACCTAGTAAAATATACTTCTCTGGTTCTTTGATACACACAATACTGAATACTGAGGCTGACCTATGGAATGTGTAGGAAGGAACTGCAGATGCTGGTTTAAACCGGAGATAGACACAAAATGCTGGAGTAACTCAGCAGGACAGGCAGCATCTCTGGAGAGAAGGAATGGGTGATGTTTCGGGTTGAGACTCTTCTTCAGACTATGAAATGTTCCATTTCTTTTCTCTTCCATTAGTTTTGTTTCGTTTGAAGATACATTGAAACAGGCCCTTTTGGTCCACGCCAACCATTGACCAGCCATTCACAGCAGTTATTATTCCACTTATGCATCCACTCCTTACACACCAGGGAATAATTTTACAGAGGCCAATTAACCAATAAACCTGTAGTTGTTTGAGATGAGGGTGGATACTGAGCACCTGGAGAAAACCACGCTGTCTCAGGGAGAATGTTCAAATTCCACACGGGCAGCATCTGAGGTCTGGATCGAACCTGAGACTCTAGTGCTGTGAGGCGGCAGATCTACCAGCTGTGCCACTATGCCATCCATTTTTTTTCCCCCCCAACAGCGGAATATTTATGTTAAGGTTAATTCCATAGGCATAATTGGGATATCAGTCAGTCTATTGGTTTTACTGGGAACCTTATGAGCAGGATTTATTTTGGGTGGATTGACTGTGGAAGCCATTATTGTCAAATCAATTATTTCTCCCCAAACACCCTTACATGTAAACTTGTAGGAGTAGCTATCCTTTGATAAGCAATAGCAAGATCCTGAATAGACCTGCTTTGCCCTACTTCATATAAGGATATAAACATTATAAAAAAGATGCACAAAGTGCTGGAAGCACTCAATGGGTCAGGTTGCATCTCTGGAGAACATGGATAGATGTTTCTGATCAGGACCCTTCTTCAGGTCCCGACCTGAAAAGTTGTCGTTTCATGTTCTCCACTGATGCTGCCTGACCGACTGAGTTACTCCAGCACTTTGTGCATTTATTTTGGTAAATCAGCATCTGCAGTTCCCTATGTCTTCATATGATGTCTCCAAGTAGTCCTAGATAAAAAGGGATTGGCTTAGGAACACAATAAATGTCTCAGTTATCCCAGCACGCACTAAGGTAAGCTCTGCACCCCTTCCATCCTTTTTCTTTTATTAGATGTCTCGTACTTAAAGTGTGTGTAAAACAAAGCTAATTAAAGTCGGAAGGGTCTCAACCCAAAACGTCGCCCATTCCTTTACTCCAGCATTTTGTGTCTTAAAGCTGTATATTATATTTCTATGCTTTGTCATGATATCACTTTAATACTTTTACAATTTATTTCATTTTAACCGACTAAGAGGAAGAACCTTACAGTGTTGATTATTTGGTGCATAAATTATATGCTGTTTCGAGGTTTTAATGGATAACTGGAAAAGGATGTTATTCTGATCAGCAGTATTGAAAGTATTTTTCCTGTGACATTTGGAGAATGATTGAATGTAATGTATATGTATAAAATTATGAAAGGTTTCACAGATTGGCAACTGATTGTATCAGACATTTTAAGTAGCTCCTTATGTTAAGATTAATATTCCCATCCTTTTAGATTTCCACACCATTTTGGGGATCTTAATATCAGGTAAGCTCTTGAATTGTAAATTTTGAATTCTTCTGTGCACTTGTGAATTCTGAATTATGCGTTTTGGGACTTAATTATCTAGTGAATGACTTATGAGATCTGCTCTGAACAGATTAAATTAGAACATTTCCATTGAAACAGACATTTACTAAAGTTTCTGCAATGAAGAGCACTCACTGATTCTTCAGTGTGATTTTCTATGGTTGACCATGTGAGTAGGCAACATAGGCAAATCCCCCATAGTGTAAGGACCGAGGGAGGGTGAAACTGCTATAAAGTTCAATTGTTTGCAATGGGTAAATGAGCCAGAATGTTAGTTTTTTCAGCCAACAGAGTTATTACTTTGATAAACTGCAGAACAGAAGTTATGCAATGGTGGAGAATAAAGCAAAACCCCGAGAAGATCAAAACAAGGCGATGAGGAAGAGACTCAAATGCATCCAAGGAATATTACCGTGTTGCGTATTGTTGGAGATAAAAACAAATGGCCTTACTGGGCCAAACAAGAATGGAAAAACACATAAAATGCTAGAGTAACTGAGCGGGTCAGGCAGCACATCTGGAGAACATGGATATTTGCGTGCCCTTCATCAGCGAGTGCTCGTCATTACAAAACGCCGCCTATCCGTTTTCTCCACAGATGCTGCCTGACCCGCTGAGTTACTCACTTGAAACGTTTTTGCAAATTCTCACCTTGACAGAGATGCGACTGTTTTCCGGATCGTATCTCTGGTCGCTCTGCGGCCTAACATCGTGGAGCTGGAGGCCTTGCTCAGGACTGACTTTTTGAGCCCCACCGCGGGGCGTGGACTTACCAACAGAGCTGATCCCTTGCCTGGGATCGACGCTCCAACCGCAGCCTGCAGATTTCAACATTGCGGAGCTCGCAGTCTCGGGTAGAGACAGAGTCAGGAAGCTCCAAAGTCGCTCAAAGGTTTCAACCAGCCCCGACCCGGGTCCGATTGTACGGTGGGGGGAGCTGTGATCCCTCTGATGCAGGAGCTTGATCGCCCCGACGCAGAGGGTACGCCGCCGAGGACGGGAGCCAAGATCGTCCCCTCAACGGAAGGCTCGAGGCCCCCGATCGCGGGGAACAATGAAGGGAAGAGATTGAACTTTTTTTCGCCTTCCATCACACTGAGGAATGTGGAGTCACTGTGGTGGATGTTTATGTTTAAATGTATTTTGTGTGTTATGTTCCTTTTTATTAGTATGACTATATGACAAATCAAATTCCTCGTTTGTTGCAAAACATACTTGGCTAATAAAGTATGATTATGATCATGATTATGATAATGATATCACCTTTTTATAATCTCCCAAGTACTTTTTAAAGGATAAGGACTGTTGTGAAATATGAACGGAGCAGATAATTTTATGGACTGCAATATCCAATTAATGACAACGTGATAAATTATTTCCAGAAACTGTTTTAATTTTTTTTTTTTTTTTTTTAATTTATTTATTATAGAAACAAAATAATAACAGAGTACATTATTTTACTATAGTAAAATACATAATATTAATGATCAATTCATACTATTAATATTATTTGTATTGTTCTTAATTATAAATTTCAAGGTTATATATTTTATATAACTAAAAATACATGATACTAATAATACATTTATAATATTAGCAATATACTCATACTGTTAATACTATTTATATTGTCTCTAATTTTAAGTATAATGCTAAATATTATGTGATTAATAATATGAAATACTAGTAAAACTTTTATAATATTCATTATATTTTCGTAAAGTTAACAATATTTGTGTTATCACTGATTTTAAATTTAAAATTATTATATAATTGAAAATACACAATTTTATATAATTAAAAATATAAGATACTAATAATATTCTCATGAAATTAATAATATTTGTATTCGTACAGTATTAAGAGGTTAAGATCATTTGTTTCTATGCTATTTTCTAGTTTTTTATATAGATAAAAGAAAATAGAAAATAGAATAAAGAATAAGAAAGGTTTGATGGAGAATAGAATATTCGTCATTAAATTAGCCCTTAAAGATATATATTCATGATTTATTATATATATTTCTTCATCCATTCAAATATCCAGGCCTCAGTCAAGTCCTCGCGCCGAACCGTTATGACCCTGTAAATATTTAATATACGGAGACCAAAATCCTTCTGAAGAGGTCTAACCCATCTATAAGGATAAGCCTCAATCTCTCCAAATGGAGTGTCTCCGACATTTCTATATTCCACATTTTGATTGTTGGGAATGCAGGGCCTTTCCAAAATTTTAATATTAATTTTTTCCCAATTATTAGACAGTAGTCAATAAAAGTTCTTTGATTCATTGTTATTAATTGGTCAGTTTCAAATATTCCAAGTATAATTAACTTTGGGTCAGGAGTCATACTTATATTGACAACATTCGAAATTATCTTAAATATTTCATTCAGTATTCTACAATTTTTTATACAGTTAGTAAATGAATGTGACAAATTTGCTTCTGAAATTTGACATTTATCACATGTAGGAGATATCTTTGGGAAAATATAATGTAATTTAGATTTAGAATAATGTAATCTATGTAGTATTTTAAACTGTATAAGGGAATGTTTAGCATTTAACGAACAATGATGTATATATGTTGTAGACTTTCATCCCATATTTCTGGTCTTATTATTTGACCTAATTCCTTTTCCAAGACTCTCTATATGTTTCTGTTGATGGGGTATCATTTTCCAATAAAATATTATATATATATGATATCATTTTTTCCGTATTTGGATGTTTATTCAAGCATTCATCTAAAATTGTTTTAATGATCTTGAGGCCCACAAAAGGCTGGAGAAACTCAGCATCTAAGGAGCGAAGGAGATAGGCGACGTTTCGGGTCGAGACCCTTCATTCAGACGGGTCAGGGATCAGGGGGGAAACGAGAGATATAGACGGTGATGTGGAGAGATAAAGAACAATGAATGAAAGATATGCAAAAAAGTATCGATGATAAAGGGAACAAGCCATTGTAAGCTGTGGTGTGAAAATGAGAAGCTAGTGCGAATAGGGTGGGGAGGGAGATAGAGAGAGAGGGAATGCCAGGGCCGAGGGCTGAGGGAGAGGTGGGAAGGGGAGGAGACAGCAAGGGTTAACAGAATTGAGAAAATCAATGTTCAAGCCCAGAGATGCAGACTCCCCAAGCGGAATATGAGGTGCTGTTCCTCAACTTGCGGTGTTGCTCACTCTGGCTGTGGAGGAGGCCCAGGATCGAGAGGTCGGATACAGAATGGGAGGGGGAGTTGAAGTGCTGAGCCACCGGGAGGTCGGCTTGGTTATTGCGGACCGAGCGGAGGTGTTCGGCGAAACGATCGCCAAGCCTCCGCTTGGTCTCACCGATATAGATCATCTGGCACCTGGAGCAGCGGATGCAGTAGATGAGGTTGGAGGAGGTGCAGGTGAAGTTTATGTATTGGCCGGAGCAATGGGGTAACACCTCAAGTCTTCCTTGAATAGCATCATAGGATCTTTGACATCTACCAGAAGTGAAAAATGAATATTGTTTTTTCATCAAAAAGAAAAAAATTGCTCTATAAGATATATCATGTTTTCAGTGCTGCATTGAAGTGACAGATTGGAATATTCGATCAAGTCTTTAGAATGCACCATGAACACACAAATCTTTGACTCTGTTGGTTGGCCATTCAAGTACTCATCAAGATATTTTGTAAATTACTCATGGTGCCACTGTCTTTCATTCTAAGCACGGGCAATTTTAATCCAGCAGAAAATTGATGGAGTCTGAGATGACCCCTGCATATTTCCCGCCCAAATTTATTTTCCATTGATGCCAATTGAAAGCAAAATGGATCAGGACGTAATTTAGGATTGGTTAAAATCATGGATGACTTTAAGAAAGTATTTATTTCCTGTCCTCAATTATTGCTTAAATCTAATCAAGATTTTGAATATGTCCTGCTTGGTAATGTTTGCTTTAATAATTTGATAATTCAACTGACTGAAACCGAGTGTAACAGTGGCCCTGGAAGCAAAAGGGTCTCATCTGGGTCTGTACATCAAAGTGAACTCCCAATCATTGACTAACCCTGGACCTCGCTCAATAATTGCAAATAAAGCGAACAGAACATGCTGAACTAAAACTAAACAAATATTGGGAGAAATATAAAATGGATGTTGAATCGATGCAAACTATTTTGCAATTTTGCACAACATCAAAGTTTTAATGCTAGCTAAGGAACCCGTGGAAGTCACTGAGGTCTATTCTCCAAATTCCTTTGAGTGTGTGACTATTGGGTGAAATATTGCACTTGATTGCATTTTGTACTTCACCTATTGGAATGACTTAAAAATAGGTGTCATGAAAATGCTTCAATATGGTCAAAATCAATTGGTTTCAACAGTTTCTAAACACCTTAAAGATATTATGCAAATCGTTCCTTCTTCAAGATGTGCAAGACAGCCAGGAATTTGTGAAGAGATTGCATAGCATTGTGGAAGAGAAATTCCAACAAAAACTGTAGAGAATATATGTGTTTAAGAAGGAACTGCAGATGCTGGAAAAACGAAGGTAGACAAAAATGCTGGAGAAACTCAGCGGGTGAGGCAGCATCTATGGAGCAAAGGGAATAGGCAACGTTTCGGGTCGAAACGTTGCTTATTTCCTTCGCTCCATAGATGCGGCCTCACCCGCTGAGTTTCTCGAGAATATATATGCATGGTTAAATGCAGAAATCCAAAATTTTAAGTCACTGATTTCCAACAGTGTACTACTGTTGTATTTGTTTGTAAGGCAATGCAGATTAATTGAAATGATTTGAACTTCACGTTCTGATGCAAGACAGTCTTATTGTAAAAACTATAGCAAATGTCACGTCTTGTGGAATGAGGTGTATCTAGGTTTTTAACCATGTACAAAGTTGTTTCTGCTGAATTATCCCTGATATGTGTATGGTGTCTCATTTGCTCAGAATAATTATATAAAAACTCTATGGATTTTAAAGCAATAAAAAATCTTTCAAAGTTCGTTTTGGCACTTCAGACTCTGCTTTAACTGAGGAACGGTCCAGTCTCGACGCAAAACTTCACCTATTCCTTTTCTCCAGAGATGCTGCCTGACCAGCTGAGTTACTCCAGCTTTTTGTGTCTATCTTTGGTGTAAATCAGCATCTGCAGTTCCTTCCTGCACGTTTTGTCTGCTTTAACATGACAGGTTCATGACATGCTGTCATTTGAGGTCAGCAGTTACGTCTCTAATCGGAAAATATATGATAATTGTTTTAACTAATTATACTAGTTAGAATTTTGATAATTTATCTTTTTAAGGATCATAGTCATAGAGTGATACAGTGGGGAAATTGGCCCTTCAGCCCAACTTGCCCACACTTGCCAACATGTCCCAGCTGCACTAGTCTCACCTGCCTGCGTTTGGTCCATATCCCTCCAAACCTGTCCTATCTATGTACCTATCTAACTGTTTCCTAAACGATGGGATAGTCCCAGCCTCAACTACCTCCTCTGGCAGCTTGTTCTATACCCTTTGTGTGAAAAAGTTACCCCTCGGATTCCTATTAAATCTTTTCCCCTTCACCTTGAACCTATATCTTCTGACCATCGATGCCCCTAATCTGGGCAAGAGACTCTGTGCATCTACCCGATCTATTCCTCTCATGAATAACTCCTCTCATTAGCTAGTATTTTGTTAACATCATTAAATTGAGAAGAGGAGTTTTGCTCTTAATACTGCTCTTTTTTGTTGGTGGGCATCAGTAAGAACTGACACCATTGAATATCTGATTTGAATCCATCACGAAGGTTGCAAAGATTCTCTGCCTGATTTGATCCTACTCAGTTTAAATCACTGTAATACTTGGGCACAAATATTGCTGAAGGCGACCTGTTGCAGCATCCGTTTTAAAAGAATGTGTTTCCAGAAAGTTCTAAATTATTTACCGGCACTATTCAATTCAATTCAAGTTATATTTATAATGTATTTTCCTGTTTAAATTGTCAGCGAAGCAGCTCTTGGTAGCAAATTGGAGACATGCCTGGGAGCCAAATAAGTGTGTTAGGTAATATGTGAATCTAGCTTTCTGTCATCAAGACTGACGGAGAGAATGGTAACACTATCTACTCCTGTCTCTAACACCCCTCCCCCTCCTTTTAGACACCCCTGCTGGCTGCCTACCCTCTCTGGCCTCTCCTCTCCTCTCCCCCAGATTTCCTTCTCCCCCCTCCCCCCCCCCACAATCTGTCCGGAATGTCACTTATCCATGTTCTCCACAGCTGCTGCTTGACCTGCTGAGTCTATGGAATTCTCTGCCTCAGAGGGCGGTGGAGACAGGTTCTCTGGATGCTTTCAAGAAAGAGCTAGACAGGGCTCTTAAAATAGCGGAGTCAGGGGATATGGGGAGAAGGCAGGAACGGGGTACTGATTGGGGATGATCAGCCATGATCACATTGAATGGCGGTGCTGGCTCGAAATGGCCTACTCCTGCACCTATTGTCTATTGTCAATGTCTATTGACCTGCAGAGTTCCTCCAGCACTTTGGGGTCTTTAGAATACCTTGGCTGTGGTGCTCACATTCTGCGCTGATTAAACCATCAAGGATATGGTGCCATAAACCAAGAAGTATTTCTGCCAGGGGTGGTGCGATAGTGGATTTTAAGAGGTTTCTTTAGATGGGCAGAAGAATATGCCAAGACCGGAGGGATGTGGATCAGTTTAATCTGGTACCATGTCTGGCACCGACATTGTGGGCTGAATGGCCTGTACCTTTGCTGTACTGTTCTATATCCTGTTCTGTTCTCAGTTGTTGCATGTATTTAGCTGACCCTGGCTGGAATATTTGAAAAAGTGCAAACTCCATGGTTTGGATTTTGCAGTTAGTGGTGAAAGGATGATATTTGCCTTTGATTGTGCAGTAAGTTGCTGTCAAAGATTGGGTGAGTGTTGTAGCAACGTTTAAGAAACATTTAGACATATATATGTGGACAGGATAGGTTTAGAGGGATATGAGCCAAATGCAAGCAGGTAGGAATAGTGTGGGAAGTTGGGCCGAAGGGCCTGTTTCCATACTGTGATTCTATGATCCTATTTAAAATCAGAAGATTAAACGAGAACTTACCAGTTCGAAGTTTGATCGTTATTTTATGAGGAGTTACGATGAGGGATTACGTGAAGAAACCCGCCTCACGCTGGCAAACGGCATACTTCAAAGCAGCGGCATGAAAAACACAGAACACCAAATAGCCGAAGTAACATAGTAAGGCTCATAAAAGACTTAGAACTACCAGATTGATCATTTATTTTATGAGGGTGGGAGTGGAGGGCACGTAATCCCTCATCGTAACTCCTCATAAATAACGATCAACTTCGAACTGGTAAGTTCTCGTTTAATCTTACTATTTTACTTCGGAGTCACGTGAGTGACTACGTGAAGATTTTAAAGCTTTCTGTGTTTTTTATGTCGTAATATTTAATTAGTACGACAGTCCGGCTAAGTAAATACATACATGAGAAACCAGACTAATATTAGTTTCTTTTCATAATTAACTTTTTTAATGGTTTAAAGAACATATAATAAACCCTCCTTATATCTGAGGGAATGATTACAAGTGATAGACGATATAAGTGACTACATAACTGGTTATAGTAATCAATAGTATACAAAGCAGGTGATTATATTGATCCCAACACCGCGTGGCCAAAGCTTGACATAGTGTGAACAGGTTTATTGTAGAACTTTGAAAAAGTTTCTTCTTTACTCCACCCTGCGATTTTTTAAAATATGCTCGAGTGGTACGTCCCGCACCTTCGCCGCGGACGTAGCTGCAGCCCTGGTGGAGTGAGATTTGAACACATCAGTGTCTACTCCTGCTAAAAGCAACACCTGTTTCAACCATTTTGAGATAGTTTGAACTGAAGCTTTTGTGTGTGGCTTTTTATGCGTAATCATTAACGTTTTTTTCATTTCCTTGAAGAGTTTCAGTAACTTTAACATATTGATTCAAATGTTTAACCACACACAAAGTAGGATCAATAGGATAAGCTTGAAAGGTTACCTTAGCTCCAGATCTCCCTGGTCTGCTTTGTTTGATCAGATCGTAAACATAGAACACAATGTTATCTGTAGTCACATGCATACAGTCTAAGCGCAACATTTGTAAAGTTTGCACTCTTTGAGCTGAGACCAATGACATTAACATTATTAATTTCAATGTTAATCTTTCCAATGACAATCCTTCAATTGGAGTCCATTGCCTAAGTAAGGTAAGTACAATGCTCACATCCCAAATCTCTGTATATCTTGGTTTTGGGTGGATTGATGTTAAAGATTCCTTTCATGAATCTAGATATTAATGGATGTGATCCAATTGATTTCTGGTCAGACATTAGTCCTAAATAAGATGATAAGGCACTGCGTGCAGTATTAATGGCACTGTAACTTAAATGTTGCTCGAAATGCAATCTGGCAAGGAACTCCAAAACATTTGCAATATTCACAGTATCATAAGAAATATTTGACTGTGTGCAAAATTCTTCCCATTTCTTTATATGTGTCATATATTGTTTTTGTGTGCTATCTCGCCATGATGCGACTATAACTTCCATAGTTTTGTCCGACAATCCCAGCTCCTGTAGTGGTCTGGTCAAAACCTGCAGATTAATAAATTCATATATGCATATAATGGATAAATTTCTTTAGTTACTGGATTAATCAAAATATCACTACAGTTAGGAATTGACATATATGGTTCTTTAATCATATTCAGCATTAATGGGAACCAAGGTTGTGTTGGCCAATTTGGAACTACCAACAATCCTGTGGCAGAATCTTGTTCTATTTTCTTCAGACATTTCTGAATCAAAACAAATGGTGGAAAAGCATAAAAGAAACATATTCCCCCAATTTAATGAAAAAGCATCTACTGCTACTGCATCTGGATCGTGTTCCCAAGACACATATTTAGGCAATTGATGATTAAGCCTTGATGCAAACAGATCAATTTCCGTAAACCAAATTGGGTTACAATATTCTTAAATATTGATGGATTAAGCATCCATTCTGTGTTATCTTTAAATATCCTTGATCTTTTATCTGCCACCACATTGTCTTTACCTGGAATGTAATTTGCTGAAATCCACATTTGGTGGTCAATACACCATTGCCATATTTCTTTGACCAGACAATCACGTGATACTGATCTAACTCCCCCCCATGTGATTAATATATGCAACCGCCGTTTTATTGTCTAACTGTATTAATACATGTAGACCCTTTTTTGAAGAACAATATGCTTTTAATCCATAGAAAGCACCCAATAACTCTAAATAGTTAATACCATAAATTTGAAGAAACATTTTCTTCTTGAACTTTCCATCTACCTCCACAACTGGAGGATGAAATCTGTTGCCCCCCATCCGAGAGCACTAGCATCTGTTTGTAAAACCATTTTTCAGGCTGTTTAATCAGAATGTTTTTAGCAGCTTTGTGGACATTTTCAACCCACCATTGTAATTCCAACACAGCTTCTTTTGTTAATTGCATAGGCCTATCAAAGTGGCCTGCTTTCTCTTTGAGAGCTCTTATTTTGTCCCTTTGAAGATTTTGATAATGTAATGGACCAAATTCTACTGCAGGAAATGCTGCTACTAGTTTCCCCAATGGTTTTCGCTACTTCTCGGATGGAAGGATAAGGTTTGTGGATGAGATTTTTACAGGTTACCAAAATATCATTAACTTTATCTGTTGGTAAAGTTACTAACATAGTCACTGAATCAATTACAAACCCCAAAAAGTTAATTGATTGTGCTTGGCTGCAGCTGGGACTTAATTGGATGAATAAAAAACCCTAGCTTTTCAAACAAAGCTTTAGTAACTGAAACTGAGTTCTCACTGACTCTTGATTATCATTAATGATTAGAATGTCATCGAGATAAGCCATAACGATGTGTTTTTGTGCTCTTAATTGGGCTAACACTGGTTTCAACAGTTTCGTAAAGAGCCTGGGAGCTGAACTCAATCCATTTGGCAAAGCTATTAAACTGCCATAATTGCCCCAGCC
The DNA here is from genome assembly GCA_035221665.1 of Okamejei kenojei. Taxonomy (NCBI): domain Eukaryota; kingdom Metazoa; phylum Chordata; class Chondrichthyes; order Rajiformes; family Rajidae; genus Okamejei; species Okamejei kenojei. The sequence goes on along the minus strand of CM069147.1, from coordinate 7,811,962 downwards.
AATTAAATTTTAAGTACCTCCGAAACTCTGATGTAATAGGTACAGAATAATAAGCGTCTTTTAAGTCAATCTTAGCCATATAACAACCTGCTGAAATTAAATATCTTACAGTATTAAAAGTTTCCATTTTAAAATGTTGTAATTCTACAAACTTATTTAAAATCTGTAAGGTCCAGAATAATTCTGCAACCACCATCTATTTTATTTCTCCGAAAATGTTAGAGACAAATTGATGCTCGTGTTCATAAGTTTTTTCAATTAACCCCGTTTTTCAGATATTTGTCAATTTCCACATTAATCTCTGCTTTATCAAAGCAGTAAACACGAAAGCATAAGCAGGTTTATTCTGTACAGTGGATTAACCCCTTCTTTAAATGTAAAAATGCTCCTGAAACTGCTTGTAATATAAATCGATCAGAAGTAATAGTAAGCCAGTCTTTATAAAACTTTGTAATCTCCCTCCAACTGGAGTTTTATCTGCAGTTTTCTTTAAGTATAACAACAAGTCTTTAATACCTCTCATATGAGCGTGGTGGTCTCCTTCTCCCTGAATATGGGTAAGCATTGGGCTGTGCAGGACGATAATACTTCCTTGACAAATTTCTGCCTCTATTTCCGAAGTCAAAACCCCTTCGGGCGAAAAATATCTTTTTTTGTCCAAAGACGAAAGGCTTCACACCGCTAAAATATTTAGCTCCTTCATCCAACTCTTTCAGTTGTTTAGGCAGATTTTCTCCAAACAGATACCCAGGAGGTTGAACACCACTTGCTCGACACAGGCTTGCAAATCTAGGGTGAAATATGGGCCGAATCGCCATTTTTCCTCATACAGTTAATTTCATAGAAAGAATTGCACAACAAGCCCAAAGTATCTTTTGAATCTTAAATCCATCTCCACCCTCTCATCCATTTGTCTTCCATAGGCCGTAACGGCAGCAGAAATTAGTTTGAGAGTTTTTGAAATCTCACTTCTTGAGCTCTCATACTTGGAGTCATGGATGTTCCATATCAATGGATTAACCGTAGGCACTTCCAATGAGGCACAATTTCCTGGTGTCTTATATAATTCTGATGTTTCAATCATCACAGAATCTTGAAGTTGATGAGACACCATATAATTAATACTGGCAGCTAGGTTCCTCTTTCATAGCCCTCACCACTTCCTTCAGGTATAGCAAATTCTTTGGCTATCCCAGGCACATTTGGCCTTTTTCTTTTTACTTTGTGGTGTGCAATTCAAAATCCAAATCACCACCAGCAGGGTCTGCCATTATTGCAGCCCTAAATCAATTGGGATTTCACCCCATGAGACTTCTTCCAGCCCAAATCCGGGGTCCGGATTTTCAAACTCCCAACTTGGCCACAAGCCATATTCAGAATAATCAAACCCCTCAGAGCTTTTTTGGGATCCTTCTGGGTCTGTGACCCTTGTCTCATGATTTTCTGGAGAACTTTCTCCATATGCTCCATTTTTTAACCACATAGTTTTATTATCTGGAGGACTTTCAGTATCAGAGGTCATCAGAAACCACGGGCCTCTCAGATTTCTTTTTTGCATTTTTTAGGAGCATTTCCCTCCGTGGTTATTATTTCTGGAGAATCTAGAAACTCGCTATTGGGTAATATCAGCGGCCACCGGTATCGGAACCGGATCCGCACTAGCTTCTTGTCCCGTATTTTTTATTTTCACCCCGGGAAGATCTTTTTACCCCGCGAATTCTCTTTGCCGATTTATTTACCATTTTTTCTTTATAATCATGCTAAATCAGCAACGTTTACGCGACTCTGAATTTTACTTTTACTTTCGCTTGCTGGGCACCCCCAGCGTCCGCTAAAAAACATCCGACTTTGCTGCACATAACCTGCGGGGCCGTCCGACCGCTGCGAGGAGCTGCTCCTTACTGAAGCTCCTCCTTCCGCCGTCAGCGTCGACGTAATGCCGTTTGCCAGCGTGAGGCGGGTTTCTTCACGTAGTCACTCACGTGACTCCGAAGTAAAATCAGTGTGATTTCCAGCAACAGTAATGTTAATAAATAGGCAGAGCAGCCAATCAGAATACAAAATAAAATCAGCAACAGCAAATCAAGAAACAAAAAGCACTCACTTGTAACACTTTCTAAAATATTTCACGGAAATAAGGTAAAGATAAGGATGGTAAAGGTAAAATAAGGTAAAAATATGGTAAAGATAGACAGGTAAATGGATAGGACAGGTTTGGAGGGATATGGCCCAAACGCGGGCAGGTGGGACTAGTGTAGCTGAGACATGTTGGCCGGTGTGGGCAAGTTAGGCCGAAGGGCCTATTTTCACACTTTATCACTAATGACTCTATGATTCTATGATTTGGACATACTCCTGGAATTAAGGTAGAAGTCAAAATATGAAACCTGCGTCTAGAGGTGTGGCCACTTTGATGGAATTTATTGGAAAAGGTTTCTTTAAGGAATTTCGGGCATCTGTTATCATTGCCCGCTGGTGTATGAAGCTAACACACAATTAAATGGATGAGCACCTAAAGAAGTTGATTTTCTTTGATGTTTGCCTTAACGAGATGTTGAGGATGAAATGAGATTAACCAGGATAGTTAAGAAGCGGTCAATTGCTTACCTTGGATGAGATTTTTTTGATCATTTGAACTTTGGAGCTGTGTGATTTATTGAAACCAAGTCAGATTCATTATTTTGTGTAGGAAGGATGCAGATGCTGGTTTATACCGAAGATAGACACAAAATGCTGGTGTAACTCAGTGGGTCAGGCAGCATCTCGAGACGTTTTGGGTCGAGACCCTTCTCCAGATTGGGTTCGCTTTGCTTGATAAAGCACAAATCAAGATGAACACAATTATTGAAATACAGTGGGCTCGAAGAACTGATTGGCCTATGCCCGGTCCTCATTTCAGCGTTTCTAGATGTCTGCAATGTCAGGTGTTTTATCCTTTCCAATGTTCTATGCATGATTTGATTTAAGTATTTAAAGAACCTAGAGCAGCAATTGTGTTCATGGACGATTATCATAGTTCAGCTCGCTGTTCCTGTTTCCTTCCCTTATGCTGGCAACCATATCTAAGATAGACACAAAATGCTGGCATAACTCAGCGGGACAGGTAGCTTCTCTGGAGAGAAGGAATGGGTGACGTTTCGGTTCTAGACCCTTCTTCGGACTCTTTTCTCGACTCCTTCTTAAGTGTATTTAATGATTTGGCTTCAACTATCATCTGTGACGAGAATCCCACAAGTTCACCACTCTCTGGGTGGAGAAATATTTTTTAATCTCACTCCTACATGCCTAACCTCTTAGATTGTGACCTTTGTTCCTGAACTTCCTGCAGCTACTTTGTCCAGTCCTATTAAAGTTTTGTAGGCTTCAATAAGATCCATCCCTTTCTTATAAGCTCGAGTGAAGATAAACTGTCTCAACCTAATTTCTCATTGTGTATCAACCCTGCCATCCTGGGGATCACTTTGGTGAACCTTATGTTTCAGGGCAACAGAAAGTACATTTTGCTCAATCTTGCTGGTGCCAAAATGTTAGAAACCTTCTGGCATTCGCCAACACTGGAGTAAAACTCATTTGAAGACTTGGTTAAAGCAACTGAAATTTTTAAGTGTCCATGCCCCAGTTCAACAGTGCAACAGTATAAGTTTAACATTCAGAGTTAGTACCAAGATGAAATTGTTGCAGACATGGTGGCTGGTTTGATTTGGAATTCTGAGCATGGTGAGTCTGATGCCCATTTGGAAGAGATGTTGTGTAACTGCAGATTATATTGAATCTCTGAGAAGGCTGCTCAGGAGCGAAGATACTTGATTTTGAACAGACGTTTGATATTGCCAAGGACATGTTGGCAGCAATCAAGTGGTGGGTATGTGGAACGAGCTGTCAGAAGAGGTAGTTGAGGCAGATGCAATAGCAGTATTTAAAAGACATTTGGACAGGTACATGGATAGGAATGTTTAAAGGGATATTTGCGAAATGTGGGCAGGTTGGACTAGCATAGAATCTTGGTCAGCCTGAGCAAGTTGAACCGAAGAGCCTTTTTCCATGTTGAATGACTAAGTAAGCATTTCATAGTTCATTTGCAGTATCATCCCATGAAGGCTCAGGGAGTAAACATGTTGAGGTCCAGTTCTATTGGGAACAGTGACTGTTGTGGAAGCACATGTCAGAGTGAAGGGGTGCAAATCCATCTGCCTTAAGAGGCTGTCCCACTGTACGAGCTAATTCAAGAGTTCTCCCGAGTTTCTCCTGATTCGTGCTCGGAGATTTACGGTAATAGCTGCTCGTAGGTACTCGGGGCTCTCTTGGACATTTTTCACCTTGTTAAAAAATCTTCACGAGCTTACCGGGTTTCCCGAGTGCCTGCCGTTAGCATAACGAGCCGATAAGAGACGTCCCGAGCTCCGACGTACCCGCTACGTGCTTACCACGTGTTTGTTTTTTTTTAAACTCGGGAGAGCTCTTGAATTAACTCCTACAGTGGGACAGCCCCTTTAGCTGAGTCATCGAAGGACCAATTTCAACGGATTGCTTAAGCAAAGCAACACCACAGTGTCTTGGGCAACAAGCCAGTGTGTAGCAACTTGGTAAGAAAAGCACAGAGCATTGTACACATGAAGGGGTCGAGGTAGGTGATGACCTGAATGGATCGCGTGTAGAGAAACTCAGCGGGTGTCTATGGAGCAGCATCTATGGAGAGAAGGAATGGGTGACATTTCAGGTCGAGACCCTTCTTCAGGACTGTACAGAATTTTTCCCATCATTGGCACACAGTGAAGGGCACACTCCATCAAAGGCAATTGAATCTGTTGCTTCAGTGTCAATAACGTGTAATCTAAGTGACAGTGGATAGATACTATCATGTACCTAATCTGGACAAAGGATAAATGTGATAAGGGTGTGTGAAGTTTAAGTTATAAGTGGTGTAATAAGGAAATTAAGGAAAATGGGGAAAAAGCCGGAACGGGATACTGATTTTGTATGATCAGCCATGATCATATTGAATGGCGGTGCTGGATCATAGTTTCTATGATCAAAGTGAAGCAAAGTTTCCTGTTCTGATTGTTCCTGTGCAAAGGTTCAAATGTGACTATCAAAGATGAAAGTAGATTGGGAAGAGATCAAGAGCATGACAAAACATTCTGTATCAGCTGTACTTGACAAGTCCCTAAGGATTTTCATGATGATCTTGGAGGTATTCGAAATGTTAAAGTCACACGTTATCTGAGGCACAATGCAACTCAACCTTAAGGAAAAGTTGAGGGAAGACCTGAAGAGATGACAGGAGGTTGGTATTGTTGAATTGGTTGAGCTTTCTAATTGGATTGCACCAGGTATTCACCTGTAGTATAGTCAGATGGCAATGCCAGTATCTGTGGAGATTACAAGATAACAATAGACAGAGAAACGATGGTCGAAGGATCTGTCATGTCTCATTGATGATCTGTTTACTCAGTGAGGAGGAAGAGGACAGATCTTCACCACTTTGCTTGATTTACTGACAGATGCAGTTAGACAAAAGCTGAAATATACTCATCAATCCAAACACTGCGAGAACTGCTCCAATACAACATTTATTTGCAATAATGTCAGCCCAAAACACTTTTGACAGACATTGTTTATCCAGTTGATATTTTGGTGTCTGGAATGATGGGGAAAGAATAAATGGGGGAATCTAGAAGGTATACATTTTGAAGATACCAAACAGTACAGCATAAGTTAGAGGAAAGACAAGTATATTTTTGCTCTAAAAAAAAACCCTTTCTTGGTTAAAAATTAGATGCTGAATGATGGATTCCATCAAATTGAGGACAAGATAAAAACAGTCCAGGATGCACCAATCTGACCAATTTGGAAATGCTGATGGTCTACCTATATATTTTAACAGTATTAGGGCCTCTACCTGAAATGCCAAAAGCAGAAATGGATAAAGAAACATCCCGACTTCTATACTCAATATGCTGACCAACGAAGGCCAAGGTACTAAAGCCGCCTTGACCACCCTCTCTGCCTGTGATGTTCCTTTCATGGAGCTATGCAACTGGCCTCTTAGACCCATCTCTTCCAAGAGCCTGCCATTCATTGTGAAGGTCCAACCTGTGGTGTATATTATGTATTATATAATATAAATGGTGTTACCTGCATCCGAGTTGAAGGGGGAGCAGTGTGATGTATGCAAAATAATTAGCATATGTTATGTCTTGTGCGAGGGGACGCATGCACTGGGGGAGATTCAAGGAGGCGTCCTGGAATAAAGAAGCTTGTTAGTTTACTCCCGTATCTGAGTGTTATTTTAAGTCAGTTCCAAGCACTCAAATACACAACACAACCCAAGCTTGATCTCCCAAAAGCCATGACCGAGAGGATCTTGGATCTCAGTGTGTGAGGTCTAGAGTCGTGATCCAGGAGGGACTGGATTAGATTAGATTAGATTAGATTACCTTTATTGTCATTTATTTATTGGAACCTCAATGCCTAGTATCTTGGGCTGTGACCTTGGAGCGACCGGGACCTCAGTTTGCAGAATATAATGTCGTGACCCAGGGAGCCTTACCGAAGGCTCGTCGGTCGGCAGGACCTGCCTGAACGCTAGTCGGTTGTTGAGGCCCGCTCGAAGGCTCGTCAGTCGGTGGAGCCTGTCCGAAGACTTGTTGGTCAGCAGAACCCGCCAGAAGGCTCATCAGTCGGCAGTTCTGGGAACTCACCCGAAGGCTTGTCGGTCGGCGGAGTCCGCGCGAAGGCTCGTCGGATGACGGGAAGCAAGGGCCGGTAGGAGGGTGAAATGGGGTAATGCCTCCAGCACCTTTAACATCAGCTGCGGGACACAAAGATGGCCAGAATAGGAGAGTGAGGATGGTTTGCGGGAACTGCTCTCGTACATCGATCGCCTGGGCCGACCTTTGGACTTTGGAAATGGCGCCAAGACACGCATGTGCAAACAGTGCATGTGTAAACATGCAAAGATTGAATTTTACTGTGCAGTTGCATATTTGACAAGCAAAGTACCTTAGAAAAAAAGCATCATTGAGAAGGGACCGGGATCTCGGGTTGCCTGCAAGCAACTTAGTCTGATTGTCAACTAAAGTAACCCTGCGAGGTGTTTGCCATCATTCCCATTGTTTGGCATCAGTGCATGCCCTGGGGAGGATCTTCATCTAATTTATACCAGGCGATCGAATCACAAGCATAATTTTGAGAATATAGAACTTGCATGTTACCAATGGTTCCAAGTTATTGCGGAGAGCAATTCCAAACCCTTGAAGCCGAGTAGTTTCAGCACTATTTATATCGTTGCCATAGGCTCAGTTTACACGAGGAACAAAGAACAATGACTGTTTACTCAGAACCCGGATTAAGTGCATTGAAAAGTTAAAATTAGAGTACCCTGTAGATTGTAGAAAGTGTAACACGGTGAATATGACCAGGTGTGTTTTAAAACCAATTGCTGCTTGCCTGAGTTTCAGTCGCTAAGATGTACACCTCAAATCCTGTTTGACTGGTGGCTTTACTCGCTACCATAGAAACCCTTGGCCTGCTTGTAAATTAGCATGCAGCATTTAGAGTTTAATGGAAAATTAGCTGAAAGCATTTACCAGAAGGATGTGGAGGCCAAGTAAATGGATATTTTTAAGGCAGAGATAGATGCTTGATTAGTAGGGTGTCAGGGGTTATGGGGAGACGGCAGGAGAATGGGATTAGGAGGGAGAGATAGACCAGTGATGATTGAATGGCAGAGTAGACTTGATGGACTGAATGGCCTAATTCTGCTCCTATCACTTATGATTTGAGCCGATCTGTGCGCCATATCTAAACAGCGCTCTCCTGAATGGACTGCGATTGCAGGGAGGACACCATTTTGGTGGTTGGAGCACACAATGTTCAAACTCATTCTGACGAAGAAAAGCACAAAGTGATTCCAGTGCTGAACACGTCACTGGTGTAAAATAGCCAAAGAAGGAGAATGTAGATCTTGGGACACTGACGGGTTAAATTTAATTAATCTTCAATTTTTTTTTTTTTCATTCACCATACCAGTATGGGATCTATTGTCAGACAGGAAATATTAGAAATGCCTGGTGTATTTTTAAGATGAATTAGTTTTATTCCTAGGTTTTTATTACCTAAATGTTGTAATGGAATCAAACCTAATTTCTTCTGTGAACATGAGCAGAGTCAGTTGATGGTCAAAATGTCCCATTGCCGAAACACAGAGAAATCATCTTTTTAAAAATAATTTCAACCGCTTTGAAAGTTTCAGACATTGACTGAAATGATACCACCTGAACGATGTTTTATATTGAAATGTATTGTGTTGGTCAGCTGGTGAAACACTAAAATCAAAATCCATTTTTTGGGGCAATTTTTCATTTTGAAAAATACCAAAGACAATATATTGAAAAGATTCTGCACTTGGTCCATGTAAATCACCCTGTAATAATTATTCGGTGACAACTCAAAAACATCCGTGAACATCTCGTGAACCGTTTTATGGATCGGAAGTATTTGGAGGGCTCTCGGCCAAATGCAGGAAAATGGGAATAGCCCAATATGCCAACTTGGTTGGTCTGGACAAGATGGGCTGAAGGGCCTCGCTCTGTGCTGTACAGCTCTATGACTCTTAATGCTGTGTTCAATGGCGGCGTTCATCTGGTATGAGCATGAGTGACACAGTGCCATCCTTCAAAGCTGTAAATTGCAATGATTCCATGATGCACATTAAATCAAAACCATTGATTTTTGTGCAGATTATTTTCTGATCTAACATTTCACTGCATTGTTCTTCAGGTAACTTGTACTGTTCTTGTCTGTTCCAGAACAGGTTGTTTCTGCTGCGTGTCATCCATCTGATATATTGGCTCCATCTAGTCTTCTCTCTTCATTAATACACCCTGAACTGCAGAACATCTTTTTCCGTCTGAAGTAGGTCATGACTAGAAACGTTGTCTATCCATTCCCTCCATCACTGCCTGACCCACAGAGTTCCTCCATTCCTTGCGTATCCATGTGCCTATCTAAAATCCTCTTTAATGCCGCTAACATATGTGCCTCCACCACCACCCCTGGCAGCACGTTCGAGGCACCTACTAATCTCTGGGTAAAAAAAACTCGGCCCGATTAAAATTTCCTTTAAACTTTGCACCTCTCATCTTAAGGCTATGCCCTCTCATCTTTGACATTTCCACCCTGGGAAAATGGTTCTGACTGTCTATGCCATCTAATCATTTTTTATTTTTCTACCAGGTCGCTCTCAGTCTCCGACAATCCAGAGAAAACAATCTTTCAACAAAGTTTAGCCAATCCCTCCTTATAGTTAACACCCACTATCCCAGGCAGCATTCTGATAAACCTCTCCAAGTTCTCCACAACCTCCCAGCAATGGGGTTCGTCCTTGTTGCTTTGGGATGTTTCCATACATAGATAGGGTGGGCTAGAAAGTCAATCTTTATCCCACGGTGGAAATATCAAAATATTGGGGTGGTGGTAGAAGGAAATACGATAGTGGCATTTAAGAGGCTTTTAGATGGACACACGGATGTGCTGTGAATGGAGGGATATGGATCAAGTACAGACAGAGGAGATTAGCTTAACTTGGCATCCATTGTGTTTGGCTTTGAGGGTCAAAGGGCCTGTTGCTTTGCTGTATTTTTCTATGTTCTAAGGTGAGCAAATTATTTTCACCTGGTTAAAATAGTAAAGAAGGCGTTGTAGATTTACAACTTATAAGAGATGCAAGTAAATTGCAGGTTTCGTGCTGGGAGGTTTTGTTCAGGTCATTAAAGGCCTATATAAACAGCTTCATGCTTTACTTGTTACTTTTGAAAGCTGTGCGCCAACAACCTCAGCATAGGACATGTGCCAAAGCTGCTTTGTAAAGAAAGCATCTAGTGGCTGCTTTCTGCAGTCATCATCATAGAGTCATACAGCATAGAAATAGGCCCTTTAGCACAACTTGTCAAATGCTGACCAAGAAGCCCTATGTATGCTAATCCCACCTGCTTGCATTTGGCCATTTCCCTCTGAACCTTTCCTATCCATGTACCTGTCCAAGTGCCTTTTAAAAGCTGATACAGCATCTGCCTGAACTATCTCCTCTGGCAGCTCGTTTCTTATACCCAGTACCCTCTGTGTGAAAATGTTGACCATCAGCTTCCTATTAGATATTTACCCCTCTCACAAAACCTATGTTCTCTGGTTCTTGACTTCGCCAACTCTCAGTAAAGAGCTCTGTGCATTCATGCTATCTATTCCCTTCATGATTTTATACACCTCTATAAAATCACTCCTCAGCCTTCTGCACTCCAAGGAATAAAGTCCTAGCCTGTCCGATATCTCCTTATAGCTTAAGCTCTCAAGTCCTCGCAACATCCTCGTACTTCTAGAAACAATGAACTACAGGTGCTGGAAAAACGACACAAAATGATGGAGGAACTCAGTGCATCAGGCAACATGGATAGATGTCGAAGTGTCCCGACCCAAAATGTCACCTATCCCTGTTCTCCAGAGATTCTGGCTAGCCCAGTGAGTTGCTCCAGCACTTTGTGTCGATCCTCTTAAATCTGCTCTGAAATCTTTCCAGCTAAATTAAATATATTTAATATCCTTCTTATAGTAAGGTGACCAAAACTGAATGCAATACTCCAAATCTGAACACAACACTCCAAATAAAGTCTCCCAATGCACGCACCCAAAAATAGATGCCGATGCAGTGCATCATTCAACTCCAGTTAAATGGCTTACTTGTGCTGTATGTATTTTGCTGAATCACACAATCAAATCCCCGTTAGTCCCTACAATGCAGTTCAGAAAGTAATAGTGACTTCAACAATGAGCTTAGCTTATACTACTGATCCTTCACAAACAACATTGCTAGTTCACAGCTCAGTTTGAAGCAACTATTTCATATAAGGAACGTAAGCAATGATGCCACTTGTGATGCTTTGAGTCATATCATTTTGGATTTATCATTAGTGCAAAAATGAGGTTGGTTTTGTCTTCATCAATTATAAATGAGCGGCAATCCAGCTTTATACATGTGATCAACAGACCTGGGATTAGTAAAACCTGGCATCTCATCAACCTGAAGAACGGGCCCGATCTAAAACTCAGTATGTCCATGTTTTTACATTTGTCCATTCCCTCCTCAGATGCTGCCCAACTCGCTGAGTTTCTCCAGCACTTTGTGTTTTTTTCATTTTATAAAGTTTCATGCAAACACATCCCCCTTCTACATGTTGGCATTTGGATAGGCATATGGATATGCAGGGAGATGAGAGTTGGTCATGGCATCATATTTGGTACAGACATTGTGGGCCGAAAGGCCTTTTCTTGCGCTGCACTGTTCTATTTTCCATGTCCAAATGCCAAACACGTTTAGGACAACAATTTGTGTAAAAGATGGTAAATGTGATGTTCCACTGCGCATCTGGGTCATAACCTACAAGTTCAAATACTGTGGGCACCACAGAATTTAACACTCTTTGTTATTTTGAAGGAGACACTTCCTTACTTGTGCTCAGCAGCATAGGAAAGGACTTTGGTCTCTCCTTGCAAGGAAGAACTGTGTCCCCTGGCCCTTGGTGGATGGTCTACATAGATGCTTGAAATGTCCATGCTTCACGCCAATACCAAGGGGTCTTTGCTGAAGGAAATGCACACTATGAAAAAATCCACGGGATCTTCCAGATGTGCTTAGAGGCAATGGGTGGGTGTAGACCTGGAGATCAGGCACGTGCTGTCAGGGTAGGCAAGGTAGGCAGTGCCTACCCTGAATAAAATTATAAAATGGTAATTATTAAATATAAATAGTAAAGGCACGGGTGAATTATGCTTACCTAAGAGATCGATCTCTTAGGTAGGCATAATACTCCCGTGCCTTTCATCCGCAGTACATTTAAAACGTGGAAGTATGTGCTCCTCACGTGCCGTCGACGCTGCTTCAAGCCATCAGTGGCAACGGTCTATGAAGGCAGCTGAAACTCTGCCTTTACACCGTGGACTGCGTGCATGTGCTGCGCAGTGCACTGCGCATGCGCAACAGCCTACTGCGCAGCACGCGGGTTTCTTGGTGGGGTTTTCAAAGATGGATAGTGATTATTTTAAGAGTTTCTCTAAGTTATCTTATGAGGAAAAGACCAAAATAATTAAAAATAGAAGACCAACGCCGGAATTTAAAGAACCTCAACAGCGCAAAGGAACAAAAATAATTAGAACATTTAAAGCAGCTTGGTACAACAGGAAAGAGTTGCTATGCGGTTGTATTTCAACAAATAGAATGTGGTAAGTACATTTCTTTGAGCTATATGTTTTTAAATACTTAAGAAGACAAATTACTTTATAAAAGTTGACTGATAAATTACTTTATAAAAGTCGAAAGAACAATCTGCGCATGCGCGGTTTTGAAGATTTTTTAAAAAAGCCGACTGACCAAAGATACAGACTGCCTACCCTGACTAATTACTCACGGCACGTGCCTGCTGGAGATCAACCCTAATAGTCAAGCCCTGAACTTGGATGTCATGGTTTATGATGACTTTGATTATGGTTTATGATCACGTTTGTATGTGATCTTTGAACTTCGTATGCACAAGCCCTGAGAACTAGTGAATACAGGAGCATAAGAAGTTCAAAGATCTCATATGCGTGGTCAAAGTCATCATAAACCATGACCAAGTTCAGGAATAACTTCTTCCCAACAACCATCAAGCTCTTGAAGACTATAAACAGCAACTAAACTACGAACTATGAACTAACTTGGTTGCTCTTGGAACTTTGTGATTTTTTTATGCACTAATACAGTTATTTTTCAATTCCGTGAGCTTTTCCTTTGTTTGTTATGATATCTACGACTACAATGTTGTCGCAATACTTGCTGCTGCAAGTAAGAATGTCAATCTTCTGTTTTTTGGTACATATGACAATTAAACACTCTTGACTCTTGCGGCTTGACTCTTGGTGTGACAATGTTTGAGGTTCATGTTGTGAGCGTTCAGTGGGAGGTTGTGATGTGTGTTTAATCCACGGACACTCTGTGGAATGCAAGCGGTTTGCCAGCTTTGCGCTGCCCGCTCATTTCCATGGTGATAGCACCAGCCAATAACGCTGGTTCATTGGCTGGTTGAGGAGCCTGTATCACCAAGAGTAGTGCCACTTAGAGCTGATCAAAGTTGCTTAAAAGTTCACATCATTCTTTCTGGGGAGGTGGCTTTGTGCCTGGGCCAAGCGCAGGCAGTAACTCTACTTATACCTCACCTGCAAAAATAATTGTTTCACTGGGAGAATGGACTCCAAGGATTTTAAGTGTTACACTGGAGACCTAGTAGCTGCAGGAGGTGGAGACAATGAAAATATCCAGGGGACCTTCCACATGTGCTTGAAGACAGTGGATGGCTGTGGACCTGGAGATCAATGCTAAAAGCCATGTCCTGAGAACCGGGGCAATACCGTAGCATAAGAAGTTCCAAGAGGGCGGCACAGTCGCGCAGTGGTAGAGTTGCTGCCTTACTGAGCCGGAGACCCAGGTTCGATCCTGACTGTGGGTGCTGTCTGTACGTTCTCCCTGTGACCGTGTGGGTTTTCTATGGGTGCTCTGGTTTGACAATGAAGATGGTTATCAAAAATTACAGCCGGATCTTGATCAGCTGGGCAAGTGGCCTGAAGAATGGCTCATGGAGATTAAGGCAGAGAGATTTTGAGTTTTAGGAAGTTAAATAAGGTAGGATCATCACAGCGAATGGTAGGACCCTAGGGAGTGTTGTAGAGCAAAGGTTTAGGGATCTGTGAGTATGGGCATATAGTATAATGGTATCACAGTTAGATAGGATGGTAAAGACGGCTTTTGGTACATGGGCTTCCATCAGGCAGGGTATTGAGTATAACATTTAGGATGTTATGTCACAGTTGTACAAGACATTGATGAGACCACGTTTGGAGTATTGTGTTCACATTTGGTCACCTGATAAAGGAAGGATGTCATTAAGCTGGAAAGACTGCAGAGGGAATTTCTGCGGATGTTGCCAACTCTCAAAGGCTTGGGCCACAGGGAGAGATTGAGCAGGCTAGGACTTGATATCTTGGAGCGCTGGCGGCTGAGGGATGCTCTTATAGAACTGTATAAAATCATGAGGGGAATAGATAGGAAGAATGCACTGTCTTTTACCCAAGGTAGGGGAATCAATAACTAGAGGACATAGGTTTCGGGTGAGAGGAGAAAGATTTAATAGGAACCTGAGTGGAAACTTTTTCACTTAGAGTGTGGTAGGTGTATGGAACGAGCTGCCAGAGGAGGCAGTTGAGGCAGGTACAATAATAACATTTAAAAGACAGTTAGACAGGTACCTGGATAGGAAGGGTTTAGAGGGATATGGACCATATGCGGTCAAATGGGACTAGTTTAGATGGGGTCAGCATGGACAGTTAGTTTGAAGGAGTTTCCATCCATATAACCATATAACTGACAGCACGGAAACAGCCCTTTCCGTGGGGGACCCATACCCCTCCTTGTGCATCGATCAGCTGGCCACCACAGTAAAGAAGTTCCCCTACGTTACCCTGAACGTATCTGTCTATCCAGTCTATCCATTTCATCAATTTTAAGACTCCAAAGAATAAAGACCTAACTTGTTCAACCTTTCTGTAATCCAATTGAGGACCAGAGGACATAGGTTCAAGCGGAAACGTTTTCATAGGAATCCGAGGGGTAACGTTTTCCACACAAAGAGTGGTGGGTGTATGGAACAAGCTGCCAGAGGAGGTAGTTGAGGCTGGGACTACCCCATTGTTTAAGAAACAGACAGGTACATGGATAGGACAGGTTTGGAGGGATATGGACAAAGCGCAGGCAAGTGAGTCTAGTGGAGCTGGGACATTGTTGGCCAGTGTGGGCAAGTTGGACCGAAGGGCCTGTTTCCACACCGTATCACTCTTTGACTATGACTCCATTTCTATACCATTTTAGGGGTGTAAGCACTGAGTATATCTGAAATATTTAAGCAGTAGTTGAAATTAAGGGATTTCTTAACATTCCCAATTATTTGAAGGAAGATGGTGAAAATGGCCTGAAGGGTTCTGTCAGGATACTGCATTGGAAAATAGAACAGTACAGCGCACACACAGGCCCTTGGGCCCACAGTCATCACTCAACCAAGAGCTGATTTCAACACTGAGCTGCTGAGATAGCGAGGCTCCACTGCACCACCTTGTGTTGTGCAAGGGTATGGCAAGTCCCTGCTGCAGAAAAAGTCAATGCTGGAGATAGTCATCAGAACAGGCCCACCCTACATCAGTCTGAAGAAGGGTTTCGGCCCGAAACATTGCCTATTTCCTTCGCTCCGTAGCTGCTGCTGCACCCGCTGAGTTTCTCCAGCACTTTTGTCTACCTCAGGTAAAATACAAACTGGGTCCTGACTCTTCTTCCCAGCTTATCAGTCCATTTCCCTCCATAGATGCTGCTTGACCCGCCGAGTTCCCCCAGCAGTTTGGTTTTCATGCCAATTTCACATCTTTTGTGTCTTTGGTTCAATGAACTATTGACCGTTGACATTTCCACCCGGGGGGGGGGGGGGGGGGGAAGGTTCTGACTGTTTACCTTATCTATGCTTCTCTTAACTTCATAAACTTCTATCAGGTCTCTCCCAATGTCTGCCGTTCGGAGAAAATAATCCAAGTCTATCAACCCTTCCTTTGAGTGAACAAAGGAACAGAAGATGAGGGACTGTTCCTTGAGATTATGTTGAGGTTTGTTGTGAACCTGTTGTGGGTCTGCTGACAGGGAGTTCAGAGTAAAAGTGTGATTAAGGTTGCAGACAGTGGAACTAGAGTCACTGTGGCTCTGCTGCGGTTTGCAGTGAATATTACAGGCTGACAGTTATGAAATAAGTAGGTTACTTTGTGAAAGTAACATGTGCTGTGGAAAAAGGGGAACTGGTGGATTACTATTCTGAGATTTCCTGAACACGTTCCATAATTTACCACATCAAACGTTATTGCAAAAGAAAATACGCCGGGTTTAAGGGTAACATTGATAGAAAACTGACTGGTCTTCTTCTTCTTCTTGCTTGTGGCGTGCATAGCCTAAAGTTGTAGGACAATTAGTTCTATTTGATCTTATTTGACAGAGCACGCCGGGTTGATTGCATTTGTCGAAACAGGGCGGACCACGTGAAGGTTGCAATCTCCCACCCCACTGGTCAATAAGCAACAGATTGGCATAATTAGGCATTTTCTTCTTGGCAAGATGGAAAATACAGGTTGAAGCAGTGTGCTTCGGACTTCAATGTTTTACAATTGATATATATAAAACATAGATGAAGGGATCAAAGGTTTGCTAAATTTGTTCATGGCAAGACAATGGTGCAGCAGTAAAGATGCTGCCTCACAGCGCCAGGAGACAGTGGGACAATAGACGGACCAGCTGACTCGAGTGGGTCATCACACTCGAGAACTCGGTACAGACGCCCTTTGGTCTGCCGAGCATTGTTCACCACCCAGCAGAGCGAGATGTCCGTCAGGGAATGTTACACAGGAGTATGTGTGCAGGAGTATGTGCTGAGGACGACTGAAGTCGGTGCAGCCAACGCCAAGGCTCAGGGAGTCTAAAGGCCTTCTGGACATGGGGGGTACCGTATTGAGGAGTATTGTCCACAACTGATTTGTGGTTGTCTAAAAAACTGTATTGATCAGCCTCCGAAAATGTCGGATGGATTTCCAATAGCATTTTGAAAAAAAAAAAACAGACAGCAGGTGCAGGATAGGCCATTTGGTCCTTCGAGCCAGCACCGCCATTCAATGTGATCATGGCTGATTATCCACAATCAGTACCCCGTTCCTGCCTTCTCCCCATACCCCTTGACTCCGCTATCTTTAGGAGCTCTATCTAGATCTCTCTTGAAAGCATCCAGAGAACTGGCCTCCACTGCGCCCCTCAGTCACAACTCTCTGTGTGAAAAAGTATTTCCTCATCTCCGTTCTAAATGGATTACCCCTTATTCTTAAACTGTGGCCCCTGGTTCTGGACTCCCCCAACATCGGGAACATGTTTCTTTCCTCTAGTATGTCCAAACCGTTATTAATCTTATATGTTTCAATAAGATCCCCTAAATTCCAGAGTATACAAGCCCAGCCGCTCCATTCTATCAACATATGACAGTCCTGCCATCCCGGGAATTAACCTTGTGAAACTACGCTGCACTCCCTCGATAGCAAGAATGTCCGTCCTCAAATTTGGAGATCAAAACTGCACTCAATACACCAGGTGTGGTCTTATTAGGGGCCTGTACAACTGCAGAAGGACCTCTTTGCTACTATACTCAACTCCTCTTGTTATGAAGGCCAACATGCCATTCGCTTTCTTCACTGCCTGCTGTACCTGCATGCTTACTTTCAGTGACTGAAGAACAAGGACCCCCAGATCCCGTTGTACTTCCCCTTTCCCCAACATTTAGATAATATTCTGCCTTCCTGTTTTTGCCACCATAGCCTCACATTTATCCACATTAAACTGCATCTGCCATGCATCTGCCCACTCACCCAACCTGTCCAAGTCACCCTGCATCCTCATAGCATCCTCCTCACAGTTCACACTGCCATCCAGCTTTGTGTCATCTGCAAATTTGATAATGTTACTTTTAATCCCTTTTAAATCATTAATATATTGTAAATAGCTACGGTCCCAGCACCGGGCTTTGCGGTACCCCACTAGTCACTGCCTGCCACTCTGCACTCAACATTTATTAACAAGACAAAGTACACATACAAGCAAAATATACAAATCACAAAGCAGCTGTCAGCATCACATCAGATCATCCTAGTTCTGTCGCAGAAGCATCACATTCACAGGCATCCATGCAAGCTCATCATATTTAATCCTACTTAATATATTGTCACCCGTTATGTTAAACCAATTGCCTCTTAAAGGACTTATTTTGTCATTGATCGCCCCTATGTATAGACTTATACACAGTCACAATCGTGTCTGTACATATGGTTCCAAATACGCGTATACAGAACCAATCGAACTCCTCCCCTCCACTGGGGCTAAGGAGAAATCGTGTCCTTAATCAGTCTTGACAGTTGTAGTAATCCACATCTGAAAGGGACCCGTTAATCCTTACTCTTTGTTTCCTGTCTGCCAACCAACTTTCTATCCATGTCAGCAGCCTACCCCCAATACCATGTGCTCTAATTTTGCCCATTCACCTCCTATGTGGGACCTTATCAAATGCTTTCTGAAAGTCCAGGTGCACTACATCCACTGGCTCTCCCTCGTGTATTTCCCTCGATACATCCTCAAAGAATTCCAGAAAATTAGTCAAGCATGATTTCCCCTTCGTAAATCCATGCTGACTTGGACCGATCCTGGGACTGCTATCCAAATGTGCCGATATTTCATCCTTTATAATTGACTCCTGCATCTCCCCCACCACCGATGTCAGGCTAACTGGTCGATAATTCCCTGTTTTCTCTCTCCCGCCTTTCTTAAAAAGTGGGATAACATTAGCTACCCTCCAATCCACAGGAACTGATCCTGAATCTATAGAACATTGGAAAATGATTACCAATGCTTCCACGATTTCTAGAGCCACTTCCTTAAGTACTCTGGGATGCAGACCATCAGGCCCTGGGGATTTATCAGCCTTCAGTCTCAACAGCCTACCCAGCGCCATTTCCTACCTAATGTGAATTTTCTTCAGTTCCTCCGTCACCACTAGTACATCAGGGAGATTGTTTGTGTCCTCCTTAGTGAAGATGGATCCAAAGTACCCGTTCAACTCATCTGCCCTCTCCTTGTTCCCCATAATAAATTTGCCCTTTTCAGTCATCAAGGGTCCAATTTTGGTCTTTGCACAAATGGAGTTTGTACGTTCTCCCTATGACCACGTGAGTTTTCTCAGGGTGCTCCTTTTTCCTCCCACACTCCAAAGACATGCAAGTTTGTATGTTAATTGGCTTCTATAAAAAAAAATTGTAAATTGTCCCTAGTGTGTAGGATAGTGCAAGTGAACAGGGTGACGCTAGTCGGCGCACACCTGGTGGGCCAAAGGGCCTGTTTCCACACTGTATTTCTAGTCTAAAGTCTAAAAATCACCGTAAACTGATGGGAAAGCAAATAGTGAAGAGGACAAAGGGAGACTTCTAGTAGCATAAAGCAGGATTACATTTGTGGTGAAGATATGGCAAATGGAATTTTATGTGGTAAATTGTGAAATTGTCTATCTTGTCAAGAAAAATAACTATATTATTGAAATGGAATCTGATGAAAATGAGTTGGAATCAGTTCAGAGAAGGTTTATTGGACTAATGCCTGGAACTGTGTGTGTGTGTGTTCTGAGAAAAGGTTGGGCAGGTTAGGCTTTACCTGGCAGAGTTTAGAATATGACAACAGACTTGATTGAAGATTCCGAGGTCCTGGGTGCCTGTGGAGTGAATTTTACCTTTTATTGGAGGATCTAGAACAAAGAAACATTTGTTAAAAATAAGTGCAATGACAGAGGTGAAGCAGGAATTCATCCTCCACAATCTGGTATCATTTTGAATTGTCCAGTCTATATGTAAAGTGCATTGTGATTGCCAATTCTGCTGCCAGCCCCTCTATATTTCTTATTTACATTGCGCCTAACAAGACAGCCACTGTTTTAGGCTCAGAAAGAACACCCACCAAAGCTTTCTGCCCATTTGCTGCTTTTTAACTACAACCAATCTGCTTCTCATTTCAGTCCATTATTTTCAAAGAAAGATCCTTCTGAATTATGCAGAACAGGGATGGGGAACCTTTCCATGTTGGAAGGCCGCATTAAGTTAGCTGTAATCTAATAAGGCCACATCCAAGAAACTTCAATTAGACATACTTCAAAATGTACATTATTTTGTAGAAATCTAACTACTAACTTCAAGAAAATGAAAAAAAATGTTAATTCTAAAGTTAACTAACCCCTTAATTACTTTGTTGTGACTGATCTTTGTGGGAAAGCATTTGAATATTTGGTTGCAACATGGAGGTACGCAGTTTTAGCTGATCTTCTAGATGGGTATCCGTCATTTGTGACCTTAAGGGCATCTTGATTTGGGTTAGGCAGGAGAATGTAGTTTGGCAGCAATAAGTGGTTGAAAAGGAAGACATGTTGCAGAAGACTAGGGTATTCTGCTGCTTTTTTCCATATTTCAATCGGATCTTTCTTAGCGCCGAAAATGGACTTTAAAATGTCATCTTCTGAGAGCTCAATCAATTCCATCTGTAACCATATAACCATATAACCATATAACAATTACAGCACGGAAACAGGCCCTCTCGGCCCTTCCAGTCCGTGCCGACCATTTGTTTTCCCCTAGTCCCATCTACCTGCACTCAGACCATACCCCTCCATTCCCTTCACGTCCATATACCTATCCACTTTACTCTTAAATGTTAAAATCGATCCTGCCTCCACCACTTCTGCTGGAAGCTCATTCCACACAGCCACCACCCTTTGAGTAAAGAAGTCCCCCTCACGTTACCCCTAAACTACGTCCCTTAATCTCATGTCATGCCCTCTTGTTTGAATCTTCCCTACCCTTAATGGGAAAAGCTTATCCACGTCAACTCTGTCTATCCTTTTCATCATTTTAAAGACCTCAATCAAGTCCCCCCTTAACCTTCTGCGCTCCAAAGAATAAAGACCTAACTTGTTCAACCTTTCCCTGTAACTTAGTTGCTGGAACCCTGGCAACATTCTAGTAAATCTCCTCTGTACTCTCCCTATTTTGTTGACAACCTTCCTATAATTAGGCGACCAAAATTGTACACCATACTCCAGAATTGATCTCACCAATGCCTTGTACAATTTTAACATTACTTCCCTGCTCCTATATTCAATGCTCTGATTTATAAAGGCCAGCACACCAAAGGCTTTCTTTACCACCCCATCTACATGCGATTCCACCTTCAGGGAACTATGCACAGTTATTCCTAGATCTCTCTGTTCCACAACATTCCTCAATTCCCTACCATTTACCATGTACGTCCTATTTTGATTTGTCCTGCCAAGATGTAGCACTTCACACTTATCAGCATTAAACTCCATCTGCCATCTTTCAGCCCACTTTTCCATATGGCCCAAATCTCTCTGTAGACTTTGAAAATCTACTTCATTATCCACAACACCACCTATCTTAGTATCATCCGCATACTTAATTATCCAATTTTCCACCCCATCATCCAGATCATTGATGTACATGACAAACAACAGTGGACCCAACACAGATCCCTGAGGCACCCCACTGGTCACCGGCTTCCAACCTGACAAACAGCCATCCACCATTACTCTCTGACATCTCCCATTCAGCCAGTAGTTCTTTAGGAGCCTTGGAGACATCAGCTAGTTGAGGTTGAAATGCTAATTTGAGTGTGATGTCATGGTTCTCAAAGTCAGTGAACCTTTTATTGTATTCTTTAATTAATAAGTCTATAACAGCTGTGTATTCTTCAAATGGTTCGCATGAATCCTCCTGCTCATCAATTACCTTCGCTAACTGTGGAAAATGTTCATCTGAAATTTCATCTGAAGAAGTTTTGAAAATATATAGTTTGTTTTCTAAATGTTTGGATTTTTTTGGATTTTTTTGGATTTTTGGATTTTTTTGCCACATATCATATATAGACTTAGTTTTACCTTGCAAATAAACATTCGTCATTTTGCTTTGACATGAAATCACACAGAAATGCAGTATTGCTTTAGAAATCTTCTTTCAATAATTCACAATGCTGATTCTGTTCGGCATAAAATTTAACTATCTATTCTCGCAAAGATAAAAATGTTGCTAACAATGTCCCTGCGATAGCCAATGCACTTTACAATGATATGGCAAATCCACACTGAAAACCTCATCGTCCAACTTTAACATATTACGAAACAGACGATACCGTGTTGCATTTGCACAAATATAGTCAACAATACTTATAACTTGCTGCAAAGTGTCACTTAAAATAGTAGATTTTGCACAGATTTTGCTGATGTAAGATATAATGAAAAGAAATGAGAGCATCTGGATCTGATAATACCTTTTTTTATCTGTGCATAAACCCTTCACGTTTTCCTGTCAGGGAAGGTGCACCGTCTGTATATACACCCACTAAATTAACCAAATCCAGTATAAACTTCCCGACATTTATCTTGAAAGTTGTTGAAGAAATCTATTCCTCGTGTTCTACCCGTAAGAGTGCCCAAAACGAGTCACAAATATGCTGTTTAACTATTCTCCAATTCAACTTCAAACAGAAAGCCACGTGCACCACTAACAAAAGTTGAAAATGCTGAAGACTGGACGGCCAGCGGACTCTCCCCGACATTTTCCCTCTCGTCAACCAGCCTCAGGCGGTGGTGGCACCAGTCAGGCAGGGAGGTTAACGTAATTCTAGAGTCGCATTAGAATTAAATCATGAGCATAACAGGTGTTAAAATAGCCCTCATGACTTACTAGCGTTTTAATTGTGGTCATCAGTCGAGGAGGATTATTTCGTTGAAACTTCTTTTACTCTTTCGTATTTTTAATATGTTCATTTTAAGATTAAAATAAAAAATAATAAAAGACGAAGACAAACATATTAATAAAAATAAAAGGATTTGTTCTACAAAATTTGGATTCATTCAAAAGGCCGCACTTAGTGGCCTAGAAAGCTGCATGTGGCCTTAAGGCCGCAGGTTCCCCACCCCTGATGTAGAACATAGTTTAGTTTATTATTGTCATGTGTACCGAGGTACAGTGAAAAGCTTTTGCTACGTGCTATCCAGACAAAGAAAAGACTATAGATTAAAGGCAGGAATGGGGGTACTGATTGTGGATGATCAGCGATGATCACAGTGAATGGTGGTGCTGGCTCGAAGGGCAGAATGGCCTACTCCGGCACCTATTGTCTATTGTCTATTACAATCAAACTGTTCACAGTGTGTACAGCTGAAGGATAAAAGATACAGCATTTAGCGCAAGATAAAGTCCAGTTAAAGATAGTTTGAGGTAGATGGAAAGTGAGGATCACTTTCAAACTGGTGAGAGGATGGATCAGTGGCCTGATAAGAACTGGGAAAAACCGTCCTTGAATCTGGAGGTATGCGGTTTCGACTTCTGTAGAACAGTACAGGAAAGGAACATGTCCTTCAGCCCATAATGTCTGTGACAAATGTGATGTGACAAATCTCCTCTCCCCCCATCTACACTTTACACTGTCTCGGAAAAGTAGCCAAGATCATTAAAGACTTGCACCGTTCTTCACTTTCCTCCTGTCTGGCAAAAGTGCGCACTACCAGGGTCAGGAACAGCTGCTTCCCCTCTGTTATCAGGCTTCTGAATGGCCCTTCCATAAGCTAGGGAACTGTCCGATTCACCTTCACCTTTACATGAATCACCTACAATGAAGACATTGGACTTTGTCTATGGAACTGATGAGCTACAAAGGGTGGCATGGTGGGGCAGCGGTAGAGTTGCTGCCTTGCAGCGTTTGCAGCGACGGAGACCCGGGTTCGATCCCAACTACGGGTGCTGTCTGTACGGAGTTTGTAAGTTCTTCCCGTGACCTGTGTGGGTTTTATCCAATATTTTCAGTTTCCTCCCACACTCCAAAAACGGTAAACTATAGAAACATAGAAACATAGAAATTAGGTGCAGGAGTAGGCCATTCAGCCCTTCGAGCCTGCACCGCCATTCAATATGATCATGGCTGATCATCCAACTCAGTATCCCGTACCTGCCTTCTCTCCATACCCTCTGATCCCCTTAGCCACAAGGGCCACATCCAACTCACATCTTAAATATAGCCAATGAACTGGCCTCAACTACCCTCTGTGGCAGAGAGTTCCAGAGACTCACCACTCTCTGTGTGAAAAAAGTTCTTTCTCATCTCGGTCTTAAAGGATTTCCCCCTTATCCTTAAGCTTGTGACCCCTTGTCCTGGACTTCCCAACATCGGGAACATCTTCCTGCATCTAGCCTGTCCAACCTTAAGAATTTTGTAAGTTCTATAAGATCCCCTCTCAATCTCCTAATTCCAGAGAGTATTAAACCGTTCTATCCAGTTCTTCATGACAGTCCTGACATCCCAGGAATCAGTCTGGTGAACCTTCTATGCACTCCTCTATGGCAATAATGTCCTTCCTCAGTTTGGAGACCAAAACTGGTACGCAATACCAGGTGTGGTCTCACAAGACCCTTACAACTGAAGTAGAAACCTCCCTGCTCCTGTACTCAAATCCTTTTGCTATGAAAGCTAACATACCATTCGCTTTTTTTTCACTGCTGCTGCACCTGCATGCCTACTTTCAAGACTGGTTACCATGACCCAGGTCTGCTGCGTCTCCCCTTTTTCCTAATCGGCCACCATTTAAATAATAGTCTGCTTTCCTGTTTTTTTGCCACCAAAGTGGATAACCTCACATTTATCCACATTATACTGCATCTGCCAAACATTTTGCCCACTACACCCAGCCTATCCAATTCACTTGCAGTCTCCTGGCATCCTCACTCACAGCTAACACTGCCCCCCAGCTTAGTGTCATCCGCAAACTTGGAGATATTGCCTTCAATTCCCTCATCCAGATCATTAATATATATTGTAAATAGCTGGGGTCCCAGCACTGAGCCCTGCGGTACCCCACTAGTCACTGCCTGCCATTGTGAAAAGGACCCGTTTACTCCTACTCTTTGCTTCCTGTTTGCCAGCCAGTTCTCTATCCACTGTTCATCTATGTAGATGAATTGGCTTGGTAAATGTAAAAAAAATTGTCTCTAGTGTGTGTAGGATAATGTTAATGTGCGGGGATCACTGGTCAGTGCGGACCCGTTAATTAGACAATAGATAATAGGTGCAGGAGTAGGCCATTCAGCCCTTCGAGCTAGCACTGCCATTCAATGTGATCATGGCTGATCATCCACAATCAATATCCCGTTCCTGCCTTCTCCCCATATCCCTTGACTCCGCTAACTTTAAGAGCTCTATCTAACTCTCTCTTGAAAGCATGCGGTGAACCGGCCTCCACCACCCTCTGAGGCAGAGAATTCCACAGATTCACAACTCTCTGTGAAAAGGTATTTCCTCATCTTTGTTCTAAATGGCTTATCCCTTATTCTTAAACTGTGGCCCCTGGTTCTGGACTCCCCCAACATTGGGAACATGTTTCCTGCCTCTAGCATGTCCAAACCCTTAATAATCTTATATGTATCAATAAGATCCCCTCTCATCCTTCTAAATTCCAGAGTGTACAAGCCCAGCCACTCCATTCTATCCACATATGACAGTCCCGCCATCCCGGGAATTATCCTTGTGAACCTACGCTGCACTCCCTCAATGGCAAGAATGTTCTTCCTGAAATTTGGAGACCAAAACTGCACACAATACTCCAGGTGTGGTCTCACTGGGGCCCTGTACAACTGTAGAAGGACCTCTTTGCTCCTATGCTCAACTCCTCTTGTTATGAGTGGCATGTTCTGATGTGTGCAGTGGATTATGGGAAGAAGGAGGCGAATAACTCCACGCATCATCAGTTCTGAGTTCAGACGTAATATGATTGTTATTGCACAATGCACCACTTGAGAGCAGTAAAGTTACAGGGAAAAAGCTCTTCTTCCCCTGAAACACGGCATCAATTCAAATTAGCTTGCCCATTGCACAACACATAAATGGTTCTGACATATTCAGATTATGAAATGCCATGGTTAGCATTGTGGAAAGAAAGAAGAAATATTTTCATAATCTTTACTGTGATAACTTAAGCAAAAATGTTGCACTATTCATATATTAATAGTTGATGCAAATATACAAGAAAGCCTGAGGCAGTGCTACAATAATGGCATCGTGCCAAAACTAGTTTTAGGTCATAACTCTTGTTCAAATAATTATACTAAGATACCAAAATTTCAATAAAACATTAGTAAAGAGCATAGGTTCACAGGTTGTGGAAATGCACCATAGAAATCTTTGAATCTTTAAAAGTCAAATAAAGTTGAACCAACCAGGCACTGTAGCTTGAAATAGAACAAAAATGATTAGCTTCAGAAATTGATAAATTGAGCTAGTCGTGGTGTGATCACTTTACATTTCTATCAAGGCGTAGACTTTTTCCTGTCCTTTAGCCTTGCAATGCTGTGAACTGAGTAGTGTTAGACCGCTCATCAATGTGCAGTTTCTCTCCCATTTCCCTTTCCGATGTTATCAAATGGCTGAGCCCCGACGAGGAGCTCAGCAGAGAGAGGAGACAACACAGACACAATGATCTGCAGATGTTGGAATCTTCTGTGGAACACAAAGTGCTGGAGGAATTCTGGAGGACATGGATGCGGGACTGGAGAAGGTTCCCGACTGGAGACTTCTTCAGACTGGAGAAGGTTCCCGACTCGAAACCTTGCCTATCCAGGTCCTCCAGAGATGCTGCTTGACCCACAAAGAGAGCACAGTCCAACATACGGGTAGCGAGAAGAGAACACAGCCCAACCTTTGGACAGAGAGGAGAGAGCGCAGCCTAAATCATGAGTAGTTGCAGACCTTTTCCAAATTGGAACTTTGTTCCCTATATCTTGAGATTATGATTCAACTTTTGCAAAACATGGAAATAATGGAATTCAATCCTGCTCTAGATTTTACAAAAATGTAAAATAATTGACAAATTCCCCACTCGGTAGAGTTCTGCCGATAATGACAGTTTCTGTAATGCCACAAGATTCTGCTTATGTTAACCTCTGATGTTGGTGCAGGATAGGTGGAAGCACTGGAGAAACATTCTACTGCTTTTCTGGAGTTTTCATGGAGTTTTCTAGTGAAAATTACAGTACGGAACATGCAGGTACTGATTAATGACCAACCCTTGTCTCTTCATTGCATCCGAGTTCTGTTACTGTGTCTTCTACATTGAGACATAATCAGAGAGCCATACAGCATGGAAACAG
This sequence comes from Okamejei kenojei, assembly GCA_035221665.1. Lineage (NCBI taxonomy): Eukaryota > Metazoa > Chordata > Chondrichthyes > Rajiformes > Rajidae > Okamejei > Okamejei kenojei. The sequence goes on along the minus strand of CM069147.1, from coordinate 7,785,064 downwards.
GCCCTTCAGCCCAACCTGACAACACCGACCCCATCTACACTAGTCCCACCTGCCTGCATTTGGCCCATATCCTTCCAAACCTTTCCCATCCATGTACCTGTCCAAATGTCTTTTAAATGTTGTCATAGTGCCTGCCTCAATTACCTCCTCTGGCACCTTGCTCCATATACCCACCATCCTTTGTGTGAAAAGTTGCCCTTCAGGTTCCTATTAAATCTTTCCTCTACTCTGGGTAAAAGGCTGGGGATTTACCCTATCAATTCCCCTCACGATCTTATACACCTCTATAAGATCATCATCTTGTGCTCCAAGGAATAATGTCCTATTCTGCTCGACCCCTCTCTAGAGCTCCTGCCCTCGAGTCCTGGCAACATACTCATACATCTATTTTTCTACTCCTTGTGGTTAAACACAGCCTCAGGTTCTGGAAGTGATGGTAACTGCAGTTAGGACACTTGGAGTTCCCAATCACTGAGTTAGCACCTCATGGATTCCGATGCCAAGTAGCGTCTACTTCCAATATCCTGGCCAGAATCTTCCTTAGGTGGCAGCACTAGAGAGGGTGAGCTGATATGCTCACATTTAGGTTAGTTTAGTTCAGAGATTCACTGAGCTGATGCGACTATCGATCACCAATTCATGCTGATTCTATGTTATCCCACTTTGCCATCCACTCCCTACACACTAGGGGCAAATGACAGAGACTTATCAACCTACAAATCCGCACGTCTCTGGGATGTGAGAGGAAACCAGAGCACCCGGAAGAAACCCATGCTCTCACAGGGAGAATGTGAAAACTCTACACAAACAGCACCCGAGGTCAGGCTCGAACCAGGGTCTCTGGCGCAACAAGGCACAACTCTATGCCACCTTTTAAATGGTCTATTGCCTTGAAAAGAGCCCAGTCAGGAATGTACCTTGTAAAGTGCTGTCCTCTGAGACAACAACACCAGCGAGTGCTTCTTCCAGCTGTTTACCTGCTAATTTTGCCTTACGGTTGTACAACACACAAATGGACCCCTCATTCCATCAACTCCTCGCCCATCTACGCAAATCCCATTTGTCCTCATTAGGTCTGTATTCTTCTTGCCCTTGCCTATTCAAGTGCCTCTCTACATGTCTCCTTAATACAGCCTTTATCCTGAAAGTATTCCTTGAAAGCGCTTCAAGAGCAGGCCAACAACTGGAGGTAAAAAGGTAATGGTTCCAATCTTCTGCTTTAACTTTGCAAATGAGTTAAATGAGAACATTTTCTCACAATAAGACTCCATTTATTCAAAGTACAATGACATCAGATGAAATAAACAAGCTAACTCAGTGATCTCAGTGATGAGAGGTTGTGTGGGGTGGGGGATTTTAAACTTCCCCCCCACTCCCACTCTTTTGTCAACCCTATTTCTCTTTACGAAAGTCACTCTCTGATGCCCATTTAAGTTCTAATTTAATAGCATTTAAAAGACACTTGAATAGGAATGGTGTGGAGGGATATGGTCCAAACACGGCCAAATGGGATTAGCCTTGCTGGGACAAGGTGGGCTGAAGGGCCTGTTTCCTTGCTGTATGACACTATGATTCTATGAATCTGTGAAGGTGTAAAAGTCAAATGTAAAAAAAAAAATCAGAGGAAGTCAGGCTGCAAGATGGGGTGAAAGCAGAGACACAAAGAAGTAAAACAAAGAAGATGCAATCAAAATGAAGATAGTCGTGATTGAATTCATGGCATCCAGTAGTGTGGTAAATACAGTGTACAACTATTGCAGCAGTTGGTAAAATCTAACATGTTTTACATGATCAGTGTTGTCTAGAATATCTAATATAATTTATTCATATTTGAAGCAGCAATTAGGCAGCAGATGTGAGACCAGATGTACGGAAGCCAATGCGGAGAAGTGACCCACTGGAATGATTCGTGTAGGGAGTAAATATTGCAGTGATGTTTGGTACAAATCAATGAAGAGTTTTGCTGTCAAGAAGACTAAGAGGATAAATGAATTTATAATTGGTTGAATTTACAACTATGTAGACTTGTAAGTAATTATTTGTGTAATTCCATGTATGTAAGTAGCTAAATGATTGTTTTTGTTAAAGAAGGAACTGCAGATGCTGGAGAATCGAGGGTACACAAAAGGCTGGAGAAACTCAGCGGGTGCAGCAGCATCTAAGGAGCGAAGGAGATAGGCGACGTTTCGGGTCTGAAGAAGGGTCTCGACCCGAAACGTCGCCTATCTCCTTCGCTCCTTAGATGCTGCTGCACCCGCTGAGTTTCTCCAGCCTTTTGTGTACAAATGATTGTTTTTGGTCATTTTGCAATGGGAGCATGTAAAAGTGAAAGTGTACCTTTTTAACTATTAACTTTTGATACAGCAATGGTCAGCGTGGACTTGGGTGGCCAAAGGGTCAGTTTCCACACTGTATCTCTAAACTAGGCATGACAAAATGCAGGAATCAGTACTTCGAAATTGTCAGAATTGTTTAACCTCTCATTCTTCTTCAGGACCTCACCAGAAAATTGAAATAAATACACAAGTGAATTTGCGTATTCACTCACTAAACGCGGAAATAAACAGGGCTGTTTATTCAAGTGTAAATGGTTTTTCTTGACTTGATTGAATTGAAAGACACAACATGCAAACAGGCCCTTCGGCCTACCAATTCCACGTCAACCATCGATTGCCCATTCAGACTAGTTGCACGATATCCGACGATTGCATCTAGTCCGTATTCCCTAGGGGCAATTTGTGGTGCCCGATTAACCTGCAAACCCCACACGTATTTGGGACGTGGAAGGAAACCGGAGCACCCGGAGAAAACCCATGTGGTCACAAGGAGAACGTGCAACCTCCACACAGACAGCACCCGGGGTCAGGTCTCTGATGCTGTGCGGCAGCAGCTCCACCGGCTGCTCCACCTTGTGGCCTTACTGGCGTCATAAGTCGTTTAATATTGAAAAGAAAAACCTATCTGGCACCAAAATGTGACCTTAACAGATAAGAAATCTAATTTTTTTTCAGATTTTAATAGTTGAAGGCCTCTACTTAAAAATATTTTCCTTTTCAATTTTTTTTTGTATCTTTTATCTCTATGAAGGACATTTTTAAACTATCTCATTACGTCAGTTTCTGTATTTGCAATTTACCCTTTTCTTGCCAATGTTTAAAAAGGAATTTTCAAGCTGCTTGGTTAAGGAGAAAACTCCAATACTCCTAGTTCCTGACTTCCTCGATAAAATCATCATCATCGTTGAAAACGTCAACTGGCACGGTGCCTTACAATGCCGTGTACGACAGTGATCGCAACTTCTACTGAAGAATGGACGGCTGTCGGCCCGCTAGGAGCTCATCCGCCCTTTGACAGGTCTAGTTTTGGGTCCTGCTGGGGGTCCACAGCCCCCTCCTCACCTGGCAAACCGGGTGGGGGAGACGCTTTAGTCACCGACTATCCGACCATGGAGCGGGTAGCACGGGATGACATGGTACCGGTGGCGGGGGGGAACTCCCCCCGACCTGACTAAATAAAATGCACTGTGTAACATTGGGCTTTGGTGGCTGTAAGTATTCAGGAAAAAAAAAATCTGTGGCCAGCTTTTAATTATGAGAGCAGGCCGTTCATCATTGAATGCAAAATACAGGCCAATAACTTGAGGCTGTGGAATTTTGCTGATATATTTTATATCCTTGTTGAAAAGAAATGGGCTCTTTGAAAAGTGTCCTTTCGTTGGAAAAAGTAAATTACTACTTAATTTGCGTGGAATAAAAACAGTAATGGAACCAATTGCTTTAAATCTTTTGATTAATTAGTTTAACTCGAAAATGTTATCAGCTCATTATTATCCTATTAATAGGGGTGCGGAATAACAAGTGGCCTCCTATCTAGCTAAGAATGGATCATTTTAATTACGTCTTAATGGACTGGCAAAATTGATTGCTTCGCTTAGCTGGTGCTTCATAAAACTACGAGAAAAACCTATTATATGCACTCAGTCTAAAATAATTATTTTGCAAGTGTTAGAGCTAATTTCTGAAAATAATTGCAGACCATTGTAAGAACTTTCATCAACAGTGTAGCAACAAGCAGCTTGCCTCAAGTGATATCATGTATTCGTTTCACAGTTAACATAAAACCAATAGTTAAACTTCCAGTTGTAACATTTTTGGATGTCTGCAGGGCTATTTAAAAATGAGAACATCTTGTTCACAATGCACTTGGAAAAACTTGCTTTCCAAGAAGCTATGATCCAAATATGCAGTTGGGGACCATGGTGAAATGCATTGGACCTCTTGTTCAGCTTCCCCAAAGCATTCTGTACTTGCAGAGGATGGCACAAGTGTGCAGCGCTAGAACCACTGCCTTACAGCGCCAGAGGCTCGAGTTCAATCCTGGCTATGGGTGCTTGTCTGTATGGACTTTGTACGTTCTCCCCGTGACCTGCGTGGGCTTTCTCCGAGATCTTCCGTTTCCTCCCACACTCCTAAGACGTACAGGTTTGTAGGTTAATTGGCTTGGTATATGTGTAAAATTGTCCTTAGTGTGTGTAGGGTAGCGTTAATGTGTGGGGATCGCTGCTCTGTGCGGACTCGGTGGGCTGAAGGGCCTGGTCCTGCGCTGTATCTCTAAACCTAAACTAAACTGAAGAGCTTATTGACTTTTACGCCAGATATGACAGCTCCATTCATTTAACTGAGATCACCATAATTTAAAAGCGGTTTAGGTAATTTATAAAGACATGAGAAATTGCAGATGCTGGAATCTTGAGCAAAACATAAATTACTGGGGGAACTCAACGGCTCAGGCAGCATCTGTGAGGGACCTGGCTTGCATTAGATATTTTCTTTTCTTGGTTTCTTTCTTTTTATTTTTCTTAGTTTAGAGATCCAGCGAGGAAACAGGCCATTCGGCCCACAGAGTCCACACTGACCGGCGAGTCCCGTACACTAGCACACACTACGCACTTGGGACTTTGGAGTATGGGAGGAAACTGAAGTTCCAGGAGAAAACCCACCAGTCCCGGGGACTGCAGGCTTACAAACTCCTACGGAGAGCACACAGTTCTGGCTTGAACCGGGCCTATGGCAGCAATTAAACTGCTGCGCAATTGTGCCGACCCAGATATTATTATTTGGGAAACCAGGAAAAAAAAATGGCTGAGATTTCTCGAAGATAAAAGATTCAACCAAGCTTCTACCTGTTAACATGGAGATCTGACATTCATTCACCGGACCGGGCTAGTTGTAATGTTGTTTGGCGTTACATTCAACAACTGAAGTTATGAAATATTGAAGGACTATATTTGCTTGGAAGGTTAAAAATAAATAAGCCAGCGGAAGCAAGTGATTGGGAATCACTTTACATCAGCCTTGTAGAGGTAACAAGCATCTTGATGACACAGAGCAAAGCCTTCCCCGGGTTCAAGACAGATTTACGTTTATATAATACGATACAATTCCCAGGGCATTTCATGCCCAAAGAAATGATAGGTTGGCTTTAATGCAACTACATTTGACATAAAAGCACAAATATTTAAACAATGACCACATGGGAAAATACATGTAAATACAACACTGGTTTAGTTTAGCGATACACCACGGAAACAGGCAGGAAACCTAGTCTGCGCCGACCAGCGATCCCCGCACACTAACACGATCCTACACACTAGAGATAATTTACATTTATACCCAAGCCAATTAACCTACAAACCTGTACATCTTTGGCGTGTGGGAGCAAGCTTTTTTACCCAGACAGTGGTGGGTGCCTGGAACACACTGCCAGGGGTAGTGGTGGAGGCAAATATGATGGCGATGTTTAAGAGGTTTGTGGATGGGCACATGGACATGCAGGGAATGGAGGGATGTGGGTCACATGCAGGCAGAGGAGACTAATTTAACTTGGCAACCTGTCCGCCACAGACATTGTTGCCCAAAGGGCCTAGTCCTGTGCCGTATTACTCTATGTTCTATAATTCTGCAGAATCCAAACAAATGAGATCTCCTACAGCACCAAACAAAGCAAATCTTAACAAATGATGACAGAAAATTGAAAGAGAATTGGTGTCCTGGATATATCCCCCCTTGTTATTGCAAACAGTATTTTGGATAGGTACATGGATAGGAAAGGGTATGTGCAGGTGGGGCTGGCATACTTGGGGCATCTTGGTTGGCATGGACGAGTTGGGCTGTATCTCTTTGACTCTGCAATTTGTCTTCTAAATGCTGCATATACACCATCTTTCTTTATTGATAGGAATTATTCTTTTTTCCACCCCCAACCACCCCTCCAACTTCTTTTTCTCCCCTCCCACCTCACCCCCACCTCTCCCCCTCACATGCCCATCCTGGACTTTTACACTATTTCTCCTATTCCATCACCTCACCAGCATTCCTTCCTCAAGACTTCAACATTCACAAACTCTTTAATGTTTATTTGTTCACTCTCTGCCTTTTCACCTTATGATTGGCGGGTTTTGTCTGCCCACTCCTATCTTCCAGCTTTTCTACATCCCCAGACGACCATTAAACTGACTGAGATGGGTCCTGGCCCCGAAAACGCAATTCGTTTACTCCTACTCTTAGCTTCTGGTCTGCCAGCCAGTTTCTCTATCCAACCATCAATTCTGAAGCCCCAATGCCTTTTGCTTTAAATGTGTTACTTATTCTTATGTGGGACCTTGTTCGAAGCGCCTGGAATTCAAGATAAATCCTCATCCAAGGCGTTATCCCCTATCCCATGTACTACTGTACACCTTCGAAAATTTCACATGATTCGTCAGACATAGATTTACCTTTCGTAAAATCCATTGTGACTTTGTCAATGATTTCACCACTTTCAAAGGTGCTGACTATTCCCATCTGTAATAACTACTTATGCGTTTCCCCATTACCGATGTAGATATGGTCTGTAAATTCTCCATTTCTTACTCGTGCCATCCCTCTTAAAAGAGGGGTTATGTTGATACCCGCCACATCTCAGGAACTTCTCCAGAATCTTAAAGGAGTTTTGATAGATTATCGCCTAATGCATCCACTATTTCGGAGCTACTTCCTTAAGTACTCTGGGGGTGCTGCCTATCGGGCCTGGGATTTATTTGGACTTTAATCAATTCATTTACCAACACCACTTCCGTCTAACCTGGATTTTCAATCAATTCCTCTTTTGACCCGCGGTGAGGTCCCCTGCTTTTTCGGCAGGAATTATTTATGTCTTCCTTAGTGGTAAGACCGGAACCAAAGTATGATTTTCAATTGCGTCCGCTATATCCTTGTTCCATGATCAACTCTCCGGTTTTGATGCCAAGAGGACCTACATTTGTTTTAACTATTCTTTTCTCTTTCAACAATTTCTATATATACTTTTGCAGTCAGTTTATTATGTTCCCTGCCTGTTTTTTTCATAATTATTTTTCTCTTTCCTAGTTAATCCTTTGTCCTCTCTCTGCTGGCTTGCTGAATTTCTCCAGTCCTCTGGTATTGCTCCTTTTTCTGGCAACTTTGTCTGCATCATCTTTTGCTTTGATACTTCATGGATTTCCCTTTTTTTGTCCGGTTGCGCTATCCCTTCCTGATTTTTTCTTTTGCAAACTGTGATGAACAATTTTGGTGGTTAGTTATCACATGCAGTATTTAAATGTCTTCCCATTGCATATCCACCGTCAACACCTTTTTGAATATTGCCAGTTATGTTTCCCATCTTCTGCGGACCAAATGTCTAAACTCAAAAATGCCACTATAGCAACATTCCTTTGTCTCTTGTTAAACTGTATTACCATTTTGGATGGAAATTTTTGGATTTTTACCAATAACTATTTAACACTAAAGTTTGAACCCAATACTGAATTGTTTATCTTTGGATCAAGGATAAGAGGGAAGTAAACTAAACTATATCCCAAGAAAGGCCTTTCTTACTATGTTCTTAATAACTGCGAAAAACTTATACTTAAATTTTGGAAAAAACGCACTACGCATCATTCGAAATTTGTGGATCTCAAATATGTCTGAAATCGTACATTTGAAGAAATGGAGATTCCTAATACTAGGCAAAGTAGGACCTATTCTTAAAGATTTGGTCTCTCTCGTTTATCAACTTTTTTTACAAGCATTATGGTGCAACATTAATAACCTTAGAAAATTAAATGGGTTCAGAACTGGGTGAAAAAACCGGGCAAAAATATGAGATAGGTGATCTCTTCCTAATCTTTCATTTCTATTACTCTTTTTTTTCTTTCAATCTCATTTTTAACTTCTCACCTCTGTCCTTTTTTTTTTTTTTACTTTCTGTTTCTAACTCCTTTGCTTGTCTTTCTATCCCGACACTCTTTTTCTTTTTTCTCTCACTGTTGTCTATTATTATTGCACCAAAAATATGAAGTTGTACAAATGAAAAATATGTTTTAAAAAAAAAAAAGTTATGTTTTGTATTTTAGGTAACTAAGTACCAAGACGACTGTACTTATTCATAAATTCTTTTTTTTTATTTTTAAAAAAAAAAAAAAAAAAAAAAAAAAAAAAATAAAAAAAAAAAAAAAGAATTAATTGCCAGTAAATCTTGCCAATTTCACGTCTCTCATACCCTCAAAGCTGTATACCTTTCTTTGTGTTCAAAACCATTGTTTCGAATAAAACAATGTCACACTCTCTCCTAAGCCTAATGAGAACTCAGACCATTATTATGGTCACGTTGACACAAGGGGCAAGATACAACAAGGCGCTAACTAACCCTTCATCATTACTCAACACCCTGTCTAAAAATAGCATGCTCTCTCGTTGGTTACACTACTTGTTGATTTAGATAACTTATCCCCGCATACATTCCAAAAAAATCCTCTTCTCAGCACCCCTTGACCCATTATTGATTCACCCATTTCTATATGTAGATTGAAGTCACCCCATAATAAAATAACTGTTTTGCCTTTGTTGCACGGCATTTCTATTTCTGTTTGATACCCTCCCCAACTTCTACTTACTTATTAGGTGGCCTGTACAACACACCACAGAGTTTTATGCCCTTAGTGTTTCGCAGCTCTATACCCATACCGATTCCACATCCTCAAGCTTAATGTCTTCCTTTCCTTTGCGTTTATTCTACCTCACTAACCTAGCAACACTACAACACCTCCGTTTTCCTTTTCTCTCATCCCTCCTGAATATTGTATATTCTTGGATGTTCAGTACCGCCTTGATCACCATGGAGCATGTATCCGTGATCCCAACTTATCATAATCATTAGCCTATGCACTTTTCAACCATCCCCTTATTAACGAATACTCCTTGCATTGAGACACAAAAGCCTTCAGGCTTGTTTTTTACATCACTCTTACACACTTATACAATTATTGTTGAAAGTGGCCCTTTTTGATTTTTGCCCTGGTTTTGTCTGCCTGCCCTTTTTATTTCACCTTTGGCTACCTATGATTATTATCATTTTGCACCCACCTTCCTCTGCTATTGTACCAACTCCCCCTGCCAATAAGTTTAAATCTCCCCGACAGCACTAGAGACACTCCCCCAGGACATTAGGGTGTCCATTAAGCCCAGGTGCAGACCGTCCTGTTTTTGTACTGGTTCCCACCTCCCCCAGAAATGGTTCAGTGCCCTAAGATTTGAATCCTCCCCTTGCAAACCATTTTTTCAAGCCACGTATTAATCTGCATATTCCCGCCTATTTCTTCTCTGACTGGCACGAGTTACTGGTAGGTTAACCAGATATTTTACTTTGAGGAGTCCTACTTTTAGTTTATCTCCTAGTTCCACTAAATTCTCCTTGCAGGACCTCATCCCTTTTTTACCTATATCGTTGGTGCCGAATATGGCTCCACGCTCAACTGGCTGTTCACCCCCTCCCTCCTCCAGAATGTACTTGCAGCCGTTCACTGACATCCTGACCTCGTTGCACGGGAGGGCAACATACCATCCTGGAGTCTCGTTTGCGGCCCGCCAGAAACGCAGTATCTATTACCCTGAACCAATTGAATCCCACTATTACTATTGCCCTTCCTCTTCTTTTTCCCGCCGAATGTGCTGCAAGCCACCAATGGTGCCATGAACTTGGCTGCTGCTGCATTTCCCGGATGTGAGCATATCCCCTCAACAGTATCCAAAATGGTATACCTGTTTAAGGAGGGAGATGACCGCAGGTGGACCCCTGCCTACCTGCTACTCTTTTCTGGCTGTTGGCCACAACCCTTCTCTGTCCTCTTAACTTTCCTGGGGTGACCAACTCACTGTACGTGCTATCCACGGACTTTTCTCGCATCGGTGGATGCTCGTTGAATCCAGCGCAGTTCCAATCATTCAATGCGGTCTGCCACGGAGATGCGACGGGACACTTCTGCAGATGTAGTCACAAGGTGAACCGACCCATATCCTGATTTCCCACATGTTGCTAGGCTGAACAAACACGGGGCCAATCTCATCTCTTCTACTTGAATATCTTACTCTGGATTTGTATTTAATATTATTTTTTTTAAAACACACCTCAAAACTGAGCCTTTAACTTTACTTATAATAATTAATAAATACTGAAGCCTTAACTCCAGAATCTTTAAACCTGAAGGCAGAAATGTAAAAATGTAAACCCCGGGTTGCTTCAACCGTCAGAGCTTCCAACCAGTTTAGTTTATTGTCACGTGCACCGAGGTACAGTGAAAGAGCTTTTGCTGTGTGCGATCCCAGTCAGCAGAAGACAATACACCGATTGCACATCGATCCATGTTACAGTGTATAGAACAGACAAGGGTAATAACGTTTAGAGCAAGGTTACAGCAGCAAGTCGATCAAGAAGAACAGTACGCCGAGGGTCACCAAAAGAGGTAGACTGAGTAGGGACTGCTCTCTGGTTGTTGCCATGAGAAAATAAATAAAGGATTTTTTTTTCTTCCCCAACATCGTCAATGAAAATTTCCAAAGTTTGTGATGTGATGCATCAGTGGTTTTGAAAAAATGAACGGGAAACTTGGATCCTATTTCTTATTTTTTATAAATTATACGTGATTAAAAGTTTGAAGGCAATCAATATTATTGAACTTTTGCCTTCTTGTGGTCACAATCGGTGGAGGAGGAATCGCTTGTTAATTTGCTACTTACCTTTCTATAGGCTAAATTTCAACCAATTAGTAATTTCTTTGAGCAATCGGCCAACGGAGACATTCTTCTGGTTAGTATCTTTTGCCTCAAGGCCCTGAAAGATAAGGAACAGCAATAAGTTTGTAATCCAAAAATAACATCGTATTTTCAGACTTAAAGGACATCGACTTAGAAGATCATTTTGGCAAACCCGGAACTAAAGCAATTTGACAGTTTAGAGTAGTTTAGATACACAGCACGGACACAGGCCCTTCGGCCCACTGAGGCTGTGCTGACCAGCGATTCTGGTACTAGTTCCACCCTACAGACGAGGGACAATGTACAGAAGCCAACTAACCTACAAACCTGCATGGCATTGGAGTGTGGGAAGAAACCGGAGCACCCAGTGAAAACCCATGCAGCCACAGGGAGAAGGTAGAAACTCTGTGCAGATAGCACCCACAGTCTGAATTGAACCCAGGCCTCTGGCACTGTAAGGCCGCTACTCTACTGCTGCACCACCGTGCCACCCTATGGCGGTATTGGTTGGACAGATAATTATTTTTTGGAAAAACAGTTTAAAGAGATTTAGGATATTGGAATTTTGTTTGGGATTTGAGAATAAGCCAGGGTCCAGTTTCTTTCAGAGACCTGTTTGTAGATATTAAAACAAAGTCGGCAAATGTGCACATTCACTCTCAAACCCTTATTTTTGGAGTCTGAAGAAGAATTCTGACTGAACGTTGCTTTATTCATTCCTCACACAGATGCTGCCTTCCCACTGTGTTTACTCAGCAACACTTTGTTCTTTGCTTAGACAAATCAGCACCTGGGTTCCTAGTTCTCATGCCATATTGTAATTGAATAAGATGATATTTGAATTGATCTGGAACATCTTTTATTATTGTTGTTTGAGCGTTTACGGGTGCTTTCTAGTAGAATATTCACATTTTAAAGATGATGGGGAAAGACTCTGAAGTTACTACAGTACTGTACAGCAACAGTGGGACGGGGCACGGGTGGCGCAGCGCTAGACGTTTTGCCTCAGCGCCAAGAGTCCCGGGTTCGATCCTGACTTCGGGTGCTTGTTGTACAGAGTTGTACATTCTCCCTGTGACTGCATGGTTTCCCCAGATGCTCCGGTTTTTCCTCACACCCAAAGACTACAAGTTTTTTGTTTTTTTTTTAAAGTTTACATTTTTATTAGAGGCATGTTCTATCTTGGTAGTTCCGAAGCCCATCTATACTTTGTTAAAACGTTTACATATTAATATCTGGGATTCTCAGGGGACTCCGCTACCAATGTAGCTGGGGTCTTCTTATCGGTTATATATTACATTGACATAATTATTATGTTATTTTTTTAATAGATAGAAAAATTATAGAAAAAAGAAAGGAAAAATTAGAAGAAAAATAAACTATCCAATAATAACAATTAGGTAGGTCAGTTAGGTAAGAAGAAACATACTATCATTCTAGTCCTGGATCAAGCATCCGTCCGGTATCGCGCGGTCCATTCTACCCCTTAATCAAATAATTTATGAACGGAGAACCATATTCTAGTAAATAATTCTGGTTTATCAATTAAGACAAATCTAAATTTTTTCCAGTTTTAAGGTCTCACATCTCCATAATCCCACATTTTGATTTGTAGGCGATGCAGGGTTTTTCCAAAATTTTAATATTCATATTTTTTTTCCCAGTTATTATACTATATTCAAGGAAATTTCTTTGGTTTAGTTGATAAGTTTTAGTATTGCTGATATGACCAATATTATTTAATTTTAGGATCGGACTCCAGTTGAGTATTAACACTACGGAAATTATTTTAAAAATATCCACAAAATATTATTTTAATCTTGTTTCATGCAAAAGTATGGGTTAAATTCAGCCTCAGATATTGAACATTTATCACAGTGATGGAGAAATATTAGGAAAAATTCTCTTTTAATTTTGTTTTAGAATTAATCTATGTAATATTTTAAATATTATTAAAGATATGTCTGGCGTTTAACAAACATTGATTTATTGTTGTAGGCTATCATCCCAAATATCTTTCGTTTATGGGTTGAGCTAATCATTTTCCCATGCTTGTCTACGTAATTCCGTCGACGGATTCTCACTATCTAAAAGAATATTATAAATGTAAGATATAATTTGACTGTGTTGGGGTGTTTATTCAAACATTCATCTAGGATCTCAGGTTCTCTAGTTCTATATTCGTGTGTATGTGATTTAACATAATCTTTCAGTTGTAAATATCTAAAAAAATTTATTTGAATGTAATCCATAAATCTGTTGTACCTCCTGAAACGAGAGGAACACACTTTTTCTATAAAGACGTCCCCATCTTTTAATTCCATAATTTTTGCTATTTGTGCAAAACCTTTATCCAATACTGAAGGCTTATAATGAAGGGTTATTTGCAATAGGGAGCGAAAGTGATAAATTATCCAATTTTTAATGTCTTTTTATTTGTTTCCAAATTCGAATACCACTATGTAATATTGGGTTTTCATTATAGATTTTTTAATTCAATTTTGTAGGAGTTAGCAGAATCGGGCCAATTTCAAATGAATCCTCCTTTTTCCATCTTTAACCATCTGGTTGTTGATCCATATCTTCCAACCAGAAATTTAAGTTTTTGACATTGACTGCCCAGAAATAAAATTAGAAATTTGGTAAGACTAATCCTCCACTCGTCTTTGATTTACATAAGTGTTTTTTACTTATTCTGTGATTCTTATAATCCCAAATAAAACTTGTTACAATAGAGTCGACTTTTTTAAAGAATTTTTTAGGGAGATATATCGGAATTGATTGAAAGAGGTATAGAAGTTGAGGGAGGAAAATCATTTTAATAGCATTAATTTTACCGAGCATTGAAATGGGAAGTGTTTTCCAATATTGAATATTCTTATGCAATTTATTAAGTAATTTGATTTAAATAAAGAAGTATATTTCTTGGTCACAAATATTCCTAAGTATTTAAATTTTTCATTCACTATTTTAAAAGGTGATTGTTGCAATATATATAAATTAGATTCCATTATTGGCATAATCTCACTCTTATTCCAATTGATTCTGTATCCCGAGAATAAACCAAATTGAGTTATAAGATTTAACAGGTTAGGGATGCTAATTTCTGGATTTGTAATATATATTAATACATCATCTGCATATAGAGAAATTTTATTAACTGTATTTTTAGTAATATATTTCTGGATGTGCTCAAACTCTTTTTTTGATGAATATTTTTATTAGTTGTAAATACATATTAATAGAAAATACTTCTTACATACATTCGTAATATTATTAATATTAACATTTAAGACATTTATATTTCTATACTTTTTTTTTAATAAGTAAGAAAAGATAGAGAAAAATAATATAGAGATAAGAAATCAAAAATAAAGAAGTGAATGGAGTATTAAAAAGTTATCCATCGTTGGAGATATATCCATGATTTGTTATACGTATTTCTTCATCTATTCCATTATTCTGGTTTCAGTCAGGCTCTCGCACGAGCCATTTTGACCCTTTAGATATTCAATGTATGGAGACCATATTCCTCTGAAAAGATCAACCTGTCCATTAGGACAGACATAGAAACATAGAAATTAGGTGCAGGAACAGGCCATTCGGCCCTTCGAGCCTGCACCGCCATTCAATATGATCATGGTTGATCATTCAACTCAGAATCCTGTACCTGCCTTCTCTCCATACCCCCTGATCCCTTCAGCCACAAGGCCACATCCAACTCCCTCTTAAATATGGCCAACGAATTGGCCTCAACTACCTTCTGTGGCAGAGAATTCCACAGATTCACCACTCTCTGTGTGAAAAATGATTTTCTCATCTTGGTCCTAAAAGACTTCCCCCTTATCCTTAACGACTGTGACCCCTTGTCCTGGACTTCCCCAACATCGGGAACAATCTTCCTGCATCTAGCCTGTCCAACCCCTTAAGAATTTTGTAAGTTCTCTATGAAATCACCCCTCAATCTTCTAAATTCCAGCGAGTACAAGCCAAGTCTATCCAGTCTTTCTTCATATGGAAGTCGTGCCATCCCAGGAATCAGTCGGTGAACCTTCTCTGTACTCCCTCTATGGCAAGAATGTCTTTCCTCAGATTAGGAGACCGAAACTGTACGCAATACTCCAGGTGTGGCCTCACCAAGACCCTGTACAACTGCAGTAGAACCTCCATGCTCTTGTACTCAAATCTTTTTGCTATGAATGCCAACATACCATTCGCTTTCTTCACAGCCTGCTGCACCTGCATGCCTACTTTCAATGACTGGGTGTACCATGACACCCAGGTCTCGCTGCATCACCCCTTTTCCTAATCGGTCCACCATTCAAAATAATAGTCTACCTTCCTGTTTTTGCCACCAAAGTGGATCACCAAAGTACCAAAGTGGTACCTTCCTGTTTTTGCCACCAAAGCCTCAATCTTTCCAGATGGAGTGTCTCCGAACATTCCTGTAATCCACATTTTGATTGTGGGGGATGTAGGACCTTTCCAGAATTTTAATATTAATTTTTTCCCAATTATTAAACTATAATCAATAAAAATTATTTGATTCATTGTTATTAATTGACCTGTTACCAGTATTCCCAGTATTATTAACTTTGAGTCAGGAGTCAGATTCATATTAACAACATTCGAAATTATCCTAAACATTTCTATCCAAAATTTTGTAATTTTTACACAATTTGTAAATGAGTGTGTCAAGTTAGCTTCAAAGTGCTGACATTTATCACATATGGCAGATACATTTGAAAAAATGTTATGTAGTTTGGATTTTGAGTAATTGTAGTCTATGTAATATTTTAAATTGTATAAGAGAGTGTCTAGCATTTAATGAACAGTGGAAAGTATGTGTTGTAGACTTTCATCCCATAGTGCTCGAACTCTTTCTGCTAGTGGTTCAATAGCAAGAGCTTAGCAGAAAGAGCTTAAAGCAGACGGTATTGGGGGTTCAGTATTGATGTGGATAGAGAACTGGCTGGCAGACAGGAAGCAAAGGGTAGGAGGGAACGGGTCCTTTTCAGAATGGCAGGCAGTGACTAGTGGGGTACCGCAAGGCTCAGTGCTGGGACCCCAGCGATTTACAATGTATATTAATGATTTGGACTTTATTCCAAAACGTTATTCATATTATAATCTGAGGCGATTATTTAATATTATATACTCAAATCGAATAGCTAATGTAGATTTAGCAGTTATTTCGCTAGATGCTGAGAAAGCATTCGATCAAGTTGAATGGCCCTATTTATTGTCGGTGATGGAAAAATTTCAATTAGGTGAGAACTTTTGTACTTGGGTTAAGCTTCTATATACCAACCCAACCGCCAGAATAATGACAAATCAAATGTTATCAAAAAAAATTTGATTTATCTAAAGGTTGTAGACAAGGATGCCCGCTATCCCCGTTACTATTCGCTCTTAGAAACATAGAAACATAGAAAATAGGTGTATTTTTTAAATAAAATTCTCTATTTAAACCATCTGGGCCAGCGGCCTTTCCATTTTTTTAAAGAACTAATAGATTCTTCAATATCTTTTACTGATATTTCGGCCCCTAATAATTCCCTCTCTTTCAAGTCTAAATCAGTAAGGTTACAATTTTACTTCGGAGTCACGTGAGTGACTACGTGAATAGAAGCCCGTACAGCCGTTGGTGCGTCATGACGTCAGACGCTCGTGCAGTCGGCCGGTTGGAGCAGCAGCGCTCCTCCGAGCGGTAAGTTTAAACGGGTTACACGAAAAGCTGGAGAATTCAGCGGGTGCAGCAGCATCTAAGGAGCGAAGGAGATGGGCGACGTTTCGGGTCGAGACCCTTCTTCAAACTTCACCCTCGATTCTCCAGCATCTGCAGTTTTCGTTAACAAGTTTAAACGGAGGTAAGGTTTTGTTGAAATATTTTACCACAGGTCATTTTCTGCGACGGTTGGGAGTAGATATGTTGCAGAAAGTGAAGAAGGTGTCGGGCGAGGCGCTCCGGGGGTAGAAAGGAGAGTGACCAGGAGAGTGTTGAGGGTGGAGGCCCGTCTGGTACACCTGGTCTGGTGCTGGCTACACAGCCAGTGGTTGCGGACCCACTGCCGGGGGGCAGTGGAGGCTTGTCAGTAGGGCGGAAGGCCACTGACAAGTCTCTGTGGCCCGTAAATGAGTCGGGCCAGGAGGTTATAACCCTCCATAGGAGAGTCCGTTTGCTCACGGCTCTCCCACGTCGAGATTCTATTACAAAAGAATGCTCGACAGGTACCAGCTCCGTGAGGAGGAGTGGTGCCCAAGCCAGGCTGATGGAGAGCTTGTGCTAGCAGCACCTGTTTCAGGGCTGCAGAACTATCCTGCCTGTGAGGAGGATGTTCTATCAGGGCAGTTTGCTGACACTGTTTTCTATGCTGGGGGAGAGCAGTAAAGGTGTTCGGTTGGAGTAATTCCGAACATTGCTGGGAAGTTTGCTGAGTGTAGAGGCAGGAAAGGCGATTGATGTAGAATTGGCCGAAGCCATTCAGTATATGCTCTCCCACCAGTTACAGGAGCTAGCTATGGATGAAGTAGCAAAAAAACTATAAAGCTCCTGTTAATTGTGATCTCCTGAAGGTACTGGTGGTTAATCACCAAATTTGCATAGATGGGTTTGCCTGCTAGGGCCCAGGAGATGAAGTTTTAAAAAAGTGCTTAAACTGTTGTAAGCAGGTATTACAGCTGTGGTGAAAGTTATTGATACAAATGATATGGTTGAAGCACACCAGGATGAACTGGGACTCCTTTGTAATGCATTTTGAAATTAATAATGTCGGGAGGGCCGCTATTAGGCCAGTGCTAACCCAAATTTGGCGAGTTGTGCAAACCGACCAGTGTACCACCACGAAATCTGTTGTTTGGTGGTAACCTTGCAAAAAGGGTCAAAGACTGTTATGAGGTTGTTATAACCATGGCCCTCATTAAGCCAGCTGGAAGCAAGGCAAAAAAGGTTCTCTACAAGAAGTCGAGGACAACAAGGCCGCAAGGAAAAGATGCTGGTAAGGAATATAACATTGACAGACGATGAATTAACTGATGTTCCTGTTCAAATTGGGGAAGGTTAAAATTGTTCTCAAACAATGGCAGCAGTTGACATCAGATTTGTTCATACTTAGTGTATTGAAGGGGTGAAAAATTGGATTTTACTATGACAGTCTACCTAATCAACATTTTCCTAGTCGTAAACTTATTTTTCAGATGAGGAAAATGTGCTTATTCAAGCAGAGATTCAGTCGTTACATAAGAAGGGGTAATTGAGCCTTCTGTCTATCAAAGTCAACAATTTCTGTCAAGTATATTTCCCAGATCTAAAAAGACTGGGGGATGTAGAATTATTCTGGATTTATCGAATTTGAACAAATTTGTTTGTTATAGGCATTTCAAAATGGAGAACTTTACCACGGGCAAACATCTAGTGTCCAAAGGGTATTATATGGCAATCATTGATTTAAAGAATGCGTATTACGCTGCATGTGATGATAGAAGATATTTGAAATTTATTTGGATGACTGAGCTGTGGCAATTCAGGACATTGCCGAATGGATTAACTTCAGCTCCTAGATTATTTACTAAATTGGGTAAAACCTGTGTTAGCATTGCTTAGAGCTCAGGGGCATGTGGTAATGGCCTATTTAGATGATATTCTGATTGTTGGAAAGACTCATGCTGAAACTCAATCATCAGTTTCAGTGTTAAAATCACTTTTGAACAAATGGGATTTGTTATTCACCCAGATAAATCTAAAATTATCACCAGTCCAAATTATTGATTATCTGGGATTTACCATTAATTCCAATCACATGTTGGTAACTTTGCCCAGGGATAAATTGAATCAGTTAATTGAGGACTGTGTTAATCTCGTTGGAGAACAACGGCCTTCGATTAGACAAGTAGCCAGTTTTATTGGGAAGTTGTTGCAGCCTTTCCAGCTGTGCAGTATTGTCCTCTGCATTATCAACAATTACAACCATCAAAGGCACAGGCACTGAGAATACAAAGGGGCTATTTTTGATAGGCCTATGCAGTTGTCAGCTGGGGCGATTGCTGACATACAATGGTGGATAGTACATGTTTCAAAAAATTTAAGGAAGGTTTGGTGGAATCACCGTCACTGATATTACAGACTGATGTGAGTGCACTGGGTTGGGGTGCAACAGATATGTCTTCTAGTTGTGGAGGCAGATGGAATGTGGATGAGACATCGCTTCCTCAATTAAGAGGGATTGATTATTTAGAGTTGTTGGGCACCTGGTATGGGCTCAAAGCTTATTGTTCTACAAGGAGGGATCTGCATGTGCAGCTCAGATTCACAACACCACAGCAGTGGCATATGTAAACCACATGGGTGGAGTTAAGTCACAGTCTTGTGATAGACTGGCTGACCAGATTTGGAGCTGGTGTATTGACCAAAATATCTGGCTTTCAGCACTTTATTTGCCAGGAAGAGGTCACGTCAGTTTAATGACAACATTGAATGGATGTTAAATCAGGAGGTATTTAACCAAATGATTGATCAGTATGCATTGCCAGATATTGACTTGTTTGCATCTCGATTAAATCATCAGTTACCTAGATATGTTTCATGGTAACCAGATACTGGGGCAGTAGCAGTGGATGCATTTTCGCTGCATTGGGAGAGGAATGTTTGTGTATGTATTTCCTTCATTCTGTCTCATCAGTCGATGTTTGCAAAAGATCAAGGAGGACTCCGCTTCAGGGGTATTGGTAGTGCCCAGATTGGCCTACACGAGCATGGTTTTCCCGTTGTATTACAAATGGCTAGGGAGCCTTACATGCTTATGCCCAAGAATAAAAATCTACTGGTAAATCCAGTCACTGGGGATCAACATCCTTAATAAGATCGTATTGATCTGTTAATTTGCAGATTTTAAGGAGGCCATACCTGGGGAGAGGACTGTCTCATCGGACGGTGGATGTTCTCACGTCGGCCTGCAGGGATAGTACACAGCAGCAATATATCACCTATATAAGGAAGTGGGAGCAATTCTGCCTACAGCAGGATATTGTATATCACACGGCAGGGATCACGGATGTATTGGAGTTTGTCAACTCTTTATTTTGACCAAAAAATTAAGTTACAGTGCAATTAATTCAGCCAGAAGTGCTCTGTCTTCTTATTTACCTATGAATGCAGAATTGCATACAGTAGGGACACATCTGTTAGTTCACGATTCATGAAGGGAGTTTTCAATTCTAATCCTCCTAAACTCAGGTATGCCGGTATTTGGAATGTGAGTGAGGTTTTTATGCTTCTTCGCCAGTGGGCTCCGGTTACAAGCCTATCTATAGCCAAATTAACTATGAAGGTGGTCATGCTTCTGGTGTTGGTTTCAGCCCAACGTGTACAAACATTGCAAAAGCTACGGCTAGATAGAATGCATGTGTCGGCTGATGCCATTATATTTTATGTCTATGATTTGCTTAAACATAATAAAGAGGCATGACAGGATGTAAGATTGTGTTTTCAGCATACCCCGCAGATGATCGCTTCTGTATAGTCTCACATTTATCTCGTTACATTGAGATTACTAAACCTCTGAGAGGAACAGAGTTGGCTTTGTTTATTAGTCACAAAAAAAACACACAGTAAGGTGTCGGTGCAAACGATTTTCAAGGTCCTCGCGGCCGCAGGATGGTCCAGTGAGCTAACTTTTCAGAGGTTTTGTCACAAGCCGATTTCAAGGCTCGGGGTGTTTGCTGATTCTGGTGTCAGTACTGTTACATTTTTTCCCCTGAGTTAGAGGGGTTTGTTATGATTTGTTTGTAAATAAACTGTTATTTCATTTAACAAATGTATTACTGATGCATGATTGATTGTTAACGACTTTTGAGTCAATCCAGGCAGTGTGAACGTCGGATTTGAGTCTGCGGCGTGAATTCACAGTGCTTTGAAGTCTTCACGTAGTCACTCACGTGACTCCCGAAGTAAAATAGTAAGATTAAACGAGGACTTTACCAGTTTGAAGTTTGATCTTTATTTTATGAGGAGTCGAGTTGAGGGACTACGTGCCCTCCGCTCCTACCCTCATAGATGTCATCTGGTAGTTCTAGTTTTATCATCTTACCGTTGTACTTCGGTCATTGTTAGCTGTGAATTCATTCCACTGCTTTGAAGATTGACGCACCAACGGCTGTACGGGTTTCTATTCACGTAGTCCCTCAACTCGACTCCTCATAAAATAAAGATCAAACTTCAAACTGGTAAGCTCGTTTAATCTTACTATTCTGTAAGAATAATTCCATTCCTGCAGAACCCGCTGCCGTTTTGGTTGAGTAAAGTGTTTGATAGTAGTGAGAGAATCTATCATCTGATATCAGAATCTTCTGTCTGAAGAAGGGTCTCGACCCGAAACATCACCAAATCCTTCTCTCCAGAGATGCTGCCTGTCCCGCTGAGTTACTGCAGCATTTTGTGCCTACCTTAAACTAATTAGACTCCTCTCTCTTGCTGATTATAAAAGCACAGATTGATTGTAGGTGTTAATTTTGCCCATGATCTGTTGAATGCAACACCAATGCTAAACTAAATTAAACTCAGGAAGTTCTGAATTCTTCTGATTTTTACCTCCATTCGATGGAACAAATTCCCAACCACTTTGCTGGGATCGGAAAATCAGTATTAAATTGATTAGAGATGCAATTCATTGGAGGACGTTAGGAATAAAAACGCAGGTCAGAAAATGAAGCACTATTTATTTGTGAATAGTCATCTTTGCTGAATACACCAAAGATTACAAATGTTATCATCATTATTCTGGATTTTTGCCTTTCCAAATAAAGGTTATTAGTATTAGGCTGTGTTTTACTCTTTGTTTTATATAACAAAAACCTATCTCGCTCCGAAGCATAAATAAATCAAGGAGAAAAAGGATTGTTATCAGCCTGACTCAATTTGGACACCTGCAAAGTGTCAGGATATCCAGTAAGCTTTTTGAATTGTGATGGGAGAAGGCTCCATGCTAAACAGAACTAGAAATTCTCAGTAAAATGTTTTCTTGAAGCATTGATCCACTCCAAGCTCTGGAGTTCAGTGCCACTCTTTACTATTAAAAGACACAAAGTGCTGGAGTAACTCAGCGGGGTAGGCAACGTCTCTGGAGAACATGGATAGATGACGTTTCGGGATGGGACCCTTCTCCAGCATCTGCAGTTCCTCGTTTCCCCAATCGTTACGATGATCTTTTGACTCACTGTGTCCGAGCCGACCAGCAATCACACCGTACACAAACCTGCACATATCAGGGACAGGGTTTACGACTTACCAAAGCCAATTAACCTATGAACCTATACGTCTTTGGAGTATGGGTTTTCCGGGGGTAAACGGGGAGAACGTGCAAACTCCGTACAGACAGCACCCATAGTCAGGATTGAACCCGGGAACTTCTACAGTTGCGCCACGGTGTCGCCCGTATTATTCCATGATATTTCATGGGAGAACATTAGAGAGCTGAACGTAGTATGGTGAATAAGGCTTGCTTACACTGGCTGATTGTTGGAGGTCTGGTTGATGCGGAATTTGTGTCGCAAGGTCAAAAGGCCATAAGTGATAGGAGTAGAATTAGGCCCGTCAGCCCATCAAGCCTACCCGACATTCAATCATGGCTGATCTACCTCTCTTTCCTAATCCCATTTCCTGCCTTCTCCCCATAACCTCTGACACCCATACTAATCGAGATTCTATCTATCTCTGCCTTAAATATATCAACTGACTTGGCCTCCATGGCCTTCTGTCGAAAGAATTCTACAGATTCACCACCCTCTGACTAAAGAAATTCCTCCTCATCTCCCTCCTAAAAGAACGTCCTTTAATTTTGAGGGTATGACCTTTAGTCCTAGACTCTCCCACTAATGGAAACCTCCTCCCCACATCGACTCTATCCAAGCCTTTCACAATTCTGTATGTTTCAACCTCATTCTTCTAAACTCCAGCGAGTACAGGCCCAGTGCTGTCAAACGCTCATCATATGTTAACCTACTCATTCCTGGGATCATTCTAAAGTGGCAAGGGATATTGAAAAGGGTATAGATGTTTTGTTTCCATAGCTAGACTCAGAAGGAGTAGTACCTCCCAGGCATTGAACACTAAGTGCTGGAGTAACTCAATGTGTTATAGCCCTGTCCCACGGTACGAGTTCATTCCAAGAGCTCTCCCAAGTTAAAAAAAAATCAAACTCGTAAGCACGGAGAATGAACGTAGCGGGTACGTCGGAGCTCGGGGACGTCTCTTAGTGCTAACGGCAGGTACTCGGGAAGACTCGCTAATGGCAGGTAAGCTCGGGAAGACTCGTGAAGATTTTTCAACATGATTAAAAATGTCCACGAGAGCCCCGAGTACCGACGAGCGGCCATTACCGTAAATCTCCGAGTTCGAATCAGGGCAAACTCGGGAGAACCCTTGGAATGAACTCGTACCTTGGGACAGGGGTTTAAGGCAGCATCTCCTGAAGGCATTGATAGGCAGTGTTTCTGGTCACGACCCTTCTTCAACTTGTGGATCAAGCCACGATTCTTGACAGATCTTCTTCTTCTTGCGAATGAAACATAAACCAAAGGAATAGTTAGATCTCAAGATGGATGCTGAGCAGCCAGGTTGTTGTCTTGACAGATGATTACAGAAGATGGGTGAGGGAGCTGCTGAAGACATTCACTCCTAGACTTCAGTGCAGATAAATCTGTTGTGTTGAAATGGAAGTTGTTGAATGCTGCATGGATTTGGGGGTATTGGCTACAAGGAGATGCTGGACTAGATGAGGCCTAGATGGAGTATTCCGTCAGAACCTTTCTCCAAGGGTGGACGTGTCAAACACTAGAGGGCAAATATGTCTGGGGAGAGGGAGATTATTTTTATGCAAAGGATGGTAGGTGCCTGAGACACGCTGCCAAGGGGAGGAGGCAGATGCCAGGGTGGCATTTAAGAGGTTTTAGATAGACTCATGAATATGCTGGCAATGGAGCAATATGGATCACATGCAGGCAGATGGGGTTAGTTTATCTTTAAATGGTCAGCACAGATATTGTGGGCCGAAGGGCCTCTTCATATGATGTACTATTCTATAGAGCCAGAGCGTAATACAGCACAGATACAGGCCCTTCAGCCCAATTCATCCAATACCAACCAAGAAGTCCCATCTAAGCTAATCCCATTTGCCCGCATTTGGTTCATATCCCTCTAAACCTCTCCTATCCACGTACCTGTCCAAGTGTCTATTAAATGGTGTTATTGTACCTGCCTCAACTACCTCCTCTGGCAGCTCGTTCCATACACCCACCACTTATATTTTATGTTCTAATATTTTGTTAATATTATCTGATTGTTATTGTTGATAAAGTGGACGTGTAGTGCTGGGATAATTCCCTGCCAAGTGCCCTTCTGTAAAGTGTAGCATTTGTCCAAAAACTCATGATTCATCCTTCAAGTCTTTTCCCAATGATACGGCTGCTATGTTCCAACACTGAACTCCCTTTATTGCCCATTTACAGGTTGACATCTTAACTACTGTTACAGCTATTGACACTTCCATCACTGATGATGCACTTGATAAAAATTTACTGTTCCATTTAGTGTCAACAGAAGCTATAAAGTGCTTAACTTTAAGTACACCATTGACCTATAGTGAACTTAGTAACATTACCTTTGTCAGGCCAGCTGCTTTGTGAGAATTGCCAGGCTTAGTTGGAGAATGACCCTGAAATAAGTTTGTTGAAGGTTGAAAAAAATGTTGTGTTTTTTTTTGTCTACCTGAGAAGATAAAGTGCCACATTTAAGCAAGAAGAGAGAAAACAATCAAATTCTTAAGAAAGTAGAGAATAAAGAACAGGAAAAGATGATGTGAACATGGTCGAGCTGTATCCAATATGTTTCCACTCAGGAGAGAAACAGAAGGTTACAGGAGGTGGATGGGCAATGTCAGAGAGGAAAGAGGCCTGTGGTGTAAATTATAAATATTCTCTTGAGAAGGCTAGCACAAATACTTTGGGCTAGTGATCCTTTTCGGTGGCATAACTGGTGAGAATTCATCAGAGGAACCTTAGACTTGCTCCTCACCCTCCAGCCCCTCAAGCTTGCTCTGTCATCCAGTGAGCTCACCTCTATCCTAACTCCACCTTAAGTCCTTCCACCTGCCTTCACTCTATTCCTTTCAAAGGGCTTAGCTAGCATAAGTATTTTGATCGAGTCATAGATTCATAGACTCAAACTCATACAGTGTGGAAACAGGCTGTTCAGCCCAACTTGCTTAAACATGTCCAACTTGCCCAACTCTTAAAAAATCTTGCATCTACTGTTTTTAATGAATGTTCTTTACCTCTCCCACTCTACCAGGAAAAAAAACTTCTGAACTTCCTGATTTTCTTCCTGACCAACCTTGATCTGATTTAAAAGGTATCCCCCCCTGTTTTAGACTAATTCAGTTGTTGAAAAAAACTCTTTTGTCAACTCAAACATGGAAGTATGTAGGAAACAGGCCTCTCGGACAGTCAAGTCCAAACACTCTTAACACTAATCTTACACATTCCCATTTTATTCTCCCCACATTCCCAAGAACAACCCTCAGATACTACCACTCACCTACACACCAGGGGCAGTTTGCTAAAGACAACTAACCTATCAACCTACACATCTTTGGAATGTGGGAGGACATCCACACTGCCACAGGGAGAACATGCAGACTTCACACAAGCAGCACCACAGGTCAGGATGGAACTAGCTACAGTAGTGATCTTCCTACAACTCCAGTCAAAACTCCAAACATTTCAGAAACCTCAATCTAGTATTGTGACCAGTTCCGGTTGCCCAGATATAGGAAAGTTGCCATTAAGCGGCATGCTGGTGCAGTAGGTTTCTGCCTTACAATGCCAGAAACCTGGGACATCTTTATAGAAAAGGTGTGTTCCTCTAGTTTCAGGAGGTATAACAGAATTATGGATTACACTCAAATATTGTTTTTAGATATTTACAACTTAAAGATTATGTTAAATCACATACACAAGAATACAGAACTAGAGAGCCAGAGATTCTAGATGAATGTTTGAATAAACACCCCTACACCGTCAAATTAATATCTTACATTTATAATACTCTTTTAGATAGTGAGATTCCGTCGACGGAATTATATAGACAAGCATGGGAAAATTAATTAGTTCAACCCATAACGAAAGATATTTGGGATGAAAGTCTACAACATATACATCAATGTTTGTTAAACGCCAGACATTCTTTAATACAATTTAAAGTACTACAAAGATTGTATTATTCTAAAACAAAATTAAATAGAATTTTTCCTAATATCTCTCCTATCTGTGATAAATGTCAATACTCTGAGGCTAATTTAACCCATACCTTTGTAAGTTGCATAAAAATTAAAACATTTTGGATGGATATTTTTTTAATTATTTCCGTAGTGGTTATTACTCAACTGGAGCCCGATTCCAAATTAATAATATTAGGCATATCAGAACAATACCTAAAACTTACAATAAACCAAATAAATTTCCTTGATTACAGTATAATAACTGGGAAAAAATTAATATTAAAATTTTGGAAAAACCCAGCAACCCCCACAATCAAAATGTGGAAATTGTGGAAATGTCGGAGACCTTAAATCTGTAAAAAATTAGATTTGTCTTAATTGACAAACGAGAATTATTTACTAGAATATGGTCTCCGTTCATAGATTATCTGAAGGGGTAGAATGGGCCGGCGCGAAAACCTGACGGAAGCTTGAACCCAGGACTAGATGAATATTTATGTTCTCTGACCTACGGACCTATCTGCAAAGTTGTATTATGGATAGTTTATTCTATCTTTTTAATTTTCTTTTTTTTTTTTCTTTTTTTTTCTATCTTTAAAAAAATAAAATAAATAAATAATTAGTCAATGATAATATGTAAGCGATAAATGAAGACCCCAGCTCCATTAGTAGCGGGGTCCCTGGAACCCTGGATATTTAATATATAACCGTTTAACAATGTTTGGACTATGATATGTACATGCCTCTAGTAAAAATTTAACTTAAAAAAAAAAAGAAACCTGGGATCGATCCTGACCATGGGTGCTGTCTGTAAGGAGTTTGTACATTCTCCCTATGACCATGTGGGTTTTCTCCGGGAGCTTCAGATTTCCCCCCACACTCCAAAGGCGTACAGGCCTGTATGTTAATTGTCTTCGGTAAAAATTGTAAATTGTCCCTATTGTGCGGGGTAGTGTTAGTGTACGGGGATCAATGGTTGGCGCGGACTGGGTGGGACGAAGACTCTGTTTCCACTCTGTATCTTTAAAGCTGTAAAGTGTGCAAAAAGGATTCACGGGGATGTTATCAGGACTGGAGGGCTTCAGTTGTAAGGAGAGGCTGGGACTTTTGTTCCCTGGTATGGAGGAAGCTGAGGGGTGACATTAGACAATAGGTGCAGGAGTAGGCCATTCGGCTCTTCGAGCCAGCACCGCCATTCAATGTAATCATGGCTGATCATCCCCAATCAGTACCCCGTTCCTGCCTTCTCCCCATATCCCCTGACTCCGCTATTTTTAAGAGCCCTATCTAGCTCTCTCTTGAAAGCATCCAGAGAACCTGCCTCCACCGCCCTCCGAGGCAGAGAATTCCACAGACTCACCACTCTATGTGAGAAAAAGTGTTTCCTCGTCTCTGTTCTAAATGGCTTACTCCTTATTCTTAAACTGTGGCCCCTGCTTCTGGAATCCCCCAACATCGGGAACATGTTTCCTGCCTCTAGCGTGTCCAAGCCCTTAACAATTTTTATATGTTTCAATGAGATCCCCTCTCATCCTTCTAAACTCCAGAGTGTACAAGCCCAGCTGCTCCATTCTCTCAGCATATGACAGTCCCACCATCCCTGGAATTAACTTTGTAAACCTACGCTGCACTCCCTCAATAGTAAGAATATCCTTCCTCAAATTAGGGGACCAAAGCTGCACACAATACTCCAGGTGTGATCTCACTAGGGCTCTGTACAACTGCAGAAGGACCTCTTTGCTCCTATATTCTAAACCTTTAGAGGTATATAAAATCATGATGGATGGACATAAGGTGGATTGCTAAAGTATTTTTACCCATAGTATGAGAGTCTAAAACAAGAAGGCATAGGTTTGAGGGGAAGGATTTAATGGAGGTCAAACGGGGAGCAACATTTTGAGGGTTGTGAGCCAATGGAAAGAGCTGCCAGAGGAAGCTGTGGAGCTGGTTACAATGACAATGTTTAAAATAAAATTGGACAGGTACATGGATAGAAAAGGTTTGGTGGGATGTGGGCCAATGTAGACAAATGGGACTAGCTTGGATAGACATCTTGGTTGGCATGGACAAGTTGAGCTGAAGAGCCTGTTTCTGTGCTTTATGAATCTATGACCAATCATTCAATCTTCCATATGCTGTGGAGTACATCCCGAGTAATGGTTTCATGCTTTGTGCTTCTGTTGAGGCCAAAATAACCTCATTGAAAACCACAGCCCAATGGAAATTTAGTCAAAAATCAAAAACTCTAAAATCAATGGAATTTGTAGTCCCCATATTGAAGATACCAGACAATGAGGGAAAGGAAGTTTTGCTTTTGCAATCGCAACATAACATACTAAATGTATAGAATGATGTAATTGCAAAAGCAAAACTTCCTTTCCATCATTGTCTGTCCTGGGCCTCCTCCAGGGCCAGAGTGAGTCCCACCGCAAATTGGAGGAGCAGCACCTCATATTTCGCTTGGGCAATTTACACCCCAGTGGTATGAACATTGACTTCTCCAATTTCAGGTAGTCCTTGTTTTCTCCGTCCTTTCCTTCCCCTTCCCAGCTCTCCCACAGCCCACTGTCTCCGCCTCTTCCTTTCTTCTATCTAACGTCACCTATTCCATCGCTCCATAGACGCTGCCTCACCCGCTGAGTTTCTCCAGCATTTTTGTCTTCCTTCGATTTTTCCAGCATCTGCAGTTCCTTCTTAAACATTCCATCATTGTCTGGTATCTTCATTATGGAAACTAAAATTCCATTGAATTTTCTTTTAGAACATAGAACATAGCACAGCACAAAACAGGCCATTCGGCCCACAATGATGTCAAGACCAATACTTATCTACATGCTAAACATGATGCCAAGACCAATACCTATCTACATGCACATAACCCATGTTGCTCCATTAGTTTTTGTTCTTGACTGATCGTTTCTGTGGTCTGCTGACATGCATTCCTGATGTCATTTAAAGTATTCTTGCTTGATCCAGAATGCAGATCTTCACACTCAGTTTTACTGAAACTCGTCTGTCACAGTTGCGTCCTCTCGCACAATCAATCAATGTCTCCTGTTAATTTTGTGCAACTGTTGTCACAATTTTAATTTTGTCCCTGAGAATCTTTGTTGCGGTAGAGAACATATGGGTGCTTCATGGCCTGGTTCGGCAACTCGAACGCCCAGGAAAGAAGGAGATCACAGGGCGTGGTTGACAGGGCTGCCTGGTTCATCACAGGGGACTGACTCCCTCACCATTGAAGAGATCTATAGAAGATGCTGCTTGAAAAAGACAACCAATAACATCTAAAACCCAACGCCACCCTGGCCACGCTCTTGTTTCACTCCCACCATCAGGCAGGAGGTACAGGAGTCTAAAAACTGTGACCATCAGGTCCAAGAATGGCTCCTTCCCAACAACCAACAACTTGAACACTACACTAGTGAACACTAACCTCAACTATGAATGTCCATGAACGTCCATGGTGGCACTTAGGACTTTGGGAGTTTTTTTGCATTCGTTTTGTGGTTATTAATTTATTGAATTTTGTTTATCATGTATTAGCTATGTGTAACGGATTAACATATCTGTTATGCCGCTGCAAGTAATAGCCCTGTCCCACGGTGTGAGTTCATTCCAAGAGCTCACCCGAGTTAAAAAAAAATCAAACTCGTGGTAAGCACGGAGAATGAACGTAGCGGGTACGTCTGAGCTCAGGGACGTCTCTTAGCGCTAACGGCAAGTACTCGGGAAGACTCACTATTGGCAGGTAAGCACGGGAAGACTCGTGAAGATTTTTCAACATGATGAAAAATGTCCACGAGAGCCCCGAGTACCGACGAGCGGCCATTACCGTAAATCTCCGAGTTCGAATAGAAACATAGAAAATAGGTGCAGGAGTAGGCCATTCGGCCCTTTGAGCCTGCACCGCCATTCAATATGATCATGGCTGATCATCCAACTCAGTATCCTGTACCTGCCTTCTCTCCATACCCCCTGATCCCTTTAGCCACAAGGGCCACATCCAACTCCCTCTTAAACATAGCCAACGAACTGGCTTCAACTACCTTCTGTGGCAGAGAATTCCACAGATTCACCACTCTCTGTATGAAAAATGATTTTCTGACCTCGGTCCTAAAAGACTTCCCCCTTATCCTTAAACTGTGACCCCTTGTTTCTGGACTTCCCCAACATCGGGAACAATCTTCCTGCATCTAGCCTGTCCAACCCCTTAAGAATTTTGTAAGTCTCTATGAGATCCCCCCCTCACTCTTCTAAATTCCAGCGAGTACAAGCCGAGTCTATCCAGTCGTTCTTCATATGGAAGGCCTGCCATCCCAGGAATCAGTCTGGTGAACCTTCTCTGTACTCCCTTTATGGCAAGAATGTCTTTCCTCAGATTAGGAGACCAAAACTGTACGCAATGCTCCAGGTGTGGCCTCACCAAGACCCTGTACAACTGCAGTAGAACATCCCTGCTCTTCTACTCAATCCTTTTGCTGTGAATGCTAACATACCATTCGCTTTCTTCGCAGCCTGCTGAACCTGCATGCCTACTTTCAATGACCGGTGTACCATGAACCCAGCTCCCGAATCAGTGCAAACTCGGGAGAGCTCCTGGAATGAACTCGTATCGTGGGACGGAGTTTAAGAATTTAATTGTTCCTTTGTCGATACATATGACAATTAAATACTTTTGATTCTTACATTACTCACTAATGAATATATTGATGAGTTGAGGCCCCAGTCTGAGCCAGTATTGTGCCCCACTATCCACTGCTTTCTAAATGAAATATCCATTATCCCCCTTTTATGAAATCCACTCCTTAACCTATAACTTAATCAGATCAATAACCGCTCCATTCCTATGTGCTTTATTTTTTTAATATGCAATGCCTTAAAATAATCTATTGAACGCTATCTGAAAGTCTACTTAAACTATGTCTGTTTGCATGCCCCTATCTACTAATTACTTCCTCAATTAACTCCAGCAGCATAGGTCAATTTTTTCTAAAAAGTCAATTATTCAGTCTTAATTTGTAGATTCTAATAAGTTCTCCACAACTGATATTTGATTAAGAGGTATATTACTTCCAGGGTTCTCTTTCTTTGTCTTTCTTAAATAATTGAGCTATACTTACAGTTTCCCAACATAAAAGTTCTATTCATGAATCAGTCGAGCTTTTAAAGCTTTGGCTAAAGTGGCTGCACTTTCCTTACTCAAGTTCTTTAAATCCGAATCACAGAAGCCATCAAGTCCCCAGGGGGAGATTGTCGTTAATTAATGTTTTTTTTTCCTCAGATTGTTTTTTGTTTGTGCTAACTTCAGTGATTGAAGTTGTCACTCAATTTGAGTCATAGAGCTACAGGGTCGTAGAGCATGGAATCAGGCCCTTTGGCCCAACTTGTCCACGCTGACCAAAATGCCCCATCCATGCGAGTCCCACCTTTCTGTGTTTGGCTCATGTCCCTCTTAACCTTTCCTATCCATGTCCCTGCCCAAATGCCTTTTAAATATTGTTATAGTATCTTCCTTAACTACCTCCTCCACCCGCTGTGTGAAGAAGTTGCCCCTCAGGTTCCTATTAAATCAACGTATGTCTTCTACTTCGTGGTTCCCCTATTCTGGGTAAAAGACTCATGACACTCTTTGTTAAATAGAGTTCTTTTGGAATATATATGCTCTATCTCTGGTGTCTTAAGGGGTAAGTATACCATCTTGTTTCCCCATTGGCCAGGCTCAGTAAAGCCGGGGTGCTGACTGTCATTCATGCTTCAGACTCAAGGTTTCTCTTCCTGGCCTATTGTTGGTCTCCATAGTTATTGTCGCCAATATACGCGATGTTTCCCCTTTCAAATGTTTTTACACCGCTCTTTCACAATGTTGGGGCTCTTCACACCCAAACAATCAGACACAGAAGTGCAGACTTGATGTGTAGGAAGGAACTGCAGGTGCTGGTTTATACCAAAGATAGAACACAAAATGCCGGAAAATGAAAATGCAAAATGCTGAGGTCTGAAGAAGAGTTTCAATCTGAAACATCAGAGATGCTGCCTGACTCGCTGAGTTACCAGCATTTTGTTTCTATCTTCAGTGTAGACCAGATCAATGATAGGCGACGTTTCGGATCGCGACCCATTTCAGTAGGGTCCTGACCCAAAAAGTCATCTATTCCTATTCTCCAGAGATGTTGCTTGGCCTGCTGAGTTACTCCAGCACTTTGTGTCTTTTTTGTTTATAAACCAGCACCTGCAGTTCTTTGTTCCAACATCGTCAAGAGCGTTTAATTGTCATAACGTTTTTTTTTAAATGAAATGAAAGTGCAAGGAAGATAACATGGGTGGAATGGGAACATGGGATAGATGCCAAGATTTAAAAAAAAAACTTATTAAAAAGTGCTGATTTGATAGAATTTTTTGCAAATATATCTGACCTTCAATGTACCATTGCGGTATTTCGACTGTTATGTTTGAAAATTGCATTTAGATTATCAGTTCAAAAAACATCTGTTATGACGACTAGCTTGCAGGCTCTGTTAATAATCTTGACCCTTGCAGCATGCTATTAAAAATGATGGGATTGGAAATGTACTGCAAATGTCAACCAGTTGTTGCTGGTGCCAGGCTGCCATGGAAAATGTCATCTTTCCCACTGCAATCTAACGAGGCAGGAATTTAGCAAACGGGAGACAAGATGAGAAAGCAGGTGCCCACTGAACTTTATTTTTGTTAACAAATAAGAAAAATTCATTCACAGTGCTTGTGCAGATGACCACTTGCCAGATTCTATTTTCTAACAATCATTCCAATAATAATTTTTCAGCAAAATTGATTTTGTTGTTGCCTGTACTGTGGTTTTGCTTATTAAGCTAAATAGGTGGCAGTTCACACTAATACATTTTGCGGCAATATTGCTATGCCTCTTATTTAACAGCAAGGAGTATACAGCTTGGTTAAACGCCAGCGAAATTTGAGCTTCAATTGCAAGCCAGTGCTAAATTGTTCGTATTTTATGCACTGAAATGAAAAACAAACTGTTCCCTGAACATATGTCATTAATGTCATTTGGGCCCCATATCTGAGGAAGGTGTGCTGGCCCTGGAGAGGGACCAGAGGAGGTTTACAAGGATGATCCCAGGAATGAGTAGGTTAACCTACGATGAGCATTTGTCGGCACTGGGCCTGTACTCGCTGGAGTTTAGAAGAATTGAGGGGGGACCTTATTGAAACATGCAGAATAGTGAAAGGCATGGATAGAGTGGAGAGGATGTTTCCACTAGTGGGAGAGTCTTGGACTAAAGATCATAGCCTCAGAATTAAAGGACGTTCGTTTAGGAAGGAGATGAGGAGAAATTTCTTTAGTCAGAGGGTGGTGAATCTGTGGAATTCTTTGCCACAGATGGCTGTGGAGGCCAAGTCAATGGACATTTTTAAGGCAGAGATAGATAGATTCTTGATTAGTACAGGTGTCAGAGGTTATGGGGAGATGGCAGGACAATGGGGTTAGGAAGGTGAGGTAGATCAGCCATGATTGAATGGTGGAGTAGACTTG
Organism: Okamejei kenojei; assembly: GCA_035221665.1. NCBI lineage: Eukaryota > Metazoa > Chordata > Chondrichthyes > Rajiformes > Rajidae > Okamejei > Okamejei kenojei. Next base: position 7,751,171 of record CM069147.1, on the reverse strand, counting down.
ATGGGCCGAATGGCCTAATTCTACTCCTATTCCTTATAACCTTATGACCTCATAGCTTTTGATCTTCCTGCCATCCTTCCCAAATCATCCACTAAACTCCAAAACAAGTACACCATTAAAACTGACATGGTCTTCACTGTGCCATTTGATTTTCAAGGTGTTGAGGTGTTCTTTGATATTCTGTTCTCAGTTCAGATGTAGAGTTTAGACCAGATAAGGAAGGCTAGCAATATGACAAGGTATAATGTGCAAGGTAAAAACTGTCCTAACTGCAGGAAAATGGTTGCCAGTCCTGTCAGTTTAATAGCCCCAGCATGGCACATGGTAACATGGTCCAAGCCTGATAATGGGTTGACATGTTGCAGATATAGCCACAAAGATGGTGACACGGAGAGTGAGAGAAAACAAATATTCAATCCTGGTTGGATTCCATTTCACTATCATAATTAATAAAGGGCTTTGTAACTATCACAGAAGATCAGAGTGCTGAAGATAGCCACAAAATGCTGGAGTAACTCAGCGATTCAGGCAGAATCTCTGGAGAAAAAGAATAGGTGATGTTTTGGGTCGAGACCATTTTTCAGACTGAAAAGCCTCTTCAGGCTTTTTCAGACTCAGAATGATGCCTGGATTGGAAACTAATGGCTATAGGAGAGTTCGGACAAACATGAAATGTTTTCTCTGGAGCCATGGAGGCTGAAGGGAGACCTGATGAAAGTATTGAAATTATGAGATGCATAGATTTTTGGGTAGAGGGTCAGAGCCTTTTATCCAGGGGTGGAAATATCTAAGACTAGATGGCATAGATTTAAAGAGAGGAGTAAAAGTGGAAGGACATGTGCAGGTCAAGTTTGTTTACACTGATAGTGGTGCCAGGAGAGATGGTTGTGGTAGATACAAGAATAGCATTTAAGATGCTTTCAGCTAGACACACACAGATGCAGGGATTGTGGGAATATGAACCATGTGTAAGCAGAGGAGATTAGTTTAACCTGCTTTGAGTTGGGCATGGACATTGTGGGCCAAAGAACCTGTCAATGTGATGTAATGTTCGATGTTAACTAAGTTGACTAAGTTGACTAAGGTTTGGGGCATGTGTTTGGAGGAGTGAAGGAGTTTGGGATGAGGATTCTGGGTCTGGGTCCGAAGGGTTTGAGGTCCAGGAGGGGCTGGGTCTTCTTTCCCTGGAGCACAAAAGACCAAGAGATGACCTGATGTAGATATATAGAATTATGAGGGGCACAGATAAGGCCACCGTATTTCCTTAGGGTAAAATGTTAGACTCTGTGGTTTTAAGGTGATAGGAGAAAGATTTAAAAAGGACTTGAGGGGAACCCATTTGACCGAGAGAGTAGTGTGTGCATGGATCGAGCAGCCAGATGAAGTGGTAGAGGCAGGTACAATTATGACAATTAAAAGACACTTGGACAGGTACGTGGATGGGAAAGGTTTGGAGGGATATGGGTCAGGTGCAGGTATCTAGGAGTAGCTCATTTTAGACATCAAATGGCACCGTGAGCGGCAGCCTCGCCAGCAGCTTGTTCGTCCTTTTGACTTTTTTTGTCTTTTAGTATGTCTAAACGTATGTTTTAGTGTGGGGGGTGGGGAGGTGGGAAATAGGGGGAAACCGTTTTCAGTCACTTACCTTGACGGAGATACGACTTTTCTCTTTGACGCATCTTCGCCCCCCTCGCGGCCTAACAACTGGATTGGTGCGGTCTGTCTCGGAGACCGGCCCAGAGCTTCAGCTGTAGGTGCGGCGGGACATCAACATCACGGAGCGGGCGATCCCTTGCCGGGCATTGCCTGAAGAAGTGCTCCGACTGCCGGCCTCTAACACCGTGAAGCCGCAGTCTCTGGTAAAAAAGTGGCCGATTCGGGAACTCCAAGCCGTGGAGTGTGCGTTCCGATCCGTTCCGATGTCGGAGTTTCGATCATCCCGACGAGAGGGCTTGTACAGCGGGCCGTCCGTAGCGGCGACTACGGAGGGTTCATGGCCCTAACCACGGATGAACAAAGGAGGAGGATTGACTGAACGTTATTGCCTTCCATCACAGTGAAGAATGTTTATTCCACTGTGGTGGATGTTTATGTTAAATTCTGTTCTGCATTGTGCTCTTTTTGATTATATGGCTGCATGGTAACTCAACTTTCACTGTACCTTAATTGGTGCATGTGACAATAAATGTGAACTTCAACTTGAACTTAAACTCACTTAGTCAGCATAGAGGAGTTGCGGCGAAGGGCCTGTGTCTGTTGTATAACTCCATATCTCTGTGACTCCATGAGACAAACACTGTTGGTGTCCCAAGGGAACATGTTCCAGCACAAAATTAGTTTAGTTTAGAGATATGGTGTGGAAACAGGCCCTATGGCCCACTGAGTCCACACCAACCAGTGATCACCCATACATATTAATTCTATCTTGCATATTAGGGATACTTTACAGAAGCCAATTAACCTACAAACACTGCATCTTTGGAGTTTGGGAGCAAACCGGAGCAACCGGAGAAAACCCATGCGGTCACAGAGAGAACTTACAAACTCCGTACAAACAAGTGTAGTCAGGATCGAACCTGGGTCTCTGGCATTGTAAGGCAGCAACTCTACTGCTATGCCACTGTGCTGCATTGAAGTAGCAATAGGTGTATTATTAGTGATGCAGTGGGGTTTGGGGAAAAGATGCAAGGCTGGTTTAACAAGATTCAATGGCTCCTTGAGAAAGCCCAAGGAACATGTCTCAGATGGAAATAAAATAAGAAAATGTTTTTCCAACTAATAAATTTATTGGCCAAGTATTCACATACAAGGAATTTCCCTTGATGCTCCGCCCGCAAGTGACAACATGACACACAGTAACAGTTAGGAATGACACATAAAACATTAAACATTAATCTGACCCACTCTGGTCATTTGGGACTCCTGTGGATAGCAGAGCTGTTATGTTCAGACATGTTGGCTTGTCAGCCGCCTGAGTTAAATTGGGATTGCACCAAGAATGATGTTAACAAGAGCATTAATCATCTTCAACGTTAATGAAGGTTAAAAGTCACGCTGGTAAATGTGCAAGTAAATGATTTTGTCGACCATTATATGTGGTGGGTGGAGGTTAACATTGCGTCAAATTACTCCAAGATAATACATAAACAATTTGATGTTGTGAGTGATTTGATAAATGTTGCTCCTCCTTTAGATGTTGGCATTCGGCAAGGCTACATTCAAGATTCAAGATTCAAGAGAGTTTATTGTCACGTGTCCCAGATAGGACAATTACATTCTTGGCTTTGCTTCAGCACAACAGAATATAGTAGGCATGAATACAGATCAGTGTGTCCATATACCATTATATAAATACATTATTATCTGAATGGTGGCCGATTAGGAAAAGGGGAGATGCAACGAGACCTGGGTGTCATGGTACACCAGTCATTGAAAGTAGGCATGCAGGTGCAGCAGGTAGTGAAGAAAGCAGATGGTATGTTAGCATTCATGGCAAAGGGATTTGAGTATAGGAGCAGGGAGCAAAAGGATTGAGTATAGGAGCAGGGAGGTTCTACTGCAGGGCCTAGGTGAGATCACACCTGGAATATTGTGTACAGTTTTGGTCTCCTAATCTGAGGAAAGACATTCTTGCCATAGAGGGGGTACAGAGAAGGTTCACCAGACTGATTCCTGGGATGTCAGGACTTTCATATGAAGAAAGACTGGATAGACTCGGCTTGTACTCGCTAGAATTTAGAAGATTGAGGGGGTATCTTATAGAAACTTACAAAATTCTTAAGGGGTTGGACAGGCTAGATGCAGGAAGATTGTTCCCGATGTTGGGGAAGTCCAGAACAAGGGGTCACAGTTTAAGGATAAGGGGGAAGTCTTTTAAGACCGAGATGAGAAAAACATTTTTCACACAGAGTGGTGAATCTGTGGAATTCTCTGCCACTGAAGGTAGTTGAGGCCAGTTCATTGGCTATATTTAAGAGGGAGTTAGATGTGGCCCTTGTGGCTAAAGGGATCAGGGGGTATGGAGGGAAGGCAGGTACAGGATACTGAGTTGGATGATCAGCCATGATCATATTGAATGGCGGTGCAGGCTCGAAGGGCCGAATGGCCTACTCCTGCATCTATTTTCTATGTTTCTCTGTTTCTATATACACACATGTATAAATAAACAGATAAAGTGCAAATAAACAGATAATGGTCTATTATTGTTCAGAGTTTTGTTTGAGTTGAGTTTAATAGCCTGATGGCTGTGGGGAATAAGCTATTCCTGAACCTGGACGTTACAGTCTTCAGGCTCCTGTACCTTCTACCTGAAGGTAGCGTGGAGATGACTGTGTGGCCAGGATGGTGTGGGTCCTTGATGATGCTGCCAGCCTTTTTGTGGCAGCGACTGCGATAGATCCCCTCGATGGTAGGGAGGTCAGAGCCGATGATGGACTGGGCAGTGTTTACTACTTTTTGTAGTCTTTTCCGCTCCTGGGGGCTCAAATTGCCGAACCAGGCCACGATGCAACCGGTCAGCATGCTCTTTACTGTAGAAGTTCGAGAGAGTCCTCCTTGACATAACGACTCTCCGTAATCTTCTCAGGAAGTAGAGGTGCTGATGTGCTTTCTTTATAATTGCATCAGTGTTCTCAGACCAGGAGAGATCTTCAGAGATGTGCACGCCCAGGAATTTGAAGCTCTTGACCCTTTCCACCATCGACCCGTCGATATTAACGGGATTGTGTGTCCCCATCCTACCACTTTCAAAGTCCACAATCAGTTCCTTGGCTTTGCTGGTGTTGAGGGCCAGTTTATTGTGCTGGCACCATACGGACAGTCGCTCGATCTCTCTTCTATATTCTGACTCGTCCCCATCAGTGGTGTTGTCAGCGAACTTGATGATGGAGTTCGCACTGTGACCGGCTACGCAGTCATGAGTATAGAGTGAGTATAGCAGGGGGCTGAGCACGCAGCTTTGAGGTGCTCCCATGCTGATTGTTATCGAGGCTGACACCTTTCCGCCAATTCATTCATTTTATTCATTCAATGGATGCTGGCACATTTTTGTTTCAAAAAATGCACTGGCAATTTCTAAACCGAAACTGATGAAATGAAAGCTGCAAGACAGTGGCTTCAGGTGGCTGACTTGTGATGAGGTGATCACTCATGCCTCACAGGTTTTCTCATTTCTCCATAACAACCAGAGATAATTAGGAAAGTAATTCTGATAGTATAGTATGGCATTTTTCAAATATCCAACATGTCATCAGAGCTGTGTTGGAAGAAACTGCAGATGCTAGCTTATACTGAAGATTTACACAAACTGCTGGAGTAACGCAGCGGTTCAGGCGGCATCTCTGGAGAGAAGGAATGGGTGACGTTTCGGGTCTCCAGAGATGCTGCATGCCCGCTGAGTTACTCCGGCATGTTGTGTCTATCCATGTCATCAAATCTGTTTGATCCAATTTCTCTCCAAGACTGATATGCGATCTCAGTTGTAGTGTATTCTGGAATGTTTTATTGACCATATAAAGAGAAAGATAATTGGTAAACAGCACTGCCTTTGATGCAACTTATAACGACATCTTCTACAAAGCCTTCCATTAATGAGGAACATAGTTATGAACGGAATAAATGTACTCAAAAATTCTGGTTCCTGTTCCCTGTGGGATTCTAGCTCTTTAGTCAGAGGTTGGTGAATCTGTGGAATTCATTGCCACCGAAGGCTGTGGAGGCCGTCAGTAGCTATTTATAAGGCAGCGATAGATAGATTCTTAGAAACATAGAAAATAGGTGCAGGAGTAGGCCATTCGGCCCTTCGAGCCTGCACCGCCATTCAATATGATCATGGCTGATCATCCAACTTAGTATCCCGTACCTGCCTTCTCTCCATAGCCCCTGATCCCCTTAGCCACAAGGGCCACATCTAACTCCCTCTTAAATATAGCCAATGAACTGGCCTCAACTACCCTCTGTGGCAGAGAGTTCCAGAGACTCACCACTCTCTGTGTGAAAAAGGTCTTTCTCATCTCAGTCTTAACGGATTTCCCCCTTATCCTTAAGCTGTGACCCCTTGTCCTGGACTTCCCCAACATCGGGAACAATCTTCCTGCATCTAGCCTGTCCAACCCTTAAAGAATTTTGTAAGTTTCTATAAGATCCCCTCTCCATCACCTATATTCTAGAGAGTATAAACCAAGTCCATCCAGTCTTTCTTCATAAGACAGTCCTGACATCCCAGGAATCAGTCTGGTAAACCTTCTCTGCACTCCCTCTATGGCAATACTGTCCTTCCCCAGATTTGGAGACCAGAACTGTACGCAATACTCCAGGTGTGGTCTCACCAAGACCCTGTACAACTGCAGTAGAACCTCCCTGCTCCTATACTCAAATCCTTTTGTTATGAAAGCTAACATACCATTCGCTTTCTTCACTGCCTGCTGCACCTGCATGCCTACTTTCAATGACTGGTGTACCATGACACCCAGGTCTCGCTGCATCTCCCCTTTTCCTAATCGGCCACCATTTAGATAATAGTCTGCTTTCCTGTTTTTGCCACCAAAGTGGATAACCTTACATTTATCCACATTATACTGCATCTGCCAAACATTTGCCCACTCACCTATCCAAGTCACCTTGCAGTCTCCTAGCATCCTCCTCACAGCTAACACTGCCCCCCGGCTTAGTGTCATCCGCAAACTTGGAGATATTGCCTTCAATTCCCTCATCCAGATCATTAATATATATTGTAAATAGCTGGCGTCCCAGCACTGAGCCTTGCGGTACCCCACTAGTCACTGCCTGCCATTGTGAAAAGGACCCGTTTACTCCTACTCTTTGCTTCCTGTTTGCCAGTCAGTTCTCTATCCACATCAATACTGAACCCCCAATGCCGTATGCTTTAAGTTTGTATACTGATCTCTTATGTGGGACCTTGTTGATACATCCACTGGTTCTCCCCTATCCACGCTACCAGTTACATCCTCGAAAAATTCCACAAGATTCGTCAGACATGATTTACCTTTTGTAAATCCATGCTGACTTTGTCCAATGATTTCACCGCTTTCCAAATGTGCTGCTATCCCATCTTTAATAACTGACTCTAGCAGTTCCCCCACTAACCGATGTTAGACTAACTGGTCTGTAATTCCCTGTTTTCTCTCTCCCTCCCTTCTTAAAAAGAGGGGTTACGTTTGCTACCCGCCAATCCTCAGGAACTACTCCAGAATCTAAAGTTTTGATTAGTACAGGTGGCAGAGGTATGGGGAGAAGGAAGGAAAATGGGGTTAGGAGGGAACGAGGAGACATAGATCAGCCATTATTGAATGGCGGAGTAAACTTGATGGGCCGAATGGCCTGATTCTACTCCCATTCCTTATGACCTTATGACCTTTTGAAATGCATGTATCTTTTGTGTTATGGATGGAGCTGGAGGCCTCCTCGGACTGTCCGTTGGGCCCCACCGCTGGGGCATGAACTTAACATCAGAGTTGATCCCTTGCCTGGGATTGCTCCAACTGCGGCATGCGGACTTTCCATCGGGAGCTCGCAGTCTCAGGAGAGGCAGTGGATGTCAGGAGCTCCAACGTCGCAGAAGGTTCGACCAGTCCTGAAGCGGGGTTTGATCGTCCGGCGTGAGGGAGCTGATAAAGCCCCGACGCGAGGGCCCAAACGCCACCGGCTACGGGAGTCAAGAACATCCCGTCAACGAAAGGCTCGAGGACCCTGACCACGGGAGAGCTAAGGGAAGAGATTGAACTTTTTTTCACCTTCCATCATAGTGAGGAATGTGGAGAAGTCACTGTGATGGATGTTTATGTTAAAATGTATTTTGTGTGTTCCATTGCTTTTTATTAGTATGACTGACTTGGCAAATGAAATTCCTCGTATGTTGCAAAACGTACTTGGCTAATAAAGTATTATTCTGATTGTGATTGTGAATATAGGCCAAATGCAGGCAAATGGGACTAATTTAGGTGGAGCATCTTGGTCAGCATGGACAAGTTGGGCTGGATGACCTGTTTCCATGCTCTATGTCTCTATGACTCAGTGCAGGTCGTGTAACAGAACCTATCAAAGCCTGCAACTTGCCTGCTTATGCCTTTTAGATGTTACTGTATGGCCTTCTTTGTTAAACATTAAAAAGAATTAAACATGAAAGAGCTAAGATTTTATTTTCAAATCAAATTAGTGACAGAATGAAGATAGACACAAAATGCTGGAGTAACTCAGCGGGACAGGCAGCATCTCTGGAGAGAAGGACTGGATGATGTTTTGGATCGAGACCCTTCTTCAGACCGAACTGAAGAAGGGTCTCGACCTGAAACATCACCTATTCATTCTCTCCAGAGATGCTGTCTGTTCCGTTGAGTTACTCCAGCATTTTGTGTCTATCTTGGGTGTAAACCAGCATCTGCCGTTCCTTCCTACGCATTAGTTGCAGAATGATGTTGGAATTCGCATTGCTGTGGATTCTCAATCTGCAGTCGATGCACATCGCAGCAAGGAAAGCTTCAGGCTGCAACGTAGTTGTACTTTGAATTGATTTTCAAGGAGCCACCTGATGATGAGCATCTACAAGCAACTGTATTCCCTTTTCCACAAACATTTTGGCAGCAAATGGTTTCCTCCCACACACCAAAGATGTACAGGTTTGTTGGTTAATCGGCTTTGGTAAAATTGTAAATTGTGCGTAATATGTAGGATAGTGCGAGTGGACAGGGTGATCGCTGGTCGGTGCGGACACGGTGGGCCGAAGGGCCTGTTTCCATTCTGTATCTCTAAAGTCTAAAGTCATTGAAAGTCTTGACCATTGAATCGATTTCAATCAAATATTGTGATAACAGTTTCTACTCTTTGTGGAAAACTGGCACTTTTCATTTCAATTGTGTTAGGAATACATTAAAGTATAAGTTTAATTTTTGCGGATAAAGGTGACTCAAGTGCGAATATCATCAAGTCAATGACCTCATCAAAACTTTAAGATATCAGTCAGTGCAAATTCTAATCTGTGTGCACAAAGACAGGCTAAAGATTCACAAGCACCGGTTTTCAGGAATGTTTTGGAAGCAAAGAAAATACATTTGAAATATGTTTTAAGCTACAATATATAAAGTAGAATATTTATGCTCTCGCTCGAGTTACATTGATGTAACAACAGGTATCATTTCAGATGCGCCAATAATTCACGGTTATCTTCAAACTGCTCCACAAGGTTGTTTCATTGCAAATTTAGCATTAGTATAATCATTTTTTCAATTGCCATTTTATTTGTACCACAATCTCCTCAAAATATATTTCTGGACTGAATAGGCTGAATTCTGCTTTTGCGTTTAAAAAAGTAATATTTATAGTGACAGCCAGCATGTGGAAAGTAGTTTTTGCCTAAATTGGTTCTGAAACCTTTAAAACTAGTCGTAACCTTATCAGATTAATGTTACCATTTGAAACGCCTTGCCGGCTGACAACAACTTCATGTGGCGCCTAATGCTTTTTGATAGACCTCATTTGAAATATAAATTCTATTTTGTGTTGCTACGTAAAACATTCACATTGGAATTGCAGAGGTGAAGTCTAGTTACGTCAAATTTGTGAAGTTCCTTTCAATCATTGTCACTGAACAAGCTCCAGCACAGAACCACAAAGGTTGCACATTCATCAGCATGCACAGAGTACTTGAAATGCGGATCATCCGTTTCATATTTCCATCTTTTGCCATGGTTTTCAATCATCATTGGGCAAGTTATTTGTTGGGAACAGGCTGGAGTATAAAACTTGTAGATTGCAGATGCCAGGAAATGCCAAATGATGGACATTTTCAAAATGTCTATGTTAATTTTGCAAGAAGAATATTGCAATTGGAATAAACATAATATGATGGCTGATTAAAATCACGCTTAATTTTATCTGGATGTACCTTCTAAATGATTTTCTGCTTTCCAATATGAAATGCAATGGTCCAAATTTTATAAATTTTACGGTGAGGTCACATTTGGAGTGTTGCGTTCAGTTTTGGTCACCTTGCTATAGAGAAGATGTAGTTGAGCTGGAAAGAGTGCAAAGAGAGAAGATTTACAAAGATGTTGCCAAGGACTTGAGCTCTGGGAAGAGGTTCGGAAGGCTAGGGCTTCATTCCTCAGAGCAAAAGGAGGATGAGGGTGATTTTAGTGAGGTGTATAAGATCATGAGGGGAATAAATGGGGTGGGAGATTGCAACCTTCACGTGGTCCGCCCTGTTTCGACTAATGCAATCAACTCGACGTGCACAAACGGAAGATCAAATAGAACAAGTTGGCCTACAACTTTAGGCTGTGCACGCCACACGAAAGAAGAAGAGACTCACGTTCTGAGCACAACTTGCCAGAAACGTTTCTCCAGCTGTGACCAGAAAGTCATTATTTTTCAGTGGCAAAGTGAAAATTGTGTTCCCGCTACTGATATCAGGGTCTAGGGCAAATGTTTTCAAATGAATTTTGCTTGGAAAATCAATACACTATCATTTAATCATATTGAAACTGCAAAACCATTCTTATCTGCATTCTGGAGGCAGCCTTGGCTGCAGTCACCAATTTGGGATGTAGCACATCCATTCATGGCCTGTGATCCATACCTCAGGAAATAAAAGGGATTTTGAAGAAAAACTGGTGAAGCCCAAATACGGCTACCAGCAGTTCTTTTTCAATTCTCATGTTCATTTGTACACTTTTGGTTTAGTTTAGTTTAGTTTAGAGATACAGTGCGGTTTAGTTTAGAGATACACTTCGGCCTACCAGCGAACCCCGCACATTAACACCAACCTACACCCACATGGGACAATTTTTACATTTACCAAGCCAAATAACCTACAAACATGTACGTCTTTGGAGTTGGGGAGGAAACCGAAGATCTCGGAGAAAAACCACGCAGGTCACGGGGAGAACGTACAAACTGCATACAGACAGAACACGTATTCGGGTTGGAACCCGGGTCTCCGGCGCTGCATTTGCTGTAAGGCAGCATCTTTACTGCCGAGCCATCGTGACAGCAGTTAACAGCGAGAAATACAAAGCCTATCATCTTACTCTTCTCCATCATCTGTGACATGACTGATAATCGCACCTTGTCTCTTAAATGAAGAAAAACGCACGATGAAGATCAAGTGTGTACTGGGTCATAATTTGCCGAACATTTTCCTCTCTGTCCACCGAAAACTTCTGGATCTCCCAGTTACTGGCCATTTAACCCCCCTTCCAATTCCCATGCCGACCTTTCCTCCATTGCCAGTGTGAGCCACACACAAACTGGAAAAACAATACCTCATATTATACTTGGATAGCTTCCAACCAAGCATGGCATTCTACAATTTCCCTTAACCCCCATCTAATCCACTCGTGTCTTTACCCCTCCCCTATGTACACATCTTTCTCAGGCAAATTATTCACCTGGTTGAGAAATTGTGGGAGTGGGTGATGGTGGTAATGGTCTGCTAGGTTTCTGCACGGTTTCTACTTGGGTCCATAACTACTTCCCATGTCATTAATGATGTCAACTGTGGGTTAGAAAGCCACACGTCCCATTTCCACCGTTGGCGTCATCAACATCACACTGCCTTGGAAAAGTAGGGAAACATAATCAAAGGCTTGTCCCACCCCCATTATTCCTTCCTCTCACTGTCCCCATCTGGTAGAAGGTGCAGAAGCTTGAAAGCTTGCACCACCAGCCTCAGGAAAGGCTTCTTCCCCTCTGTTATCAGGCTTGTGAATGGTCCGTCCATAGGCTAGGGTACCGTCTTATTCAACCCTGCCTCATTGTGGACCTTGGAGCTCTGGAGCTACGGAGCTAATACGCAACAATGCTGAGACGGGCGGCACGGTGGCGCAGCGGTAGGGTTGCTGCCTGACAGCATTAGTGACCCCGGTTTAGTCCTGACTACGGGTGCTATCTGTACGGAGTTTGTACGTATACCCTGTGACTACAAGGGTCTTCTCCAGGTGCTCCAGTTTCCTCCCGCACTCCAGGTTTGTAGGTTATTTGGCTCTGGTGAAGATTGTAAATTGTCCCAAGTGTAGAGGGTAATGCTAGTGTACAGGTTGAACACAGGTCAGCGCGGACCCGGTGGGCCAAAGGGCCTGTTTCTGCGCTGCATCTCTCAACTAAAGTAAACTAAACTAAACATAGGTTTAAGATGAAGGGGGAAAGATTTAATAGGAATCTGAGGGGTAACTTTTTCACATATAGGATGCTGGGTGTATGGAACAAGCTGCCAGAGGAGGCAGTTGAGGCAGGGACTATTGCAACACTTAAGAAACATTTAGACAGGCGCATGGATAGGATAGGTCTAGAGGGATATGGACGAAACGCAGGCAAGTGGGACTAATGGATATGTTGGTCAATGTGGGAAGGTTGGGCCGAAGGGCCCAACTTTAAGATTATGACTATAATCTAAACAATATTTTGCACTCAATATCTTCCCTTTTGCTCCACACTCAAACTTGCACTTGAGTTTGTCGTATCTATTGCACTTGAGTATATTTGATCAGATTGGACAGCTTGCAAAAATAGCTTGGTGTAGCTCAGTACACATGACAATAATAAACCTAAACCTAGCACGTGGGTTTGCCAATGACACAGACATAGGTGGCATTGTAAGTATGGAAACATTACTATAAAAACTATAATTTAATTAAATGAACAAGCTCAACTGTGGTAAATGGATTTCAGTTCAGGGAAAATATGAGTCAGCCACTTAGGAAATAAAAAAGCCTTGAATGGAAAATGTTCTGAATGGTGAAAAGTTTAAATTAATGGAGATTCAAAGATACACCAGGCTCTATATAAATAGACCCTTCAAAATTTAATGGGCAGATGCAGAAAATAATCAAAAAATCTAAAGCTGACATTTGTACCTTGAAGATAAGACTGGAAGGGGGTAGACGTTACACAGTCATAGTGCAAGCAATAAGTAGACCAAGAACAATTCCAGGTTTGTTTCTTCAGGAAAGATGTATGATCCTGAGAGGGAATGCAGTGGAGATTTACCACAAGTAAACCATTCTTCTAAGGGCTAAGTTACAAGGATCTATTTATGTGACTTAAACCTGTTAATGCTCACTAAACATAACATCTTAATATTCCTTGAATAGTTTATTCCACTCAGTGCTTTTATTGTAGTCAGAAAAGGTGCTGGTGCATATATATAACAGTTCACATGATGCTGTTGGCTGCTATACATCAATCTAATGTTAACTTTTCGAGGTGCTGGTATGCTGTACCATCTCATAAAACACAGATTCACAAGCATTGGTGTTCTTCATTGATCTGCATTTCATTCCTGCAATTTGGGCCAAGTCCATCTCCAAGTAGTCTCCTGACTGTTATAGACAATGGACAATAGACAATAGACAATAGGTGCAGGAATAGGCTATTTGACCCTTCGAGCCGGCACTACCATTCAATGTGATAATGGCTGAGCATCCCAAATCAGTACCCCGTTCCTGCCTTCTCCCCATATCCCCTGACTGCATTATTTTTAAGAGACCTATCTAGCTCTCGCTTGAAAGCATCCAGAAAACCTGCCTCCAACTGAGGCAGAGAATTCCACAGACTCACCACTCTCTGTGAGAAAAAGTGTTCCCTCGTCTCCGTTCTAAATGGCTTACTCCTTATTCTTAAACTTGTGGCCCCTGGTTCTGGACTCCCCCAACATCGGGAACATGTTTCCTGCCTCTAGTGTGTCCAAGCCCTTAACAATCTTATATGTTTCAATGAGATCCCCTCTCATCCTTCTAAACTCCAGAGTGTACAAGCCCAGCTGCTCCATTCTCTCAGCGTATGACAGTCCCGCCATCCCAGGAATTAACCTTATAAACCTACGCTGCACTCCCTCAATGGCAAGAATGTCCTTCCTCAAATTAGGGGACCAAAACTGCCCACAATACTCCAGGTGTGGTCTCACTAGGGCTCTGTACAACTGCAGAAGGATCTCTTTGCTCCTATACTCGACTCCTCTTGTTATAAAGGCCAACATGCCATTCGCTTTCTTCACTGCCTGCTGTACCTGCATGCTTACTTTCATAGACTGATGTACAAGGACCCCCAGATCCCGTTGTACTTTCCCTTTTCCCAACTTCACACCATTTAGATTAGTTCATGTCAGTGTTCTCTCCATCTCTTCAAGCATCTCCTTTTCTCATCTCTTAGTTTAGTTTAGTTTAAAGAGTCCACGTCGACCAGCGTCGACCAGCGATCCCCCCCCCCGTACACTTACACTATCCGACACACAATAGGGACAATTTACAATGATACCAAGCCAAGTAACCTGCAAACCTGTATGTCTTTGGAGTGTCGGCGGAAACCGGAGATCCTGGAAAAGACCCATGCAGGTCACGGGGAGAACGTACGAACTCCATATAGGCAGCACCTGTTATCAGGATCGAACCTGGGACTCTGGCAGCTTTTTTGTTGCGTGCTATCGGGCGTTGGAAAGACTATGCTTGATTACAATCAAGTCGTCCACAGTTTACAGTTACAGGATAAAGGGAATAATGTTTAGTGCAAGATAAAGTCCAACAAAGTCCCCTTAAAGATAGTCCTAGGGTCTCTAGTGAGGTAGATGGTAAGTCAGGACTGCTGCCTAGTTGGTGATATGATGGTTCAGTTGCCTGATAACAGGTGGGATGAACCTGCCCCTGAATCTGGAGGTAATGCAATCTTTCCAGCTTAATGACATATCTCCTATACCAGGATGACCAAAAGTGATATCAGTAAAGACCCTGTCCCACGGTACGAGTTAATTCCAAGAGTTCCCCGTGTCTGCCCTGATGAGAACTCGGAGATTTACGGTAATGGCCACTCGTCGGTACTCGGGGTTCTCGTGGACATTTTTCAACATGTTGAAAAATCTTCACGAGTCTTCCCGTGCTTACCTGCCGTTAGCGAGTCTTCCCGATTACCTGCCGCTGGCGTTACGAGCCGCTAAGAGACGTCCGCGAGCTCCGACGTACCCGCTACGTTCATTCTCCGTGCCTACCACGAGTTTGATTTTTTTTCATTCCAAGAACTCGGGAGAGCTCTTGGAATGAACTTGTACTGTGGGACAGGGCTTTAAGGAAAGCTCGATTACACCCAGGTCACAGAGCTTTCGTCAGGGCCAAAACCTCCTCGAGTCTTTAATCCTGGTGTATCACCTCACCGCCACACACGATAAATGACAACCTTGTAATGAGCATCCGTTTCCTCCAAACACATTTAAAGTTGAGTCCATGCAATGTGATGAAGTTGAGAGCGGGGACAGCAAGATTAATCTTCATGCCAAATGAAGATGGTTGTCACACGGGCTATGCTGGTGGATAATGCACAGTGATAGTGAATGGGTAGCCCCTCTCGATCACTCAGATACTGCTTGCAATGTATATTCTCTCCATTATTTTTGCCTGTCAGTGAAAGCGCTGCAATTTATTCCTTTCTAAACGCAAACACTCAGTTTTTACACTGGAAATTGATACGTCCATCCCCGTGAAGTGATGCCATCCTCACAGGATCTTGGAAAACTTCAATCTCATCTGTCACACCGCACAGAACTGGGCCTGAACTAGGAGTTGCTTTCATCTGCATCCAGGGAGAAAGACATAACGTTCCTTTGTCACATCTTGCAGGTGATATAAAATGTCATTTCCTGCATCTAACGCATGGCATTGAACAAACGATCCAAAGGGATTTTTTTGCAAAGTTTGGAGCTTGATCGCAGTTCCTCACACAAGCTGTCAACAGGCAGTCACCCACTAATTCTTCATCACTGAAAGACTGAGTTGTCCTCGCATTTAATGATGCAATTTTATGGCTTTGAGCTGTGACAGATTCGGATTCTTTCTGCAGCTTAAGGAGAATGAGGAGAGAACCAACATTCTGTTACTGCAGATCATTCTTCATGCAGTTGCACTGTAAATGCTTTAAACCCAGCAGGTTCAGCATTGTAAACATCTTCGAGTTGAATTCCTCCGGCACTACCGTTTTCTCTGGACAAGCGGGCAGCCCAGTGACACAGTGGTAGAGCTGCTGCCTCACAGCACTCGATTCCCAGGTTCGATCCTGACTATGAATGCTATCTGTATGATGTTTGTATGTTCTCCCTCTGATCGTGTGGGATTTCTCCAGGATCTCCAGTTTCCTCCCACACTCCAAAGACATGCAGGTTTGTAAGTTAATTGGCTTTGTTAAAACAAAGTAAACGGTCCCTTGTTGGATAGTGCTAGACAATAGACAATAGACAATAGGTGCAGGAGTAGGCCATTCGGCCCTTTGAGCCAGCACCGCCATTCAATGTGATCATGGCTGATCATCCCCAATCAGTACCCCGTTCCTGCCTTCTCCCCATATCCCCTGACTCCGCTATTTTTTAAGAGCCCTATCTAGCTCTCTCTTGAAAGCATCCAGAGAACCGGCCTCCACCGCCCTCTGAGGCAGAGAATTCCACAGACTCACCACTCTCTGTGAGACAAAGTGTTTCCTCGTCTCCGTCTCCGTGCGAGGGTGTAGGGTAGTGCGAGTTTACGGGGTGATTGAGTGGACTCAGTGGGCCAAAGCACCTGCTTCTGTGCTGTATCTCAAAGTATAAATTAATTATAAATTCAAGCATCTGCTTTCCACAAAGCACTGTAGAGTATTTTTGAAATGTTGCAATCTCACCTTTTGTCTCAGTTGTCTACTATTCTCCTTCCTTCTCGGGGAGCCACCATCTTCTAAGCTGTTTCATTGTCTTTTGCTTCTTGCCCGCTGCCTCCTCCCCCCTCCCCCCTCCCCCCTCCCCTTCTTGCCCACACATTCTTCCTGTCGACCCACTTGTTGGCCCCACTCCTGCCGCCTCACTGGAGATCCTTGTGGATAGATGTTGCCTTCCCGAGGGAAGGTCTCATGGAGATGCGTTGGATGGTGTGGAGAGCTGAGCTTGCAACGGATTGAGCTGAGCCCACCACGCTCTGCAGCCTTTTGCCTTCCGAAACGTTGGAATTGCCGCTTCAGGCCACAATGCAACCAGTCAAGGTACTTTCCTCAGTGTATTTGTAGAAGTTTGTCGGAGTATTCGGTGAAGGAATTTCTTTAGCCAGAGGGTGGTGAATCTGTGGAATTCATTGCCACAGGCTGTGGTGGAGGGGCAAGGATATTGGGTATTTTTGAAGCTGTAATTGATGGGTAAAGGCATCAAAGGTTATGGGGAGAAAGCAAGAGAATGGGGTTGACAGGGAAAAATAGATCAGCCATGATCAAATGGCGGAGCAGACTTGATGGGCCAAATTTCCTAAATCTGCTCCTTTGCCTTATGGCCTTATGGACATACGAAAACTATTTAAACTGCTAGGAAAGTTTAATGGGCCTGTCCCACTTAAGCGGATGTTCCCGGGTAGTTGCCGTGGAGTTGCCTTCATGGTCCGAGGAGTTTTCTGGGTAGTCGCGCATTATGGTCACCGCAAATTTTTCAACGTGTTGAAAAATTAATGGTGACTAGAATGAAGCCGCCATGGAGAGTAGCGAGAATTCTCATGCCGTATGTGGGTCGCCAGGAGGTCCTAGTGGCTTTCCAGGAGGTCGAAGGTTCTCGGAGGTTCTTGTAGGTTGTAGCCGGTGCTGACCGGTGAATTTCATTGGCTCATTGAGGAAATAAAACGTAAGCAGTAGTTTTCAGAACCAAGGATAACCGACCGGTAATGTTAAATGTCCGCCGAGCTTCACAGCCGTGTATCTCTTGCTTCATAAAAGTTGTCTCCACTCCTTCTACCCCCTTCTCCCCCCTCTTCCCTTCATCTCTCCCCCCTTCTTTTAAAGGACTTACCGTACACTGTACTTTAGCCGTCTTAATTACAGCGCCAACCTTCCTGTTCATCGCGATTCATTGTCTGCATCACCTTGGCTTTGCACCATGTGAATTTTTTAGACAGCGCTCCCCCCGTTTTCCCTGTCCCCCGCGTGCATAACGGGCTGGCGAAGGAAGCATTGTTTGTGTGTGTGTGTGTGTGTGTGTGTTCCACTCTGACAGTCGCCATTCCAGTTGCCAGTTTTTCAGGCGACTGCTGGCAATTTGACAGTTGCCGGCAGTCCGCTGAAAAATCGCCTAAGTGGGACAGGCCCATAACTCAACTATGAACTCTGTCCTCACTTCATTTTTATGCAAATTGAACAATTGGTACTCTCTCTACCCGAATGTTTAGGACATTTTCATCCCCTTGGTAATTTTCTTCAAACTGCAGCCTTCTGGAGTCTCTATAATAGTCAAACTCTGGCCTCTTGTGCACATCCTTTCACCGTCCTTCTGGTGCTGTGGATTAAGCTGTTCAGTTCCTGAAGTCTAACCTCAAACCATTACTTCGCTATCTTTCTCTTATCCATTGAGCAAATCCTTCCAACCTATTTCTCCAACTAACGGTTCTGAAATCTGTTCCATCGATATAGTCAATTTTTGTTTGATTGCACATCTGTGAGATGTCGTATGATGTCTGTCCACATTAAATGGAAGTGTTTATTAATCCGTCAATGTACGATTACATTTCCCCACTGCTTTATGGAAGTCTGCCTGAAAAATGTTGCCAAGTGCTACTCAAAACAAGACATACTATGGAAGGGAACCTGAGCAGCCGGAGGGACACGGGGAGAAAGTACAAACCCCGTCCTGACTAGAACGTACATAGTAAGGATCAAAGCCGGGTTCTCTGGCGCTGTAAGGCAGCAACTCTGTGCCTCCCCAATTAGTCCCAACCCAGTTTAGAGACACAGCTTGGAAACAGGTATCTTCAGCCCACCAGGTCCATGCCGACCATCGATCGCCCATTCACACTAGTTCTATATCATTCCACTTTCACATCAGAGGCAATTTTACAGAGGCGAATTAACCTAAAGAGAAGGCACGTTTATGGAATGTGGGAGGAAACCGGAGCAGCCGGAGAAAACCCACTCGGTCACAGGGAGAACGTGCAAACTCCACACAGACAGCACCCAAGATCAGGATCGAACCAGGGTCTCTGGTGCTATGAGGCAGCATCCCCGTCGGCCACGCCACAGAGAACTAAAACTGGTTTGCCGGGCTTTAGATAAAAAGGATATAAAACTCAATAGAATTATATATTTCTACACTTCAAAAGTTAATTAATTGAGGCATTTCATTGTGATAAGGTACTATTTAAATATAAGTATTATTAGCATTGCTTAAGCAGCTTTCACATGGTTAAATGAATATGTTTAAAGTTACAATTGGGATAGATTTAGCCCATGGCTGGGATGCAATGGATGATTACTTTTGGGATCAGATAATGTTTGACTTGCTAGAATGGCATCTTCTGATAGTTGATCACAAATCACTGCCTCTACAGAGGTAGAGAGAAAATGAAGCTTCGGTTTAAATAAACTAACTCACTTTAATTAAATCATGAATAATTGGTCTTTTTAAAACAAATTCTCTCAGCTCCACTTTAATAATTACAATATTTATCTTTTCAAGCATAATTTGTGCTATGCAAATAGGTTACAGGATTTAATATAAATGTGAATTTTATATATGAATCTCTCTTCAATTCCACCAAAATAAGTTGGCTTTTAATCCCGTCTTTCCTTTTTAATACACTTTGTTCTCCAACTTGCCTTGATACCGAGAGCTGTTTTTAATATAGAGATTGCAAACAACGTGAGCATGTGTTTCACATTTTTCAGCAATCTGTCCAACAAAATGTGGTTTTATTACAGTCAAACCTTCTCATTACTTCCGAATAATTGAAGCTGAAAATCTAATCTCAGACCGGTGTTAACTGTTCAAAATGTTAGATTACCAAAAAGATATAAATGACATCTATTTATTCACTATTGATGGAGAATGGAAATCGTTACAGGAATACAACAGGTATTTTAGACACATTTCAGACTTTTGTGGTGGTTCTCTAAGTGAAAAAAATAATGAATATTACACTGAAAGCTGGAGGAACGGCTCGGGATCCTTCTTCACCCATTCCTTCTCTCCAGAGATGCTGTCTGTCCCGCTGAGTGTCTATCTTCGGTTTAAACCAGCATCTGCAGTTCCTTCGGTTTAAACCAGCATCTGCAGTTCCTTAAGGAAAAGGGGGAAGTCTTTTAGGACTGAGATGAGAATTTATTTTTTCACACAAAGAGTAGTGAATCTGTGGAATTCTCTGCCACAGAAAGTCGTTGAGGCCAGTTCGTTGGCTATGTTTAAGAGGTAGTTAGATGTGGCCCCTTGTGGCTAAAGGGATCAGGGGGTATGGAGATAAGGCAGGTACAGGATACTGAGTTGGATGATCAGCCATGATCATATTGAATGGCGGTGCAGGCTCGAAGGGCCGAATGGCCTCTACTCCTGCACCTATTTTCTATGTTTCTATGTTTCCTACACATGATCATTACACTCCTGTCTAAAGTTTGCCCAACTGAGAATTACAAGGTGTATACGACTAAAGGGCTATCTGACTAGGGTTGAAACTAGACTGGAGACCAATAGTCTGATATGCCTTGGTTCTCGAATAGTTAGGGTAGACAACTGTGAAAGAGCTTAGCACAGTGGAGCGGTGGTGGAGCTGTTATCTCACAGCGCCAGTGACCCGGATCCGATCCTGACCTCGGGTGTTGTCTGCGTGGAAGGATCTGCAATCATCATCTTGATTTGTGCTTTATCAAGGCATAAGTTGAAGAAGGGTCTCGACCCGAAACGTCACCTATACTTTCTCTCCAGAGGTGCTGCCTGTCCCGCTGAGTGACTCCAGCATTTTGTGTCTATCTTTGGTGTAAACAAGCATCTGCAGTTACCTCCTGCACATAATTTGAAGGAAAATGTATTGTTACCATGTTACCAGTCTAGCTCAATAAACTGTGGTCTCACGACCAGTCGATAGTGATTACATAATCAGCAAGTTTGAAATGAGAACAGTGGCAAGAAGGCTTCTGTTTCCTCCACACAACAGTCGATGTAGATAATAGACTCCAAGCATAAGTAATTACTGTTGTGGTAATTAGCTCCTTTTTCAACTTATGCCTTGATGGGGGAAAAAGCAAAATAATTTTTTAAAGAGCACAGTGCACAGTTGGTAGAGCTCCTCACAGCGCCAGGGACCCGAGGTTCGATCCTGACCGGGTCACTGTCTGCGTGGTGATGCACGCTCTACCCCGTGGGGATTTCCTCCAGTGCTCGGATTGGTGAGCTCTTTCATGAGTTGGTTTAATATTCAAGAACCGAGGTATCAGTGAAAAGCTTTTGTTGGTGCTAACCAGTCAGCAACCATATAGATTACAATCGAACCGCCCAGTGTTCAAATACACCTTGTAAAGGGAATAACGTTTAATGCAATATAATGTCCATTAAAGTCCGATTAAAGAAAGTCAGAGGGTCTCCTATGAGGTAGATAGTAGCTCAGGGCTGCTCTCTAGTTATTTGTGGGATGGTTCCGTTACATGATAGACAAGCAGGTTTGTAGGTTAATTGATCTCTGTAAATTTCCCCCTAGTGGGTAATGCCCCTGTCCCACTTAGGAAACCTGAACGGAAACCTCTGGAGACTTTGCGCCCCACCCAAGGTTTCCGTGCGGTTCCCGGAGGTTTTTGTCAGTCTCCCTAATGGTCGAAACTTCCTATGTTCTATAGAAGAAGCGCAAACCACTTTCGACCGAGACTGACAAAAACCTCAACCGCTCGGACCTTTTGGGTGGGGCAGAAATTCTCACAGATTCACGTTCAGGTTTTTTTGGGAATGATTCAAAAGTGGGATAAAGCCATGTCGGGTGGTCAATGGTCAGCGAGTGCCTAAAAGAAGGTCTGTCCCCATGGCTGTGTCTCTGAACTAAACAAAACTAAAAAGGAACATCTGTGCAGTGATGAAGTTAGATATTTTCCATGCTATGTTTTACTGTTGGAACAGCCATTTAGACAAACGAGGTCATATGAAGCACAAAGCGAAAAGATGCGATCGAAAAGTACCTAGTTAAGCAACATGGCGTAATGAATCAGGGCAGACCTGAGCTATTTTGGACACAGAGGTTTGGTATATGCAATTTATCATTTGATGCATTGGTCTCAAAGTAACATTTTTATACAAGGCAGATTCACGGAACCACAACAAATCCGTCTACCAATTTGGATCTAGTGAAGAGTGTAAATCATGTTGACAGGAGCACAGTGGTAAAACATGTAAACATATTTTATATCTCAAAACGCAGTCTGGTGAAATGGCACCAACTAATGTTAAAATTGTTTATCAAACAGTGAGTGAGCAGCTTTTGTGAAGATTCGGCTCCACAGATGTTAAGACGGTCCTCATTTCAAACGTAAACACTGTATTTTTCAGGCCTATCCAGGGGAGGGGGCTGTTGTGTTCAGTTGGCAAGAACTAGTTCCAGGAAAATACGATGTGAGGTCAATTATCTATTGGAATCTCTCACTAGGTTTTTTTCTCAATTTAGTTCAGTTTAGTTTAATGTCACGTGTACCGAGGTACAGTGAAAAGCTTTTGTTGCGTGCTAACCAGTCAGCGGAAAGACAATACATGGTTACAATCTGTTCTATCATGTACAGATAAATGATAGTCCGTGGGTCTCCATGAGGTAGATCGTAGCTCACGACTGCTCTCTACTTGTTTTCAGTTTTCTGTTAGGTAATTCAGTTTGGTGCCACCCCTTATTTTCAGTTTCGTAATCGTCTACTTAAGGCCATAAATAATAGGAGCAGAATTAGACCATTCGGCCCATCAAGTCTACTCCGCATTCAATCATGGCTGATCTATCTCTCCCTCCAAACCCCATTCCCCTGCCTTCTCCCCATAACCTCTGACACCTGTACTAATCAAGGTAGACAAAAGTGCTGGAGAAACTCAGCGGGTGCAGCAGCATCTATGGAGCGAAGGAAATAGGCAACGTTTCGGGCCGAAACCCTTCTTCAGACTAATCAAGAATCTATCTATCTCTGCCTTAAAAATATCCATTGACTTGGCCTCCACAGCCTTCTGTGGCAAAGAATTCCACAGATTCACCACCCTCTGACTAAAGAAATATCTCCTCGTCTCCTTCCTAAACGAACGTCCTTTAATTCTGAGGCTATCTGCATGCTACATGCTACATGCTACATGCTACATGCTACATGCTATGCTAGCATGGCTGATCCAGTCTTGACCTTGACAACCTTTCCTAGTCTCTTGCTGTACCTCATGAGAATGCTGAGTAGCCACAATCTTCTAAGAGAAGAAATATCTATTCATCTCCATCTATGCCCCTTAGTTTGAGATACTGTTAATTTTAAAACCATTATTCCAAACATCCACAGCGTCAACCCCCCTCAGAATGCTTCAACAGTCAGCTTTAATGTGTCTCCAATGAGTTAGAGACCCATTCTGCTCAGCCTGTCTTCATATCTCATCCACTTCATCTGAAGAATCAAATGAGTGCACATCCGTGCACTGCTTAGTTTAGAGATACTGCGCGGCAACAGGCCCTTCATCCCACCCAGTCTGCACCGACCAGCGATCCCCGCACATTAACACTATCCAAGATACCCTAGGGATCATTTGTCTCCGATGCTGCAAGCGCTGTAAGGCAGCAACTCTACCGCTGCGCCAATTGTTCCGCCCTTTCAAAATGGCGCTTCTAAAACTTGTTTAATTTTTCCCCACTTTGTCGTGATGGTAAGTGCTGGAGTAACTCAGCGGGTCAGGCAGCATCTCTGGAGAAAAAGGACGGGTGACGTTTCGGGTGGGGACCCTTCTTCAGACTCAGTCTCATTCTCTGTCGTCCAGTCGTCCCACAAACCGTCTTCTTGCTCGGTCATCTTCAATCTTCGTGCCCCCGTAGTGTGGAAGGTAAGACCCCCGGTTCCTTCTCACCGGTCCTTTGTCCAGTATCCTCTGCCATCGCCGACTCTCTCCAACTCCTCTCCGGCCCCCAATCTATCGAGGGAGAGCAGGAGCCGGGCTCGACGGCTTCCTTCCCCTGACTCACAGAAGGTCAGAATAGAATCGATGGGCTGAAGGGCCTCCTTCCATGCTGTATGCCTAAACTAAACTCAATGGCGGCATGGTGGCACAGTGGTAGAGCTGCTGCCTTACAGCGCCAAGGACCTTGGTTCAACCTTGACTGCGGGTGCTGTTGGTAAGGGGTTTGTACCTTCTCCCCGTGACCTGCGTGGGTTTTCTCCGGGTGCACCGGTTTCCTCCCACACTCCAAAGACATACAGGTTTGTAGATTAATTGGCTTGGTAAAATGTAAATTGTCCCTAGTATGTGTGGGATAGTGTATGGGGACAGCTGGTCAGCGCGGACTCGGTGGGCCGAAGGGCTTGTTTCCGCGCTGTATCTCCAAAAACGAAACCGGTGAGAAGGAACCGGGGGTCTTACCCTCCACACTACGGGAGGTTGAACCCAGAGCACGAAGACTGAAGATGACCGAGCAAGAAGAGGGACGACGGTTTGTGGAACGACTGGACGACAGAGAATGAGACTGAGTCTGAAGAAGGGACCCCACCCGAAACGTCACCCGTCCTTTTTCTCCAGAGATGCTGCCTGACCCGCTGAGTTACTCCAGCACTTACCATCACGACAAAGTGGGGAAAAATTAAACAAGTTTTAGAAGCGCCATTTTGAAAGGGCGGTACAATTGGCGCAGCGGTAGAGTTGCTGCCTTACAGCGCTTGCAGCGCCAGAGACAAATGATCCCTAGGGTATCTTGGATAGTGTTAATGTGCGGGGATCGCTGGTCGCTGCAGACTCGGTGGGATGAAGGGCCTGTTTCCGCGCGGTATCTCGAAACTAAACAGTTAAGGATTTTTATTTTTGCAGCTTTCCACCTAAATCTTGTGTAAATGCTCTGATCTCTGTTTAGTGCTTTTCCAAACATTTAAAGTATTAGGTACAAATCATGCTCTCTTTCATTGCTTGTAGCCTGTGAGAATTCTTTAATGTGAGTCGCTGCTCAACGGCTCGAGCTTATCGCTGCTACTGCGTGCCAAGGATTGCTTTGAACTGACAGCTGGCACCAACTGATGTTGGAAAAGTGAGGCGTCGACCACAGAGATTATTAAGCGTTCTTCCCCGCCTTTCTTCCAGTACAACAGTGAGGTTTGTTTCATTGCCACTGACTGCAATATATCACACGGATAGGACAGTTTTGGAGGGATATGGACCAAACGCAGGCAGGTGGGACTAGTGTCGCTGGGACAAGTTGGCCGGCATTAAAGGCCGTCCCTAATTAAATTAGAATTAAAGGACATTCCTTTAGGAAGGAGATAAGGAGGAATTTCTTTAGTCAGGGGGTGGTGAATCTGTGGAATTCTTTGCCACAGAAGGCTGTGGAGGCCAAGTCAATGGATATTTTTAAGGCAGAGATAGATAGATTCTTCATTAGTACAGGAGTTATGGGGAGAAGGCAGGAGAATGGAGTTAGGAGGGAGATGTAGATCAGCCTACATCAGCCTGATTGAATGGTGGAGTAGACTTGATGGGCAGAATGGCCTAATTCTGCTCCTATCACTTCTGACCTTATGACATAATGAGTTTGAGAAATTTGAGCAAAAGGTCTCTATATGGGTTGATTGGTGAATCAGATAGAGATAAGGCAGTTCAAGATGAAGGAGATGGCCATTGAACAGGTGGGTGATCACTGGTGAGGGGAGGTTGTACAATCTCAGTGACTCTTCTCCCGGGGCGGGAGATTGTAACCTTCACGTGGCCCGCCCTGTTTCGACTAATGCAATCAACTTGACATGCACAAACGGAAGATAAAATAGAACAAGTTGTCCGACAATTTTAGGCTGTGCAGGCCACACGACAGAAGAAGAAGACTCTTCTCCCCTCCCTGCTCTGAGTCTTAGTGAAAGAAAACCCTTGTAAACAAGAGCCTGTAATGCAGGTGGCTGAGCGAATACTGTCCAAAGGTATGTTCGTCAGAACGTGAGTGGCAATGATATTACTGAACGTGGTAAGTCCGTGTGTTTACAGAAGGGGAATCTGTGAATTGATTATAGACACAAAAGGCTGGATTAACTCAACGGGACAGGCTGCATCTAATGCGGGCAGATGCTGCCTGTCCTGCTGAGTTACTCCAGCATTTTGTGTCTATCTTCGATTTAAACCAGCGTCTGCAGTTCTTTCCGACACACTTTGTGTGTGAATTGATTTAGGGGATAATGGGACCTGGTGCACCTGAACTCCAGCCAGTTAAAGGAGAAGTTACATTTTTGCCAACAGTAAATGCCAGCAGCTCCTAATCTGAATGGGGAAGGCCACCAATGACTTTAAGAATTACTGACTTCAATGAGGGACCAATTTGCAAGGGAGTGTTTGAAATTAGCAATGGCTTTCAGTCGCTTGTGTACTTGCTGTAAGCTTTCCAGAACATTTCAAACAGTTTTTTGATGTTGAATCTTGTACACGGGTGACTTCAGAATGTACCTGCCTAGCTCATTTAAGCAGTAGTTACAGGATATATCATTCTGCTCAACATAATCCTGTTGCACTGTAAGGCCTGTACTGGAAGCCTTCTAATATTGTTTAAATAGTTTCCAGATTCAGTGCAGAAACAGGCCCTTCTGCCCATCGAGTCTGCGCCAACCATCGATCACCTGTTCACACACTAGTTTACCTTCGAGATACTGCGTGGAAACAGGCCCTTCGGCCCACCGAACCTGCGCCAAGCAGCGATCCCTGCACACCAACACTAACCTACAGACACGAGGGACAATTTCCAATTTTACCAAAGCCAACTAACCCTACAAACCTGTACGCGTTTGGAGTGTGGGAGGAAACCGGAGCACCCGGAGAAAACCCACGCAGTCACATGCAGAATGTACAAACTCTGTACAGACAGCACCTGTGGTCAGGATTGAACCCGGGTCTCTGGCGCTGTAAGGCAGCAACTCTGCCGCTGTGCCACCGTGCCTTGTTTCCACTTTCAGGGCTAGAAGCTCAGTCATATGCCTGTTGTCGGAAGGTGGAGCAATGCATTTCCAAGTTTCTAACGATGCATCTTCGTCTTCATATCATTGTTGAGGTATTGCTTTAATGGAAAATGAAGTAAAATTATTCTGGAACCAGATTCATTTCATCTATTTGGATATATCATTAATTTGAGACACAAACAGGCATTTTTGTGATAACTTTCATGCCCCATTTATTTTCTAAAATATGAGTGTTATTAATGATTGTGACCTTTCAGAATACGCTTTTACACAATGAATGATCCCTGGACTCAGTACTTGTAAAATCATAGATTGCAGCTGTGAGCGCAGAACAGTATTTGTGAACAAATGGATTCTTTTGAATTTCTGTTCTGGAAACAGATATGTTTGAACAAATGGCAGTCATTAGCGAGTAATTGAAAATACCGCTGGATAGCGCAGGCCTTGTAAACACTGAATATATTGTTATTGTACAAACCCAATAAGCCCTGGAAGAAACCTTCATTTCTGTTTACTAATAGGTTTGTTCCTGGTAGCACTGCACCTTTTTCCAGTCTTTTTACCCCCCCATTCCAGTCGTGTGTTTGTTTTCACCAATATGTCCTTCCTTATAGACATTAGGTGCAGGGGTAGGCCTTTCGGCCCTTCGAGCTAGCACCGCCATTCACGTGATCATGGCTGAGCATCCACAATTAGTATCCCGTTCCTGCCTTCTCCCCGTATCCATTGACTCCGCTATCTTTAAGAGCTCTGTCTAACTCTCTTGAAGGCATCCAGAGAATAGGCCTCCACTGCCTTCTGAGGCAGAGCATTTCACAGATTCACAACTCTCTGGGTGAAAAGGTTTCTCCTCATCTCCGTTGTAAATGGCCTGCCCCTTATTCTTAAACTGTGGCCCCTGGTTATGGACTCCTCCAACATTGGGTACATGTTTTTCTGCCTCTAGCGTGTCCAATCCCTTAATAATCTTATATGTTTTGATAAGATCCCCTCTCATCCTTCTAAATTCCACTGTATACATGCCCATTCTTTCAACATATGACAGTCCCGCCATCCCATGAATTAACCTCGTGGACCTACGCTGCACTCCCTCAATAGCAAGAATGTCCTTCCTCAAATTTGAATCTCATAACAGGCTATTTCACTTTCCCTCCTCTTGTTCCTTGCTATGTAGCTTTCATTCTCCATCTAACTAGATATAATTTAGAGATGCATTGTGGAAATGAGCTATTTGGCCCACCGAGACCACGCTGACCAGCTCACACTATTCCATGTTATCCCTTCCCCCACACCATTAATAGAGGCCAATTGATCTACAAACCCGCATGCCTTTGGGATGTGGGAGGAAACCGGATCACCTGGAGGAAACCCAAGTGGTCACTTGGGTGCAAACGTGCAAACTCCACACGGACTGCACCCAAATGCCAGGATTGAACGCGGATCTCTGGCGCTGTGAGGTGGCAGCTCCACCAGTGTGCCTCGAGGCTTTGCCTATTTGTGTCTAATTCTTTGCCTTTCTCCCATACCTCTGCAATTTCTCTCTCGAGTATTTTCCCAATCCACATTTGAAGGTTCCTCTTGTGTTTGTGGACTCTAGCGTTCATTGGCGATAAATCTGGAGAATGTAATTAAGTCGACATGCACAAGGATGTTGTCAGGACTGGGGGGGCTTGAGTCACGAGGTGGGATTGGACAGGTAGTCTGTTTGCCCTGTTGCAAAGGAGGCTCCGAAGTGATCTTACACAACTTTATGAAATGCACACCTCCAGATTCAGGGACATGTTCTTCCCAGCTGTTATCAGGCAACTGAACCATCCTACCACAACCAGAGAGCAGTGCTGAACTGTTATCTACCTTATTGGTGACCCTTGGACAATTGGACTTTGCTGGCTTTACCTTGCACTAAACGGTATTCCCTTATCATATATCCATACACTGTAAATGGCTCCATTGTAAATATGTATTGTCTTTCTGCTGACTGGTTAGCACCCAACAAAAGCTTTTCACTGTACCTCGGTATATGTGACAATGAACAAAACTAAACTAAAAATCATGAAGGGTCAGTTAGTCTATTTCTTCCCAAGGTAGTGGAATATAAATACTACACAGTATAGCTGAGAAGAGAAAGATCTGGGGGGCAAGTATTTCTCAGAGATGGTGGGTGTATGGACAAGATGCCAGAGGAACTGGTAGAGGTTAAAGGGACATTTGGACAGGCAAAAATGGTCAGATTCACTTTCTTTCAATGTCACTTTGTAAGAAGGAATCTCCGCGTTCCTTCACAACTATCTCTTTGGAAAGATGGTCCAGACATTCACATTTGTCCATGAAACAGCCAGCAGAGGGCAGTAATTATTTAGTGTGCCAAACTCACAACGCAATTACAGACAAATAATGCAATTCAAGATCAAATCAAGTGTTTATTTGTCATGTGTACCAAACAGGGAAGAATGAAATTCTTACTTGCGGCAATCCTTTAAGCACTTTTTTCAACATGTCTTCTCCTTCTTCTCCTTGGCTTCTGGAGAGAGGCTTACTGGATGATCCCTGCAGGCTCGAAGGGCTGAATCCTCCTCCCTCCTCCTTCTCTGCTTCCCCTCCCCCTCCCCCCTCCCCCTCCCACACCAGGTTCATTGCATTCGTCGAACAGGGCGGACCACATAAAGGTTGCAATCTCCCACTCCAACATGTCTCTAAATGCAGTACTCAACAGATAACATAATAAACAAGCAAAAACATTTAATAAATTTTAAAAAATCCAATATTAGCGCAAAAACAAAACAGAAGCTCAAAGTCCCCAGTGGAAACCAGATACTTTATGTCAGAAGGAACTGCTGATGCTGGGAGACACCAAAGATAGACACAAAATGCTGGAGTAACTCGGCAGACAAGCAGCATCTCTGGATTGAAGGAATGGGTACATTTTGGCTTGAGACCCTTCTTGATACTTTGCGGTTTAGTTGGTGTTTGTAAACTTCAAGTGCCTAATGGTTGTCGGGAAGAAGCTGTTCCTGAACCAGGCCATCCCGTTTTTCAGAATCCTGTATCTCCATCCAGATGGCAGGCATGAAATGAGATGGTGGCCAGGGTGGTGTGGGTCCTTGATGATGCTGGCTGCCTTTATAAGGTGGGCAGGTCAGTAACTGTGATGGACTGGGCAGTTTCCACAACCTATTAAGCTACACCGAACAACTTTTCTTCAACATTGATTGCCAGATCCCTATATACGACTTGTGTCCCTTCATGAGATGCTCAGTTCAATCTGGTAAAGAGCCTGTCCCACCTTCACCACCTAATTCACGACCTCTACCGAGTTTGCCCTTGACCCATACTCACAGCATGGTCGGCACAGGGTCGTAGGAAGTCGTAGGTAGGTCGTAGCAGGTCATGATGTTAGTCGTAGGTACTCATGGTATCAAGTAGGTCGGGGCGTTTTTCTAGCCTGATGAAAAATGTCCACGAGTAAAAAAGGTTGTGAATTAGGCCATGAAAGTGGGACAGGCCCTTAACACTGTTGCCGTTATTGTACTGAGAATTAATATTCAGTTTTAAAGCAATTTTCAGCTCTACTTTACTAAACAGTCATTATGTACTCAGTCAGATTGCAAATCAGAACAAGTAAAATTAAGAAATGGTGCCCTCATTACCATGCATAAATTATTTATATTTAAACAAACATATTTGCTTGTGTTGTGTAGCATCTATTATGTTCCTCTCGCTGAAAATTCTAGCTGATTATTTGGTGCCTGTTGTGCAGAATGCAAACACTTCATTACACAAAAGTGGTGGGTGTTTGGAGCGAGGAGATAGTTGAGGCATGTACAATCACAATGTTTAAGGAACATTTGAACAGGTACATGGATAGGATGGGTTTAGAGGGATATGGGCCAAATGCAGGCAGGTGGGACCTGTGAAGATGTATCTCTAAAGGAAACTAAACTAAATTAAGCACTGAGTTTTGTACAGCTAGTCTAGTATAATTCTCACACACCATGCTTTCCCCAACATCTCTAAAGGAAACTAAACTAAATTAAGCACTGAGTTTTGTACAGCTAGTCTAGTATAATTCTCACAAACCATGCTTTCCCCAACATCTCAGTTTTAACTTCATGTCTTAAGACAGCTTCCAAGTGGGTGATATCTGGAATGGGCTGCCAGAGGACCTGGTGGAATCGGATACAGTTACTATGTTTGAGGCATTTGGATAGACACCGAACTAGGAAAGGCATAGACGCACTGAGTCTCTTGCCCGGAGTAGGGGAATCGACTCCAACCTATACCAGAGGATATAGGTTCAAGGTGAAGGGGAAAAGATTTAATAGGAAACTGAGGGGTAACTTTTTCACACAAAGGGTGGTGGGTGTATGGAACAAGCTGCCAGAGGAGGTCGTTGAGGCTGGGACTATCCCGACGTTTAAGAAACAGTTAGACAGGTACATGGATAGGACATGTTTGGAGGGATATGGGCCAAGCGCTGACAGGTGGGACTAATGTAGCTGGGACATGTTGGCCGGTGTGGGCAAGTTGGGCCGAAGGGCCTGTTTCCACACTGTATGACTCTATGACTCTGTAGACGGGTATGGTTTTAGGTGGGATTCATGTAGAGGGCCAAAAGAGTAAGCATAAACATGGAGGGCTGAAGGTCCTATTTCTGCGCTGTAAAACGCTCTATGATCTGCTCATTCAACAGGCACCTTAAGAAGGAAAATGTTCAACTGCTGGCACAGTGGAACATCTAGTAGAGCAGCTGCCTCACTGCACCAGAGACCCGGGTTTGATCCTGCCTGAATCTGCTGTCTGGGTGGTGTTTGCATGTTCGCCGTGTGAATCCTATGGGTACTTCACCTTCTTCCCCACTTGCTAAAGACTTGTGGCATGGTTAGCCTATTGACCACCGCGAGCTCTCCCTGGTGTGTGACTGTGTGGTAGCATCTCGGAGGAGTTAATGGGAATACTAGAAGCATCAAATGTTTTAGGATTGTGAGTGGTCTGGAATGAGCTTCAAAGGCCATTTGAGATGATCAAATGTTATGGGATAGTTGAACTGCCTGTACAGTATGACTGACTGCTGAGAATTTTTTTTAGTTCAAATCATTGGTCTAGGAACAGTAAAAGGCCAAACACATTAAGATGTGGATGCAAGGAACTGCAGATGCTGGTTTGCAAAAAAGGCAGAAAATGCCAGAGTAACTAGGGTCAGCAGTAGTCCCTTGCAGCGCCAGGGAGCCGGGTTCAATCCTGACTACGGATGCTGTTTGGCCGGAGTTTGTACATTCTTCCTGTGACCTGCGTGGGTTTTCACCGGGCGCTCCAGTTTCTCCCCCACACTCCAAAGACGCACAGACTTGTAGGTTAATTGGCTTTGGTAAAATTGTACGTTGTCCCTAGTGTGTAGCATAGCGCTAATGTACAGGTCGATCGCGGGTCTGAACAGACTTGGTGGTGAGAAGGGCCTGTTTCTGCGCTGTATCTCTAAAAAAAACAAGTCTCCTGTGAAGCTCGAGCAATTTGCATATGACATCAAAAGGCCAAAACCTCCAATTACGTATTGACTGGAGCTCATTCACATAAGGATTTTCAATTTTTGGTGCTGACATTGGGAGTGAATGGTGAGCTGGAAATGATACCTTGCCTTTGGCATTCGGAGGAGCAACCCAATAACTCTGGTGATGCAGACTGACATTTTCCACTTGCATTTACAATAGCATTTTCACTTTGGTTGCAAAAGATCAACCTCTTACTTTATTTGTGATGTCCAATCTGCTCTAGGGAACTAGAAATTATTCTTTGAAGGATGTTAGGAAAAGTAACTGTTCAGCCAGGGCAATATTTTATAAAGACTTTATCTCCTGCTGCCACTATCTGCATTTATTCTATAGCCTGCAGTTGATCTTTATAGACAATAGGCAATAGTTGGAGGAGTAGGCCATTCGGCCCTTCGAGCCAGCACCATTCACTGTGATCATGGCTGATCATCCACAGTCAGTACCCTGTTCCTGCCTTCTCCCCATATCTCTTTACTCCGCTATCTTTAAGAGCTCTATCTAACTCTCTCTTGAAAACATCCAGAGAATAGGCCTCTATTGCCTTCTGAGGCAGAGAATTCCACAGATTCACAGCTCTCAAGGTGAAAATGTTTTTCCTCCTCTCCATTCTAAATGGCCTACCCCTTATTTTTACACTGTGTCCCCTGGTTCTGGACTCCGCCAACATCGAGAACATGTTTCCCGCCTCTAGCGTGTCCAATCCCTTAATAATCTTATATGTTTCAATCAGATTCATCCTTCTAAATTCCAGTGTATGCAAGCCCATTCTTTCAACATATGACAGTCCTGCCATCCCAGGAATTAACCTCGTGGACCTACGCTGCACACTCTCAATAGCACGAATTTCCTTCCTCAAATTTGGAGACCAAAACTGCACACAATACTCCAGGTGTTGTCTCACGAGGGCCCTGTACAACTGCAGAAGGACATCTTTGCTCCTATACTCAACACCTCTTGCTATAAAGGCCAACATGCCATTAGCTTTCTTCACTGCCTGCTGTACCTGCATGCTTACTTTCAGTGACTGATGAACAAGGACCTCCGGATCCCGTTGTGGTTCTCCTTTTCCCAACTTGACACTATTCAGATAATAATCTGCCTTCCTGTTCTTGCCACCAAAGTGGATAACCTCAAATTGATCCACATTAAACTGCATCTGCCATACATCTGCCCACTCATCCAACTTGTCCTGCATCCTCATAGCATCCTCCTCACAGTTCACACTGCCACCCAGCTTAGTGTCATCTGCAAATTTGCTAATGTTATTTTTAATCCCTTAAGCTAAATCATTAATGTATATTGTAAATAGATGCCGTCCCAGCACCGAGCCTTGCATGACCCCACTAGTCACTGCCTGCCATTTTGAACAGGACCCGTCTTTGTTTCCTGTGTGCTAACCAATTTTCTATCCATGTCAGTACCCTACCCCCAATACCATGTGCTTTAATTTTGCCCACAAATCTCATAAGTGGGACCTTATCAAAGGCTCTCTGAAAGTCCAGGTGCACTACATCCACTAGCTCTCCCTTGTCCATTTTCCTAGTTACATCCTCAAAAAATTCCAGAAGATTAGTTCAGCATGATTTCCCCTTCGTAAATCCATGCTGAACCGGACCGATCCTGTTACAGCTATCCAAATATGCTGCCATTTCATCTTTTATAATTGACTCCAGCATCTTCCCCACCACCGATGTCAGGCTAACTAGTCTATAATTCCCTGTTTTCTCTCTCCCGCCTTTCTCAAAAAGTGGGATAACATTAGCTACCCTCCAATCGACAGGACCTGATCCAAAATCTATAGAACATTGGAAAATTATTACCAATGCTTTCACGATTTCTAGAGCCACTTCCTTAAGTTCCCTGGGATGAAGACCATCAGGCCCTGGGGATTTATCGGCCTTCAGTCCCATCAGTCTACCCAACACCATTTCATAGAAACATAGAAATTAGGTGCAGGAGTAGGCCATTCGGCCCTTTGAGCCAGCACTGCCATTCAATATGATCATGGCTGATCATCCAAAATCAGTACCCAATTCCTGATTTCTCCCCATATCCCTTGATTCCATTAGCCGTAAGAGCTATAGCTAACTCTCTCTTGAATACATCCAGTGAATTGGCCTCAATTGCCTTCTTGGCTGGGAATTCCACAGATTCGCAACTCTTTGGGTGAAAATGTTTTTCCTCATCTCAGTCCTCAATGGCCTAAAACTTCCTGCCTAATGTGAATTTCCTTCAGTTCCTCCGTCACCCTAGGTCCTCTGGCCACTAGTACATCTAGTACTAGTTCAATCCGATGATATCAGAACTTGTAGCTGAGATTAAGATGGGTGGCACTGTGGCGCAGCGGTAGAGTTGCCGCCTTACAGCGTCAGAGACCCGGGTTCGATCCTGACCATGGGTGCTGTCTGTGCGGAGTTTGTACCTTCTCGTGTGACCTGCGTGTGTTTTCTTTTTTTTAAAATAATATTTTTATTAGAAGTAATCCATCATAACAACGGTATAACAACTTTTCAAATACACAACCAACTTATTTCAATAAGTATACGGATGTTACGAATAATTCTTATAAACTTCTATTTTTTAGAAAATAAAAAAAAGAAAAGAATAGATTTTAATCAATAAGAATAGTGATTAAATAATAATTTTGATTATATAGAGAGAGAGAAAGAGAAAAGAAAGAGAAAAAAAATAATTGTTATATATATTTAATTAAAACAAAGTATTATATTATATATTAAAAGAAAGACTATAGTATACATCTTAATAGTGAATAAAACAATTTCAAATAACGATATCAATAGAGACATGTATACAAATTTAAAAAAAGGAATTATTTTCATCTAATCCTGCCGGGTACCCATTGAGTTGTGATGCCAAGAGCAGCTACCCCTTCAAATATTCTGTACATGGAGACCATATCTGTTCAAAGAGTTCGTATTTGTCCATTAGGACAAATCTGATTCTTTCCAAATGCAACGTCTCCAACATTTCCACTGTCCACATTTTAATTGTGGGGGATAATGTGCGTGGGTTTTCTCCGGGAACTCCGGTTTCCTCCCGCACTCCAAAGACGTACAGGTTTGCAGGTTGATCAGCCTCGATAAGTTGTAAAGTTGTTCCTAGTGTGTTTAGGTTAGTGTACGGGGTGATCATTGGTTGGTGCGGTCTCGGTGGGCTGAAAGGACAAAGTCCCTGGGAAAAAAAAACGTTTTAATCGTCTCCCCTATCTCTACCTTTCATGATTTAAAAAAAAAACATTTCATGGTGATATGGACTTGAATCCAGAGATCCCTCTGTACATCAATACTGTTGAGGGTGCTGCTAACAACTGTGTACTTTCCCCTCGTGTTTGAATGCCGGAAGTGCAACACCTCACACTTTCCCAGACTAAACTCCATCTGCCACTTCTCTGCCCCTGTCAGTAACTGTTCTGCACCCTGCAGCATCCTTTGACAGCCTTCTTCACTGGTTGCAAATCCACCAATTTTGAAATTGTCTTCAAACTTATTGACTAACCCATCTATATTTTTGTCCAAGTCAGTTATATATAAATAAATACTGGCATTAACAATGACAGGAACTTCTTAGAAATTGATTATTCTAAATCAAAAGCTGTGTGGCAGTATGAACTGTGAGGAGGATGCTATGAGAATGCAGGGTGACTCGGACAGGTTGGGGGAGTGGGCAGATGCATGGAAGATGAAGTTTAATGCGGATAAATGTGAGATTATCCACTTTGGTAGCAAAAACAGGAAGGCAGATTACTATCTAAATGGCGTCAAGTTGGGAAAAGCGGAAGTACAACGGGATCTGGGGGTCCTTGTACATCAGTCTATGAAAGTAAGCATGCAGGTACAGCAGGCAGTGCAGAAAGTGAATGGCATGTTGGCCTTTATAACAAGAGGAATCAAATATAGGAGCAAAGAGGTCCTTCTGCAGTTGTACAGAGCCCTAGTGAGACCACACCTGGAGTATTGTGTGCAGTTTTGGTCCCTTAATTTGAGGATGGACATTTTTGCTATTGAGGGAGTGCAGTGTTGGTTCACCAGGTTAATTCCCGGGATGGCGGGACTGTCATATGCTGAGAGAATGGAGCAGCTGGACTTGTACACTCTGGAGTTTAGAAGGATGAGAGGGAATCTCATTGAAACATGTAAGATTGTTAAGGGTTTGGACATGCTAGAGGCAAAAAACATGTTCCTGATGTTGGGGTAGTCCAGAACCAGGGGCCACAGTTTAAGAATAAGGAGTAAGCCATTTAGAACGGAGACGAGGAAACAGTTTTTCTCACAGAGAGTGGTGAGTCTGTGGAATTCGCTGCCTCAGAGGGCGGTGGAGGCAGGTTCTCTGGATGCTTTCAAGAGAGAGCTGGATAGGGCTCTTAAAAATAGTGGAGTCAGGGGATATGGGGAGAAGGCAGGAACGGGGTACTGATTGGGAATGATTAGCCATGATCATATTGAACGGCGGTGCTGGCTCGAGGGGCCGAATGGCCTACTCCTGCACCTATTGTTTATTGTCTATTGTCTGTTGTCTATTGACCAATCTACAGCTGACCTTGATGAACACTGGTCATATACAGCACAGAAACAGGCCCTTCGGTCCAACTTGCCCATGTCGTCCAATATGCCCATCTACACTAGTCTCACCTGCCCACGTTGGCTCGTATCCCTCTAAACCTTTCCTATTCTTGTACCTGTCCAAATTTGATTTAAATGTCCTTATAGTACCTGCCTCAAATACCACCTCATGCAGCTTGTTACATATACCCACTGCCATTTGTGTGAAAGAGTTGCCCCTCGGGTTCCAATTTAATCTTTCCCCTCTCTCCTTAAACCTACAGTATGTCCTCTGCTTCTTGATTTCTCCATTCTTGGTAAAAGACTGTGCATCTGCCCAATCTATTCCAAAAATGGTCAAAAGAATCAGACCATGATCAAGATGATGACTAATGATTACAAGGTAACACATTTTAAACAGTTCCTTCGATAAAACTCCATTCATGCAGATAAACATAATTATATTTGAGTGTCTGCTGATATATACAATATTTACAATTTAGTTCATTGTCATTTCAACCTCAAATGAAGTTCAAACAACATTTCATTTCTGCAGTTATACACCAAAAAGAAACAATTAACAAGGCACACAACCAACACAGTTCACACAAACATCCATCACAGTGAATCTCCTCCTCACTGTGATGGAAGGCAAAGTCTTGTCTCTCCCCTGCTCTCCATTCTTCTCCCGATGTTAAAGCCCCCGGCGGGCGATGGTAAGTCCCGCGGCCGTTAAGGCAGCGCCGGGCGATGTAAGGCCCTGCTCCGGGTTGTTTTGAACCCCGCAATTCGGGCAGGAGAAGCTGCCGTTGCGGGAGCTACGGAAAGCGGTCTCCCACCAGGGACCCTTGAGCTCCCGATGTCACCGTCCACTGGGCCTGCGGCTGGAGCCTCCGAAGCTCCGAAGCCTGCCAGCCCCACGATGGTGAGTCCGCAGGCTCCATGACTGGAGCCCCCCAGGTTGTTCCGGTTGGCCGCTCCACGGTCCTAGGCCCCAATGACAACGGAGACCCGACAGAGAAAAGGTCCGGCCCCCCGTACAGGGAAGAGATTTAAAAGATCCCCCCCTCTCCCCGCCGCCCACACATAGTTAAAAACTAGTTAAAAACTAAGTAACATCTAGAGGCGTAGAGCTTCATGGAAATGCGCCCTTCAGCCCACCTTGTCCATATTGACCCAAGTTGGCATATTACGCTCGTCCCATTTGCTTGCATTTGGCTCACAGCCATCTAAGCCCTTTAGGATCTATAGATTTTATAAGTAATCATCATTGTAACTGCTACTCCAGATTTCTCTGGCAGCACTTAGCAGATATGGTTTACATTCTGAGTGGAAAAAGTTGTCCCTGTGGTCCCTCTCGCTTATAGGCCTATGGCCACTAGTTTTAGAATCCTCTTTCCTGGGGAAAAAAACCAAGAGCGATTACTTTATGCATGCCCATTATGATCCTGTACACCTCTACAAGACACACGCACACACTTTTTTTTTAACCACGGTCAACGGTCCCGTTGAGTTACTCCAGCATTTTGTGTCCATCTTCGAATTACGTCACACGCTCCAGACGGATGTGCGGACGCAGCAAGTCGCGCGCGCCCTTCACAGGACTGTCGCACCTCAACGCGACCACGAGGTTGCGTAATTAGCGTGCCGAGGACACGTAAGTGGGACAGGGGCTTTACTGAGGATGCATTCCACCCCCGTGGTGTCTACACACACACTTGTACGCGCGTGCACTCATACGTACATGCACTCTCGCACACTCGTGTGCACTCTGGTACGAGCTTGCGCACGCACATTGGTACATACGTACATGTGTGCACTGGGACACTGGCAAGTGTGCACTTACGTGCCAGCCTGCTTGCGTTCACATGCCAGTGTGCTCACACCCGCAAACTGCCGCGCGTGTGCCCACACAGTGGGTGTGCACACTGGCGTGCACGCACACACCCACCCACACGCACACACACACAGCCGCAACATTCAAGCAGGTGACAGTGCTGAGAAGAGTTGAAATAATCTTTACCTTCCCAGTTCCACTTGTGTTCTTTGAACCTCGTAATAATCTTGTATTGCAAGAGTCTCTGGTTTTACATCCTTTTCCTTCCTATTGTTTTTTTACATTCGCTCAACAAATAGTTGAGTTCACCAAAAAAAAAGAAGTACGCTGATTAAATATCTGCATTTAAATTTGATATTCTACATGTATTTTTAAATTGTTATTTTTGCAGAAGAAACCTCTGCATAATCTGAAATTAATGTAGTTGAGAAGATCATTTGCTTGGGAGAGAGACATGGGGAAGATTCAATTCTGTTGCAGTAATCGAGAAACAGATGGTTGTCAAGGCAACCTGTGTAAATGTTCCGTGTGGATGGCGTGCATTGTCCTCGCCAGATGTTCTTGCAGATGAGTATCAAGCAGAAATTGGAGTAGAAAATGCAGAGGGATGGCAGAACATGTAAAGCGTGTAACATAAGCAATGGAACATAAGCTCGTTTAGTTTAGACATACAGAGTGGAAATAGGCCCTTCGGCCCTCCGAGTCCGCGCCGGCCAGCGATCCCCGCACACTAGCACTATCCGACACACACAGAGGATAATTTACAATTTCACCAAGCCAATTAATCTACAAACCTGTACGTCTTTGGAGTGTGATAGGAAACCGGAGCTCCCAGAGGAGACCCACGCAGGCCACGGGGAGAACATACACACTCCGTGCAAAGAGCACCTGGAGTCAGGATTGAACCCTGGTCTCTGGCGCTGTAAGGCAGCAACTCCACCGTATCCATATCCGGAAGCTCGTGGCGTTCCTTGCACATGATGAGTGAGGTACATGTGAATATTGCCCCAAAATGGGAAGAGCGTATCCAATGGCTGTGCCTTATATTTATATTCACAGCATCTTTCACAATCTCCGCACCTTAACATCATGACACAATGAGGCATTCAACATCCACAGCCAGCAATGGGGATAAAATAAAGCATAGAGCTGCTGCCTCACAGCTCCGGGAACCTGAGATCGACCCTGACCATGTAAGCTGTCCGTGTGAAGTTTGCACGTTCTCCCTGTGACTATGTGGGCTTTCCTCCTGGTGCCATGTGCCTACCTAAAAGCCTCTTATCCGCCTCCTCCGTTACCCTTGGCAATGCGTTCCAGCCCCTCACCACTCCCTGTGTCTCCATGATTAATAACCATATAACCATATAACCATATAACAATTACAGCACGGAAACAGGCCCTCTCGGCCCTTCCAGTCCGTGCCGACCATTTGTTTTCCCCTAGTCCCATCTACCTGCACTCAGACCATACCCCTCCATTCCCTTCACGTCCATATACCTAACTAATGACTTGCTGATAGGTCATTTAGAAAGTCCCAGTGTGATTAGCCAGTCAATATATTTTTATATGAAAGGGAAACGGGAAAAAAGGTGTAATAAACCGCATAGCTTTTAATTTTGAGAATGTAACAAACCGGGTAAGTGAGAGGGAGACTAATGGTTGGAAACTTTTTTTATGTAGACAAAAAGTTACTGGTATGCATACAGAGTAAAAAATTAAGGTACATTTAACAAGGATTTTCTTCCATCAATATGGCACTCAAGATAAATGTATCTCCTGATTCAGAGATCATTTCTTCCCAGCTGTTATCAGGCAACTGAACCATCCTACCAACAACTGGAAAGTGTTCCTCAGCTACTACCTACCTCATTGAAGACCCTCGTACTCTCTTTATTCAGACAACTTGAATTAATTTGCACTAAACATTATTCTCTTTATCATGCATTTGTACACTGTGGCTGGCTCGATTGTAATCATCTATAGTCTTTCTGCTGACTGGTTAAAACCCCTGTCCCACGGTACGAGTTCATTCCACGAGTTCTCCCGAGTTTGCCCGGGTTCGAACTCGGAGATTTACGGTAATGGCCGCTCGTCGGTACACGGGGCTCTCGTGGACATTTTTCATCATGTTGAAAAATCTTCACGAGTCTTCCCGTACTTACCTGCCGTTAGCGAGTCTTCCCGAGTACCTGTCGTCAGCGATAAGAGACGTCCCCGAGCTCCGACCCGCTACGTTCCTTCTCCGTGCTTACGAGTTTGATTTTTTTTTAATTCGGGAGAGCTCTTGGAATGAACTCGCACCGTGGGACAGGGCTATTAGTCCGCAATAAAAAGCTTTTCACTGTACCTCGGTAAATGTGACAATGAACTAAACTAAAAAAATCGATGCATGCTAAAAATTAGATGCATTATTAAAATAATATACACGGAAAACATAAAAAAATCTGAATGAATGATCTTTTTAGAGGTGTTGGCACATTGTACTTCACGAAAAAAGGTGCTTGATGGAAGTATTGAACTTTCACAAAGGCATATGATAAAGCTTTATATAATCCCACACTATGGGCACAGTACCATAAATACAATTACTAAGATCCCTCAAGGACTCATGGAATTGATAGTAACATTTAAACATGAACAATGATAGAAAATGGAGAGCAAGAATTTACAGATCACTTTCTGAACAGTTGGATGCAACAGGAATTGTGATTTGGCACTCAACTACTTAAAATCTGTATTATTGATTTAAATGAAAGAACCGGCTGTATCCATGTTTTCCATTAATTGGAAAGACATCTGTGAGGAGAATGTGAAGGATCAGTGAAGAAAACTAATGGCATGTTGGCCTCCATAACAAGAGGAGTTGACTATAGGAGCAAAGAGGTCCTTTAACAGTTGTACAGGGCCCACGTGAGACCACACCTGGTGTATTATATGCAGTTTTGGTCTCTAAATTTGAGGAAGGACATTCTTGCTATTGAGGGTGTACAGCATAGGTTCACGAGGTTAATTCCCGGGATGGCGGGACTGTCATATGTTGAAAGAATGGTGCGACTGGGCTTGTAAACACTGGAATTTAGAAGGATGAGAGGGCATCTTATAGAAACATATAAGATTATTAAGGGATTGGACACGCAAGAGGCAGGAAACATGCTCCTGATGTTGGGGGAGTCCAGAACCAGGGGCCACAGTTTAAGAATAAGGGTTAGGCCATTTAGAAATGGAGGTGAGAAAAATCATTTTCACCTCACCCAGAGAGCGTTGTGAATCTGGTGCGGAATCCTCTGGCCAATGAAGGCCAATTCTCTGGATGCTTTCAAGAGAGCGTTAGATAGAGCTCTTAAAGATAGTGGAGTCAAGAGATAAGGGGAGAAGGCAGGAATGGGGTACTGATTGTGAATGATCAGCCATGATCACAGTGAATGGCGGTGCTGGATCGAAGGGCCGAGTGGCCTACTCTTGCACCTATTGTCTATGGTCTATTGACCTCGGGTGAGCAAGGTGATGGCAGACAATGTATAATGTGTCAAAATAATTTTTGTTGGAATAATTGGAAAAGAGTGAGAAATGGCTACATGTTGATATGCAGGAAATTCCTGATTCATTGGTTCACGGGGAACAGGATGCAAGCATACTAAAATACAAGCAATTTATAAGGTATGGAGTCGGTTGGGCTCTTTGCGCTGCGAAAATGTTTTTTTGAGTCATGGAGTTATACAGTGTCAATAGAACCAGGCCCTTCAGTGCACATTGCCCACACTGACCTTCATGCCCAATCTACACTAGTCCCCTACCTGCCTGCATTTGGCCCATATCCCTCTAAAATTGTCCTTTCCAAGTACCTGTCTAAATGTTGTTTAAACATTGCGATAGTACCTGTTGTGTTTCCGTTCTCTCTCTTGCTTTTGCCTTCCCACGCTAGCTTCCTCTTTTAGGGTTCCTCTTTAGGAAAACGCTCCAAGTTCTTTAATCTCTCCCCCTAACATTGATGTTGGGGTAGTGCTCCCCACTGACCACTGATTGTTCCATGTTGAATGAACTGCACAGATGTTTGTCCAACCATCTTGTCTCTTATTACCTTCCACGCTTTGTGCTGCCCCTCCTCCCTTCCAGCTTCCCCGCTCCCCCCAGCCCACCCACAATCATTCTGAAGAAAGGTCTCAACCAAAAAACGCCACCTACCCACATTCTCCAGAGATGCTGCCTGACCCGCTGAATTACTGCAGCACTTTGTCTCTTCCCCCCCCCCCCCCCCCGTAAACCAGCAACTGCAGTTCCTCGTTTCTAAAATATATAATATTCAAATATTTTCAAGCAGAATAAAGAATGTTTGAAAACAGTGAATAGATTTTTTTTTGGGGGAGCACACGAATCTGAAAGTCTATTTGTTTGATACTATTTGTGCAATCTTTGAGAAATGATTGCTTCAGCGCTAGTAAATTCGACACAACACAGAGACAGAACGCTGACAGGAATAGTAACTGAGAAAAGCTGGCAATATAGAATATAGATGAGTTTTTTACACTGCAGAGCACTGCGCACTGATGTATGGACTTCGCACTTCATAATAAATCACAGTCTTCTAGACAGCTCTGTTCACTTAGGATATTGTTTAATGTGGTATCAAATGTAACAG
The DNA here is from genome assembly GCA_035221665.1 of Okamejei kenojei. NCBI lineage: Eukaryota > Metazoa > Chordata > Chondrichthyes > Rajiformes > Rajidae > Okamejei > Okamejei kenojei. The sequence continues at coordinate 7,707,710 of CM069147.1, read as the reverse complement.
TTATGTGAATATTACAAAAGGTATTGTGTAGGTTTGTCTTGATGTCAGGAATAGAAATTAAATTGTACATGACTCGGAATATGCATTTAAATTCAACATTATTTATTCTATTCCTTGCAAGATAAACTGGCTATATATTATCTTGATAAATAATGCAACTAATATTTAACTGATAAATGACTATTTGATAGCAAGGTTGTGGTTTGCATTGCAGGCATAGTCTTTTTTCATGAATATGGTGATTTTTCTATTGAAAAACAATTACCCGTATGAAAATATTTTCTTAGGGTAAGGCACTAAAGCTAAGTCTCCGTGAGTCTAAGTCCAATTATTTTGTGAGTAGATTTGCCAATCTTCCAATTGTTCAATATTTTATTTGTTCAGTTCCAATTCATCTTTAAACTAACGACAGTTGTATTTTTTTCTGAGGCTGCTAGTTCTGAATCAGCTGAACCAAGAAATTTGTGGCTGAAAGACAATTACATTTCAAATAGTGATTTATACAATTATCACTTAGCCATCTTCTTGGATGTTTCATCTGCTATTCAATGCCGTGGGTAGATGGTTAGGTTCCCCCTGGCTGGAGATATTCATGAGTTACAGGAGCTAAATTAGGCAATTTGGCCCATCAAGTCTACTCCACCATTCAATCATGGCTGATCTACCTTTCCCTCTTAACCCCATTCTCCTGCCTTCTTCCCATAACCCCTGACACACATATTGTTGGCTAGCACTTGTGTTATTTACCACTTATCAGCCAAACCTGAGCATTGCCTTGGTTCTGCAAAATTTGCCATCACCACCACATTTCCAGCATTACCTTGACTGCTATGGGCATTGTTCTATTGTATCTCGTACCAAGATACAGAAGGGTAGGCTGGGGGGGGGGGGTGTGGAGGAAATACATTTATTTACAAGATACTCAGTCAAATTAAACAAAATGAGTCCAATCAAGCCATATACAAGGATGGTGGAGCTGCGGTAGAGTAGTTGCCCAATGGACCTGTCCCACTTAGGCGATTTTTCAGCGGACTGCCGGCAGTCGCGTGAAAAAACGGCTCCTGGAACGGCGACTGTCAGAATGGAACACACACACAGCACACAAGCACACAAGCACACATTGCTTCATTCACCAGCCCGTTATGCAGGCAGGGGAGAGGGCAAGCGGGGCGAGCGCTGTTTAAAAAATTCACACGGTGCAAAGCCAAGGTGATACAGACACACACCGCAATGAACAGGAAGGTTGGCGCTGTAAAAAGACGGCTAGAGCACAGTGTATGGTAAGTCCGTTAAAAGAGGGGGGAGAAGCGGGAAGAAGGGGGGAGGGATGAGTGGAGACAACTTTTAAGAAGCCAGAGATACACGTCTGTGAAGCTCGACGGACATTTAACATTACCGGTCGGTTATCCTTGGTTCTGAAAACTACTGCTTACCTTTTTTTCTCCCCAATGAGCCAATGACATTCACCGGTCAGCACCGGCTACAACCTGCGAGAACCTCCGAGAACCGGCAACCCAGTAGGACCTCCTGGCGACCCACCTACGGCTCGAGAATTCTCTCTACTCTCATGTTGAAAAATTCATAGCGACCATAATGAGGCCGTGACTAGTTCCCAGAATGTGGGAACTCCTCACGACCATGAAGGCAACTCCCCGGCAACCATGTGGCGATTGCATAGTCTCCTGCAGTTGCCTAAAACGTTGCCTGAGTGGGACAGGCCCATAATGGCGCCAGGGATCCAGATTAGATCCTGATCCTCGGGAGACATCTGTACAGAGTTTGTACTTTCCCCCTGACCATGTGGGTTTGCTCGGGGATCTCCCGTTTCCTCCCACACTCCAAAGATGTGCAGGGATGTGGGTTAATTGGCATGGTAGCATTGTAAATTGTCCGTAGTGTGTAGGATAGTGTTAGAGTGCGGGGATCGCTCGTCGCTGCGGACTCGGTGGGCTGAAGGGCCTGTTTCCACACTGTATCTCTGAACAAAACTAAACTAAGCAGGGTCAGAAAACCCAGGGGGGCAAAGGGGACACGTCCCCTCCATGTTTTGAGAGGTGGGGGATATCCCCCTCAAGTTTTTGTAATCTGGATTTTAAAGTCTCCGCTTTCCGCGAGACAGTGGAGGTGGGACTGCTGATCGAGGGCGCCGAATGGCCAAGAGAGACGTCAGTCAGCAGGTAATGGGGGCGGGACATGATGTCGGTGAGTGTGCGCATGCGCATACGTGGGTGAGTGCGCGCATGCACGCGCAGCCGCCAAAGATTTGTGTCCCCCGTCCCCTCCATGTTTTTTTAGCGAGTTCCGCTCTTGAAACTAAGTACATCAAGTGGTGGAAGGAGAAAAACACCAGATTGCAGAATATAACGTGGCAGTGTAATAGTATTATAGTTACAAAGAAAGTTGCGTGTACAACAAAACAGTGCTAGGACCGCAAAGCGGTAGATTGAGAGATCAGACTACACCCTTATGGCCCTGTCCCACGGTATGAGTTAATTCCAAGTGTTCTCCCGAGTTTGCATTGATTCGAACTCGGAGATTTACGGTAATGGCCGCTCGTCGGTACTCGGGGCTCTCGTAGACATTTTTCAACATGTTGAAAGATCTTTACGAGTCTTCCCGAGCTTACCTGCCGTTAGCGAGTCTTCCCGAGAACCTGCCGTTAGCGTTACGAGCCGCTAAGAGACGTCCCTGAGCAGAGACGTACCTGCTACATTCATTCTCCGTGCTTACCACGAGTTTGATTTTGTTTTTAACTCGGGAGAGCTCTTGGAATGAACTCGTACTGTGGGACAGGGCCATTAACTTACGAGACAACCTTTCAGTCAGGAAAAAGCTGTTCCCGAATCTGGTAATAGCTGTTTCAAGCTTTTCTATCTTCTGCCCATGGGCGAGTGGAGATGAGGGAATGATCGAGGTGTTCTTGATTATTTTGGCTGCCTTCCTGAGGCAGCATGAAGTGCAGATGGAATCGATGAGTCTAGTAGTCCACATTATGAACTGGGCTACATCCACAACTCTTTGCAATGTGTTTTGCGGACTTGGGCAGAGCTGTTGCGAAACCAAATGGCGATGCATCCCGATAAGGTTCATACTAAGGTGCATCTGTAGAAGTTGGTCAGAGGCATTGGGGACATGCTGAACTTCCTTATCTTCTGAGAAAGTCGATGGATTGGTGTGCTTTCCAATGTATAGGAATTACAATTCCAATGAAATTGGTCCGAAAAAATTCTTTATGGTATTTACTCCTCGCCACTTGAAGTTGTCAGCCATCTCCACCTCCGAACCATTGATGCTGACTGGGGCATCCACACCACCTCATTTCCTGAAGTCAATACCTAGCTCCTTTATCATGCTGACATTGAGAGAGAGGTTGTTGTCTTGACAACATGTTAATAAACTCTCTTCCTGTACTCCATCTCGCCATTGTTCAAGATCCAGCCCACCACGGTAGTTTAGTTTAGTTTAGTTTAGAGATACAGCGCAGAAACAGGCCCTTTGGCCCACCGGGTCCGTGCCGACCAGCGATCCCCGCACATTAACACTATCCTACACCCACGAGGGACATCGTTTTCCATTTACCAAGCCAATTAACCGACAAACCTGTACGTCTTTGGAGTGTGGGAGGAAACCGAAGATCTCGGAGAAAACCCACGCAGGTCACCGGGAGAACGTACAAACTCCGCACAGACAGCACCCGTAGTCGGGATCGAATCTGGGTCTCCGGCGCTGCATTCGCTGTAAGGCAGCAACTCTACCGCTGTGCCACCGTACTTCTAAATGGAGTTAGAGAAGAATTTGGCCGCACAATTGTGAGCGTACAGGAGGTATTAATGTGTAGGGCCAATACAATTTCCTCATACCTACTACATTTAACCCCAGTAGTTCAGTTTGGAGATACAGCATCAAAACAGGCCCTTTGGCCCACCGAGTCCGTACTTGCCAGCGATTCCCACACACTTATACTATCCTACACACACGAGAGACAATTTACACTTACCCCCAAGCAAAATTAACCTACAAACATGTACGTCTTTGGAGTGGGAGGAAACCAAAGATCTCGGAGAAATCCCACGTGGCCACAGGGAGAATGTTCAAACTCTGTACAGACAAACACCCGTAGTCGGGATTGAACCCGGGTCTCTAGCGGGAACTCTGTCCAGTATGTTTTCTACAAACCCTAACTTGTTTGTTTTTTTTTCTTTGTAATTTTAAAAGCTACTTATAGAGAGTTATTAACATACAAATGAACTTGGCTACCCGTGTCTATAATTTTCAGTTGTTGCAATAACCATTTTTAACAGTCTTCTGCATTGTCATTCATATTTTTGGACGTGGAGAATTAATGACAACAAAAATCAAGAGAATCGAGCGTGTTTAATTGTCATATGTTAATTGCTATGTAGCAGCATAGCAAGCCCGTAATTGCAATACACGGATAATATATATTAAATAAATATTCAATAAACTAATATCCACAATACAGGTGCGAAAAAACAGAAGTCCTTAATGCAACCAATGACAGTTCATCGATGAGGCTAGTGTTGAGTAATGTTCTAGGGCCAGATGGTTGTTCAGAAGAAGCTTTCCGTTGGAGCACGGTGTAGCAGCAGTAGAGTGGCTGTCAAACAGTGCCAGAGACTTAGGTTCGATCCTGACTATTGGTGCTGTCTGTACGAAGTTTGTACGTTCATCTGTGACCTTAAGAATAAGGAGTAAGCCATTTAGAACGGAGACGAGGAAACACCTTTTCTTACAAAGAGTGGTGAGTCTGTGGAATTCTCTGCCTCAGAGGGCGGTGGAGGCCGGTTCTCTGGATGCTTTCTAGAGAAAGCTAGATGGGGTCTTAAAAATAGCGGAGTCAGGGGATATGGGGAGAAGGCAGGAACAGGGTACTGATTGGGGATGATCAGCCATGAACATATTGAATGGCGGTGCTGGTTCGATTGTCTATTGTCTATTGTCTATTGACCCTGTTGGTTTTCACCGGCTGCTCCGGTTTCCTCCCTCATTCCAAAGAAGGTTAATTGGCTTCTTTAAATTGTTCCCAGGGTGCAGGAGAGAGCTAGTGTACGGGTGATCACTGGCCGGCGTGGACTCGATGGGCCGAAGGGCCTGTTTCAGCGCAGTATCTCTAAACTAAACTATTCCTGAACCTGGTGGTCATGGTTTTCAAACTCCTGTACCGCCTTCATGACTGTAAGAATGAAATGAGTGTGTGGCCAGGGTGGTGTGGCTCTTTGAAGATGCTGCCGATCTTTTTGAGGCAACATCTCCTACAGATCCCGTCAATAGTGAGGAGGTCCGTACCTGCGATGGACCAGGCAGTGAATTTCAATGTCAATATTAACAATGCTACGATTTCTGTTACTGTGGCACTATTTACTATTTCTTTCAGCGAGATTTATTTTTCCAATTTGATTCAGAACTGGTATACTATCTTTTGTTGGTAATTAAAAAAATCCATTCTAGAATATCTGTTTCCCTTTTCGATTCTCCTCTGCATTCATTTGAAAAAGCGTTTTGACGCGGTTCGGTGATCTTTTTTTATTTGTTTGCCATTCAAAATGGGACTTTGTACCTTTCCAAGTTCTCTCACCCTGGTTTTATAACCATCCAATAAAGTAATACGCCAGGATGGCTATATTGCATTTTCAATCCTAACACAACTCGATGTTTTAATAGCTACATTAAATAAACCTGTCGAAACACTGCATTTATGTTTTGTAGGATAGAGGTGGAATATGGGTAGTTTTTGCGTTGATCTCTCTGAACTAAAGCAAAGTATAGATCTCTGTTGTTCAGTAGGTGAAGGCAATAAGCATGGGGGAGGTGTCTTACTATTGTTAAGAATCAGTCAGAAACATGCAAACATTCTCTGCTGTCTCACCGAATACAAGTGCACTCATCACCCTCTGCCCCAGATTCCAGATCTGATCAAGCAGTGATGTATTTGAGTGTCATTGTATTGAAGCGTATTACCACTGGGAAGGAGCTAATTTACAGCACAAAATGAGTTTAGATTTAGAAGATGAATCAGGTCTGTATCATAGCTGATTCATTAAATGCTGGGTTGAAACGCGTGGGATCAGCCTTTATAAATCAATATATCTTTTCAATCAAATGACAAATACAAGCTAAAGGAAGCTTCTGTAATAGTGAATGTTATATTGAAGGTCACATTTTAATTGTGTGATCTTAATACACCTTGCAAATTTTATTTAACATACTCATGCCAAATTTGCAATTATGTCACAAAATTCTGGTCAAGTCTTCGAATCGGCTGCACTCAAAAATTCCATTCAGCAATACAAAACCATTTACTATTATGCATAACCACCGAATAGTATTTTTGAATTTGAAGCAATCAATATTGTTTTGCAAACTCTATCCACCTTTGCTTATTTATTTTTGTTAATCTGCTCATTCTCATCTCATTGAATTAAAAAGTCTGTCAGGAGCCGGCAAATTCAGACAACATTGAAGAAAGCTTTTTTTTTAAATACTGCTTTAAACAAAGACCTTAATTATATGTTGAAATGTAATGGCAGATGTTTTGAGTGAAATGGTTACAAATTCACTTATCCAAAAATAATTTTAATCTAGGCCAACACTCATTCAAAGTAAATCAGTCGTGACAGGAGATAACATCAATAGAGGGGAAAAAAACTGGTCACGTGTTTTGTCACTGACACATCACTGAAATGAAACTGCAGAGATTGACGCCGTTTGGATATGAATCGGTTCGGAAATTTGGTCCTATGCAGAGTGTCTCTGCTTCGTGGGCTGTGTGCATTGGCATTTCAATTGATTATTTTAATAGTGCATGTAGCAGGACGTGTATTCAGTGCAAGATTGAGTGATGAAATGTGCAAGATAATTTGCGGCGATATTTCACAAGGTCACAGTTATAGGAGTTAGAATTGGCATTTGGCATCGGAGTCCACAGCCATCAATATTGGCTGAATTTGCCTCCTAATCCATTTTCCGGCCTTTCCCCCATGATTGACGGTTTTAATTCAAGAATTTGGTCTTCTTTGCGTAAAATTATATGATTGGCTCACATCCCTCTGTGGCAATAGTTCACAGATTAACTACCCTTGACTAAGAGTTCCTCTACTCACACTCCTTTCTAAAAGACCAAAATTAGTTGTCAGGAACATTTAGGCGTTAGGAGGATGGACATAGTTCTCATCAGCACTGGCTGGATTGTGTCAGTGTGTAATTAGATCAACAGTCCCTCAATTGGCTTTATATTACCTTATTATTTCACAGGCGATTTGTGTTCTCTATTCATTTTAATGTGCGGGTTCCTCACATCCAAGTCCCGTGCAAAGCTTGTAGGTTAATTGGCTTCGATAAACAAATTAAAGTTGTTATTTGCCCCTAGTGGGTAGGAATTAGTGTAAGTGTATGGGTGTTGATCAGTAGAAGGCCATGGACTCTTGGGCCTGTTTCATGCTGCCTCTGTATCTTTAAAGGTTTCATGTGGATTGTCACCTTGTCGTGGTGGGAGAAGTATGTGTGGTCCTAGAAGAGATCCTGAGAGCGATGCCGTTTGGGAGTGTTTGATTGGGTAGGGCCACCATGGCGGTAGACGTGGGGGAGGTCTCCGACAGAGGCTATCCAACCAAGACCTCAAGGGTTGGAACAGGGGAGGAGATGGTGACCTTTTGTGGAGCTCCACAAAAGGCTGGGAATGCGGATGAAGGCTGCGGCAGAGAATAGGGGTTTTGATGGTCGGCCTTAGATTCATGCCATGAACCTGACATATTGGCAAGGGACTGTGGGGTGTGGGTGTTATGCCCCAGTCTCCCAAGTTTAAATAGTCACGGACCGGCGTCTCCATCCCAAGAGGGGAATAGCGTGGGAGACACAGGTCAGACGACCGAAGGGGCCTAAGAAGAGGAGAAAGTTCATCTCTAGAGAGGATAGAGAAGGATTCTATGGTTTGATAAATTCGGTCCATTTACATCTCACAGGTGATTGTAGCAGCTCTTCTTGCACCCACTTGCTATTTTTGATATTTATTACTTGTATTCGAACAGAGAGGCTCGAACGAAACCTTCCTTTTACAAGCCATACAAACAGCTAATCATTAAAAAAAACACACAAAACAATTCAATCAGAACATCCATACAGTGAATTAGTAGTGATGGAAGAAAAAGTTCTTTCCTTTCGCTCCATTTTTCCCGATGTCGAAGCATGCGGGGCGGATGTTGAGTCCCACGTCCATTGAGGCCGCCGGGGCGATGTACGGCCTGGCTCCAGGCCCAAATGTCACAAAGTTGGAGCAACGCGGGCGCTGGAATGGTCCCACTGGCCATTTATAGCGCGCGGGCGCTGTTGGCGTTCCGGTCTTCCAACCGGACACGGATGAAGAAGTTGTGTTGCGGAGCTCCGGAGGAGCGGTATCCACCCGGACAGCGAGCTCCGATATCCGCAGTCACCGGCAGTTTAATCTGCCCTGGAGCTAGAGTCCGGAGTAGCCCAAGCTGGGCTGCTGGGAGCTTGAAGTCGGGCCGCAGCTGGAGTGGCGCAAAAACCACCGGAGTGGGGCAGAGGCGAATCACCACGCGTTCACACACTAGAGGCGGCAGCCCTCGATGGCAAAGGTGCATTCAAGGTCGTGAATGGAGCCAGGTCGTCCCAGGTACGGGCTAACTGAGTTGGATGATCAGATGATCATATTGAATGGGGTTGCAGGCTTCGCGGGCTGATGCTATCCTGCACCTTAATTTAGTTTCTATGTTTATGTCGGTCGAAAGGCGCTCCAGACATAATGCCCAATGACAACAGAGCGACGGACATGTTGGGAGGTCTCGTGCAGGGAAAAGATTTATTAAAAATTGTTCCCCCCCTCCCCCCCCCCCCCCCCCCCCCCCCCCCCACATATCTCACAGTTCGAAACAATACAAAAAAAAACGAAAAATAATTTAATAGACAAAAAATTAAAAACAAAAAGCGAAGGCGGTAGGGGTGGCGCTGAAGTGTTCCAGCGCCCACTCACTATAGTGCACCGTACATTTGTTCCAGCTCGCATTTGAAAACTAATTGTATCTGAATGACTCATCCAAAAACAACACTCAATTTATGTTTAATGTTTGGATTAAATATGATTTTTTTTTTGCAGTTCAACAGAAGAAATTTAAAACTCCAGGTAATGTGCGAAACCACAATAAGAAAAAATTGTTTTTTTCTAAGTACATTTCATATCAGGGACATCGCTTGAAAAATGTTGTAATTCAGGCATTCATTGAATAGAATTCTAGATTTGAAGTTTGGTTACTCAATTATTATGTGCTTAACCGCATGGAGCGAATAATTTGTTACGTTTACTAAATTTGCTTTTTTATCTATGCAACAAATTTTCAGATATATAGATGTAATTGTAGAGTAGTGATTTTTATTGGTTTGATTAGTTAGAATGATGTTACAATCATAAGATTTCATAGAATTGTCATTTTGGGTATGACCACAGGTGATTTTTGCTACTATCAGTCAATCTTTTCAGGTTTGTGTACCTAACGTTCTGGTGTGTTTCGGCCTTTTATTACAGGCACCCTCAGGTCGAGGCAGGCCCACCACAGGTTAATCAGACCTGGGTGGTGTCTTATTGTGCTCTCGAGGTCACATGGCAGCAGACAGCACTCTCTTCAGAGCATTTCTTTCTTATTCCGCATTGGCAAAGTTTTTTATTGCCTTCTTTGTGCCTGCCCTTTGATCCTTTCCTCAGGAGCTTGCGGTGGGAACTGGCTACACAAGCCCGGCACCCACTTCCACTGGACACAAACCCTTTACACTCCAACCTCTCTCTCTCTGCCTTGCCTGCAGTAGGTGTATATCCTAGTAGTAGCATGTTACAAAATTCTGAGATTTTTTAAATCAAGTCTGCAATTTATCCATCAGATAAAGCATAAAAAGAAGTTTATTTTGACAATAATTCATTTTCATATCTTCAGTATAATTAACAAAGTTATGGTAATTTTCATATCGGAATTAGCATCTTGTTCTATTGTTTCATTGACTTAACACAAAAACTGTGATCGGACAGTTAAAAGCCCATAACTTTCTTAAAAACTTAAAAGGAATGAATAAATTTTCATTTATTAATATTTTAGATTGAAGTATTCTGAAAAAATATGAAACAATTTACTTGGATGACTGAATTTTAAGCATTATAATTAGTTACCAATTGTAGTGAATTAAAATGCAATTATAGATATAAACATCTATCGATTTTTAAGAAAAGATTTACATTTTTAAATTGCCTAGTGTTCAAATATCTTCCACACTCATACACGATTGACAATATAACGTGATTTTTAAATATAATTGTCTTAATTTATAGGCCAAATGGAAGGTATGTAGTGTTTAATTCCCGTAAATTAATGGCATTTTTATCATTTGCGAGTGGGATTTTGTGGAACGCGATCGATTGGGTACCGTTGGACGTGGTTGCAGTGAATTTTAACCAGTCGGCAGGAAAAATACTGCGGTTGTTATCTTTTCATGTCACTTTCGCACATGAAATTTTGATTAAAGGCATCTAAAGAAGCAAGTTTTATTTGAAATAAACGGTGTACCTTGTTGTCCCTGAGATCGTCCGTTGTCGGTCCAGGCTTAAGATGATTGTTAAATTACTCATGCTATATAAATTAATAGGGTAGTTTAAAAATATTTACTTCATAAAAAATAATGTCCGAGCGATTTTTTCTGAGCAACTAAACAAAAACACGAGAAATATTGATTTGACTAGTTCTGGAGAAAACCCATATTAACGCGGCCCCCTTCAAAAGGGCCAAGGTAGTGCCACGGGCCCGTGGCGAAACTGCCCGCCGTAAGGTAGTAGTAGTGTCGGTGTTAGATATCAGAGGGTTGCGTCCACACCGACATCGATCGCGCCATCATAGTTTCAATTTAGCCTACTTTTGAGTTCACACTTTAAAACCTTGTCTCAGGTGCGAGGTTGAACCCAAGTTGACCCAAAGTTGTACTCGCTGGTAGTATCACATACACTTGGAGCGGGAACGTCGGAACTCTTGCTAGCCACTAGCGATCGTGCGTAACCGGAGTCGTGATGAAACTTTGGTAACTGTGAAGTCAAATTTACAGTAACAAGTTAAAAATATGAAACATTTTTCAACCTTGGTGTAGAATGTGGCGGTGCGTTTACCTAAGTGATTCGTGGAGTTATGTGGGAACTCTTTTTAAACTCAGTGCGGCCAGAGCTTCTCTGGAGAGAAGGATAGGGTGACGATGGATGACATTTCAAAATTTCACCAGCCCCTTGTGTTCACTTTTTTCACTAGATCTCCTTTCAGGTGTATGACATTATTTGTATTCTTACAGTGCCTTTGTTTGCAACATCAAATGACCACTCACACCCACACAGTACACCACACACTGGAGACAACACACCAGACCATACTCACACAACGGTAACACACCCCCCACACATCATTACCACACACACACACAATGCTGCGGTACACTCACACTCTCAATTTGGTGTTAAACAACACACACTCCACACCACACACACACACACCAGACAACACACACACACACAGACACAGACCACAGAACACACACACAACACACACAACACACACAACAAACACACACACACACACACACACAATGGCTGGGGGTAACTCACACACCACAACCACACACAATGTAACTCACACACACACACACACACACTGGGGTAACTCACACACCAATGCTGGGGTAACTCACACCCGCACACGAACAATGCTGAGTAAACTCACCTCACACGAACAAGCTGGAGTATAACTCCACACACACAAATGCTGGAGTAACTCAGCGGGACAGGCATCCATCCCCCCCCCCCCCCCCCACCGAGAAATGGAATGAGCATATCGGTTCGAGACCCTTCCTTATACCACTACCCAGAGAAGCTGCCTGTTCCGCTGCGTACTCCAGCATTTCGTCTATCTTTAAAACCTGCATCTGACTTCCTTCCCACACAATAACCAATGAGATTCCCCTACAAAACCTTCGTGTCCCATTGTTCCCCTCTCTGTCTTCCCCAACCTCGGCTGCAATGTCAACCAGCTGGAATCCGTTCCTTCCTTTCTCGTTTCTACTGCTCCCGCTCCTCGGTGAAGCGGCTAACTTCATTCAAAAAAATTGGATTGTCTACATTGGCGGCGGCAGCAGTAGAGGTTCTGCCAACACAAGCGCCAGAGACCCGATTCAATCCTGACGACTGGTGCGTCCTAATGAGTTTTGCACAGGAGGCAGAAAAGTGGGTCCACGGTTAGAAGCAAGGGCAGAGGCAGGGACTAGAGAGAACCCACCTGGGGGTTGGGTGGTGAGGTTGGTTCCGTGGGCTGTACACCCTTGTCAATAAGTACTCCGTTTAGATGTACTGTTGGGGGGCACAGCCACCTGGGTGTACAACAGCGACCCGGGCCTCTGGTACAAAGACTGCCCTGTTAGCCTTCAGAAGGGTAAGGAAAAGAAGAGGAGGGCAGGCAGTTAATAGGGGAACTCTATAGTTTAGGGGGTCCGAATAGGCGTTACTGTGACGCAGTCCGGAGACCCGATGGGTAGTTTGCCTCCCCTGTGCCAAGGGTCCGGGATGTGGACTGAACCTGTCCAAGAAATACCTTGAAATGGGATGAGAGGAGCCAGAGGTCATGGTACAATAGGTACCAATGACATAGGTCGAAAAAAGAGAGGGGGTCCTGGAAGAGAATTTAGGAGTTAGGAAGAGTGTTAAGAGAAGGACCCCCGCAAAGGTAACAATCTCAGGAATACTGCCTGTTTTGGAGAGTAGGAATGGAGCAAGGTGGAGGATAAATGCGTGGCTAAAGGACTAGCTGCATGAGCGGCAAGAGATCAAGTTTCTTGGATCATAGGGACATCTTTTGGGGAAGGTGTGACCTGTATCAAAAAGGACGGGGTTGCACTTGAAACTCGAAGGGAACCAATAAATCCTCCTGGCGGGGAGATTTGCAAAGGCTAACTGGGGAGACTTTAAAAACTAATCGGTTGGGTGGGGAGGGAACTCAAATAGAGAAATGCAAGTAGTCCGTTTGTTGGAGGCAGAGGCAGAGAAGAGAAGCAGTCAGACGCAACACCGTAGGAGGAAAGAAGAAAAAAATACCAAACGGAGAATAAAAGTTGGAGGTTTCTAAATGTGTGAGCAGAGAGGACAGAGGGGGTGTAAAATGAGGATAGGAGCAATAAGTACAAGGTGAAAAGTGGCAGGCAGACAAATCTAGGGCAAAAATCAAAAAGGGCCACTTTTCAACATAATTGTTAAAATGGCCAAGAGTGTTCGTAAAAACAAGCCTGAAGGCTTTGTGTCTCAATGCGAGGAGTATTCGTTAATAAGGGGGAGAGTTGAATGTGCAGATAGCTATTAATAAAAGTATGATATAGTTGGGATCACGGAGACATGCTCCAGGGTAACCAAGGCTGGGAGCTGAACATTCCAGAATATTCACAATGTTTCAGATGATAGACAGAGAGGAAAAGGAGGTGGGGTAGCGTGCTTGTTAGAGAGAGATTAACCAATAAAAAGGAATGAACATTAGCTTGGAGGATGTTGTAATCGATAATGGGTGGAGCGCGTAACACTAAGGGGCAGAAAACGCTAGTGGGTGTTGTGTTACATAGCCACCGTAACAGTAGTAGTGGAGTTGGGGATGGCATCAAACAGAAAATTAGAAATGCGAGCAACTAAGGTAATACCATTATAATGGGTGACTTCACTCTACATATGATTGGGTGAATCAAATTGTGCAGGGTGCTGAAGGAAGAGGAATCTTGAAAATAAGCGGGATAGTTTTCTAAACCAACATGTGAGGAACCAACGAGATAGCAGGCTATTCTAGACTTTATATTGAGTAATGAGAAGGGTTTTAGTTGGCAGTCTTTTGTACGTGGCCGCCTTGGGCAAGAGTGAACCATAATATGGTTGAGATCTTCATTAGGATGGAGAGTGACATTGTTAATTCAGAAACAACGGGACCTGAACTTAAAAAGGTAACTTTGAGGTATGAACGTTAATTGGCCAAGATGGACTGGCAATTGCTTCTTGAAGGTTGACGGTGGATATCAAAGGAAGGCTTAAAAAAGGACTCTGCAGTGGAATGAACTACAACAATTGTTCATATCCCAGTATGGCAAAAGAATAAATCAGGAAGGTGGCGCATCCGGATATCGAGGGAAATCAGGGATAATGTATCAAAGAAAAAAGATGAACGACAAATTGGACCAGAAAATGCTGCCTACCAGGGGACAGGGAAGAAAATTCAAGACCAACAGAGGAGGACAAAAGGGCTTAATTAGGAAAGGGGAAAATGGAGGTTATGAAAGAAGAACATGGCAGGAAACAATAAAAACCTGACTGCAAATGGTTTATTTTAATCGATATGTTAAGCGCAAAAGAATATTAAAACAAATGTAGGTCCCTTGGCAGTCCAGAAACGGGGTGATTGATCATAGGGTACAAGGACAACATGACAGACCAATTGAATAACTACTTTGGTTCTGTCTTCCTAAGGAAGACTAAATAATTTGCCGGAAATAGCAGGGGTTCGCGCGGTCAAATGAGATGGAGGAAATGAGTGAATCCAGGTTAGCCCGGAAAGTGGTGTTAGGTAATATTGAATGGATTAAAGGCCGTAAATCCCCAGAGCCATATAGCTTGCATCCAGGTACTTTAAGGAAGTAGCCCCCCGGAAATAGCAGATCCCCTTAGTGATAATTTTTCAAAACTCTTTAAGATTCTGAGTAGTTCCTGACGGATTGGAGGGTAGCTAATGTAACCCCCAACTTTTTAAAAAGGGAGGGAAGAGAGAAAACGGGGTATTACAGACCATTTAGGTACAACATTCGTGAATGGGGAAACTGCTAGAGTCAGTATATTAAAGATGGATAGCTCAGCGCATTAGGAAAGTGGTGAAATCATTGGACCAAGTCACATGGATTTACGAAGCGTAAATCATGTCTAGACGAATCTTATAACTTTTCGAGGAATGTAACTAGTAGAGTGGATAAGGAAAGCAGTGGCTGTGTTATATCTGGACTTTCAGAGGCTTTACGCGACAAGTGTCCCACACAAGAGATGGGTATTACCTAACTTACAGCACATGGTATTGATTGTTTAGTATTGAATGTGGTGATAGAGAACTGGCTGGCAACAGGAAGCAAAGAGTAGGAGTGAACGGGTCCTTGGTCAGGGAGGGCAAGGCAAGACTTAGTGGGGTTCCGCAAGGCTCAGTGCTGGGACCCCCAGCTATTTAAATATCCATAATGGATTTGGACAGGGGATTAAATGCAACATCTCGAAGTTTTTGCGGATGACAACGAAGCTGGGGGGCAGTGTTAGCTGTGGAGGAGGAATGCTAGAAGGCTGGGCAAGATGACTTGGATAAGACTGGGTGAAGTGGCAAATGCATGGCAGATTGCTGTATAATGTGGATCAATGAGAGGTTACTCCACTTTGGTGGCAAAAACAGGAATTAGACTATTATTGAGAATGGTACCGATTAAGGAAAAGGGGAGATCAGCGAGACCTGGGTGGTCATGGTACACCAGTCATTGGAAAGTAGGCATGTCAGTTGCAGCAAGGTTGTGAAGAAAGCGCATGGTAATGTGGCATTCTAGCAAAAGGATTTGAGACAATAGGCAGGGAGGTTTCTACTGCAGTTGTACAGGGTCTTTGTATGCCACACCTGGAGTAAATTGCATACAGTTTTTGGTCTCCTAATCTGAGGAAAACATTCTTGCCATAGAGGGAGTACAGAGAAGGTTCACCTAGGACTGATTCCTGGGATGGCAACGACTTTCCATATGGAAGAAAAGACTGGATAGACTCGGCTTTGTACCGCTGAATTTAGAAAGATTGAGGGGTGATCTCAAGAGACTTACAAAATTCATTAAGAGTTGGACCAGGCTAGATACAGGAAGATTGTTCCCGATGTTGGGGAAGTCCAGGACAAGGGACACAGTTTTTAAGGATAAGGGGGAAGTCTTTTAGGACCGAGATGAGGAAAAACATTTTTCACAGCAGAGAGTGGTGAATCTGTGGAATTCTCCTGCCACAGAAGGTAGTTGAGTCAGTTCGTTGGCCATATTTTTAAGAGGGAGTTGGAATTTGGCCCCTTGTGGCTGAAGGATCAGAGGGGGTATGGAGAGAAGGCAGGTACAGATACTGAAGTTGGGATGATACAAGCCATGATCATATTGAATGGCGGTGCAGGATCGAAGGGCCAAATGGCCTATTTCCTGCACCCTATTCTATGTATTTTCTATGTTTCTATGCACGTTCCCCAGTGACCTAGAAACACACCTGTCCCAACTCCGCCCGGAGTTCGTTGGTTCCAGGGTGCAGCCTTATGCAACAGGGGATGAGCAGGTTCCATCTCGACCACATCAAAAACTCACGGCTGGGCCACGGTAATGATGAATGCCCAGCCTGGAAGATACCCGATCCCAATGGGAAGGCCAGTCAAGAGATAATGCCTGGCTGTTGTGCTCGGGGAGAGATTTGCTCCTTTTAAAAAAATTTGAATCGAAATTCTACTTATAGTGAACACACCCATGAAAGGGATAAGATGGTATAGTGTCTGAAGAAGAACCGAGCCTGAAACCCCTCACCTGTTTTCCTTTTTTTTCCAGAGAAGCTGCCTGAGCCGCTGTGTTACTTCCAGCTTTTTGTGTCTATCTTCATGTAAACCAGCATCTTCTGCAGGTCCCTTCTCCCCTCACAAGATAGTATGAACGTCGGTTAGCTAATACTGATACACATGTAGATAGGAGGCACCATCCTCGGGCCAAACTGTAGGAAGCAACCGCTAATGCTGCTTTAAAAATTAAAAAAACCGATTATAGATCAAAATGTGGCCCCCCCCCCCCCCCCCTGGGAGGGTCACACAGCGGGACAGGCTGCCGTCGGACCATATTCTAGTGACACCGCAACACCTGGTGTTCCCAGGGCACTTCTACAACCAGAACAAAACACTGAATAAGGGTCTCCGACCCGAACTGTCACACCCATTCCTCTCTCCAGAGATTCTGCCTGTCCCCGCTGAATTTACTGTCACCTAGTCCCATCTACCTGCACTCAGAACACGAGCGTGACAAGTGGGTTACTGACCCCCCAATCCCCTCCTTCACAACGCCAGACTCCCCCAAACAACTGTGAACTGAGCTCACCCCCCACCCCAGGGAAATACAGCAATTAAAAACATAAAGCACCAAGAAATGCACTTAAAACCCACGTTATTGGGTTACTGGAGGGTGTGCATTTTTCCCTTTGTAGGTCATAGATCAAATAGATGCGCCGCGGCCACGCTGAAATAACTCAAAGCACAGGAATGAGATGATGCTTCTTTAACATTGATGCTATTATTAAAAACATACCTTCATTTCACGAGTAACTTGGAGAGGACTTGGTAACTCGGGAGAGGAAGTTGGAAATCGCAGAATGACATACCCGTAGGGGAAAACATCGTTAGAACACACTTGATCAATAAACTTGAAGGTCTCGTACACAAACCACGAGTCCTTTATCATCTCGCCGGACCTCGTGGGTCCAACTTCGCACCGTGAGACAGGGCATTAGAGCAATTTAAAATTACGGAAGCCAATTATTAACCTACAAACCTGTACGCTTTGAGTGTGGGAGGAAACTGGAACACCTGGAGAAAAAGCACATGGTTGCAGGGTGAACGTAACAAACTAACTCCGTACAGTAACAGCACCTTGTAGACAGGACTGCAACTCTGGACTCTGGAGCTGTAGTCACAGCTCTACCTCTTGCGCCACCCGGTGCTGCTCAATTATGTCTGCTGAATTTATTTTATAAAGGTTGGGGGAGGAGAGCTTAGAATAGTGCCTGTACATTACCTGCCCTCATTGTTGTGACCTTTGGTAAAATGCGCTAATATGCTGGCATTGCTGGTCGGATGGCAATTATTATTTTCTTCTGCAAGAGGACGTCTGGTTTCTGAAGCACAAAGAAACTCATTGTAATTCAGCCAGCAGAATTGCAATAAATCTGACCCAAATGGAAATATTCCATTGACTTTTTTTTTAACATCGCATTTACTTTAGTGTTTCTATTTTTCACACCATGTTCTGAAATCACAGTCTAAGAACTTTGTAAAACTGCAACCCTTTATAAAAATAAGCATTTGTGAAGTGGCAAGGTAACAATCCATTATGAACAATTTGGCTAAACATTCTGCAAGTCTCTGTAATGATTTTTAAAGGGGCGGTGGTAGAGTTGTTGCCTTACAGCACCCGAGACCCGTGTTCCATCCTGACGACAGCTGTTGTCTGTACGGAGTTTGTACGTTCGCCCCGTGGCCTGCGAGGGTTTTCCTGTCCTATCTGGGTACCTGTGTAAATGTTTCTAAAACATAATTGGTGTTCAAGCAGGAAACATTCGGTCTGAACCCCTCTGTATACAAAGCTGTCAGCACCTAATGGGCCTGTCCCACGTAGGCGATTTCTCATCACCGGGCCTGTCACCACCGGCTACAACCTCCGAGAACCTTTGACCTCCTGGCAACCCACTAGGACCTCCTGGTGACCCACCTACAGCAGGAGAATTCTCGCTATTCTCCATGGCGGCTTCATTCTAGTCGCTGCTAATCTTTCAACATGTTCCCAGAATGCGGGAACTCCTCACGACCATGATGGCGACTCCCCGGCAACCACCCGCGAACGTGTGGCGAACATGTGGTGACTGCAGTAGCCTAAGTGGGACAGTCTCCATTAAATCATAACAAGACAAAGATTCACAACTAACTCCATATCAAATCGGAAGGGCAACAAAGGGGTGAATACACCAATGTTAATGCATGTGGCCTGACTCGTGACCACCCCTGTACCGCAATGAATGACCAAATAAGACCAAAGAAAGACATCGATAGCCCTTTTCCGGGTCCAACATCCCGCCCAGGTGGCGCTGATCCACGGGAACCCAGGGGGATTTCCCGAACCGCCGCTCTGGCACACGGCGGGGGGGGGGGGGGGGGGGGGGGGGGGGGGGGGGGGGGGGGGGGGGGGGGGGGGGGTGGAATGCATCCATAAATAAGGACAGTGGGATTTGTTATGTATAATAAATATTTAGTAGTGAAGAACTTTTGTTTTAACTTTGAGATGATGGGGGTGGGCTGTACAGATTATTGTAAGTAATTGAATAGATTATTTTTGGTTTAAAAAAACACACAAAAAGAACATCAGCAGGTCAGGCATCTTTGCAGAGCATGGATAGGCATCCATTTGGATTAGGAGCCTCCTTTCGTCTGTTTTTGGTTGGGGGAGTAGGAGAAAACTGGAAGAGAGAAGGGGCAGAACAAAGCCTGGTGAGTGATAAACCTGTTTAAGTTGAGTTTAGCTTAGATGCACAACATGGAAACTGGCCCATAGAATCCATGCCAATCATCGAGCACCCTTTTACACTAGTTCTACTTTCACATCCACTTCCTACCCATTAGGGACAATTGTACAGAGGCCAATTGACCTACAAACCTGCACGACTTTGGAATGTGGGAGGAAACTGGACAAGGTAGATGCAGGAAAAATGTTCCCAATGTTGGGCGAGACCAGAACCAGGGGCTACAGTCTTAGAATAAAGGGGAGGTCATTTAAGACTGAGTGAAAAAAACTTTTTCACTCAGAGAGTTGTGAATTTTACGGAAATTCCCCTGCCAACAAGGGCAGAGGAGCCAAGTCACACTGGATGGATTTAATGCGAGAAGTTAGATAGAGCTCTAGCGCTAGTGGAGTCAAAGGATATGGGGAAAAGGCAGGCATTGGGTTAGTGATAAGCACATCAGCCATGATCAACACTGAATGGGGTGCTGGCCTCGAAGGGCCGCCAGAATGGCCTTCTCCTGCACCTAAATTTCTAAAGTTTCAATGAAACCATAAGCACCCCACCTACCTTGGCTCTGTGGGGGTGGGGGCAATGGCCTGGACATTGGGGGACAGAGTCCCTGTAGTTACACCCCTCAAAAAGGGATGATATCCTCCAGGGAGGCAAGAATGCCAAGGTTATTTTTTTCCCAAAGACAGGTGTTTAACACGACTGAGTAGACACCATGGAAGGTATTGACACTAAGACTGAATTGAAGAGTTTTAAAAACCCAGAATTATGGTTTTTGTATATTTTCCATGATGAATAAAGTTCATTTTGGGAGGAGAGTGAGGGGGGAGGAGGCGTCAAAGAGAAACTTAACAAAACTCTATGTTGTCTGACTGCTAAAAACCAACTGAAAAATGTGAGTGTTTCTGATTTACCATAATTTTCAGAAACATTCATCATATTAAAAAAAATAACTATGCTTTTAAAAATATAAAAATTGAAACAATCAGACCATATTAGCAAAAACCCCATTAAATCCAAATAAAATAAATTTAAACAGCTAGCATTATTCTATATTGTTTAAACGATGTGAATTAAAAACTGCAAATTAACTTTTAATCTTTTTTTTTAATAAATCATTCAACCAAGACCTAATTATCAGCCTGCTGATAGAGTGAAGCATATTTGTGTCCCTTGAAATAGAAAAAGGGCCATTAGGGGGAAACCATATTTAGAGCCAGTAAAATTGCAAGTAATGTTGCAAATGGCTCCTGTTGAGTCCGAACACCCTATGAGACTTGCAGCCAATTTAAGGAAAGTGTGTTCCTGACAATCCTATGTACCTGATGAGTCCCATTGGGTTTTCAATTAAACCAATTCAGGATATTATGTGTAAATCAATCTCCATCACAGTTGAATTTCTTGGCCATGGAGCTGACTTTGAGGCTGCAACGGGGGCGCAGCGGCAGTGTTTGCTGCCTTGCAGTGCCACGACCCTGGTTCATAAAACAAATAACATAGTGCAGGAGTAGGCCATTCGATATGAACATGACTGATCATGTCGCATTTTTCCTCATATCCAATGATTCTCTTATCCTAAGAGCTTAATCTATTCTCTCTTGAAAACATCCAGGTGGTTTTGCCTCCATTGCATTCTGTTGCAAGAATTCCACAATTCACATCTACTCTGCGGTGAAAAAGATTTCCTCATCTAGTCCCCAAATGGCCTACCCTTTTATTCTAAACTTTGACCCCTGATTCTGGACTCCCCCAACATCAGGAACATTTTTCCTGCATCTACCCTGCCCGATCCTCTAAGAATTGTATATGTTTCTATAAGGTCCCTCATCCTTCTAAATTCCAGCGGATACAAGCCCAGCCGACCTATTCTTTCTCATCAACTCAGGCCGCCATCCCGGGAATTAACCTGGTGAACCTACTCTGCACTCTCTCAATAAGGTCCTTCCTCAAATTAGGAGACTAAAATTCCACACAATACTCCAGGTGTGGTCTCACAGGGCCATATACAACTGCAGTAGGACCTCCTTGCTCCTAAATTCAAATTCTCTCGCAATGAAGGCCAACATGCCATTATCCTTTCTTTCACTGCCTTTTGTATCCCTTTATTTAGGGGTTGAATACTTTTGCACGCCACACTTTTCAGTTTTTTATTTGCAATAGCATTTCGAAACCATGTATCATTTTCCTTCCACTTCACAAATATGCACCATTTTGTGTTGGTCTATCACATAAAATACGTTTGTGGTTGTAAAAACGTAACAAATGAGGAAAAAGTTCAGAGGTATTAAAACTTATGCAAGCCACTGTAATATTGAAAACAAGGGTCCCAGCACTGAGCCTTGTGACACCCCACTAGTCACTGCCTGCCATTCTGAAAAGGACCCGTTAATTCCTACTCTTTGCTTCCTGTCTGCCAACCAGCACTCGATCCAAGACAATAACCAAACGCGCCCCAATACTAGGTGCCTTAATTGTGCTCACTAATCTCGTGTGTGGGACCTTGTGTATATACTGTTTCACTTCCTGAAATCAGCCACAACCTCCTTTGTTTCACTGACATTGAGGAAAAGGATGTCTCTCGAGAGAGTTTGTTGCATTGAGGGAGACGACTTGAATTAATAACCACAATTCTAGTGCAGAAAGGCCCAAAGCCCTTAGTGCAACCGTGGACATTCATGGTTGAGGTTGGTGTTGTTGTCAAGAGTCGAGGTTGTTGGAAGAAGCTGTTCTTGAAACTAGTGGTTACGGTTTTCAGATTCCTTTACCTTCTTCCTGATGGCGGAAGGGGAGTCAAATGTGAGCAAGGCCTAGGTGGCGTGGGCTCTTTATAATGCAGGCTGCCTTTTTGAGCCATTGGCGCCTATTGATCCCTTTGATGGTGGGGAGGTCAGTACCTCTGATGGACCGGGCAGTGTCCATCACTTTTGGTAATCCCCTGGGCATTCGAGTTCTGCTTTTCAGGCCCTGCTGAGACCCTGCAATGGTAGGAGATCCTAATGTTAAGTTATTTTGCATGAGACTAATAAAATTTAGAGTTTGTCTTCCTTTGTTCGTGACTTCTCACATACTGCGTGCACAAGAAAATGCTCTCTCGGTCTCGAAGAAATGGTGCGCTTTTCAGTGTGCAGCATCATTTTTATGGAGAATTCCATGCTTTATACAATATTTAGTCAATAGAATCTCACATGGGAAAAGAAGCAATCCAGTCTCTGCTAGCTTTAGTTCAGTTTGGAGACGCAGCTCGGAAACAGGCCCTTCAGCCCACCAGGTCTGCGTCGACCAGCGATTCCCGTACACTAACACACCAAACCAATTTACAATGTAAACCAAAGCCAATTAGCCTGCAAATCCTGTACGTCTTTGGAGTGTGGAGGAAACCGGAGGCCCCCTGGAGAAACCCCGCAGTCAACAGGAAAACGTGCAAACTCCGTACAGACAGTGCCCGCAGTCATGATCGAACCCTGTCTCTGTGCGCTGTAAGGGCAGCAGCTCTACTGCTGCAAACATCGAGCCGCTCAGAATATTCTTTGAAAGAGGCTGTCCAAATTAAATCCCACACCACAGAATATAACATCCAAACACAGAAAATTGGCCTCTTAGACATACATATATTGAATTGAGATTTAAAAATGTTACCCTTAGAATCTAATTACTCAACATCCTGCAGTATATTCAATATATTAGATACCTTGTGCGAAGAACTCCTCCTGTACATCCACATCAGTTTTTAATGTCAATTATTTTAATACTATGGCTCTGGTTCCTGACCCACTTTCTGCAGAAACAGTTTCTCTCTAATTGCTCCATAAAAACGCACTCATAATTCTGAATACCTCTGTTAACCCTCCGTGTTCCAAGGAGGGCTGGTGTATGTTTTCAAATCTCCTGGCACTGCAGTTCTAGTATCATTCTGATAAATCTCCTTTGCATACTGAACGGCAGTGTTGGGAGGATGTACGTGAGATTGAATCCCAGAATTGTTTAGGAAGGAACTGCAGATGCTGCTTTATACCGAAGATAGGCACAAAGTGATGGAGCATCTCAGCGGGCCAGGCAGCATCTCTGGAGAAAAGGAACAGGTGGCGTTTTGGGTTGGAACTTTTCTTCAGACTTCTCTCTTCTTGCGTACGGCGTGCACCGCCTAAAATTGTAGGTCAACTTGCACTATTTGAATCTATTTGTTTGTGCACGTCGGGAACGGCTAATAACTAGTAAATAGGAATGTGTATTGTGCTAATGTGGAGACAGGGTATCGCAGACAAAGCCTAAATGTAGAGACCTGGAATGCAGCAGTGACACCACCCAGTTTCAGTCCATCTGCAGATGTACAGGGTCCTATGAGCCCACCTGGAGTATTGTGTTCTGTTTTCCATCTCCAAAGTTGAAGAAGGACCTTCTTGCTACTGAGGGAGTGCAGCGTAAGGTTTACAAGGAATTCCTGGTTGGCGGGCCTGTCATATGCTGAGAGAATGGAGGCCCTGGGCTGTACACTCTGGATTTTTTTAGAATGATGAGAGGGAATCCTTATTGCACATATAAGATCATAAAGGTTTGGACATGCTAGAGGCAGAAACAATGTTTCCCCAATGTTGGGAGTCCAGAACCAATGGCCGCAATTAAATAATACGGGAAACGCATTTAGAACGTATATTAAAAACACTTTTCACACGTAGAGTTGCGTCTGTGGATTCTCTGCCTCAGAGGGCGTGGAGAGGGTTCTCTGGATGAATTCAAGAGAGAGCTAGAGAGGGCTCTTAAAGATAGCGAGTCAGGGGATATGGGGAGCAGGCAGGAAACGGTACTCTGATTGGGATGATCAGCCATGAACACATTGAATGCGGTGCTGCTCGAAGGCCGAATGGCCTACTCTTGCACCTATAGACAAATCATTGATGA
Organism: Okamejei kenojei; assembly: GCA_035221665.1. Classification (NCBI taxonomy): domain Eukaryota; kingdom Metazoa; phylum Chordata; class Chondrichthyes; order Rajiformes; family Rajidae; genus Okamejei; species Okamejei kenojei. Next base: position 7,683,433 of record CM069147.1, on the reverse strand, counting down.
TGTTATCGCGGCACGCCATCTTTCTGCCCATCTTCTGACCGAAAATTGGAGCTACTGTCAACTAAGTTGACTTTTTCGGATATCATTTATTCGCATTCAAGTCCTAGTTTGTTACCTAAATATGTCTTTCTGTCTCCTCCATTCTGTTAATCAAGTTTCTGTGTAATCTTGTCAGGTGAGAATATAAATCTGTACCAAACTCATGCTCAGATCAGATTATTTACCTGCACATATCCACATGCCTATGCAAAAGTCCTCCAAATACTGCTATTGTATCTGCTTCAACCTCCGCTTGCTCCCACCGTGCGGTTCAGACACTCACCACCCTCTGTGTAAAAACAATAATTGCCCCACACATCTCCTTGGAATGTTGTCTCTCTCACCTGAAAGCTAGGCCCTCCAGCATTGAACTATTTCCATCCTGGTAAAAAGATTCTGACTGCCTACCCTGTCTCTGTTCTCTCATAGTCCTCGGCATTGTGGAGAAACAGTTCCAGAGAAAAACTCCAAGGTCCGCACTGAAGATAGATTGGACAGGCGACACTGTACCCTAGCTTACGGAAGGACCATTCAGAAGGGTGATAGCAGAGGGTCGGAAGTTGTTCCTAAGTTGCCACACCTGGATGGGGGCATGTCACGTTGCACAAGCGGTATAGTTCTGCCTTACAGCAAATGGCAAGCGACAGAGATCCAGGTTCGATCCCTCCTACGGTGCTGACTTTATGAGTTTGTAACGTTTTCCTCCTTCCCGCACTCAAATGAGTACAGGTTTGTAGTTAATTGGATTGATTAATTGGCTTGAAAAAAATGTAAAAATTGGCCAAGTTGGTGATATCAGAGTACTGCCCTGCCGACATAAAATTTCAGAAGGTGTGGTGGGCTGATGGCTTCTTCCCAGCCATCGTGACTCTAACAACTCATCTGCTCTGTATAACTGAGAGATGAAGGCCTCTGTGCAGTCTTGGAAGCTAAGAGAGTTCCTCGAATAATGGCGCGGAACTATACTAGTAAGTGAACAACAAAATGGACCAAGCAGACACCCATATGCGAACTTAAATGAATACCATGAACAAGATTAGGTGTGGGTCTGTCACCCAGATTTCTCATTATTTTATTTAATTTTATATAACCTTATTTAACCGAGAGAAGTCTCATTGAGATTAAAAATCTCTTTTAACAAGAGAGCGCCAAGACAGTGCAGCAGCACAGTTCCCTTCCCCATTTTACAGACAATAATTTAAAACCAACAAAGAACAATATAATATAACATAGCAGACACATAAGGATCAGATCATGCAAACAAAGCATGTAAGACTGTGAGAGCCTGCTTCAACATCATTAATAAAGAGAGATTAATTTACATCTGTTTTTATAGGAAACCAACTCCTAAGTTTCGTTCATTTCTGCACTGTTCCATCGAAGGGAGCCGAACACAACTAATGCCTTTCCCCAGTTTAGTACGACATTAGGTACAGGTTAGTTGTAAGAACAAGTCCTCAAGCGGAGCTGATAAGTTCTGTGCTTTTTCGTAATTACAAACTTCTGCATGAAGAAACGAGGAATACCGCGGAAAGTCTTAATAAAATATTAATATGGCCAATGATGGATCCTGTGCGGTGTACAGGGCAAACCATCCAACTTGACATACAAAACAGTGGTGCTTGAGGTTTTAAAATTGGTAACAAAATCTCAGTGCTCCGTGGTACCGCGTTCCAAAGACTTTATGCATTTTTAAGATGCATTCATATATAAAACATCACTCCATAGTCCCAACACAGACATCAACTTCAGCAACAGTCCTTTTTTTGGCCTTTTGTTTCTAAAGTAAAAACATAATTTTATCTTTAGTTTTTTCAGTGATGGATATGAGATTTAAAAGAGAGAGAATCAGCAATTATAATTCCCAGATTATTTATATTGGAGACACAGATTCAACCACAGAGCCTGCAAAGTTGGTGATAAGAAGGAGGTCCGAGGCTTTGATTAGCTAGGAACACAGAGCTTTGGTCTTGACCGGTTTAAAACAAGTTTTTAAATCACACAGGTTACGTTGCACAGTGTTAAAAAGCAGTTTGGAGCTGACAGAGAGCCTGATTTGGGAGACCGCAGAGCAATATATCACTGTGTCCGTCAGCATAAATTGAAAAATTGCGTTGGCTGCTTTATGAATCTAGACTATTAATATAATAGTAAATAATAAATCCTAGAACCGATCCCTGTGGCACACCCTTGGATACATTAAGAGAGCTAGAAGTAATTCCTTCTGCTCGCACACACTGGGATCTGCCTGATAGATAGTTTTTAAACCAACAGACAGCTTGATCAGACAAACCAATGCTGCAGAGTCTTTGTAACAATAAGGCATGATCCACAGTATCGAAAGCCTTTGATAGGTCAAGGAAAAGGGCTGCACAGTGTTGCTTATTGTCTAAAAATACAATAAAATCATTTACTACTTTTAAAGCAGCTTTTTTCCTAAAACCAGATTGAAATTCAGATGAAATACTGTTAGTTGATAAAAAAAAGTCCATCAGTCATTGGTTTACAATAGATTCCAGCACCTTACTTAAACAGACAGTTTGGAGTTGGGCCTATAGTTGTTTAACACAGTGGGGTCCCCCCCTTTAAACAGTGGGAGAACAAAGGCAGATTTCCAAATAAGGGGAATTTTGTTTGTCTCCAGGGATAGATTAAAAAGATGTCAAAAAAAGAAAATTTCCACAGTGAAAAACTTATGTTGTGTGCTCTCCAGTCAGCAGAAAGACAATACATGATTACATTCGAGCCATTTACATTGTATAGAAACATGATAATGGAATTACGTTTAGTGCAAGGTAAAGCCAGCAAAGTCCGATCAAGGATAGTCCGAGGGTCACCAGTGGGTGGATAGTAGTTTTAAAAATATTTTTAAGCTTTGGCTGCTGCTTTCCAAAGGGGATAAGAAGTTCTGATTTCACAGACTGGCAACTGGTTTGGAAAGGTGACAAGTTTAGAGAGGTGACCCACTTAGTCGTGGGCTCGCACAGCATGGAAATGGGCCCTTTGGCCCAACTTGCCCATCCTGACCAACATGCTCCATCTACCTGCATTTGTCCCATATCTCTCTAAACCTAACACTTGCTTGGAAGGAACCTGTCAACACAGCTGTGAACTTATAGAAACATAGAAAATAGGTGCAGGAGGAGGCCATACGGCCCTTTGGGCCAGCACCGCCATTCATTGTGATCATGGCTGATCGTCCCCAATCAATAACCCGTGCCTGCCTTCTCCCCATATCCCTTGACTCCACTAGCCCCTAGAGCTCTATCTAACTCTCTCTTAAATCCATCCAGTGACTTGGCCTCCACTGCCCTCTGTGGCAGGGAATTCCATAAATTCACAACTCTCTGGGTGAAAAAGTTTTTTCTCACCTCAGTCTTAAATGACCTCCCCCTTATTCTAAGAGGATTGGTATTTGTTCTGCGTACTCTGCCACATGGTTGTTTTTTATGCCTGTCTTGGAGAATTGTGTTCTGTTCAGTTCAGTTTATTGTCACGTGTGCCGAGGTGCAGTGAAAAGCTTTTGTTGCGGGCTGACCAGTCAGCGGAAAGACAATGCATGGTTACAATCGAGCCATTTACAGTGTACAGATACATGGTAAAGGGAACAAGGGAATTATCCTGCTTGTTTAAGGATTGCACAGTGGTGCAATGGTAGAGTTGCTGCCTTGCAGCGTTTACAGCGCCAGAGTCCCGGGTTCGATCCCGACAATGGGTGCTGTCTGTATGGAGTTTGTACATTCTCCCCATGAGCTGCATGGATTTTCTCTGAGATCTTTGCATTTCTCCCACACTCCAAAGATGTACAGGTTTGTAGGTTAATTGGCTTGGAGTATGTGTAAATTATCCCTAGTGTGTGTAGGGTAGTGTTAATGTCCAGGGTTTACTGGTCAGTATGGGCTGAAGGGCCTGTTTCCGCACTGCATCTCTAACATAGTATACTCCTCGAGTAGAGGAGTAAAGAGGTCCTTCTGCAGTTATACAGAGCCCTGGTGAGAGCACATCTGGCGTATAGTATGCAGTTTTGGTCTCCAAATTTGAGGAAGGACATCCTTGCTATTGAGGCAGTTCAGCGTAGGTTCACAAGATTGATCCCTGGGATGGCAGGACTGTCATGTGAGGAATGATTGGAAAGATTGGGCTTGTATTCACTAGAATTTAGAAGGATGAGAGGGAATCTTATAGAAACTTATAAAATTATAAAAGGACTGGACAAGCTAGATGTAGGAAAAATGTTTTCAATGTTGGGGGAATCCAGAACCAGGGGCCACAGTCTAAGAATAATGGGGAGACCTTTAAAACAGAGATGAGAAAAAATGTTTTCACCCAGGGTGTTGTGAGTTTTTGGAATTCAGAAGGTAGTTGAGGCCAATTCACTGGATGGATTTAAGAGAGAGTTCGATAGAGCTCAAGGGGCTAACGGAATCAAGGGATATGGGGCGAAGGCAGGCATGGGTTACTGATTGTGGAGGATCAGCCACAATCACAATGAATGGTGGTGCTGGCTCGAAGGGCCAAATGGCCTCCTCCTGCACCTATTTTCTATGTTTCTATGTTAACCTAGACTGGCCCTGATGGAAATTTGCGAATAGTTGCACAATAATCAAAGTCCCGTGACCCTCAGTTTCCTCCTTCTCCCAAAACCTTAATTCAAGTAACATTTGCAGAGTATATTTCCAACGTCCATTGTATTCTGAAATTATATTTTATAATGCGGAGAAGATGTTCTTGCTCCCAATTGTAAAGTCAAATTGATCCTACGCTTTGCACAGCAGTGATAAATTAAAAGGTAAAAGTCAGAGAGAAGCATTAAAGGGCAATCAGAAAACTTCTATTGAAGATATGTTATTTTTCATGAATATTACGAATGCATGAATCTCTAAATGTCAAGGTTTGCTAACATCACAGAAGCTTCAAACAATCATTTGATCCACCTTCACTTTCTGTCGACGGCATTAAAAGAAAACTTGTGAGTAGATTTTATGAATGATTTGCAATTAAATTACTCCATATAGCTTTAATTTTAGACATTTAACTGAAAAATCATCAAAGGTCCAAAAGAGACAGTTAATATCAAGTGTAAACCAGAACTCAGATGGAAGTCACATTTACTAATATTAAAGATACACACAAAGTGCTGGAGTAACTCAGCGGGACAGGAGGCATCTCTGGAGAAAAGGTAGTTAGTGGGTGATGTTTTGGGTCGCGACCCTTCTTCAGACTAAGAGTCAGGAGAGAGGGAAATTAGAGATATGGAAAGGTATAAAGTCTGTGGAATTCTCTGCCTCAGAGGGCGGTGGAGGCAGGTTCTCTGGATGCTTTCAAGAGAGAGCTAGATAGGGCTCTTAAAAATAGCGGAGTCAGGGGATATGGGGAGAAGGCAGGAACGGGGTACTGATTGGGGATGATCAGCCATGATCACATTGAATGGCAGTGCTGGCTCGAAGGGCCAAATGGCCTACTCCTGCACCTATTGTCTATTGTCTGAATACCCTTTATATTACACTAATATTTGATTGGTATGGGGTCAGGGGTTATAGGGAGAAGGCAGAAGAATGGGATTAGGAGGGAGAGATTGGTCAGCAATGATTGCATGGCGGAATAGACTTGAAGGGCCGAATGGCCTAATTCTGCTCCTAACACGAATGAATATTACTCTGTTTTGTGATTTGTGCTGTTAAGCTTTAGAGAGGGAAAGGAACAATTTGAACAGAAAGGCACTTGAATGAAACTCTAACAATGTTTTTGCCAATTCAGGTAACACTTAAAGAGGGACTAATTGGATTGAGAGTTTTAATTTCAAATCAGACCCTGAAGTTTGATGGAAGCACAGGAAAAGAAATTGGAGGTTTGTTTTAATGCTTGTAAACAATCGGAGATTTATTCTTGCATGTTTGTTGCAGCAGCTGATGGCTCTGCACCGTCGTAAACATAAATAAATGTATAAGCTTTTGCAGAGGTCGGCATTAGAGATTTCCATCATGAATATTGCATTCAGAATTTCTGGGGAACAAATTATGAGACAGATGATGAAATCTATGGAAGAGTTCAGGGATACATTGTAAATGGATGAATTTCTCTCTAATGAGAAAGTTGAAACCCAAGTCTACGTCGGGCCCATTAATGTTTAAGACTGTGGGTTTTTTCAATTGCCATTCAAGAATTGCCAACTGATATTCTGCACTGCGTTTTTTTTTAATTAAACATTTCAAGTTTTTGTGTAAGGTTCAATGTGAATTTTTTATCAAATGAATTTGGATCGATGCCAGGATTTCTTGTTGAAAACAATATTTTCCCCGTGTCAGAGGTAAAATAGTAAGATGATGGTCACTGATCAAAAAGATACATACTATTATACAACTGAATGATTGATAACTTCACCCAACAAAGGATTGTCTGCATAGACTGTATTTTCCAGATAATCTTCTTTCAAAGTTGAAAGCGATACAGAAACCAGTGAAGTGAAAATGTTCTTAATAATACATTACCACTTACATTTGAAATTTCTTTGCAGTTTCAATACCTTTTGTTAACTTAGAATCGTACGTTACAGAAAACGGGCCTTCTGCTCAACTCCCCCAAACTGACCAAGATGCCCCATATCGGAATAAAGATGCCCTATCTGAAGAAGGGTCCCGACCCGAAATGTTTTCCCTATTCTTTTTCTCCAGAGATGCTGCCTGATCTGAGTTACTCCAGCAAATTGTGTCCATCTTTGCACCATCTTAGCCAGTCTCATTGTAGACATTTTTCCTTCTAAACCTTGCCTATCCATGTAGCTGCCCAAATGTAATCTGAATGTTTTTAGAGTACCTGCCTCACCTACATCCACTGGCAATGGTGGCGCTGGTAAAGGAAACCACTTCAGGTGTAAATAGGCAAACCATCGTACAACACAGAATCAGGCCCTTCGGCCCAACATATTTATGACGACCAAGATGCCCCATCTAAGCTACTCTCATTTGCCGATGTTTAGCCCATCCCCCCTCAGCCTCTCCTATCCATGAACCTGCCCAGCTGTCTTTTGAATATTTTTATTGTACCTGCCTCCAACGAGACTGCGCTGACCAGCGATCCCCGCACATTAACATTACCCTACACCCTAGGGGCAATTCACACTCACCCGTAGACGGGATCAAACCCGGGTCTCTGGTGCTGCAAGCGCTGTAAGGCAGCAACTCTACTGCTGCGCCAGCGTGCCACCCTCCTGACTCAACTACCTCATCAAACAGCTCGTTCCATACACCCACCATCCTTTGTGTAAAAAAAAATATCACCCTTCAACTTCCTTTTAAATCTTTCTCCCTCACCTTAAACCTACATCCTTTTGTTCTCGGTTCCCCTACTCTGCGCTAGAGACTGTGCGTTTACTCAATCTATTCCTCTCATGATTTTGTACGCCTTAATGAGATCACCCCTCATCCTCCTGTGCTCCAAGGAATGGAGTCCTAGACTGCTCAACTTCTCCCGATAGCTCGGACCTTTGAGTCCTGTCTTGTTCCGCATTTATTTCCGACTTTCAATGTCTGCTATTTTTTTTTTTGGCTCTTTCAATTCATGGTTGTGTAGCCTGGGTTTTGCCTGAAATTGCAGGAGGTTCTGCATTGAGCAATCTCAAATATTTTGGCTGATCTCGACTAGCCATTTCCTGCAGAATAATGTACTCCCCTTGGGCTATCACCTGTTGGGTTCTACACCAGGTTTCATTGAGCACCGTAAGAGCTTATCCCCTTAATTTAAATGGGAGTTAACACAGCACAGCACAGCACAGGAACAGGCCCTTCGGTCCACAATGTTTGCATTGAACATGATGCCACATTAAATTGATCTCGTCTGCCTGTACTTGATCCATATCCCTCTATTCCCTGCTCTTCCACCTTCTTATGTAAAAGCCTAGCATTTATTTCAAGAGGACTGGAATACGAACACAGGGATGTAATGCTGAGGCTCTATAAGGTGCTGGTCAGGCTGCATTTGGAGTATTGTGAGCAATTTTGGGCCCCATATCTGAGGAAGGATGTGCTGGCTCTGGAGAGGGTCCAGAGAAGATTTATGATAATGATCCCAGGAATGATCCCAGGAGGGTTAACCTATGTTGAGCGTTTGACAGGTCTGGACCTGTACTCGCTAGAGTTTGGAAGGATGAGGGGGGGACCTTATTGAAACTTACCGAATGGTGAAAGGCTTGGATAGAGTGGATGTGGAGAGGATGTTTCTACTAGTGGGAGAGTCTACGACAAGAATTCAAGGACTTTCCTTTAGGAAGATGAGCAGGAATTTCTTTAGTCAGAGGGTGGTGAATCTGTGGAATTCTTTGCCAGAAGGATGTGGGGCCAAGGTCAATTGATATTTTTAAGTCAGAGATAGATAGATTATTTATTAGTACGGGTGTCAAGGGTTATAGGGAGAAGGCAGTAGAATGGGGTTAGGTGGGAGAGATAGATCAGCCATGATTGAATGGGGGAGTAAACTTGATGGGCCGAATGGCCTAATTCTGCTTCTATCACTTATGACCTGTTAAACACCACTATGCCATCCACTCCCTGTACATTAGGTGGAATTTACGGAGGGTAATTAACCTCCAGACCCTCCCTGTACATTAGGTGGAATTTACGGAGGGCAATTAACCTCCAGACCCGCAGGTCTTTGGGAGGAAACTGGAGCAGTCGCAAGAAACCCACGTGGTCACAGGGAGAACGTGCAAACTCCACACACAGACGGTACCCGAGGGTAGGATCGAACCCGGGTCTCTGGTGCTGTGAGGCACAGACTCTACCCGCTGCGCCACTGTGGCACCCACAGAATTTGATGGTAATTAACTCGGCTTAGAAGATAGCTGCTGGTCAGATGGTCACGATATCTGCTGCGGCTAAACGTAAATAATCTATCATAGACATAAACTGCAGGAGTAGCTCGGTAGGTAATGCCCTGTCCCACTTAGGAAACCTGAACGGAAACCTCTGGAGACTTTGCGCCCCACCCAAGGTTTCCGTGCGGTTCCCGGAGGTTTTTGTCAGTCTCCCTAATGGTCGAAAGTGGTTTCCGCTTCTTCTATGTTATGGCAATTATTTCAAAAAATTGAAAAAACCTCCTGGAACCTCACAAAAACCTCCGGGAACTGCACGGAAACCTTGGGTAGGGAGCAAAGTCTCCAGAGGTTTCCGTTCAGGTTTCCTAAGTGGGACAGGGGTTTAAGGCAGCATCTCTGGAGAAAAAGGTTCGGTGACGTTTTGGGTCGGAACCCTAGCTTTTTCACCAGGGATGCTCCCTGACCCACTGAGTTACTCCACTATATTGTGTCTATCTTCGGTATAAACCAGCATCTGCAGTTTCTTCCGATTGTATAATTAATCTTTTATTTGCTTCATCAACTAGGAATCATAGTTTAGGATTCAGAAGAAACTCATGGTGCAATTCTTCTGTAAAATTCAGACTATATAACTAATGCTTATTCAAGATTCTTTGAAATTGAATTTACAGCCAGCGGCTATATATTTTGTTGCAATAGATGGAGAAAAATCTATTACTGCAGTGTCAGAGAATAATCATCAGTGCATAGCTTCTGCAGTATATTTTAAAAATGGTTTGGGGAGCAAACATGTAGTGTTATCCAATAAATCATGATATTGGAAGAAAAAAAATCACACAAAAATTAATTAATAGTAGCTTTGGTTTAAGTTTAAGTAAAAATGTCATGCATTACTTGTGATATTTCATTGTATCAACCACAGTAACTGCTTTATTTATTAGTAAATGAAGGAAAGTGTTCACTAACTCGAATTTGAACAAATCAAACGCGATTAACTTTGTTTCTTGATCTAATTTTTATCTGTCCTCGGGCGTGTAATTGCGAGGACTTTGTGGCTGGAATTATAATTTGATCTTAAATTTTAATTAAATATTTTTAAACTAAATATTTGGAATGAGGCTCTTCGACCCACCCAGTCCGTGCCGACCAGCGATCCCGGCACACGAGCACTATCCATCACACCAGGGACAATTTGCACATTTTACCAATTCCCATTAACCTACAAAGAGATACAGCACAGAAACAGGCCCTTCGCCCTCTGAGTGCCAACCAGCGATCACCCCGTACCCGAGCACTATCCTACGCACTGGGGGCCATTTACAGACGGCAATTGACCTACAAAGCTGTATGTCCATGGAATGTGGGAGGAAACCGGAGCACCCAGAGAAAACCCACACGGTCACAGGGAGACTCTGTACAGACAGCACCTGGAATCAGAATTGAACCCGGGTCTCGGGCGCTGTGAGGCAGTAACTCTGCCGTTCCGTCCGGATATAAACATAAACTGTTTTTGATCCTTAATTCTTCATGGAATTTAGCACACATTCCTTGATTTGTAAATGCAGAATAAAGGCATATATTGTAAAACCATCTATAAACTGCAATGCATTGGGACACCATTAAGCAAACAAGAAGAATCAGGTTGCATACCGAGCCAATTAACCTAACAAACGTGCACGTCTTTGGAGTGTGGGAGAAAAGCGAAGAATTTGGAGAAAACCCCGGCAGGTCACGGGGAGAACATACAAACTCCGTTCTGACAGGCACCCATAGTCGGAGTCGCACCCGGGTCTCTGGCGCTGTGAGGCAGCAACTTTACCGCTGCGCCACCGTGCCACACTATGCGATGTACCGATCGGCTGATCGTGTCGAATGCACGGCACGGAGTTGGGTATCCACGTACATTGTAGGACGGAGGAAGGGAAAGATTGTCGGGAATCAAAAGCTATTGAAATGAAGCCGTCAATTACGTGCCACAACTTGCCACAGCCGTTGCACTTTAGCGGCTGAACCTTGAGACTAAAATTGAGAAGGGCTCGGACCATCAGTCAAAATTGTTAATGACCATTTTAAATGTTAAAGGACAGGTGAAAAGAAAAAGACTTGTTCATTCTCGGCCGACGGATGTGTTTACAGTTGTCACCTGTGTTCCAAGCTGCTGGTCTTCATTTCAAAGATTAATGTTCCAGTGCAGAGGGGAAAAGGAAGGCAGGTCTGGCACACTCCAACCTTGTTCAAAGATCACAGCTGTGTTACTCCCTCCCTCAGTCTGACTGTAATAGCTGTTTCCAACAAAAAGAACAAATCGCTTAATAAAGCAGATTAGGCTAATTTAAACTGATATAACCTGCACATGAATGAAGTGCACAACCCCCACAATAAACAAGGAACATAGACTGAATTTTATCGTGGTTATGTGATATGACCCATTTTTCAAAATCATTACATTGGTATAAAACATTACATTGGTATAAAACAATTTTATATAACAAGTGTTGGGCATTATGTTCAATTACAAACTACAGATTTAATAAGTATATATTTCATGAGCAGAGAAAGTGTACAGCTTGCTCGGGTTCATCAAGTCTAATCCGCCATTCGGGCCCAATCAAGTCTACTCCGCCATTCAATCATGGCTGATCTTGCCCTCTCAACCCCATTCCCCTGCCTTCTCTCCCTAACCCCTGACACCTGTACTGATCAAGAAACGATGAATCTCAGCCTTAAGAATACCCATTGACGCGGCCTCTGCAGCCGGCTGTGGCAAAGAATTCCACACATTCACCATTGTCCATTGGGTTCAATTACAGACCACAGATTGAATAAGTATATATTTTATGAGGGGAAACTTTGTACAGCTTGCTAGGTTTAAATGGATCGAAAAGTGTGAGGGATGAGAAGGTTTCTAAAGTTAATATTCCATGAGTCGGTGCCCTGGGCAGTGGTTTTCACTCGGTTCAGAAGCCATGTGAGAGGAGGCAGAGTCTCATTAGCAATTTCTTAAGGGATTGGACAGGCTAGATGCAGGAAAAAAATTCCCGATATCGGGGGAGTCCAGAACCAGGGTTCACAGTTTAAGAATAAGGGGTAGTCCATTTAGGACTGGGATGAGGAAAAAAATGTTCACCCAGAGAGTTGCGAATCTGTGGAATTCTTTACCACAGAAGGCAGTGGAAGCCAATTCACTGGATGTTTTCAAGAGAGAGCTAGAATTAGCTCTTGGGGCTAAAGGAATCAAGCGATGTGGGGGAAAGGCAGGAACGGGATACTGATTTTAGATGATCAGCCATGATCCTATTGAATGGCGGTGCTGGCTCGAAGGGCTGAATGGCCTATTCCTGCACCTATTTTTCTATGTTTCTATGTTTCTAATTGACTGTGACATGTCATCCATGGTTTCTAGAGTTTTCTTTTACTTTACTTTAGAGATACAGCCAGAAACAGGCCGTTCGGCACACGGTGTCCATGCCGACCAGTGATCACCCCACACACTAGCACTATCCTGCACACTAGGGACAATTTAAAATTTCACCAAAGTCAATTAACCTACAAAGCTGTATGTCTTTGGCGTGTGGGAGGAAACTGGAGCACCCGGTGAAAACCCCTGTGGTCACGGGTGGAACGTGCAAACTCCGTACAGACAGCATCCGTGGTCAGGATCGAACCTGGGTCTCTGGCGCTGTGAGGCAGCGACTCTACCGCTGCGCCACCTGTGCCTTCCCCGGGGGAAAGGGACCTGTGACTGCGATCATGAATAACTGAGGAATGAAAACTTCTCTGCTCTCTGGTTTCTCTGTCCTGTTGCCTCCTTCGAAGCGAGCCCACTCTTCAGGGCACACAATGATGCTTCTGGAGGTGCGTCTCCACGCTGGGAAAAGCTAAGGCATTAAGGCAATAACAGGCCTCGGAGGTGTGAAAGCCTACATTTGTGGCAACTCCGCAAGAAATTGCAGAGAGTTGCGGACGCAGCCCAGACCACCACACAAACTATAGTAGCTCCATATAAACAATAGTAACCAACTATTGGCGGTCACGGTGGCCCAGCAGTGGAGTTCCTGCCTTACAGCGAATGTAACACCGGAGACCCGGGTTTGATCCCAACTACGAGTGCTGTCTGTACGGAGTTTGCACGTTCTCCCCGTGACCTGCGTGGGTTTTCTCCGAGATCTTCGGTTTCCTCACACACTCCAAAGACGTACAGGTTTGTAGGTTAATTGGCTTGGTGTAAATGTAAAACTTGTCCCGAGTGGGTGTTGGATAGTGTTAATATGCGGGGATCTCTGGTCGGCGCGGACCCGTTGGGCCGAAGGGCGTGTTTCCATCATCGGCTCTGACCTCGCTTCCATCGAGGGGATCTATCGCAGTCGTTGCCTCAAAAAGGCTGGCAGCATCATCAAGGACCCACACCACCCTGGCCACACACCCATCTCCCCGCTACCTTCAGGCAGAAGGTACAGGAGCCTGAAGACTGCAACGTCCAGGTTCAGGAATAGCTGCTTCCCCACAGCCATCAGGCTATTAAACTTGGCTCGGACAAAACTCTGAACATTAATAACCCATAATCTGTTTATTTGCACGTTATCGGTATATTTATTCATGTGTGTATATATTTATATAATGGTATATGGACACACTGATCTGTTCTGTGTTCATGCCTGCTATGTTCTGTTGTGCTGAAACAAAGCAAGAATTTCATTGTCCATTCAGGGACACATGAAAATAAACTCTCTTGACTCTTGACTCTTGAATCTTGTATCTCTAAACTAAACTAAATGAAGCTCAAGACTGCTCTCCAGTTGTTGCTCACCTGATAACTGCCATTGAAACAACACACAAATTGGCAACTGTTGTCTGCTGCCTGCATGTTATCTCTTATTCTTACACTCTGTACTTAAGTATGATCATGTTTATCTAGAGCAAGATTTCTATTCAATTTTATGTGAAAAAATATTTCACTGTACTGAAGTACATTTGACAATAAAGTATGATTGAGTGGCTGTCACCAGGCGATCAGGGACTTTTAGTTTTGTTTAGAGATGCAACACGGAAACAGGCCCTTCAGCCCACCGAATCAGTGCCAACCTGCGATTCTCTCACATGAACACTATCCTGCACACACTGCGGACAGTTATACCAAGCCAATTAACTGACACACCTGTACGTCTTTGGAGTGTGGGTGGAAACCGGAGCACCCGGCGAAAACCCACGTGGTCATAGTTAGAACGTATTAACTCCGTACAGACAGCACCCATAGTCAGGATGGAACCCAGGTCTCTGGCGCTGTGAGGCAACAACTCTACCGCTACGCCACCGTGCCGCCCTAAATGACCTGTTATTTGACATGGGACGGTCTGAGCCATTGAGATCCGTTCACTGGACTCAGCAAAGTTTTTGGGGGTGGGGGGTGGGGGGTGGGGGGGGGGGGGGGTGGAAATATGGGGGAGAGATCTGGACAGTGGGGGTCTCCTGAAGAAAATCTAGTCGGTTATGGTTTTGAGCAGTAAATTAGTAATTTACTGGTCCTTCAAGTTTCAGCTTCCCCAAGAGTAGACATTTCCCTCCAGAGTAATAAAAATGCATCGAATGTTAACTCACGATCTTAGTAGTCTATGAAATACAAAGGCTGGGTGAAAAAATAACGTTATTGTAGGTCATTGAACATATATTTGAAACATTTAAATGCCTTCTTTTGCAAGTAATTTCAAGCTGCCAGAATGATTTATGGGGGAAGAAGAATAATGTATTTAGCTTGAGGAACTCTTGTCACGGAATAATTTGAACTGTAGGCATTCCAGTAAAAATTGGCTTCTTTGCACTTTGGTAAACAAGGCCACAATATTTCCTTATTGAAGAGAAAAGAGAACCGTGCAAGGCAGAAATTGGTGATGGTGATAGTGATCATAGCGATGTTGGGAAGGAGAGGCAGCATCTGAGGTTTTGCGTAGGAAGGAACTACAGATGGTGGTTTCCCCCCTTCACCCTAATCGTCCTGCAAGTTTCACTGTGTGAAATATTATTTCGCTATCACCTCTTCCACAGCCAACAATGGACCATTGTGGGCTCCTTGGCCATCGGTGCTGGCTCTGATTTGTTCTGTGTCGTTTCATACCTCTAGTTTCCCTCTCCCCTGACTCTGAGTCTGAAGAAGGGTCTCGACCCAAAACGTCCCCCGTTCCTTTTCTCCTGGGTTACTCCAGCGTTTCGTGTCTCCTTCCACTTTAGAGGAACCATGCACCTGTACTCCTAGTTCTCTCTGAAAATCCTTGTACAAAATGGACCTGTTGACGCCTCGAAATTTATAATGTGTTGTGTTACGGAATACCCTGAGGCATGGTCTTGAGTGAGAAATTAGTTTCAATGTTAGCAAGCAAGTTTGCCAAAGTAATCAATGAATGTAATACACGGAACACACCCTAAAGGTACGACATTTAGTTGTGTGACAAAAAACATCGCAGAAGATAAATTAGTTGCAGTTAGATGAGTCCTGGAGATTTGAGAGTGGCTCCAATAAACAGCTACTGGGTGAATCAGACCTGAGCGAACTTGATAGACTTCAGGCAAACATCACTTAATTGTTAGTTTGCCATCACTGGATACTTCCTCCAAGCAACTGGTGCAAAATTGAAAAGTTATTATATTTAAAGTGCGATTAATACTCACCTTCAGCTGAGGTTGCTATTACACAATTAACGATCGGCACCCGCCACAGCTCTTTACTCTTCAATTGAACTGATCTTCCATGTTTAATGTTTTCTTCGCTCCCTACAGTTTTATGCAACAAACTGAAGTATGTTTATTTAGAGAACAATAATTTGAAGAGTGTGAATTTATCTCGGAACGTTTTGATGTGGAGAGGCAGTCATGTCTCAGTACAAGGACAAGGAGAAAAGCACTGCAGCTGCAACTCACATCGAGAATGGAGCTCTGTACAAATAAGGAACTGCAGATGCTGCTTTTACAAACAAAGACACACAAAGCGCTGGAGTAACTCCCCTCACCTGCGTTCACCTATCACCTGCTATACTTTGTTCTGCTCCTCCTCTCTTCCAGCTTTCTTTCCCAATGTCTGAAGAAGGGTCCCAACCTGAAATCATCTGTCCACGTTCTCCAGAGATGCTGCCTGACCCGCTGAATAACTCCACCACTGTGTGTCTTTTTTCCCCGAATTGAAACGCCATCTATCCATTCCCACCGCAGATGCTGCCTGTCCCACTGAGTTATTCAAGTATTTTGTGTACTTGCATTTGAAGAAGGGCCTTGACCCAAAACGTCACCCATTCCTTCACACCAGAGATGTTGCCTGTCCCACTGAGTTACTCCAGCTTTTTGTGTCCATCTTTGGTGTACAACCAGTATCTGCAGTTAAGTTTATAATCATAACAGCCTCGATCCTTTAGCAAAAGGATTTGAGTATAGGAGCAGGGAGGTTCTGCTGCAGTTGTACAGGGTCTTGGTGAGACCACACCTGGAGTATTGCGTATAGTTTTGGTCCTCCAAATCTGAGGAAAGACATTCTTGCCATAGAGGGAGTGCAGAGAAGGTTCACCAGACTGATTCCTGGGATGTCAGGACTTTCATATGAGGAAAGACTGGATAGACTCGGCTTGTACGCGCTAGAATTTAGAAGATTGAGGGGCGATCTTATAGAAACTTACAAAATTCTTAAGGGTTTGGACAGGCTAGATGCAGGAAGATTGTTCACGATTATTGGGAGGTCCAGAACAAGGGGTCACAGTTTAAGGATAAGGGGGAATTCCTTTAGAACCGAGATGAGGAAAACATTTTTCACACAGAGAGTGGTGAGTCTCTGGAATTCTCTGCCACAGAGGGTAGCTGAGGCCAGTTCATTGGCTATATTTAAGAGGGAGTTAGATGTGGCCCTTGTGGCTAAAGGGATCAGGAGGTATGGAGAGAAGGCAGGTACATGATACTGAGTTGAAATTATCAGCCATGATCATATTGAATGGCGGTGCAGGCTCGAAGGGCCGAATGGCCTACTCCTGCACCTATTTTCTATGTTTCTATGTTTCTATGAATGGTAGAGCAGGATTAAGGAGCCAGGTGACTTACTCATGCAGAAACAAAGAACTGATTCTCATTTTCACCCAATTAACAGCTAACATTGGCCTGTTTCCTTTATCATCGTTACGTTTTTGCATATCTTTCATTCATTGTTCTTTATCTCTCTGCATCTCCACACCCCTCATCACCTATATCACTCGTTTCCCTTACCTGAAGTCTGAAGAAAGGTCTCAATCCGAAACATCACCCATTCCTTCTCTCCAGAGATGCTGCCTGTCCCGCTGAGTTACGCCAGCCTTTTGTGTCCATCAAAGAACTGCAGATGCTGGTTACTACACAAAAGGACACAAAGTGCTGGAGTAACTCAGCGGCTCAGGCAGGCAGCATCTCTGGAGAACATGGATAAGTGATGTTTTTCGGGTTGAGACCCATCTTCAGACCTACTTATGCTCCTACTTCAGACGTTCGTGTGCTTATTTTAATAGCGCCTTGCGCTTTTCCCCATGTATAATTTAGCTGACAAAATCTTTAATTTTTTTTGAAGTTCCATCTGCAATTATTCATGGCACATTTTATTACTGTGCAAGCTGCAGAACGGAGGTCAATATATTTCTACTGCGGCATTACAGCTACAGAATCGTGGATAACTTAAGAGTGAAAATTCCCATGAAGCAAAACATGAAAAGTGCAGACTAAATTTACAACTGCTTTGGTTTTTGGCATTAATAGAATCATAAATTATGAACAATTTCTATGTGCTCAAGGTGTTGGAAATTGTGAATTGATGTTACTTCTTCATCAATGAGAGGAGAATGGGGGAAAAGAAATAGCTTATAGATAGTGACTTTAAATATGGATTTTAATCTCCAGAGCTTGTCAGGAAGTATAACTGGGCCCGCAATACCCCATAATTCAGACAACAATATTTTTGCTTAAATGTTCTTCATTGTGATTTCTACAGTAAAAACTGCATTTAATGAACTGAGCTGAATTACCTTCAACAGTTACTGGTGGGGTGGAATATAGAAATGTACAGGATGTGTAGGAAGGAACTACGTGTGCTGGTTTATTTACCGAAGATGGACACAAAATGCTGGATTAACTCAGCGGGTCAGGCAGCATCTCTGGGGAAAAGGAATCGGTGACGTTTTGGGTTGGGACCCTTCTTCACCCCTCACCAACCCTATGTCGTCCGACCAATTCCACTGCTTGCATCATTGTATCGCTCTCGTTAGCACATTTTTCCGAGCCAACAATGGGCCATTGTGGGCTCCACCCTTCCTGAGGTCATGTGTTGCTGGCCCTGATTTGTTGTGGGGCTTTTTCTTGCCTCCCGGTTCCCCCCCTTCCCGTACCCCCCCCCCTCCCCCCCCCACCCCCACCCCACCACCTCTACCTTTCAATCTGAAGAAGACTTCGACCCCACATCACCAATCATTTTCCTCCAGAGATGCAGCCTACCTGCTCATTTACTGGAGCATCTTGTGGTCCATCTTCCACAGAAGAGTTATAGCACAGAAATAGTAAGATTAAACGAGAACTTACCAGTTTGAAGTTTGATCTTTTATTTATGAGAAGTCGAGTTGAGGGACTACGTGAATAGAAGCCCGTACAGCCGTTGGTGCGTCAATCTTCAAAGCAGCGGAATGAATTCACAGCTAACAATGACCGAAGTATAACGGTAAGATGATAAAACTAGAACTACCAGATAGATCTATGAGGGTTGGGAGCGGAGGCACGTAGTCCCTCAAACTCGACTCCTCATAAAATAAAGAACAAACTTCAAACTGGTAAGTTCTCCTTAATCTTACTATTTTCTTCGGAGTCACGTGAGTGACTACGTGAAGACTTCAAAGCACTGTGAATTCACGCCGCAGATCGAAATCCGCCGTTCACACTGCCTGGATTGACTCAAAAGTCGTTAACATCAACATGCATCATTAGCACATTTGTTAAATGAATAACAGTTTATTTACAAACAAATCATAACAAAACCCCTCTAACTCAGGGGAAAAGTGTAACAGTACTCAAAACAGAATCAGCAAACATCCCGAGCCTTGAAATCGGCTTGTGATAAAACCTCTGAAAAGTGAGCTCACTGGACCATTTTCCTGCGGCCGCGAGGACATGGTCTATTGGCACGTCCATCGCCCTTGCCGCGGAAGTTGATGCCGCCCTGGTGGAATGAGATTTGAAATTTATCAGTATCAATTCCAGCACTTGCCAGGACCTGCTTGAGCCACCTTGAAATTGTTTTGCACCGATACCTTACTGTGTGGTTTTTTGTGACTAATAAACAAAGCCGACTCTGTTCCTCTCAGAGGTTGAGTAATCTCAGATGTAACGAGATAGATGTGAGACCACACACAAGCGATCATCTGCGGGATATGCTGAAAACACAATCTTACATCCTGTCATGCCTCTTCTATTATGTTTAAGCAAATCATCGACATAGAATATAATGGTATCTGCCGACACATGCATTCTATCCAGCCGTAGCTTTTGCAACGTTTTGTACACGTTGAGCTGAAACCAAGGCCATAAGCATGACCACCTTAAAAGTTAATTTGGCTATAGATAGGCTTGTAACCGGAGCCCACTGGCGAAGAACCATAAGAACCTCACTCACATTCCAAATACCGGCATACCTGGGTTTAGGAGGATTAGAATTGAAAACTCCCTTCATGAAATCGTGAAACTAACGGATGTGTGCCTACTGTATGTAATTCTGCATTCATAGGTAAATAAGAAGACAAAGCACTTCTGGCTGAATTAATCGCACTATAACTTAATTTTTGGTCAAAATAAAGAGTTTGACAAAAACTCCAATACGTCCGTGATCCCTGCAGTGTGATATACAATATTCTGCTGTAGGCAAAATTGCTCCCACTTCTTTATGTAGGTGACATATTGCTGCTGTGTACTATCCCTGCAGGCCGACGAGAGCACATCCACAGTCCGATGAGACAGTCCTCTCCCCAGGTATGGCCTCCTTAAAATCTGCAAATTAACAGATCAATACGATCATGTAAAGGATGTTGATCCCCAGTGACTGGATTTACCAGTAGATTTTTATTCTTGGGAATAATCAAGTAAGGTTCCCTAGCCATTTTTAATACAATGGGAAACCATGCTTGTGTAGGCCAATCTGCACTACCAATACCCCTGAAGCGGAGTCTTCCTTGATCTTTTGCAAACATCTGCTGATGAGACAGAATGGAGGAAATACATACACAAACATTCCTCCCCAATGCAGTGAAAACGCATCTACTGCTACTGCCCCAAGATCTGGTTCCCATGAAAACATATCGAGGTAACTGACGATTTAATCGAGATGCAAACAAGTCAATATCTGGCAATCCATACTGAACAATCATTTGGTTAAATACATCCTGATTTAACATCCATTCAATGTTGTCATTAAACTGACGTGATCTAGTGTCAGCTATCGTGTTGAACCTCACTGGCAAATAAAGTGCTGAAAGCCAGATATTTTGGTCAATACACCAGCTCCAAATCTGGTTAGCCAGTCTATCACAAGACCGTGACTTAACTCCACCCATGTGGTTTACATATGCCACTACTGTGGCGTTGTCAATCTGAACCTGCACATGCAGATCCCTTCTTGTAGAACAATAAGCTTTAAGCCCATACCAGGTGCCCAACAACTCTAAATAATTAATCCCTCTTAGTTGAAGAAGGCGATGTCTCCATCCACATTCCATCTGCCTCCACAACTAGAAGACATGTCCTGTTGCACCCCAACCCAGTGCACTTACATCAGTCTGTAATATAAATGATGGTGGTTCCACCAAAACCTTCCTAAAACTTGTTGAAACATTTGCTATCCACCATTGTATGTCAGCAATCGCCCCAGCTGACAACTGCATAGGCCTATCAAAATGGCCCTTTGTATTCCTCAGTGCCTGTTCCTTTGATCGTTGTAAATTGTTGATGATGCAGAGGACCATACTGCACAGCTGGAAATGCTGCCACCAACTTCCCAATTAACCTGGCTACTTGTGTGATTGAAGGCCTTTGTTCTCTAACGAGATTAACACAGTCCTCAATTAACTGACTCAATTTGTCCTGGGCAAAGTCACCAACATGTGATTTGAATTAATGGTAAATCCCAGATAATCAATAATTTGGACTGGTGATAATTTAGATTTATCTGGATGAATCACAAATCCCAATTGCTCAAAAGTGATTTTAACAACTGAAACTGATGATTGAGTTTCAGCATGAGTCTTTCCAACAATCAGAATATCATCCAAGTAGGCCATTACCACATGCCCCTTAGCTCTGAGTAAGGCTAACACAGGTTTTACCAATTTAGTAAATAACCTAGGAGCTGAAGTTAGTCCATTCGGCA
This sequence comes from Okamejei kenojei, assembly GCA_035221665.1. Classification (NCBI taxonomy): domain Eukaryota; kingdom Metazoa; phylum Chordata; class Chondrichthyes; order Rajiformes; family Rajidae; genus Okamejei; species Okamejei kenojei. The sequence continues at coordinate 7,662,188 of CM069147.1, read as the reverse complement.
ATGCCCTGAATTGCCATAGCTGCGACATCCAATTAAATTTCAAATACCTTCTATCATCCTCATGAATAGACACGGAGTAATACGCATCCTTCAAATCAATAGTTGCCATATAACACCCTTTGAACACTAGATGTTTGCCGTGATAAAGGTTTCCATTTTGAAATGCCTATATACAAACAAACTCGTTCAAACTTGATAAGTCCAAAATAATTCTACACACCCCCAGTCCTTTTAGATCTGGGAAAATATATTTGACACAAATTGTCGACTTTGATAGACAGAAGGCTCAATTACCCCTTTCTTATGCAACGACTGAATCTCTGCTTGAATAAGCACTTTTTCCTTTCTTCATCTGGAAAAACAAGTTTTAACGACTAGAAAATGTTGATTAGGTAGACTGTCCTTAGAGTAAAAAAACTCAATTTTCATCACCCCTTCAATACTACTAAGTATGAACAAATCAGATGTCAACTGCTGCCATTGTTTGAGAAACAATTTTAAACCTTCCCCCAACTTGAACAGGAACATCAATTAATTTATCGTCTGTTGATGTTTTCCTTACCTGCATCCTTCCTTGCGGACCTTGTTGTCCTCGACCTCTTGTGGAGAAAGGCACCTTCCCCCTCAGGCTGGCAGCCTGCCAGTTCCGAAATTGGAAAGTGAACGGCTCGTTCCTTCTCCTGCATCCACATTAGTTCCTTTCCAATATGGAGAAAACCTTTTGCCCTGCTTACCAGCCGGCTTAATGAGGGCCATAGTCTTAACATCTTCCATGACAATCTTCGACTCTTTTTCGCTAGGTTACCGCCAAACAACAAAATTTTGTGTGGTACACTGGGTGGTTTTTGCACAAACTTGCCAAACTTGGATTAGCACTGCCTAATAGCAGCCCTCCTGATGTTGTTGATTTCAAAAAACGCACAGCAAAGAAATCCCAGTCCATCCTGGTGTGCGTCAACCACATTGCTTGGGTCAATCACTTTCACCACAGCTGTAATACCTGCTGCCAACATTTTCAGCACTTTTGGAACTTCATCTCCTGGGCCCTAGCAGGCATGCCCATCTGTGACCAATTTGGTGATTCACCACCGGCACCTTCAGGAGATCACAATTAATATGAGCCTTATAATCTTTTGCTGCTTCCTCCAGAGCTTGCTCCTGTAACTGGTGGTGGGAGAGCATATACTGAATGGCTTCAGCCAATTCCCCATCAATCGCCTCTCCTGCCTCTCTAGGCTGAGCAAACTTCCCAGCAATATTCGGGATTACCTCCACCCGAACTTCTTTACTGCTCACTCCACTCCCCCAGCATAGACTCAGTGTCATCAAAATGCACTGATGGAACCTCCTCCTCACAGGCAGGATAGTTCTGCAGCCCTGAAACAGGCGCTGCTAGCACAAGCTCTCCATCAGCCTGGCTTGGGCACCACTCCTCCTCACGGAGCTGGTCCCTGTCGAGCATTCTCTGTAATAAAATCTCGACTTGGGAGAGCCGTGAGCAAACGGACTCTCCAATGGAGGGTATAACCTCCTGGCCCGACTCATCTACGGGCCTCACAGACTTGCTAGTGGCCTTCCGCCCTACTGGCAAGCCTGCACTGCCCCCCGGCAGTGGGTCCGCAACCACTGGCTGTGTAGCCAGCACCGGACCAGGTGTATCAGACGGGCCTCCTTCCCCAACACTCTCCTGGTCACTCTCCTTTCTAGCTGCGGAGCGCCTCGCCGACACCTTCTTTACTGGAATCCAGGTAGATTGTTCTTCATTCTCCTCTGAATCCTATGGGATGGATCATTGTGATCTGTGCAATTGAGACAACAATGAGAATCCACATTTCCGCTGCTGCAGGCTGGCTTCCCACTTCTTTCTCGGGTGGCACGGTGGCGCAGCGGTAACGTTGCCAGAGACGCAGGTCCGATCCTGACTATCCGCGCTGTCTGCACGGAGTTTGCACGTTCTCCCCGTGACCTTGAGGGTTTTCTCCAGGAGCTCCGGTTTCCCAGCACTTTTGTCTTCCAACAATGAGAATCCACATTGTCCACTGCTGAAGTTGAAAGGCAGAAGATTTGAAAATTTCCAGTTGTCTGGTTTCTCACTAAAATATTGTTGGAAAGAGAACTGTGGCCAAGAAATAATTTTGATGAACAGGAATTTTAAGAGATTACTAAGTGAGAAACTAAGTGTGTGTGTTTTCTTATACATTTACTGAAGTTATTGAACATTGTTGTACACCGAATAAATATTTATAACTTCTTAAATATTTAAATATTAGTAACTTCCAACTTATGCCTAGAATATGTAATTATCTTCCTTGAAAATCAAGTTAGCTGCTGGATTTAGCCTGATAGTGGTATTTGTAATTGTTTTGGGAGACATTTTGGAATGAATCAGTTTCATGGAATGTACACATGAAAATGGTGAGCCTTATCGAATGAATATTGAATATGGTATGAATATTGATTTTTGTAACTTCAAGTAACCCATGCATCCCCTCTCTCTCTCTGTCCCCCCTTCACCCAAGCTGTTGTACCAGCTTCAAAGCTGTCTTGTTGAGTCTCATTGACAGTAACTCATTTTCACCTTGGCCAGAGCAAACAATGGCCTGTTTCCTTTATCATCGTTACTTTTTGCATCACATCACCATCTCTCGTTTCCCTTTCCCCTGTCTCACAGTCTGAAGAAGGGTCTCCACCCGAAACGTCACCCATTCCTTTTCTCCAGAGATTCTGTTTGACCCAATGAGTTAGTGCAGCTCTTTGTGTCTATCCTTAGTTGAAACCAGCATATGCAGTTCCTTCCTGCACATGGTTAGCCTAATGACACACCTTTGTACTTGTATAACACACATATTTGTTTCTGTTGTATGAGATTATTCTGTTTTTTTTGCTGGAGTATATGTTAAAAATGCAGACGGAGATTAAATGGCATCTATTATAAACAAATGCCACAGCGGTGTTGCAATGGTGAGTTTATGTATGGAAGGAGCTGTAAGGAAGAGTGCCTTTACTTCAGACTTTACTTTAGAGATACAGTGCGGAAACAAGCTCTTCGGCCCCCATTGTCCGCGCCGACCAGCGATCACCCCGTACACTAGCGCCATCCTACACACTGGGGACAATTTACACTTTTACAAAGCCAATCATCCTATGAAAAAATAGGCCTTTGGAGTGCGGGAGAAAACCGGAGCACCCAGAGGAAACCCATGCGGTCACAGGGGGAACATGCAAACTCCACACAGTCAGCACCGGAGGCTAGGATCGAACCCGGGTCTCTGGCGCTGTGAGGCAGCAACTGCACCACCCCATTTCATTAAAAAAAATCATTCAGCTTTGCTCCATTTGCTGCATTCAATTGATGTATCTTATATTTGAATCCTTTCACAACTATTGGCCAAGATGTTGAACTGATTCTTGATTGTATGTATACATTATTTGTTGAAATGTTGTAATAAAAATCCCATTGGGCTGAGAGTTGTACCTTGTGTAGATGACGGAGAATACATTGAAGTACATGTGCTTTCACGATAATTCAGAACAAAGGTAATCCTTAGTGAGGATTATTTTATTAGCATTAATTAAACAACGTCATTTTTAATTCGGGCACAATTTTTTCTAAGAAAACAATTTAAATTCTCTGAAAAAACAGGCAACTACCATGTCTGGTTTGTAAATGGATAGGAAGAAATGGATGAATTAATCTTTTTAATAGAATTGCTGACTCTTTGATATTTAGTTATTGCGTTTTTAATCAAAAGATTGATTGTGCACCAGTGTATATTGCCCGCAGTGTTGAATATTTCCCTTAATAGAACGGTGATGTCCAGAAACTGGAATGTTTGGGTCGGAAGCATTTAAAAAAAATTTTGACCTGTCATTTTATTCAACACATTTGTGTGCTGAATGTCCATCCAACCACCTAGGCACAGTGTCTGGAGTGCAAGCATTCAACTCCTTGTTTTCTGCCTGGCTCATGTTGCAGTTATGTAAGACGCTGGTGAGGCCGCATTTAGAGTATTGCGTTCAGTTCTGGGCACCATTTTACAGGAAAGATGTTGTCAAGCTGGAAAGGGTGAGAGACCATTTACGAGGATGTTGCCAGGATTCGAAGGCCTGGGCTGCAGGGAGATGTAGAGCAGGCTAGGACTCTATTCCTTGAAGCGCGGGAGGATAAGGAGTGATCTTGTAGAGGTGTATTAAATCAGGAGAGAAATAGATTGGGAAAACATAGAAACATAGAAATTAGGTGCAGGAGCAGGCCATTCGGCCCTTCGAGCCTGCACCGCCATTCAATATGATCATGGCTGATCATCCAACTCAGTATCCTGTACCTGCCTTCTCTCCATACCCCCTGATCCCTTCAGCCACAAGGGCCACATCCAACTCCCTCTTAAATATGGCCAACAAACTGGCCTCAATTACCTTCTGTGGCAGAGAATTCCACAGATTCACCACTCTCTGTGTGAAAAACGATTTTCTCATCTCGGTCCTAAAAGACTTCCCCCTTATCCTTAAACTGTGACCCCTTTTCCTGGACTTCCTGCATCTAGCCTGTCCAACCCCTTAAGAATTTTGTAAGGAACCGCGAGTCTTTTGCCCAGAGTTGGGGTATTGCACACCAAAGAACATAGGTTTAAGGTGAGGAGGGAGAACCGGAGGGGTAACTTTTACGCAGTGTGGTGGGTGTATGGAACAGGCTGCCAGAGGAGGTAGTTGAGGCAGGTACTATTGCAATGTTTAAGACACATTTAGACAGGTACATGGATAGGACAGGTTTAGAGGGATAAGGGCCAATTGCAGACAGGTGGGACAAGTGTAGATGGGGCATGTTGGTCAGTGTGGGGTGGGCGGGCCGAAGGGCCTGTTTCCGTTCTGTATGATTCTATCACAGGCTCACTGAGTCCAATTTTACTGATACTTAGCAGAATGTCCCGAGTGGATGTGTTGGGCATTGGTCTATGAGATAGGTTTCCGTCACTCTGGCTACAGAGTTAGAATTGGGCAATGCCCAAATGAAATCGTACTCTAACACCATTTAACAGACATTTGGACTGGTCAAACATGGCGGTACGGTGGCGCAGCAGGTAGAGCTGCTGCCTCACAGCTTCAGAGACCCGGGTTTAATCCTGACCTCGGCTACCGTCTGGGTGGAGTTTGCACGTTCTATATACGACCGTGTGGGTTTCCTCCGGGTGCTTCAGTTTCCTCCCACGTCCCAAAGACGTGCGGGTTTTGCAGGTTGATTGACCGCTGCAAATTGTCCCCAATACATAGGGAGTGGGTGCGAAAGTGGGATAGCATGAAACTAGTGTGACCGGATGGGCAATGGCCAGCGTGGAGCGGGTGGGCCGAAGGGCCTGTTTTCATACTGTACTCCGAACCTAACTAAACTAAAGGTACATGAATAGGCAAGGTTTTGAGGGATATGGACCAAATGCAGGCAGGTAAGACCAGCATGGATGGGAAAGCGATTGGCATGGACACATTGGGCTGAATGGCCTGTTTCCATGCTGTATGACTCCATGACTCTACATGAGGACATGGGATATAGAAGCCACCTCCCGCGTTTGCTGTGCTATCATCTGCCTTTAAGTAATTCTCTACTGGGCTGTTCATTTCATGACTGAATATTTACAAAAATGTATTAACAGATGTTTTTTACATTTCTGACCTTTCAAGAACCAAAAAATCTATACAAACTTTCTTTTTAAAATGTTCTTTTGTGGAGCCACTGCATGAGTATGAGACCCAGTAAGAGAAGTCCCACAAATCTGGTATTGGAAGAAGCTAAAGTCAGATCAACCAGTTTAGATGAGTTTAGTTTATTGTCACGTGTACCAAGGTACAGTGAAAAGCTTTTGTTGCGTCCTCAGCATCAGTGGAAAGACACGATTATGATCGAGCCATCCAGTGCACAGTTACATGATAATGGGAATAATGTGAATGACGTTTAGTGTAAGGTAAAGTCCGATCAAAAATAGTGCGAGGGTCTCCAATGAGGTGGATAGTAGTTCAGGACTGCTCTCTGGTTGTGGTAGGATGGTTCAGTTGCCTGAAAACAGCTGGGAAGGAACTGTCCCTGAATCTGGAGGTGTTCGTTTTCATAGTTCTATGAAAATGATTAATGCCCGAGGGGAGAGGGGGGAAGAGGGAGTGGCCAGGGTGCGACTCGTCATTCATTATGCTGCTGGCCTTGCCGAGGCAGCGTGAGGTATAAATGTAGTCAACGGAAGGGAGGTTGGTTTGTGTGACGGTCTGGGCTGCGTCCACAATTCTCTGCAATTTCTTGTGGTCTTGGATGGAGCTGTTCCCACACCGTGCTGTGAGGCAACCCGATGAAATGCTTTCTACGGCGCATCTGTAGAAGCTGGAGAGAGTTGTCGCGGACATGCCGAACCTCCTCAGCCTTCTAAGCAGTGGGAATAGAATAATTGTAAAGGTGGATGGCTGGCCTTTGTTTTTGTGATGTGGGATGTCGTTTTTTGATGGTACAACGATTACTTTGAGGCTGGTGACCTGGATGTGATGAGGTGGAACCTGGATGGTGGTCATGAGGTTTAAGGGGGGGGTCAAGTTTGAGTAGGTCTCAGGCAGATGGCGCTGTAGTATATATGACCACTTTTAAGTTTGACAGTAAATTTCCATTGCCTTGGCGTGTAGAAGTCACGTAGTATTGATGGACGTATGGAAGCGGAACAAAGTAAATAAAACCCACTGAATAAGAAATTTGAAAACATTTTAGATGGTTATTGATATGAAGAAAATAATATCAAATGGCAAATCAATTTTCTTTAATTATCAACAAGTTGGTAAGTTTTCTCTGAAGTTTTATATTGTTGAAATGCAAACAGAACAAGAATAGTAAAAAAAAAATTAGACCATTATAATGAATTATAATTTCACGGGATTTACAAATTTGCTTATTTGTTATCAACCTTCACAGCGCGTTTAGCACGATTAGCATAATTGTCGCAATTCTCTTCACACTTTAAGCATTTCTTACACGTTTTAGGAAAAGAGGTGGTAAAAGTAATTTTTGAAGCTGATGATATAGACAGTTGGATTTTAATGCATCTTGACCTTGGTGTTCCCGATGTATCACTTGTCTCTTTGTAAAATATTAAAAGAGTAAAATGAATTGCCCCTTGACAGATTGCACCACATTTTTATAGGCATGAGAAAATTACTAATTTTATTGCCACTGTTACTTACCAAAGTTGAAAGAGTGCCAGCTACTAAATTATGAATAATACAGTGAGTGAGTGCAGGGTGTTAATTGAGTTTGTGTCATGTTCATGACCAGTGTTTAAGCTGGTATAAAACAAATGATTAATGGTTTCATATTTTCTTTTTAATGCATCGCTGACTTGGTGTCCATATTACATTCTTCACTCTTCCTTCAAGAGTAGCTTTTAAGAGCTCACGGTCAATCTAACCGAACGAGCTCTGCCAAAATATTGTGACTCCTTTTTGATCATGTATGCATTAGAGTTCTAGTATCAAAATATGCTAAAGTACTGAGGAAAAATAAAGCCTTTATCTTGCAACTGATGTGGCCTCTGATGAATTATTGCCTGTAAACAGATCAAAACCTGCAACAGGGCAGCTTGCTGCATAAAAGCTGAACATCTGCTGCCCCATTGTATTCATTTATAAGCTTGGTCCCTCCTCTGGGTCATATTGTGTGGTCAGGACCTGATTACATAAATTCTGCACTGAGCTCTGTAAAGCGTTGCCCATAACTCTTGATGCAACGTACATTATTTGTATCTCACTCGTTAGCGAAAAATGCAGGTCACATTTCTCCGAGGTGTTCCTTTTTAACCAGAAGGAACATTTGTTTGGCTCCCGGAAGAGAGCATTGCAGGCAGAGTTTATTGCATTTCTTTCCTCCCCAGTCAGTGACCTTGGGATCCTGAACAAAAGGCAGTGTAGAGCTTGTGACAGTCTATCTCATTTTGTCCAACGTTAAACTGATTTGTTTGTCTGCCCAGCCTGAATAGTACAGTAGCTAATGCAACTCCCTATCAACCACTCTAACACTAGTTTGATGTAAAATTTTATCAAGAAATGTGATCAACAAAGCCGCCAAAAGTGGAATTACTTGTGTAAGTACGCTGGATTGTCAGTGCGTTAAGATTTCTCTCGCGTTTCATTGTCTTTGCGCTGCTCATGATCAAGATTTGCAACTAGCTGTCGCACCAGTGCCAATGAATATTGTAATTACCATTTAGAGGATTAAAATATAAGTCCATCCAACTTCAATTCTAATTGCCTCTTTCCTTGATGGTTTGGCTAAGTAAGTTGGTGTTAAATGATATTACAACATAAATTAGCCTCCACTTTGAAAGCTGAGAAGAATATTTTGTTATTCCCCACATGTTAAATTTCCCTTCCTCATGAGTGATAAACTTGGATGGGTCCATCATTGGGTAGTGTACGCACTCTGTTTGAAATAGCGATTTCAATCTTTTTCACAGAAAAAAAATATCCTGGCATAAGTGAGCTGGCTGAATAAACAATTAAAATTTTAAGCAGCGGCTCAGTGGTGCAGCGGTAGAGTTACAGCCTCACAACGTCAGCGACCTGGGTTCGATCCTGACTACGGGCGCTGGCTGTGCGGAGTTGGTACGTTCTCCCTGTGACCGCGTGGGCTTTCTTCAGGTGCTCCGGTTTCTTTCCACACTCCAAAGACGTACAGGTTTGTAGGTTAATTGGCTTCTGAAAATTGTAAGTTGTCCCTAGTCTGTAGGGTAGTGATAGTTTATGGGTGATCGGTGGTCGGTGCAGACATGATGGGCCAAAGGGCCTTTTCCACGCTGTATCTCTAAAGTCTAAATTTATCCAGAGTATGGGAATCAAGAACCAGAGGACATAGATTTAAGGTGAGAGGGGCAAGATTGAATAGGAACCTGAGGGGCATCTTTGGAACTGCTAGAGGAGATAGTTGAGACAGATATTATAACAACATTTAATGGTCAATGGTCAATGATTTGACTGTGAATATTTATGTGGCTGTGAGGGCCGTCAGTGAATATTTTTAAGCCAGAGATAGATTCTTGATTATTATGGGTGTCCGGGGGTTATGGGGAGAAGGCAGGAGAATGGGGTTAGGAGGGAGAGATAGATCAGCCATGATTGAATGGCAGAGACGACGTGATGAGCCGAATGGCCTAATTCTACTCCTATCAATTATAAACATATGATCTTATTTCTTGATTGTCACATGTACCAGGTGCAGTAAAGTACCCAAGTCGCACTAGCTTCTCGTTTTCACCCAACAAACAGCTAGCAATGGCCGGTTCCCTTTATCTTCTTTACTTTTTTGGATATCTTTCATTTATTGTTCTTTATCTCACCGTTTAGATCTCTCGTTTCCCTTCTCCCCAACCAGTCTGAAGAAGGGTAACGACCCGAAACGTCACCCATTCCTTCTCTCCAGAGATGCTGCCTGTCCCGCTGAGTTACTCCAGCATTTTGTGTCCATATTCGCAGTAAAATGCACTTTTTTCATAGAGTCATAGTGATACAGTGTGGAAACAGGCCCTTCGGCCCAACTTGCCCACACCGGCCAACAATGTCCCAGCTACACTAATTCCACTTGCCCGCATTTGACCCATGGCCCTCTAAACCTATCCGATCTATGTACCTGTCTGACTGTTTCTTAAACAATGGGATAGTCCCAGCCTCAACTACCTCCTCTGGCAACTTGTTCCATACACCCACCACCCTTTGTGTGAAAAAGTTACCCCTCGGATTCCTATTAAATCTTTTCCTTGAACCTATATCCTCTGGTCTTCGATTCCCCCACTGTGGGTAAAATACTTTGTGCATCTACCTGACCTATTTCTCTCATGATCTTAAACACCTCTATAAGATCACCCCTTATTCTCCTGCGCTCCATGGAATAGAGACCCAGCCTACTCAACCTCTCCCTATATCTCACACCCTCTAGTCCTTGCAACATCCTCGTGAATCTTTTCTGAACCCTTTCATGCTTGACAATATCTTTCCTATAAGATGGTGCCAGAACTAAACACATTATTCTAAATGCGGTCTCGCCAACGTGTTGCTGCATGTAGCAAACGTCAGCAAGACTAATCCTGTACAATCAACACAATCGCCCCAGTCAGTACAGAATGTACAGAACAGCCCACTGAGTCCATATGCAAGAGGTGCCATTTTACAGGCCCAGCTGCAGTTGGCCATAAAGGCCCGTTGCAGCCCTCACCTCCATTTCTGTCGTCTTGCGATCCGGTACCTCTACTCGCCCGGTTCTCTTCAGCCCTTGTTCCACAGGGGAAAGACATTTGGACATGTATGTGTACTGGAAAGGTTTAGAGGGATGTGGGTCAAATACAGGAAAATGGGGCAAGCTTCGATGGAGCCTTTTGGTTGGCCTGGATGAGTTGGGCCAAATGGTCTGTTTCCATGCTGTACGACCCCAAGACTCTTAATTAGAACCTCATCAAGATTAAATGAAACAATGGGAGACCTGGGTGCATGGGATGAGCAGAGATGTTGAGCTGATCAGACCATCAACGAGATGGGTAGATTGGAGGGTCAGGAAGGGGAACCGTTGATGGAAGAAGGTTTGGTACACTTGGCAGGGATTGGAATCCCAAAGAATGAAAGACAAGTGTTGGACGTGACTGGGTTGGGTCACAGTCTAGCTTTGCACTGTGGAGATCCTAATGGTCCAGGAGGACACATCGATGGTCACTCCAGAGCTAACGTCAACTCATTTTCTCCATCATGCTTCAAGGGTGGTGTTGCTTGGTAGTTAAAGAGTCATGGAGTTACACAGCGTTGAAACAGGCCCTTTGGTCCAACTTGCCCACACTGACTAACATGTCCCCTCCACGCGAGTCCCACCTGCCTGCACTTTTACCATATCCCTCTAAACCTATCCTGTCCATGTACCTGTCTTAGATAGTACCTGCCTCAACTCCTCTGGCATCTCGTTCCATACACCCACCATCCTAGGTGTTAAAAAACAAAGTCACCCCTCGAATTCCTACTAAATTGAGTCCCAGCCTGCTCAACCTCGTAAATCTTCTCTGCACCCTTTCCAGCCTTGTTTGACATGCATCATTTGTGCACGCATAATTCCTGATAGGAAGTGTCCCATTAAATATCAACCAGGGAATTATTGTCAACAAATTTTAATGTATGGTGGGTTCATTTTCAATCAGGTAAAGTGGAGTTAATTCATGGTAAACATTCTAATTCTGAACATATAGAAGGTTCTGTGTATTGAGAGATTTCCACAAGTGTAAAGAGAAATATCACTCAGAAATGAGCAATGTTACAAATATTAGTTTCCGCTATCCATACAGCTGCCTTTACTAATTGATTTTTCATAAAATATGAACAGATTCGGAAGATATTGCGGCCCGGTGGCGCAGCGGTAGAGTTGCTGCCTTACAGCGCCGGGGACCCAGGTTTGTTCCTGACCATGGGTTCCCTCTGTGACCAAGAGGGTTTTTTCTCCGGGTGCACCAGTTTCCTCCCACTCTCCAAAGACGTTCAGGTTTGAAGGTTGAATAGAAAGGAACTGCTGATGCTGGTTTACACCGAAATGCGGAAGTAGCTCAGCGGGACGGGCAGCATCTCTGGAGAGAAGGAATGGGTGATATTTCGGTCGAGACCTTTCTTCTGAAAGTTTGAGGGTTAATTGGCTTCGGTAACAATTCTAAATTATACCTCTAATGTGTAGGATAGTGTGAATGTACGGGGGTCGCTGGTCGGCATGGACTCGGTGGGCCGAAGGGCCTGTTTCCACGCTGTATCTCTAGTCAAAACTCTAAATATGATAGTGAGAATGTTGTTTTTCTTTCAGTTAGGGAGCCCTTGCATATGTATCAGTTCATCATAAATGTGCTTGCACAAGATCTTTATCTTATAACAAAATCGTGCCTTACCATTATCATTCTGGTGCAAACAATTCTGCCTGAAGAGTTCGCACCTCGCAACAAATACACTGTACATAATCTGTTGGTGATAACTCTTGGACATACTGCGCAAGATCTTCCCGAATATGTCTGTTTCAGTGCGAGATAAGCAGCTCATTTTTAATTTAACATGAAAAGTAGATCAAAGAGTTAGTTGGCATTGAAACGATTTTGACACAGTTATCATCAGCAGCTGCTCCGCTAATCATATTTATGCAGTTGTCAGCTGATAGGCACCCACCAGCCAGTTTTGCTTGAGAATCATTATTGGAATCCCATTGTGCTAAATGTTATTTATTACCGTCAAACGACAATAATGTTTAATTCAAAGATGGGCAGTCGCCATCTTTTGTGTTTGGAGTTGAAGCAACATGGTGAATGGCAACAAAGAAAGCCAATGAGTGCTTGCCAGAAAATCCATTCCTGCAAGAAATGCTAGGCTGAATATGCATGCATTTTAAAAGAGTAATGAAGTAATATGATGTTTATCTTGTTTGAAGAGTTTAATTTCTGCTGGCAATCCTCCAGAATTATTATTATGCGTCGTTCAGTGCTCATTTGCATTTCAAAGCATTTGAAAATTATGAACGCGCATAAATTACTGGTGCTTCATTCAGGCGGTGGAAGCAGTCTAAACAATTACATATGTGTTTACATTTGTAAACTCAAACATTTCTTTACTGCATGTAAATGAGAAAAGTGGGAAAATTAAAATGGATTGCGACCCCTGTTAGGTTTATTTTTTAAATGTATCCCAAAGTTCACGCTATCTATTAACCTGGAAAGAGTGCAGTGAAGATTTACGAAGATGTTGCCAGGACTTTGGGGGGGGGGGGGGGGGGGGGGGGGGGGGGGGGGGGGGGAGGGGTGTCTGAGTTTTAGTTTTTAGTTATTGAGCTTTAGAATTAAACTGCGGAAACAGGTCCTTCGGCCCGCAGAGTCCGCATCGACCAGCGATCCCCACACTTTAATACTATCCGACACACACTAGGGCCGATTTACATTTATACCAAGCCAATTAACCTACAAACGTGTAAGACAGTGGAGGCTGGTTCTCTGGATGCTTTCAACAGAGTGTTAGATAGAGCTCTTAAAGATAGCGGAGTCAGAGGATATGGGGAGAAGGCAGGAACAGGATAGTGATTGTGGATGATCAGCCATGGTCACATTGAATGGTGGTACTGGCTTGAAGGGCCGAATGGCCTACCCCCTACACCTATTGTCTATTGTCTATTGTCCAAGTTAGAAATGAATGTAAATGAAATAAATGTTCATACTATCTCTCCTGAAAGACCTGGTTTCTTAAAGTAAATAACAACTCATTCAATTATTGTGGATTAGTTTAGTTCAGTTAAGAGAGACAGCATGGAAACAGGCCCTTTGGCCCACTGAGTTCACGCCGACCATCGATCACCCATTCACACTAGTTCTATGTTATCCCACTTTCCCATCCACACCCGACACACTTGGTGCAATTTTACAGCGGCCAATGAACCTGCAAACCCGCACGTCTTTTCGATGTGGGAGAAAACCCGGAGGAAACCCAAGTGGTCACAGGGAGATCATGCAAACTCCACACCAACAGCACCGAAGGTTCGGACCAAACGCGGGTCTCTGGAACTGTGAGGCAGCAGCTCTACCGAATTTTTGAACGTAGACCTCCCTGACCAGTCTGAAGAAGGGTCTCGAACCCGAAACGTCGCCTATCTCCTTCGCTCCTTAGATGCTGCTGCACCCGCTGAGTTTCTCCAGCCTTTTGTGTACCCTCGATTCTCCAGCATCTGCAGTTCCTTCTTTAACACTTGTTGCAAGATTACATTGTTTAACATTTTAAACAAAAAACCTTTATATAGTTTGGTTACATGCCTATATGATTGGCATCTTGGCTGACGCTTGCAGGATTCAACATTAAACGCTCATCTGAAATGTGCCAAACAATGTTTAACAACCCCCCTCAATCATTGATGTGAATAAATTACTTCAAATTTAGAATCAAACACTTGCTTTTAATCTGTCAATTATAATGGATATGAGCAATCCTCCACAATTACAACATTTCCACTGACATCAAAACTGCATGTGTGCTGGATGTTTGGATTGAACGCTTCTTTGTTTGCACTACATTTACAAAGTGTATATATATGATTGTTTCTCAGCCAGTTATTATGTAATGCCTATATCATTGCATCCTATGTTTTAGTGTTTTAGTTTTAGAGATACAGCGCAGAAACTGAACAGCGATCCCCGCACACTTACACTATCCTATACACGCTAGGTACAATTTACATTTATACACTTATACCAAGCCAATTAACCTACATGTCTTTGGAGTGACAATAGACAATAGACAATAGGTGCAGGAGTAGGCCATTCGGCCCTTCGAGTCAGCACCGCCATTCAATGTGATCATGGCTGATCATCCCCAATCACTACCCCGTTCCTGCCTTCTCCCCACATCCCCTGACTCCGCTATTTTTAAGAGCCCTCTCTAGCTCTCTCTTGAAAGCATCCAGAGAACCGGCCTCCACCGCCCTCTGAGCCAGAGAATTCCACAGACTCACCACTCTCTGTGAGAAAAAGTGTTTCCTCGTCTCCGTTCTAAATGGCTTACTCCTTATTCTTAAACTTGTGGCCCCTGGTTCTGGGCTCCCCCAACATCGGGAACACGTTTCCTGCCTCTAGCGTGTCCAAACCCTTAGTGCGGGAGGAAACGGAAGATCTCGGAGAAAAGCCACGCTTGTCACGGGGAGAGCGTACAAACCCTGTACAGACAGCATCCGTAGTCAGGATCGAACCCGGGACTCCGGCACTGTGAGGCAGCAACTCTACCGCTGCTCCACCGTGTCACCCTAAGATTATAATGGAAAACATTGACCATAGCTGCTGAACTGACGAGCAACAAAGTATTCAGTGCTAGATTACGCATCAAAGTCATTGTTCTGTGTGCACATCCAATTAATTGTAAATGAAATTAAAAAAAATAATCCATTCATCTCTTTGAAATTAAAATGTAATTTAAAATGAATGACCCAGGATTTTTGTGGAGAATTAAAATGAACAATTATCGCATTAATATCTCAAATAATTTTCAAGCAAAAGGCAATCATTATCTACAGCCATTTTTATTCAGTTCAGCAAGGTTATTTTCAGCAAATGGTGTCCTTGGCTGATGCATTTGACAGCAGTCTCTACATGTGTCAACCCTCAGACGTCCTAATGATAGTAATTTTGGTTGATCTAAATTGGATTATAATACGATGTTCCCATTTCGTCATCTCCTTATTGGCAGTTGGCTCCATTATAATTGGAGCATAAAGTGAACTGCAGAACCTATTGAAGGATCAGTGAGCCTTTAACACTGAAAGTAGAGAATTACCTTGCCTATTTGTAACCAGGTTACATTATTATCTTTTATCTGTAATTGAGAGAGTATGTTACAAGTCACGAGTTTATCAAGAGTACAGAAACACTGTTGGTCTTTCTGTCATGTGTCTCCTGAAGGGAATTAATTGCTATCTTTCACAAGTAAAAAGCAAAAATGTGTTCAGGGAAATCTCGGCTTGTGCCCATGGCATGTATTATTGCAATTTAGTGTTGTGGTGGCTGAGTTGTAAATCATTGTGTGAACTATAGGTACATGTGATGAGACAGGACGTTGTGTTGTCGACATGAGAATTGGTGACTCAATGTTCCGGAGGCAAAATGTGTAATTTATTAGAGTGTTATTGCCACAATGGACATGCGGCACAAAAATAAAGTTAGCTAATGATATAGAAAATGCGTGTGGAAGCTTCAGAATATTACAATGCGTGATTAACCATTGCGAGATTTAGAGCGGCACGGTGGCGCAGCTGGGTAGAGTTGCTGCCTCACAGCGCCAGTGACCTGGGTCCGATCGTGACCTCGGGTGCTGTCTGTGTGGAGTTTGCACATCGTGATGCTGCAAGTCGGAATTTCATAGTTCTGTTTCGGATACAAGGCAATAAAATGCTCTTGACGTTCTCCGGGTGCTCCGGGTTACCTCCCACATCCCAAAGCCGTGAGGATTTGTAAGTTTAATTGGCCCTCTTGGTAATGCGGGGAATGGATGAGAAAGTGGGATAACATAGAACTAGTGTGAACGGGTGATCAATGGTCGGACTGGACTCGATAGGCCGAAGGTCCTGTTTCCATGCTGTATCTCTAAACCAAACTAAACTATCTTTTCGTTCAGAGAGTTTAATTGTAATTTGTACCAACAATGGAACAATTAATCCTTATTTGCAGCAGCATAAAGGGCCTGTAAACACAATACACATAGATAGAAACATAGAAAATAGGTGCAGGAGTAGGCCTTTTGGCCCTTTGAGCCAGCAGCGTAATTCAATATGATCAAGGCTGATCATCTAAAATCAGTATGACTGACTGGGCCACACGCTGGCGCAGTGGTAGAGTTTCTGCCTCGCAATGCCAGAGACCTGGGTTCCATCTTGACTATGGGTGCTGTATGTATGGAGTTTATACATTCTCCCTCTGATCATGAGGGTTCTCTCTGGTGCTCCGGTTTCCTCCCACATTCCAAATGCGTGCTGCTTTGCAGGCTTACTGGGTTCCATAAATTGTCCCTAGTGTGTAAGATAGAACTAGTCTTTCGGTGATTGGTATTCAGCTCAGACTCAGAGGGCCGAAGGGCCTGTTTACATGATGCTTTAGTTTAGTTTAGCTGAGAGAAACAGCGTGAAATCCGACCCTTCGGCCCACCGAGTCCGCACCAGCCAGCAATCCCCGCACACTAACGATACCCGACACACACTAGGGACAATTTACACTTATACCAAGCCAATTAACCTACATACCTATACGTCTTTGCAGTGTGGGAGGAAACCAGAGCTCCCGGAGAAAACCCAGGGGGTCACGGGGAGAACGTACAAACTCCACACAGACAGCACCCGTAGTCAGGATCGAACCTGGACCTCTGGTGCTGCAAGCGCTGTAAAACCGTAACGCTACTGATACGCCACCGTGCCGCCCGTATTTTTCATACAGGTAACTTGATTTCAGCAATGTTGTGTTCTGAAAGCATTATCAATTAAATAGAGGGAGGAACACTCAGTACATGCACAATGCTGCAGCGTTTATCAAATACCTTATTACGTTTTATGTTCAGCATCAGCATCGTCTGCTTCCTGTTCTGGATGATCATGGAAGAGATGTAAGGAAAAGCTTCTTCCAAATGTACCAACAAAGCTAGTGACCTGTTCCCCCGTCAGCGTGACATGACCGTTCTCCACAACGGAGATAACTGAGTGAAGAGATTTATTGCCAATTGCCCATGAGTGCTGCTTCTATACCAAGGCCCACTGCCAGAGTAGAAACTGGGTCAAGGGATCCCATGTGTAGGAAGGAACTGCAGATGCTGTTTTAAACCGAAGATAGACACAAAAAGCTGGATTCAGTCAGCGGGACAGGGGACGTTTCTGGTCGAGACCCCTCTTCAGTCTGAAGAAGGGTCTCAACCCGAAACGTCACCTATTCCATCTCTCCAGAGATGCTGACTATCCCGCTGAGTGACTCCAGCTTTTTGTGTCTATCAAGGGACCCCGTATTTATGTCTCCTTGGACACCAACTGACAATGGAGAGAAATTTTCCTCCGATCCGTCTACATTTTACTTTTACTTTAGACTTGAGTGGGTTAGCAGATGATGAGCGTTTGACGGCACTGGGCCTCTACTCGCTGGAGTTTAGAAGGTT
This sequence comes from Okamejei kenojei, assembly GCA_035221665.1. NCBI lineage: Eukaryota > Metazoa > Chordata > Chondrichthyes > Rajiformes > Rajidae > Okamejei > Okamejei kenojei. The sequence goes on along the minus strand of CM069147.1, from coordinate 7,644,509 downwards.
GAGGGGTGACCTCATTGAAACTTACAGATGAATGAAAGGCATAAATAGAGTGGATGTGGAAAGGATGTTCCCACTGGTGGGAGAGTCTAGGACCAGAGGTCACAGCCTCAGAATTAAAGGGCACTCTTTTAGAAAGGAGGTGAGGAGGAACTTCTTTAGTCAGAGGGTAGTTCATCTGTGGAGCTCGTTGCCACAGAGGGCTGTGGAGGCCAAGTCAGTGGATATTTTTAAGGCCAAGATGGACAAATTCTTGATTAGTACGGGTGTCAAGGGTTATGGGGAGAAGGCAAAGATCAGCCATGACAACAAATAGCCAACCATGTCATCGCTGGCTGCCCGCTCTACCACCCACCAAATGGAGCTCAGGGCCTGGCAGAGACAGGGACATTGACGCAGAGACAACAACCTGGCTGCTCAACACCCGGCTTAAGATCTAACTATTCCTTTGGTTTATGTTTCATTCGCAAGAAGAAGAAGAAGCCTTGATTGAATGGTGGAGTAGACTTGAATGACCTAATCCTATAACTTGTGAACTGTAGAGATACAGTGCAGACACAGGCCCGTCGGCCCTCCGAGTACATGCCGACCAATTTACGATTTACAGAAGCCCATCAAAACTACAAACCTGTACGTCTTTAGAGTGTGGGAGAAAACCAGAGCACCTGGAGAAAACCAACGTGGTCACAGGGAGAAGGTACAAACTCCGTACAGACTGCACCTGTACTCAGGATCGAACCTAGGTCTCTGGCCCTGTGAGGCAGCAACTCAACCACTGCGCCACCCTGCCGCTCCACTTCACTTGAGCATGTTCCTCAGATTTCAGGGAGGAAATGTTCAACTGCATTACATTGTGGGCCGAAGGGCCTCTCCCCTCGCTGTGTTCATGGTCAAATAACATGGCCACGCTTCAGCAATTGATATTTAAACAATGGAATCACAACTTGAGTCTGTTCAATATCTTTGTTGGATTTGTATGTGCAGTTCAGAACAAATTTTATATGGATTCATCTCAAACACCTGTCGTTGGATTAAAATAAATCAAATAAAGGTTGTTCTATTTTACTTAGAGGTTTATATTCAAAAACAGATACACTTCATGTTGCTATCAACAAGCTGTAATTTAAAAAAAATAATGCAATTTTAAAGTAATTTTTAAATTTAAATTTCTAAACATTTTAGAAAAATAGATGGAAAAATTGATTACTTCAGAGGAGATTAAATTTACTGACATGTGGACTTCATTGATTCGTAAAATGTGTTTGCCTTTTATCTGAGTTGTATCACATCTTATGTTGCCAGGACTTGAGGGCCTGAGCTCTAGCGAGAGGTTGGCAGACTAGGACTTGATTCCTTTTTTTTGTATCATAAAGTAATTTATTTAATTTCAACACGATACAAAAACCAAAAAAGACAAAACCGTGGTGACATACGAACGACCATGTTACAAAATCATCAAACAACTAAGTTACAAATATTCTAATAACTACTATACAACCCCGGTAAAGGGGCTCGGGCAGAGCCCCCTTCCGCCTGGTGCCGTGACTCACGGATGGCCAGCTTGGCCAGGCCTAGGAGCAACCCAACCAGGACATCTTCAGCCCTGCCTGCTCTCTAGATCCCCTCACCAGTCCTTCGGTCACTGACGGAAGAGCCACTCCTCCCCTTGTCGACCCTCGGTGGAGTGGCAATGCAAGGACTTGATTCCTTGGAGCACAGGAGGATGAGGAGTGATCCTTATGCGTCGAGGTGTATAAGATAATGAGGGGGAATAGATGCAAAGATTCTTTTACCCAGAGTGGGGGAATCGAGAACCAGACGACGTAGGTTCAAGATGAGAGGGGAAAGATTTGATAGGAACCCGAGCTGCAACTTTTTCACTACGAGAGTTCTGGGTCTATGAAACAAGCCGCCAGAGGAGGTAGTTGAGGCAGGTAATCTAACAATATTAGAAGACATTTGGACATGTACATACATAGGAAAGGTTTGGAGGGAGATGGACACAAAGTGCTGGGGTAACTCCGTATACTTTGGTATAAACCAGCATCTGCAGTCCCTTTCCATACAAAGTTTAGAGGGATATGGGCCAAACGTGGGCAGGTGGGACTTCATGGTTGAATTGGGCCGAAGGGCTTGACTTCATGCTGAATGATTCCATGACTCTATGTAAAGAGATACACTAAAATGGCCTGTTTCTGTGCCGGATAACTATATGATAGCGTATAAAAAAAGCAATTTTTATTTCCCATGCAATGAAAAACATGTTTTGGAGATCAATGCCTGAGACGTATTTTGTAGAGTGTACACAAAAAGCTGGAGAAACTCAGCGGGTGCAGCAGTATCTAAGGAGCGAAGGAGATAGGCGACGTTTCGGGTCGAGACCCTTCTTCAGACTGGTCAGGGATCAGGGAAACGAGAGATATAGACGGTGATGTGGAGAGATAAGGAACAATGAGTGAAAGATATGCAAAAAAAAGTATCGGTGATAAAGGGAACAAGCCATTTTGTAAGCTGTTTGTGGTGTGAAAATGAGAAGATGGTGCGACTGGGGTGGGGGAGGGAGATAGAGATAGAGGGAATGCCAGGGCCCGAGGGCTGAGGGAGAGGTGGGAAGGGGAGGAGACAGCAAGGGTTAACAGAATTGAAAATTCAATATTCAAGCCCAAAGGATGCAGACTCCCCAAGCGAATATGAGGTGCTGTTCCTCCAGCTTGCGGTGTTGCTCACTCTGGCCGTGGAGGAGGCCCAGGACCGAGAGGTCGGATGTGGAATGGGAGGGGGAGGGTTGAAGTGCTGTGCCACCGGGGAGGTCGGGTTGGTTATTGCGGACCGAGCGGAGGTGTTCGGCGAAGCGATCGCCAAGCCTCCGCTTGGTCTCACTGATATAGATCATCTGGCATCTGGAGCAGCGGATGCAGTAGATGAGGTTGGAGGAGGTGCAGGTGAACCTCTGTCGGACCTGGAAGGACTGCTTGGGTCCCTGAAAGGAGTGGAGGGGGGAGGTGAAGGGGACAAGTGTTGCATTTCTTGCGGTTGCAAGGGAAAGTGCCCGGGGAAGGGGTAGAGTGGGAGGGGAGGGAAGAATTGACAAGGGAGTTGCGGAGGGAGCGGTCTTTGCGGAAGGCAGACAGGGGGGGAGAGGGAAGATGTGGGCGGGTGGAGGGGTCACGTTGGAGGTGGCGAAACTGGCGGAGGACTATATGTTGTATTTGCCGGCTGGTGGGGTGAAAGGTGAGGACCAGGGGGACTCTGTCTGTTTGCGAGTGGGGGAATGGGGAGCGAGGGCAGTGTTGCGGGGTATGGAGGAGACCCTGGTGCGAGCCTCATCAATAGTGGGGAGGGGAATCCCCGTTCTCTGAAGAATCAGGCCATTTGTGATGAGACGTATTTTGTAGAGTTCTTTCACATGTTCCCGTAGTTCCATGGCAAACTATTGTCCCCTCACACCCCAAGCAACACCAGCGGGTCAGTGAGCAAGGTGCTTGAATGTGGTGTGATGCACTGTGAACATTCAGTGTGGAATCAATAGACAATAGGTGCAGGAGTAGGCCATTTGGCCCTTCGAGCCAGCACCGCCATTCAATGTGATCATGGCTAATCATCCCCAATCAGTAACCCTGTTCCTGCCTTCTCCCCATATTCACTGACTCCACTATCTTTAAGCGCCCTATCTAGCTCTCACTTGAAAGTATCCAGAGAACCGCCCTCCACCGCCCTCTGAGGCAGAGAATTCCACAGACTCACCACTCTCTGTGTGAAAAAGTGTTTCCTCGTCTCCGTTCTAAATAGCTTACCCCTTATCCTTAATCCTTCACATTCCTACACACTGACGCACTTTCATTAGGTCATGAAAACTCCTGTGTGACCGGCTCGGCACTCAACTGCAAGCCAATAAATCACACTTTTCAACAGTGTAATGTAACAGTGATGTAAATATATCCGTGATTTTGCTCAGGAAAAAAACAAAAATCTTTTCTGATTTCTAATTTTTTAAATCAGTGCGTAAGAACTTTTACCCAGAGGAGGGAACCTAATCCCGGAAGACCTAGGTTTAATGTGTGTGTGTGTGTGTGTGTGTGTGGGTGCGGGGGGGGGGGTGGGGGGGGGGGGGGAGAGATTTAATAGGAACCTGAGAGTAACTTTTTTACATGGAAGGGCGGTGAGTATATGGAAGGAACTGCCAGAGGACGGAGTTGAGGCAGGTACTATCACAATGTTTAAAAGTTATTTGGATTCGAGCATGGAATGAATAAATTGAGAAGGATATGGGCCAAATGCGGGCAGGTTGGACCAGTGTAGATGAGGCATGTTGCTCGGCATGGGCAAGTTGGGCCAAAGCATCTCTGAAGCAGGTGGATGGATGACATTTCAGGTCAGGACTCCTCATCCGACCCAGAAATGTGAAGAAATGTCCTGACCTGAAATATCAGCTTTCTATGTCCCCCGCACATGCTGCCTGACCCACTGGGTCCCTCCAGCACCTTGTGCTCTTTGCTGAAGATTCCAACACCTGCAGTTCCTTGCGCCTACATATTATTCAGCTGCTGGTCCTCCCCAGTTTATCACCACAAGCCACATCATCCAGCAAATCACCACAATGGAATGACTACATTATGAAGCAACTGGCAACCTTATTATTCACTCATTGATCATATAATAGTGGTGTTAAGGGTTGCCTCTTTGTATAACAGCTGTTCACATTATCACACTGCATCCGACCACTTAATTGCGCAGCAGCGGGACGCATCAGAAGAAACAGAGCAAGTATAAATGTGTCTGTGTCTAGTTGGTGAGATGTAATGAGTGTTGTGCCACAGGGATTAGCGCTGAGCACAGTTCCAAAGATGCAGTTGGTAAATTTGCACTAGGTGAGAAAGTAAATTGTGAAGCAGGCAAAAGGGGGCTGCAAAGGGACACAAATATACAAACAGAATGGAGCGAGGTGGCCACAACTCTGGCAAATGTTACTTGATGTGGGAAAATGAGAAGTTGCCCATTTTGGCGGCAAGAATAATGATAATAAAAAGAAGCGTTCTATCTAAATGGTGAGTGATGCCAAGGTCTAAACAGCAGAGAGATCTGAAATTTCTTATACAGAAGTATACAATATGCCTGGATGAAGTATAAAAAGACATTTGATGGACACAAAATGCTGGAGTAATTCAGCGGATCAGGCAGCATCTCTGGAGAAAAGGAATAGGTGATGTTTGGGATCGAGACCCTTCTTCAGACCATTTAAAAACATTTGGACAGGTACATTGATAGGATAAGTTTAGAGGGATTTGGGCCAAATGCAGGCAGGTGTGGGTTGGGCAAGTTGGTTGGCATGGGTAAGTTGGGCCGGATGGCCTGTTTCCACACTGAGACGCGACAGGATTTGTTAGATAGGCTGATAGGCTGGTACATTATGTGATTAGGTAAGCAATTTAATTGAATATATTAATTGAGAGATCATGCTTCAGTAACATAGGGTGTACATGGATTACGTGCAGGCAGAGGAAAGTAGGTTAATTTGGCACCGTGTCTGGCACGGACATTGTGGGCCGAAGGGCCTGTTCCTGTGGTGTATTGTCCAATGTTCTATATAATGTGGACAAATATGCACTCAAACATGTGAATTAGGATCAGGAGCAGACTGCTCCACATTCAATATGTCCGCGGCTGACCTGGTTTTGGACCCACTCCTCATTCTCTCAACTCACTCCAAATCCGCTCAACTCTCGGCTCATCGTACCGATATAAATCTGCCTTAACATATTTAAGTTGGGGCAGCATGGTGGCGCTATGATAGAGTTGCTGCCTGTGCTGACCATGTACAGAATTGACCTCCTTATTTAAGGAAGGATGGTGATGTGCTGGAAACAATTCACAGAATGTCTACTGGACTGATACCTGGAATGGGCAATTGGTCTTATGTTGGACAGGGTATGATAGCGATTAGAACATTGATGTCTCGGGCGTAACTCCAGCCTTTTGTGTCAACCTATAGATATGGAGAGGATGTTTCCTCTTGTGGGAGATTCTAGAAATATATGGAATTCTTAAGGGATTGGACAGGCTAGATGCCGGGGAGGGAAATTGCAACCTTCACGTTTCGACGAATGCAATCAACCTGGCGTGCACAATCAAATAAGATCAAATAGAACAAGTTGTCCTACAACTTTAGGCTGTGCACGCCATACGCAAGAAGAAGAAGGCTAGATGCCGGAAAAATGTTCCCGATGTTGGGGGAGTCCAGAACCAGGGGTCACAGTTTAAGAATAAGGGATGGGCCATTTAGGACTGAGATGACGGATTTTTTTTTTACCCAGAGAGTTGTGAATCTGTGAAATTCTCTGAAGACAATGGAGGCCAATTCACTGGATGTTTTCAAGAGAGAGTTAGATTTAGCTCTTCGGGCTAAAGGAATCAAGGGATATGCGGAAAAAGCAGGAACGGGGCACTGATTCTGGATGATCAGCCATGATCATATTGAATGGCGGTGTGAGGGATGTGAGAACGTGGCACTAATCCTCTCACAGCACTAACATCTTGGCGATCGTTTCGCCGAACACCTCCTCTCGGTCCGCAATAACTAAGCCGACCTCCCGGTGGCTCAGCACTTCAACTCCCCCTCCCATTCCGTATCCGACCTCTCGGTCCTGGGCCTCCTCCACGGCCAGAGTGAGCAACACCGCAAGTTGGAGGAACAGCACCTCATATTCCGCTTGGAGAGTCTGCATCCTCTGGGCTTGAACATTGAATTTTCTCAATTCTGTTAACCCTTGCTGTCTCCTCCCCTTCCCACCTCTCCCTCAGCCCTCGGGCCCTGGCATTCCCTCTCTCTCTATCTCCCTCCCCCACCCTAGTCGCACTAGCTTCTCATTTTCATACCACAAACAGCTTACAATGGCTTGTTCCCTTTATCATCGATACTTTTTTGCATATCTTTCATTCATTGTTCTTTATCTCTCCACATCACCGTCTATATCTCTTGTTTCCCTGATCCCTGACCAATCTGAAGAAGGGTCTCGACCCGAAATGTCGCCTATCTCCTTCGCTCCTTAGATGCTGCTGCACCCGCTGAGTTTCTCCAGCCTTTTGTGTACTAACATCAGAGTCTAGTTTTTAGTTTGAATTTTAGAGATACAGCACGGAAACAGTCCCTTAGGCCCGTAGGCCCACTGAGGCAGCGCCAACCAGCGATCCCCATAAACTAGCACTATCCTACACACGAGGGACAATTTGTAATTGTACCAAAGCCAGCTAACCTACAAACCTGTATGTCTTTGGAATGTGGGAGGAAACTGCAGCACCTGGAGAAAACCCATGTGGTTACAGGGAGAACGTACAAACTCCGTTTAGACAGCAACCATGGCCAGGATTGATCCTGGGTCTCTGGCGCTGTTAAGCAGCAACTCTATCATTGCGCCACCATGCTGCCCCAACTTAAATATGTTAAGGCCGATTTATATCGGTACGATGAGCCGAGAGTTGAGAGGATTTGGAGTGAGTTGAGAGAATGAGGAGTGGGTCCAAAACCAGGTCAGCCGCGAACATATTGAATGTGGAGCAGTCTGCTCCAGATCCTAATTCACATGTTTGAGTGTATATTTGTCCATATTATATAGAACATTGGACATAGAACAATACAGCACTGGAACAGGCCCTTCGGCCCACAATGTCCATGCCAAACACGGTGCCAAACTATCCTACTTTCCTCATGCATTTGCACATAATCCATATCCCTCCACTCCCTGCATATCCATGTGCCTATGTAAAAGCCTCATAAACAGCGCTCCAGTATCTGCTCGCCAACATGACTCCCCTCAGCCTATTGCAGCCATCCACCGCTCTCTGTAAAACAATATATCAAATGAAGAGCGTTTGACGGCGCTGGGCCTCTACTCGCTGGAGTTTAGAAGGATGAGGGGAGACCTCGTTGGTACTTACCGAATAGTGAAAGGCATGGATAGAGTGGATGTGGAGAGAATGTTTTCACTCGTGGGAGAATCTTGGACCAAATTTCATAGCCTCAGAATTAAAGGACTTTCCTTTGGGAAGACGAGGAGGAATTTCAGTATTAAAGGCGCTCTTTTAGAAAGGAGGTGAGGAGGAATTTTTTTAGTCAGAGTGTGATTAATCTGTGGAATGCATTGCCACAGAAGGCTGTGTAGGTCAAGTCAGTGGATATTGTTAAGGCAGAGATAGATTCTTGATTAGTATGGGTGTCAGGAGTTATGGGGAGAAGACAGCAGAATGGGGTTAGGAGGGAGAGATAGATCAGCCATGAGTGAAAGCTTGTTTCACTTTTGAATTAGCCCAGCACACCTCCCTTTCAACTTTGCTTCTTTCACCTTAAAGTTATGGCCTCTGATCCTTGGAAATTTCCATCCTGGGGAAGTGGATCTGACTGTCATAATTTTGTATACTTTTATCTCACACGAAAACTCTGCACTGACAGGTCTCACAAAAAGCCACTCCCCTCAGCAATGAAACAGGCCCATGGGCCTACCGCATCCGTGCCAACCAGAGATCCCTGTACACCAGCCAGCACAATCCTACACACTGGGGACAATTAGCAAACTTTAACAAAGCCAATTAACCTACAAACCTGGACGTCTTGGAGCTCCCGGAGAAAACCCGCACGGTCACAGGGTTAACCGATATACTCTGGACAGACAGCACCCGTAGTCAGGATCGATGGATATTGAAGAGATGAAAGGACAGGTCTTGCATTTACACCAGCCCCTTGCTGGGGTTGGCCACCTGAGCGTGCAAACATCTGGCAGCTTTAAACAGCAGCTGGAAACAACCCACAATTGCTGGACACTTCATACAGCTGCCAGCTGCTCCGCTACACAGCAGCTGGGCACCTCATTACCGGATAGGGAAGCACATTATACAGCAGATGGTCCACACTTCATATCGCAGTGTACCATCGCATAATATAGGAGCTAGGTGACTTATCGTGCTACTGCAAGCAACCTCTGTATAATGGCGATCCCATCAGTGAATATAAATGAAGCTGAGACTCAGCAGCTCAGGAGTGCACATTTTATTCCACGCTGCAAGATGGGTTCCTGGAGAAAAGAAGGAGGTTGTTGCTAATTACCGTACATTCAGGTTATGAGTTGGTTGTTAGCTACGCATTCTTCATCTGGAGCAATGCTCCTGAACTTTGAGCGGGGCTGCTAATACACCACAGGCAAAGTGTGGATTGTGGGAGACATGGATGGGATTCAAAAAAACGAGTGCTCATTTTTGAAGATCCTTCCTCGAAATAATCACCTTTTATACGTTTGGATGTGCCGTGCACTTTCATGATGTGCTAACTTATTTTCGCTGACTGACCTGAATTTTATTTTCTGCCGAATAAACTTCCCCCAAAAATAGAATAAGAATATAGAATGTGGAACATAGAAACATGGAAACATAGAAACATAGAAAATAGGTGCAGGAGTAGGCCATTTGGCCCTTCGAGCCTGCACTGCCATTCAATATGATCATGGCTGATCATCCAACTCAGTATCCTGTACCTGCCTTCTCGCCATACCCCCTGATCCCTTTAGCCACAAGGGCCACATCTAACTCCCTCTTAAATATAGCCAATGAACTGGCCTCAACTACCTTCTGTGGCAGAGAATTCCACAGACTCGCCACTCTCTGTGTGAAAAATGTTTTTCTCATCTCGGTCCTAAAAGACTTCCCCCATAGAACAGTACAGCACAAGAAAAGGCCCTTTGGCCCACAACATCCGTGCTAAAGATGATACCTAGACTATCGATTCCACGTCTGTGCACTTAAACCATATCCTGCCATTCCCTGCATATCCATGTGCCTATCCAAAAGTCTTCAAATGCCTCCACGATATCTGCCTCCACCACAATCCCTGGCAGCATGTTCCGGGCACCCACCACACTAATAGTTATTTCCAGAGGGCTAGAATACAAAATGTGGTGTCATGCTGAGGCTCTGTCAGGTCGCATTTGGAGTATTGTGAGCAATTTTGGGTCCCACACCTGAGGAAGGATGTGTTTGTCTCTGCAGAGGGTCCAGAGGAAGTTTACAAGAATGATCCCAGGAATGAGTGGGTTAACACATGATGAGTGTTTGACGGGACTGGGCCTGTACTCACTGTAGTTTAGACGAAAGAGGGGGGACCTCATTGAAACTTAGCGATTAGTGATAGGCTTGGATTGAGTGGATATCGAGAGGAAGTTTCCACAAGTGGGAGAGTCTAGGACCAGAGGTCACAGCCTCAGAATTAAAGAACGTACCTTTAGGAAGGAGATGAGGAGGAATTTCTTTAGTCAGAGGGTGGTGAATCTGTGGAATTCCACAGATGGCTGTGGAGGCCAAGTCAACATATATATTTAAGGCAGAGATAGATGGATTCTTAATTAGTATGGGTGTCAGGGGTTATGGGGAGAAGGCAGGGAGAATGGGGTTGGGAGGGAGAGATAGACCAGCCATGATTGAATGGCAGAGTGAACTTGATGGGCCGAATGGACTAATTCTGCTTATGACCTTATGACTCTGTGTGAAATAACTTGCCCTGTGTATTTAAACTTTGCCCCATTTACTTCCCTGTAACCTATTCTCTCTTTCTTTCATATATCCATTAATTGACCTCTGGTTCTCCCACCACGTATCTACTGGTGGGAAGGGCTAACTCACAGTCACCGACTACTAACCATGACCACTGGAGTGTGGGAGGAAACCAGAGCACCTGAGGAGAACACGACAACTCTGCACTGACAGCCATTGCACTAGATTGGAGGAAGCTGATGAGGAACAGCGTGAAGGGCTGTCTTAATCATCCTTAACACATTTTGGATTGGTTCTAGCAATCTTTTGCCAGGATGCAGTGATCAATTTGGGGAATCTTTACAAAAATTGAAAGAGAATAATTTGAATTTGAATTTCCTCAAAGGGGATGTGGGAGAAAGTCGAAAACCCGGAGAAACCCACGTGGCCACAGGGTGAACGTACAAACTCCGTACAGACAGAACCCATCATCAGGATCGAACCTGGGTCTCTGGCACTGTAGGCAGTGTAAGGTCACTGATAGGACTGTTGATGATACATTCCACCTCTTAGATTGGCAGTGCTTGTTAAGGTGGGATTAAGGAGTATGTACTGGTTCTTAGTTTTGTCATTAGTTTTCAGAGATACAGCGTGGAAACAGGCCCTTCGGCCCAACGAGTCCACACTGACCAGCGATCGCCCATTCACTAGTTCCATCCTGCACTCTAGGGAGAATTCTGCAGAAGCCAATGAACCTACACATCAGTACGTCTTTGGAGTGTGGGAGGAAACCGGAGCACCCGGAGAAAACCCATGTGGTCTAGGGGAGAACGTGCAAACTCTGTACAGACAGCACCTTTAGTTTAGTTTGGAGATACAGCGTGGAAACAGACCCTTCAGCCCACCGAGCCCACACCGACCAGCAATCCCCGCACATTAACACTACCCTACACACACTAGGGACAATTTTACACATACACCAAGCCAATTAAACTACAGCCCTTAGGAACGTGGGAGGAAACTGACGATCTCGGAGAAACCCCGCATGCTCACGTACAAACTCCGTACAGACAGCACCCGTAGTCAGGATCGAACTTGGGTCTCCGGCGCTGCAACAGCTGTGAGGCAGAAACTCTCCCGCTGCGCCACCGTGTCTCCCGTGGTCAGGATTGAACCCGGGTGTCTAGCGCTGTGGGGCAGCAACTCTACCGCTGCGCCATCTCTATGTCTTTGTCGGTGGGAAGGGTTACTCCCCATCATGGGCTGGTTCTGCAGCGCACAAGAAAACAGCCCCGTTGAGTAGCGAGAGCAACCGGGCATGTCAGTGGGATTATGACCTGCACCAAGCAATGAAGACATCCTGACTGATTGCAGGTTGCAAGACGGTTTATTGTGGGATTCATTGCCAAAGAAGAACTGGATGCCCTTTTTGTTTTTTGAGTGTCGAGTTAACTTGGGGGCCTCGTACAAATGACGATTCAGCTAATAACATTCACTCTACTGGGAATCTCCAATATTAAAGCCAGGCACAATATTGATTTCTCTAATTTCATATAACCCCAGCATTCCCTCTCTCTCCATCCCTCCCCCACCCAAGTTGCACCAGCTTATCTTAGTCACCGAACACACAGCTAACAATGGCCTGCTTCCTTTATCATCGTCACTTTTTTGCATATCTGCAATGAGTCGAGTCGTACACATGCCAAGATACGACACATATTTATTAAAGTCCACTTACACCATTGGTCTGCAAGTTGTTACAGTAACTAGCAGCTACTCAGACTGAATTATGTAAGCAGGTTCCTGGTAACATAAATCGCATATTAGGCGGAGCAACTACTAACAATTGGTTAGTAGGAAATAACCAATCTACATCTTTCCTTGTAGAAACAAAATAAAGCATAGATACGTGGAAACATGGTGGCTGAACAATATAGTAACGGAAACCCTAATAACACATATGGGGAAGTATAGATGGTTACACTAAATCACCAGATCTAAGGGGTGACCTGCTGACCAGTCCGGTACGAATCCGCATCTCCTCCTTTCACCGGTGAAGTGGCTGGGGAGGGGACCGGGGATGTGAACGGCGAATAAAAAATAAAATAAAAAAAAAATAAAAGGAGACCGGCCGGATAGTGGTGGTTTTGTAGGCGAGCTGGGCGCTGAACGCCGTGGGGAGGCCGCGGGGAGGCCGTGGGGAGGCCGCGGGGGACACAGTCCCTGGTAGTGGAGCAGTCGGCCCGGTAGTGGGAGGGTATACAAAACGCGAGACCGCTGGACGCAGAGTCGCAGGACGTGGTTCCTTCGCGGGAAGGAGATGTTGACGGTTGCTTCTATAAATGGCCCCATCCGCGCTTACCAGGGTAAGAGCGCGGTTCGGTGGCAGGGCTGTGATTGTGACCAAGACGGTAATAACCCTTGTTGGTCAGGAGGCGAATAACCTGTCCTCTGGAGTGAGGTTTAAGTGGCTTGCTGGACTTATCGAAAACGATTTTGTACATCACGCTTGAATTGTAGTTGTTTCTGGACTGCGGGCGGAGAACGGACCTGTGGCTGCAAAAGCTGCTGGGGTACAGGCAGGGCAGCACGGGTTTGGCGAGACATCAGTCGTTGGGCTGGGGAACCCAGTATTGGATCCCTGGCAATGTTCCTTAAATTGAACAGGTCCAGGTAGACGTCAGATTTTGCAAGATAAGAACGCTCCGTGAGTTGTTTTGCGCATCGGATGGCCCGTTCGGCAAGTCCGTTGGATGCGGAAACTCAGGGCTGCTGGTGATATGTGGAAAGTCCCATCGTTGAGCGAAGTTTTTGAAAAGCTGGCTGGTGAACTGACTGCCGTTGTCGGATAGAAGGCGTGCAGGGGAACCGTGCATGGAGAAATGGTGTTGCAACTTCTGGATAACTGCTTCAGATGTGATGGTTTGGAGTAGATCAATGTCAAACCAGCCCGAATATGAGTCGACGAGAACCAGATAGTGTTTCCCATGCCATTCGAATATGTGGCTACCATGGACCATGGTAGAGGGGGAACCGGGTGCGGCTGTAAGGGCTGCTTCTGTTGGTGTGGCGTCTGGCTTTTGCCTCCACACCGGGGTGGCCCCGGTGGACGACATCGTAGTACTTGTCCCGGAGGACAGCTGGGACAACTGCTTTGTGACCCTTGACTATAATCCTGTCCTGTAGCACCAGCTCGTCGCGGACCAGGAAGTTTGGGCGGATCGCGAGCGGGGTGCTGCGTTGTTTATCCTGCCAGCTACGCCGGATGACTGCGGACAGCAATTGTAAAGTCTCGTCAGCAGCCGTGTGCTCTGCCAGGCTGCTTAGGCAATCAGTGGGAACATACAATACCTTCATTACGGAGAACTGGCCCTGTTCAGAGGGCTGTTGTTCGCTGGTTTTGCGTGGAGCCCTTGATAGCGTGTCACCTATGTGCATGTCCTTGCCTTTTTTGTAGACAATGTTGAAATCAAATCGCTGCAGCTGCATCATCATCTGTTGCAGGCGAGCCGGAGCAGCGTGAATGGCTTTATTCAAGATGGTGACCAGCGGCTGGTGGTCTGTTTCTATAGTCACAGACTTCCCAAAAATAAAGTCTTTGAATTTCGTGCATACGAAAACCACTGCGAGGAATTCTTTCTCAATTTGGGCGTAACGTTGTTCAGTGTCAGTCAGTGTGCGGGAGGCATCTGAAACAAGCTTGCAGTCACCGTCGGTGGCGGTCTGTAGGCAAGCAGCGCCAAGTCCCTACTGGGACGCATCACATGTGAGTGTTACTATTAACTCCAAAGTGAAATAGGCGATGGTGGGTGTGCTGGCCATCTGCAACTTGAGGATATCAAAAGCTCTTTGGTGCTGTGGATACCATGACCATGCTGTGTCTTTGCGTGTCAGTTCTCGCAGGGGAGCAGATATATCGCTGAGGGTGGGAATGAATTTCCCCAGGTAGTTGACCATTCCGAGGAAAGTTTGTAAACCCGTAACCGGCATTTCGTTGATAGCAACAGTTTTTGATGGGTCTGGTCTGTGACCATCACTTGTGAAAACATGCCCGAACCGGGACCCGAAACTTGCACTTCAGGGGATTGCGTTTGAGCTGAATGTCTTTGGCACGGTTCAACACGCTCTTCAGATTGGCGTTGTGCTCAGCCAGGTCGCGCCCATAAACGAGAATGTCATCAACAATGATGGCGCATTGGTTTTCGTTATCAGCAAGCTCGTGTTGTAACAGGTGCACACGCGTCATTGGGATGGACTGAGTCACACGGGAACGGCAACATTTTGCTAAGTGGTTGAATTTCTTCCAGAAATTGCAAATTTTAACCATAAGCAATACAGAACTCCCGACCCGGAGCATGAGAATAGTTACAAGCAGCAGACCTTCGCTGCTGCCAGGAAGGGGAAGGCTGTGGATGCTTGTTACGACAGGAGGTATCTGTAAGGTTAACACTATACTGGGAGCGCTGTCCCGAGGTCACAGACTTAGTGTGAGAAGCCGTTATCTCAGCAATCTGATAAGCGTGTTCGGCTTGATTTAGAGTCAGTTCAGTGTTACGAAGTAATTAGTCTCTCACCTTGTCACTGAGCATACCTCCAATGAGCTTGTCGCAGATCAGTTCCACATAAATTTTCAAAATGACAGCATGCAGCCATGTGTTTTAAGTCGCTCATAAAGCACTCTTTTGGCTCGCCAACTTGTTGCATACGAGCAAATAACTTGGTGCGTTCGATTATAGAAAAGTAAAATGGTCCGCAAAAGTAAAATGCCGCAAAAGTGAAATGGTTCGCATGTTTCATTGCCTCAGGGTCAGCCAGGTTTAGTAGCACGAAAGCACGTACATCTGGAGGATCGTTGCGATGAACAATACGAACGTAGTGAGTGTAGTCGCGCTCGAAAAGGCGCCATTGTTCGGCAATGTCAGAGTCAAAGATTAGAGACTAGGACGGCAAGACGAGTTTGCCATGATGGAGATAACAGGCACATAAAACAAGTGTAAAAAACAAAACCGATAAACTTAAATGGAGTTGGTAAAAATCCCACTTCTGACACCATGTAATGAGTCAAGTCGTACACACGTCAAGGTACAACACATATTTATTAAAGTACGGTAACTAGCAGTTACTCAGACTGAATTATGTAAGCAAACTCCTGGTAATAGAAACCGCATAGTAGGCGGAGCTATTACTACCAAGCACTACAATTGGTTAGTAAGAAATAACAAATCAACAATATCTTTCACTCATTGTTCTATATCTCTCTACATCATCGTCTATAATCTCTCGTTGATTTTCCCCCTGACTTTCAGTCTGAAGAAGGGTCTCGACCCGGATCGCCACCCGTTCCTTCTCTCCAGAGATGCTGCCTGTCCCGCTGAGTTACTCCAGCTTTTTTTTGTCTTCTGTTTGAACCAGCATCTGCAGTTCCTTCCCTACCCAATCTCTGCTTGCTGCTTTCCGGCAAATGTCTTCAACTGTCTTTGAACAGAGAGCAGTGGTGCAATATTAATGCTGCGGTGCAAGGCAAATGTTGAGATGTTGCAAATATTTCCAGCATTAGCATGAAAAGAGTCAGATAACATAAATTAATTGCTGCAGTTGCCTTGACACCCATGAATCATGTGTCCTTGTCTTGTTCTTTTGGCGTACCATTATTGCCTCTCGACCCGCTAACTCCAGCACACTTCATTATCCACCCTCCACATTTGACCGGAAATCATCTCTTCTTGCATCGATCACTCTCTGCCCTTGTGAGTGCTGGCCCACATTTTTGACTGGTTAAGCAATGCTTTTTATATGAAATTATTATCCCCTTTTTCAGACTCGTCCCTCTCTCTGTCTAGTATCTGTGTCTGTTATCCTTTCCTCCACCTCGCCAATTCTGAGTTATGAGGTCATAAGTGATAGGAGCAGAATTAGGCCACTTGGCCCTTCATGTCCACTCTGCCATTCAGTCATGGCTGATCTCTGCCACCTAATCCCATTTTCCTGCTTTCTCCCCATAAACCTTGAGACCTTGAGTTGTAATCAAGAACTTGTCTATCCCTGCCTTAATGGGCCTGTTCCACTCAGGCGATTTTTTCGGCGACTGTCGGCAACTGTCATAGTCGTAGCAGGTCGCCGGAAAAAACGGTGACTTGTCTCCCCCTACGACAATGTCTACGACAATGTCTACAACAACCTACCGCCTAGTCGACGTCCAGCTACTGGAAGCTACCGACAACTGGCTACCTATTAGGACGTTCACCTACGACCACACCTACGATAACCTACGTCCACCCGCGACAAGCTACGACAAGGCACGACAATTATGTCGCCAATACGTGTTGCCGCTTGTTGTAGGTTGACGTGGGTTGTCGCCAATGGAATTCACCGAAGTCAGCACTGGCGACAACCTACGACAGCACCTACGTCAGGAGAAGTCAAGCTACGCTCATTGGCATCAAGCCAAATGTCACCGAAAAGTTTTAAACATTTCAATATCCAGCGGCGACCAGAAAAATGCTACGATTCTTTGGGCGACTGACGGCCATACAGGCAACACCTCGGCGACCATGTGGCGACAGCCTAGTCACCTAAAAAGTCACCTAAGTGGGACAGGGGCATAAAAATATCCACTGACTTGGCCTCCACATCCCTCTGTGGCAATGAATTCCACAGATGAACTACCCTCTGACTAAAGAAGTTCCTCCTCAGCTCCTTTTTAAAAGAGAGCATTTCAATTCTATAACCTCGGGTCCTAGACTCTCCCACCAGTGGAAACATCATTTTCACATCCAATCTCTGCCTTTCATTATTCTGTAAGTTTCAATGAGGTTCTCCCTCAACCTTCTAAACTCCAGCGAGTAGAGGCCCAGTGCGGTCAAATGCTCAATTGCTACGTTGATAATGCCAAATCATTACTAGTTGGGGGAAGAATTGATTGAAAAGTACAGCACTGATCAGGCCCTTCAGCCTACCGAGTGCACACGGTCCATCGATCATCTGTTCACACTCGTTCTAAGTTATCCCACTTTCTCATCCATTCCCTGCACACTAGATGCATTTTACAGAGGGCCGATTAACTTAGAAACCCGAACGTCTTTGGGAGGTGGGAGGAAACCGTGGTACCCGGAAGAAACCCACATGGTCATAGCAGAACGTGCAAACACCACACAGACAACACCCCTGGTCTCTGGCACTGCGAGGCAGCAGCACACTAGGGGCAATTTACAGAGGTCAATTAACCTCCAAAACCGCACGTCTTTGGAATGTGGGAAGAAACCAGAACACCCGGAGAAAACCCATGAGGTCACAGGGAGAACATGCAATCTCCACAGAGAGAGAACGTGTAGATCTCACACAGAGAGAGCGTGCAAACTCCACACAGTGTGAATGCATGGTGGGGACTTTAGGATTCGGGTCGTGTTGTTGGGCACCCGATACCACCTGAATTACATGGATAGGACAAGTTTGGAGGGATATGGATCAAGCGCAGGCAGGTGGGTCTAGTGTAGCTGGGACATGTTGGCCGGTGAGGACAAGTTGGGCCGGAGGGCCTGTTTCCACACTGTATCACTCTATGATTTGATGACTCTAATTACTGGGCAACAAAACAGCAATGCTGGGCTCTTCGGAGCAATGCATGCTGATAGACATCAGAATGGAGCTTTTTTTTAAAGAAGGAACTGCAGATGCTGGAGAATCGAGGGTACACAAAAAGCTGGAGAAACTCAGCGGGTGCAGCAGCATCTAAGGAGCGAAGGAGATAGGCGACGTTTCGGGTCGAGACCCTTCTTCAGATGGTCAGGGGTCCATCTTTACCATGGACGTCCAGTCACTCTACACCTCCATCCCCCACCAGGACGGTCTCAAAGCCCTCCGGTTCTTCCTCGACCAGAGGAGCAACCCATACCCGTCCACTGACACCCTCCTCCGCCTAGCAGAGTTGGTCCTCACCCTCAATAACTTCTCTTTTGATTCCTCCCATTTCCTCCAAACACAAGGCGTAGCTATGGGGACACGCATGGGCCCCAGCTACGCTTGCCTCTTTGTTGGGTACGTCGAACAATCCTTGTTCTCGGCGTACCAGAGCCCCATCCCCGACCTCTACCTCCGTTACATCGACGACTGCTTTGGTGTCACCTCCTGCACCCACACACAACTGACTGACTTCATTCATTTCACCACCAACTTCCATCCGGCACTCAAATACACTTGGACCATTTCCGACATTTCCCTACCATTCCTTGACCTCACCATCTCTATTGCAGGTGATACGCTCCTGACCGACATCCACTACAAACCTACTGACTCCCACAGCTACCTGGACTACTCTTCCTCCCACCCTGCTTCCTGTAAGGACTCCATTCCCTATTCCCAATTCCTCCGTCTACGCCGCATCTGCTCCCAGGATGAGGTGTTCCACACCAGGTCATCACAAATGGCCTAATTCTTCAGAGAACGGGGATTCCCCTCCCCCACTATTGATGAGGCTCGCACCAGGGTCTCCTCCATACCCCGCAACACTGCCCTCGCTCCCCATTCCCCCACTCGCAAACAGGGCAGAGTCCCCCTGGTCCTCACCTTTCACCCCACCAGCCGGCAAATACAACATATAGTCCTCCGCCAGTTTCGCCACCTCCAACGTGACCCCTCCACCCGCCACATCTTCCCATCTCCCCCCCGTCTGCCTTCCGCAAAGACCGCTCCTTCCGCAACTCCCTTGTCCATTCTTCCCTCCCCTCCCACTCTACCCCTTCCCCGGGCACTTTCCCTTGCAACCGCAAGAAATGCAACACTTGTCCCTTCACCTCCCCCCTCCACTCCTTTCAGGGACCCAAGCAGTCCTTCCAGGTCCGACAGAGGTTCACCTGCACCTCCTCCAACTCATCTACTGCATCCGCTGCTCCAGATGCCAGATGATCTATATCGGTGAGACCAAGCGGAGGCTTGGCGATCGCTTCGCCGAACACCTCCGCTCGGTCCGCAATAACCAACCCAACCTCCCGGTGGCTCAGCACTTCAACTCCCCCTCCCATTCCACATCCGACCTCTCGGTCCTGGGGCCTCCTCCACGGCCAGAGTGAGCAAACACCGCAAGCTGGAGGAACAGCACCTCATATTCCGCTTGGGGAGTCTGCATCCTTTGGGCTTGAATATTGAATTTTCTCAATTCTGTTAACCCTTGCTGTCTCCTCCCCTTCCCACCTCTCCCTCAGCCCTGGGGCCCTGGCATTCCCTCTATCTCTATCTCTCCCCCACCCTAGTCGCACCAGCTTCTCATTTTCACACCACAAACAGCTTACAATGGCTTGTTCCCTTTATCACCGATACTTTTTTGCATATCTTTCACTCATTGTTCCTTATCTCTCCACATCACCGTCTATATCTCTCGTTTCCCTGATCCCTGACCAGTCTGAAGAAGGGTCTCGACCCGAAACGTCGCCTATCTCCTTCGCTCCTTAGATGCTGCTGCACCCGCTGAGTTTCTCCAGCTTTTTGTGTACTGATAGACCTCAGAATGGAGCTACCTTGTTCTATTCTGGTCAGCATTTCGCACGCACACATTTATGCCTTCATCAGATTTATGTACGGTGTGCCTTGTTGAACAAGTGCGCACATACCATGACCTATCATTTTGAACCTCCAGAGATGAGATTGTTTAATTTTGCATTAGGTATTTTACTGTAAAATGGCACACTAAGGCCCACAGTCATTCTGAAAATGTGTTCTTAAAACTGCTTTTGATTTACTGCCCCTAAAGGTGCCTTCTTAGAACATCTTAAAACTAATTGGAGCTTCCACTAATTCTGGCCACTGCTTTAACGAGCATGCCAATACGAATGCAAGCATCTGTTTAATTGGCATTAATTGTTTTATTACAAGTAATGTGTAATCAGAGGATATTCTCCTTTATATGTGCGGTGGTCAATAGTAAAAACTGGATGGAATTAAATAGATGTGTAGGAAGGAACTGCGGATTATGGTTTAAGCCGAAGATAGACACAAAAAGCTGGAGTAACACAGCGGGTCAGGCAGCACCTCTGGAGAAACGGAATAGGTGACATTTTGGGTCGAGACCCTTCTTCAGACTGAGAGGCAGGGGAATTGGAAATGAGAGATATGGACGCTGATATGGCGAGATATAGAACAAATGAATGAAATATATTCAAAAAAATAATAGAGATTGATTTTTTTTTAAATCTTAATTTTACGTCATGTCCAAACACTGCAGTCTATGTGATTTGAAAATAAGATTTGTCTTTTGATAACTGATGTCGGTTCATTTTGCAACTGCAATGCTAAAGTGCTTCAAGTTGTGATGTGTTTGATTTTATTAGAGATCAGATTTAACGCATGCATGCCACATATCTGAAATTGCATTCCCATTTCTCATTCGTGAAAGGAAATGAAATTGTACTGAAATGTAATATGGTCACCTCTAGGCTAAACCAGTGTGACTGTGAATTGGTACATTATAAATCTAATAGCTGTTGCTCGACCCTGAAAATTCTCTGTTACAGCATGAATAATAGGAACTTTAATTTGCAAAATTCACTTTCATTTTTTGCTGGCATCATGACTATTTAATAATTATTTTAAAATTTACCGCATTTAAGACGTACTTAGTAATAGCTATCAAAATCAAATGGAAATGTTATCGTTTTACCATCACTGAGGAAATATATTAATATTTCTGCATTTGTTTAATTCCTGTCCATAATATGCCTTAATTTCCAACCAGATAGTTAGGAAAAGCAAAAGCTTTTGAATTAAGGCGAACAGTGGTGCAACATTAGAGTTTCTGCCTTACAGCGCCATGTTCGATCCTGACTACGGGTGCTATCTGAACGGAGTTTGTACATTCTCACTGTGACTGCATGGGTTTTCTCCGGGTTCTCCGGTTTCCTCCTATATCCCAAAGACGTGCAGGTTTGTAGGTTAATTGGCTTCTGTAAATTGTCCCAAGGGCAATTTTGTTTGCAAAATTGGGATAACCTAGAATAAGTGTGTGGCGGTTCGATGGTTGGGGGGGGGGGGCACTCAGTCGGTCAAAGGGTCTGTTTCCACTCTGTATCTCTGAACTAAAACAAAACCTCAATACAGAATATCAAAATGGAGTGGTGTGTAATTTATTACAAATTCTCTCGTCATGCGAGTGTGGAGCCTTTCCATTTAAATATAGAAATAAAATATGTCTGTTCATCTATTTACATTTACACTATGATAATGCTGCAACAGAAAATAACAATTTTGCCATCTTATATAACATGCTGATGTAAAATATTTCTGAAATACTCAACTTGACATTTACAAATTGGATCGGAGATTTTATTTTGGTGCAATCGCTTCAGGATTACTCAAAAATGTGAGTAAGATTTGTGGACAAATAAGTAGTTAGTGTGCATTTAACTCAAAATAAACTGACAATAAACAGGTCAACTCATTGTCCATTAGCGCATTCTGACCCTGACCACACCACTCTTCAACATGGCCTCAATCCAATGGCACGCCATAATAGAGTGGATGTGGAGAGGATGTTTCCACCAGTGGGAGAGTCTAGGACTAGAGGACACAGACTCAGAATTAATGAACGTGCTGTTGGGGAGGAGATGAGGAGGAATTTCTTTAGTCAGAGGGCGGTGAATCCATGGAATTCTTTTCCACAGAAGGCTGTGGAGGCAAAACTAGATCAGCAATTGCTGCATGGTGGAGTGGACTTGATGGGCCGAATGGCCTAATTCTGCTCCTATCACTTATGATCTTATGATCTTATGAATGGTGGTGTGAAGGACATCATGGGTCTATTGGTACCGGTTACCCGGGTCTCTGGCACCGTAAGGCAGCAGCTCTACCGCAGTGCCACTATGCTTCTGTTTGGATAACATGCAAAACGATGCCTTTCACTGTACCTCAGCGCACATGACAGTAATAAACCCTAACTTAAAGCTAAACCTAAACCATAACAAGATATGCACAAAATCCAGACACAATCTGCGATGGGTCAAGGTGGTGTGGTTATTCATGACTTGCCATTCCAAGGCACATTTTTCAGCACATCCAATTTCTTCCCTGTCCTTTCTGTAATTACTTCCTGAAAATCGGAATATATGTGCATCAGCGATTTCACCTCGATGTGTCAAGCAGCAATGGATACTTGCTGCCTTGATAAAAATTAATTGAATTATTTCCCAATATATTTGGATCAGATTGTTTGACAATATTTGAATGGGTGTGTGTGATAGATTGCACAGTTGGGTAATAACATGCAGTGTTTAGTATGATCACATCAACTCTTGTGTTAATTAGAAGAACAGGGCAGATTTGATGGAAAAGAAAGCTGAGAGGTGATTAATTTGCTGAGTGACTTAATCAGTTCTGGATTTCCTACTGTAGTACAAAATGCATTAAAACATTAATTATTTCAATTAGCAGTTAACTTTAAGTGATAACCAATCTCATCAAAATAATGGATGTGTTTTAAATTTAAACATGCTTAAATTAAATCATTACTGCCAAGAGTTCTGGTGCAAATTGCTCAAATTGGTTTAAAAATTAGATGACCATTAAGATTTGAGTGCAGATAGAATATTGTTTAGAAATTAGAAATTAGCCAGTTTGAAGTATGTCACAGCATAATAACACATTCAAGGTATGGTTGACAGCTTAAACCATTGGAGCAGTGCTTGAGGGGTTTATCAACGTCACCAGCATCTCAGGAATGTATTACCCCATGGCATATCTTTCCATGTACAAAAAAACCCAGAAACAATGAGGTTGAGGGATAAGGTGTTTGAATTAGCATGGTAAAATGCATTATGAACTATGGGACTTTGTCTACAGTGAAGCTCATATGTTATAGGAGCAGAATTAGGCCATTCGGCCCATCAAGTCTATTCTCCAATTCAATCACGACTGATCTATCCCTCTCAACCCCATTCCCCTGCCTTCTCCCCATAACCCCTTCTCCCGATAATCCCATAATGTCTTGACCCCTCCACTATCTGTAAATTGCAAGACTTATCAACTTCCAGGACATGATAAGGATAAATTCCCCATTGTCAACTTAGTCCCCAAGTGACTGATTCCTTCACATTTTCTAAAACTTTCAAAAATTGAAGCAAAATGTTTCCTCCACGGGAATTGAATTTCTATTGAACTTCAAACCTCTTCCTATCCATGGCTACCTCCATAACACGACCCCACTCTGGCCAACTCCAGACCCTCAGCTGCCTAAACCATCAACATGACCTGAAAAGTCTTGTTAACTTCAGACATGACATCCTTAGGTGGTCTCTCTTGTTCTATTCTCCTAAGTTCTCTATCTGTCTCCCATTCAGTCATCACCTCTATGCTTGCCCACGGTGTGTGGTTGAGCAATACATCAATTCAAAACTCTTTCAGGTCCCTCCATTAGTCTGAAGAAGGTTCCCGACACGAAATACAACCTATCCAGGTTCTCTAGGGATTCTGCCTGACATGCTGAGTTACTCCAGCAATTTGTGTCTTTCCTTGGTAAACCAGCATCTGCAGTTCCTTGTTTCTACAGTCTGAACAGGGTCCTGAGTGGAAATGCCACCCAGCTATGTCCTCGAGAGATGCTGCCTGACTCGTTGAGTTACTCCAGCACTTAGTGTTCTGAGGAATATTCCAGCATCTTCAGGAACCTTGTATGTCTCTCCATTGTTTTGCCCTTCTCAATCTCTGTAAATCCCCCAAAGCTCTTAACCTACCAAGATACAAGGAATGTAGACAAAAAATGCTGGAGAAACTCAGCGAGTGAAGCAGCATCTATGGAGAGAAGGAATAGGCGACGTTTCTGGTCGAGACCCTTCCTCAGAGCGGTGGAGGGGGAGGGATGAAACGAAGTAGGCGGAGACAGTAGGACGTGGGAGAACTGGGAAGGGAAGGGGAAGAAGGAAGAAAGCAAGGGCTATCTAAAATTAGAGAAGTCAATATTCATACCGCTGGGGTGTAAACAACCCAAGCGAAATATGAGGTGCTGTTCCTCCAATTTGCGCTGGGCCTCACTCTGACAATGAGTGAGGCCCAGGACAGGAAAGGACAGATTGGGAATGGGAGGGGGAGTTGAAGTGTTGAGCAACCGGGCGATCAGGTTGGTTAACACGGACTGAGCGGAGGTGTTCAGCGAAACGATCGCTGAGCTTGCGCTTGGTCTCGCCGATGTTGACACTTAGAACAGCGGATGCACCTCCGCTCAGTCCGTGTTAACAACCTGATCGCTCGGTTCTGTTCCGGTGACGAACCTGGAAATATTTTGGCCATGTTAAAGTGTTACATAAAAGGAAATAATTGTTACATAAAAGGAAATAAATATAACCTGGATCACTTTGGACTGTCATTTGACATGCAGACTCAAGAAAGTTACAGTATCCTGTTCTATCGACCCAAGCTTTGTCCGAAATTACAGTAGACCAAGGGACTGCAGATGACGGAATTTTGCATAAAACAGTGCTGGGGTAACTTGTGCAGGAAGGAATTGCAGATGCCGGTTTACACCGAAGGTAGACACAAAATGCTGGAGTAACTCAGGGGGACAAGCAGCATCTGTGGAGAAAAGAAATAGGTGACGTTTCGAGTTGAGACGCTTCTTCAGACTGAGAATCAGTGGAAAGGGAAATTCCAAACATTAAATTGTAATCTACTCAATGTAATTTTGGCTGCTTGGTTGTAAATATAGCTGGGCATGATAGACATGAGGCCACAGACGAAGAGATACAACAGTGATGTACAATATATATTGTTCCTGTGAAATTTCACGTTAGCGACAAATAGTGTTGCCAACTTTCTCACTCCCAAATAAGGGACAAAAGGTCAAAATAATGGACAAATTCCCGACGGCAATTCGTTGACCGACTTGGCCGTGGCTGGGTGAATGATGAGTTGGCCCGGGCCAACGTTTTCAATATAAAACAAGTTACGAAGTTTCAAAACCAATTTCCTTTTGGCAGTAGTGAGTTTACACAGCTTCAATTGTTTCCTCCTCAGACTCCGAGGTGCGATTACCATGGACATTAATTGCTTTAATGAGAAGGTCCTTTCTGTATGAATTACTAGCCTTGGCTTTCAGTGGGGAGGTTTATGATTTTATTTACGGTGTAGTTATGAACTCCCGTTCTTAGTTTAGTTTAGACATACAGCATGGAAACAGGCCCTTCAGCCCACTGGATCCATGCTGACCATCGATCACCCATTCACACAGGTGAGATCTATTATTGCAACAAAAGAGGGTTGGAAATGATCCAACAATTTGTTGCCTATTCTACTCATGGTTTAGAGCAGGGGCCTCCAACCTTTACAGCATGAGGGCCACATTATATATTTGGCACTTTTTTATGGGCTGTATGCACACACTCACACACACTCACACACACACTCGCTCACGCACACTCACACTCACACACACTCACACTCACACACACTCATACTCACACACCCACCCACCCACACACACACCCACCCACACATCCACCCACACACACACCCACCCACACATACACCCATACACACACCCACCCCCACACACACCCACCCACACACACACCCACACACACCCACTCCACACACACCCACCCACACATACACCCACACACACACACCCACCCACCCCCACATACACCCACACACACACCCACACACACACACACACACCCACCCACACATACACCCACACACCACACCCACCCACCCACCCACACATACACCCACACACACACCCACACACCCACCCACACATCCACCAACACATACACCCACACACACACCCACCCACACATACACCCACACACACACCTACACACCCACCCACACATCCACCAACACATACACCTGGGACTGTGCTGATATGAGGCATAACACTACCTTTGCGCCATCGTGCCACCCTCATGGTACTTCTCTCCTCTTTATCAAAAATGTTTATTTTGCCAGCAAGGTCTGACTGTTGCATTATACTTCAGCCAAATATGGACTTAATTTGCGCAATAAACATGGACACTGATGAGTGGATTGCGGTGTTTATAGCAGGATTTGAAAAAATTGCTACTTTATCGGTTTGCATTTGATGCAATTTTATGCACAATTAACTCAGTGATGATCGAACTATTTTATTATTATACAGGTGCCGGTGAATTGGATTTTTCTGGATGTGATATCCTTCTGTTAAAATTAGTGGTGTACAGAACAAGTTGAGGCAAATGTTAAATGAATATCAAAACGTGACAGATCCTGAAAAAATGAAATGATCGCTGAAAAAGTAGGAAAGGTTCGGTGAGTCAGGCAGCATCTACAGGAAGAGATACAGAACTAGCATGTTCGACCCTTTAAGTAAGTAAGTAAGTTTATTGGCCAAGTATTCACATACAAGGAATTTGCCTTGGTGCTCCGCCCACAAGTAACAACATGACATATAGTGACAGTTACGGATGACTCAGAAAAAACTAAACATTAATAATAATAATAATAATAAGATATTAATGATAAAACACCATTGATCAAGCATGTGAACCAACAAAATACTTAGCACACAGTGTCTTCTGTTCCACTGCCACAGGTCCACATCTCCTACCTGTTTCCTTGGTCTCCATTCCTAGAATACACAGCATGGAAACAGGCCCTTCAGCCCAACTCGCCCATGCTGACCAAGTTGGTCCAACTAAGCTTGTTCCATTTGCCTGCATTTCGCCTCTATCCCTGTAAACCTTTCTGATCCAGTACTTGGCCAAGTGCATGTCCAAGTATCCAGTATGAGTATAGAAATTGGGAGGGTCATGTTGCAGTCACATAAGACTTTGATGAGGCCACATTTTAGAATATTGTGTTCAGTTTTGGTCACCATATTATAGGAAAGACGTTGGCAAGCTTGGAAAGAGTGCCAGGAATATTTCCGAGGATGTTGCTGGGACTCGAAGGTCTGAGCCCCAGGGAGAGGTTGAGGAAGCTAGGACTCTATTCCTTGAAGCGCAGGCGGGCGAAGGGTGATCTTATGGAGATGCACAAAATCATATGAGGAATAGATGGGGTAAACACCCTGAGTCTTTTGCCCAGAGTCGGGGAATCGGGAACCAGAGGATACAGGTTTGAGGTGAGGGGGTAAACATGAGGGGTAACTTTTTTACACAAAGGGAGGTAGTTGAGGCACGTACCTTTGCAACATTTAAGAAGGTACATGCATAGAATAGGTTTGGAGGGATATGAGCCAAACGCATGCAGGTGGTACTAGTGTTGATGGGGGCGTGTTGGTTGGTGTGGGCAAGTTGGGCTGAAGGGCCCGTTTCCACACTGTATGACTCTATAAAGTTGCTTCGGCTCAATCCAAAAGTCCAAACCTCCTCAGCGAAATGGTCTTGGAATCGGCAAGATTTTCCAGTCGAAACAAATGCTGGAGAAATTCCGCTGATCAGTTCATAAGTTCATACATGACAGGAGCAGAATTAGGCCATTCGGCCTATCCAGTCTACTCCGCCATTCAATCATGGCCGATCTATCTCTCCCACTTAACCCCATTCTCTTGCTTTCTCCCTGTCACCCGTACTAATAAAGAATCTATCCATCTCTGCCTTAAAAATATCCACTGACTTGGCCTCCACAGCCTTCTGTTGCAATGAATTCCGCAGCTACACCACTCTCTGACAAGATAAATGTCTCTTTATCTCCTTCCTAAAGGAACGTCCTTTAATTCTGAGTACGGTTTCCGGTCCTCCATGCACTCCAGCACTTTGTGTCTTAAAAAAAAAAAAAAAAATCAGCATCTGCAGTTCTTTGTGTCCACTATCCAGCAAAATCTGGGGCAATTATTACTTTCACTCTTCTTGGTCAACTACCCTAGATTTTGAGAGTTTTCATTGATTTGAGTTCTGTGTAAATGGCTTCATTGCATCAGGGGGAACACCTAAAGGCTGCATGCTCAGCCCCCTGCTATACTCACTCTATACTCATGACTGCGTAGCCGGTCATAGTGCAAACTCCATCATCAAGTTCGCTGACGACACCACTGTTGTGGGACGTATCACTAATGGGGCGAGTCAGAGTATAGAAGAGAGATCGACTGACTGACCAAATGGTGCCAGCACAATAACCTGGCCCTCAACACCAGCAAAACCAAGGAACTGATTGTGGAGTTTGGAAGGGGTAGGATGGGGACCCACAGTCCCGTTTATATCAACGGGTTGATGGTGGAAAGGGTCAAGAGCTTCAAATTTCTGGGGGTGCACATCTCTGAAGATCTCTCCTGGTCCGAGAACACAGATGCAATTATGAAGAAAGCACATCAGCGCCTCTACTTCCTGAGAAGATTACGGAGAGTCGGTATGTCAAGGAGGACTCTATCTAACTTCTACAGGTGCACAGTAGAGAGCTTGCTGACCGGTTGCATCGTGGCTTGGTTCGGCAACTTGAGCGCCCATGAGAGGAAAAGACTACAAAAAGTAGTAAACACTGCCCAGTCCATCATCGGCTCTGACCTCCCTACCATCGAGAGGATCTACCGCAGTCGCTGCCTCAAAAAGGCTGGCAGCATCATCAAGGACCCACACCATCCTGGCCACACACTCATCTCCCCACTACCTTCAGGTAGAAGGTACAGGAGCCTCAAGACTGCAACGTCCAGGTTCAGGAATAGCTACTTCCCCACTGCCATCAGGCTATTAAACTCAACTCAAACAAAACTCTGAACATTAATAGACCATTATCTGTTTATTTGCACTTTATCTGTTTATTTATTCATGTGCGTATATATGTATACAATGGTATATGTGGGCACACTGATCTGTTCTGTATTCATGCCTGCTATGTTCTGGTGTGCTGAAGCAATGCAAGAATGTCATCGTCCTATCTGGGACACATGACAATAAACTCTCTTGCATAGTTAGTGGGGATTCTGTGGAATTCCTTGCCACAGAAGGCTGTGGAGGCCAAGTCAATGGATATTTTTAAGGCAGTGATAAATAGATTCTTAATTAGTAGGGGTGTCAGGGGTTATGGGGAGGTCATTAGTGATAGGAGCAGAATTAGGCTATTCAGCCCATCAAGTCCACTCCGCCATTCAATCATGGCTGACCTATCTCTCCCTCCTAACCCCATTCTCCTGCCTTCTTCCCATAACACCAGACACCCGCACTAATCGAGGCAGGAGAATAGGGTTAGGAGGGGAAAGATAGATCAACCATGATGAGGAAAATCATAATGGGCCGAATGGCCTAATTCTGCTCCAATCATCTACAAACTGCATTTTCAAGTGTAAATGGCTGAAGAGATGGTGAATAAATAATGTACCTGTGTAGGCTGATGACTGCACATCTTGTCGTGGAGCTCTCTGCCATTGTTAATATGCTTCGAAGAAGTGAAATTCTTCCACTTGCTCATTTGTATGCAGCGACTGGTCCTCTCTGTCAGAGAGTACATTCAAATTCTCTTTACACAAACTATCACAGTCTCCAGAAAAGGGTATGAGAGATTAAAAATCTCAGCAGACAATATGTAGTATTA
Organism: Okamejei kenojei; assembly: GCA_035221665.1. NCBI lineage: Eukaryota > Metazoa > Chordata > Chondrichthyes > Rajiformes > Rajidae > Okamejei > Okamejei kenojei. The sequence continues at coordinate 7,614,521 of CM069147.1, read as the reverse complement.
TATTTACTCAGCAGTGATATATTCCCGTGGCAAAATCTTGTTGTGGGATAATGCTACAGGCAAAGGTGTGTGGACATGTCTTTAACGACCACCATTGTACTTCCGTGCTCATAAGGGTTCTGTGTCTCTCGGTATTGTTCTCAATTCCTCTATAAACCACCAGTCATTGCATTAATTAACTGAAACATGGTAACTATTACATATTCTCCAGTCCATATTGCCATTTTTGGATGGAGGTCAAGTGGCAGTTATTGATCTGCAGATGAAGGTGGTGTAACGCGGTATAGATCTTTACAATGGAAGTTAAAATATGCCCCGTGATTTCACGCCATTCAATCTTCCAGGAAAAACTGACATCTAAAAAATCAAACAGAATTTGCTGAATTTTTTCCCCCAGGAAAAATAAACAATGATCTGGTGTGGGTGATTTTCATACTAAGCAGAAGCAAGCTGCAGAGAAATGATTGAGTGGATAAAATTGTCTACAAATGTTATTCCCTTCCCCCCATTCACTCACCTAAGAACATATTAAATTAATGTACATATTTACCACTGTGTATGTACATTACTGAATTTTGAAACACTTGTTTTCTGCGACCCTAACTTAAATTCACTTTCTTGGTTAAAAGAATTAATATATTTAGTTTAATAATCTATTTCCCTTCAGAGCTGAGATTTTGTCTTTTTCAGCTTCTGAATTATCAGCCTGTCAAATGGAATTTCTTGCTGGCCTTGTAAAAAGCGGATGTAATTATTTAGTCTTTATTTAGTGCCTGAATTTCCACACATTTCATTTATTTACATGCTCTGCTGTTTCTAACGTATATTCAATGCACTTGGGTTGATAAGCTCATGTGATAGGAACAGAATGAGGCCATTCGGCCCATCAAGTCTACTCCGCCATTCAATCATTGCTGATCTATCTCTCCCTCCTAACCCCATTCTCCTGCCTTTTCCCCATAACCCCTGACAACCGTACTAATCAAGAATCTATCTATCTCTACCTTTAAAACATTAATTGTCTTGGCCTCTACAGCCTTCTGTGGCAAAGAATTCCACACATTCACCACCCTCAGACATATTACCCTGATACATATTTCATCATAGATTTATTGAGTCAGAAGAATAAGAAAAAAAAGATTCTACAGTTTGTGCTCGAGTTTCTTTAATCAGAGGATGGTGAATCTGTGGAATTCTTTGCCACAGAAGGCTGTGGATATATTTAAAGCAGAGAGATAGATTCCTGATTAATACGGGTGTCAGAGGCTATGGGGAGAAGGCAGGTGTATGGGGTTAGGAGGGAGAGATAGACCAGCCATCCTTGAACGGCAGAGGAGACTTGATGGGCTGAATGGCCTCATTCTGCTCCTATGTCGTATGATCTTATGTTCCACTAGTACTATGTTATCCACTGGGGACACTTTACAGAAACCAATTAACCTACAAAACTACACATCTTTGGAACATTCAAATTGTGAAGCCAGAGGAAGAAAGGAGGTGGAAGAGGCAAATAGGTGCGAGTCCAGGTGGGGCACAGGAGATAAATGAGAAAATGGTAGGGATTTTATCCATGGGATGAGATCAAATGTAAAGATGAGTTTTCTGCCATCAAGTCCATTTTTGATGACGGGTTTGCAACCTCAACTGCAAACCAACGGGCATTGTTAAATGGGGGGCGGGGAGGGGGGGGGGGGGGGGGGGGGGGGGGAGAAACTGCAGCTGCTGAAAACCTGAAACAAAAACCAAGAGTGGAGGGAATACCTGGCTGACCAGGCAGCACCTGTGGGGAGAGGTAGCAAGTCAAAATCTCAGGTGAAGGATAAGAAAAGTGTGAAAGCAGGAGCGTTTCATGTTTCAGGCAGGGGGAAGGTGAAGTGAAAAGTGTGGACATGTGTGAGAGGGTAGAGACCAAAGTTAACATGATAATATCTATACATTGACATACTATTAAAAGTCTAATCTTGTCTGTCTGTCTGTGGGATCAAGGAACTACGCCAAAACGGTACATGATAGCGTAACAATTTTAGGGGCGCCTTACTCACCAATCGCCTGCGGTGTGCAGTATCAGGTTTTGTTATTCTTTACAAAGTAAAGGGTTGCCGGGCCCGGTATCCCATGCGTGCGCAGTTGGGGGGAGGAGTCACAATGGGGACCCAACGGGTCCACGGGTCGTCTAGTTATCATTGTACCTCACATAGGCACAGACACGGGAGACAGTCTGAGAAATCCAAGATGCAGTGCTTTTATTTTTGCAGACAAAACTAGATCATAAGTTCAAAAGTTCATAAGTGATTGGAGCCGAATTAAGGGGCTGTCCCACTGTACGAGCCCCATAATTCAAGAGTTCTCCTGAGTTTCCCCTGATTCGAACTCAGAGAATTACGGTAATGGCCGCTCGTAGGAACTCAGGGCTCTCGTGGACATTTTTCAACATGTTGAAAAATGTCCATGAATCTTCCCGAGCTTACCATGCTTCCCATGTACCTGCTGTTAGCGTTACGAGCCATTAAGAGACATCCTGAGCTCCGACGTACCCGCTACGTACATTCTATGCACTTACCATGAGTTTGTTTGTTTTTTTAACTCGGGAGAGCTCTTGAATTAGCTCATAAAGTGGGACTGCCCCATTAGACCATTTGGCCCATCTAGTCTACTCCACCATTTAATCATGGCTGATCTATCTCTCCCCCTCAACACCATTCTCCTGCCTTCTCCCCATAACCCCTGACACCCGTACTAATCAAGAATCTATCTGTCTCTGCCTGCAAAATATAGATTGACTTGTGGCCTCCACAGCCTTCTGTGGCAAAGAATTGTACAGATCCACCACCCTCTGGCTAAATAAATTCTTCCTCGTCTCCTTCCACAAGGAAGTTCCTTTTATTCTGGGGCTATGACCTCCGGTCCTAGACTCTCCCACTAGTGGAAACATCCTACAAAATGTCAGTAAGCACGATGATTAAAAATATATGTCACATGGCCGTAAAATGCTACAAGCACGTTTAACTTTCCAGAGGTGCCAGTGCTCCATGTTGATGAGTACCGTTGAATAAAAAAAAATACTCTGCTAAGATTCATAGATTTTCACCATGACTTTACTAAAGGGGACAAAATTAACAGAATTCTGAATGACACAGAATGCGAATGTAGTCAAACAGTCGATTCATTCGACAGTAAAAATTGCAACCTGATTTTTCACGAGTTCCTATTCTATCCTGTTGCTTTTTTAACACGGTGGGAATAATTGAGTTATCCAATCTGCTGTCTGCTTTCAAATTGTATAGTGTTTACATGGCTTAAGATCCACATGACCACATTGCATTCAATTAAAGCAAAGGAACAAAATTTTTACTTTTGGCTTAACATTGAATAACAGTATGCACAGTCATAACCATGACATTTCTGTATTATTTTAATGATTGTGACTGAATGCAGGCTGCGTGTTTGACTTGAAACTCTTTATTCATGCTACACAGTATTGATGGCAATGCAGCAATTACCACTGATGTTGATGGGACATGAATCATGTATCCCAGTCTAAACGAGGTAATAATGTCCAATCTAATCAATCATACTTGATTTCAACCTTATAATGCTGTTTGCTTCGTAAAGATGGCAAGTTATGATATCATTTCGACAAAGCAAAAACATAGAACATAGAACAATGAGTTTCCATACGAATAGGAGAGATTTGGGGAGATATGGACCAAACGTGACTAGTTTAGTTGAGGCATCTTGGTCGGCATGGACCAGTTGGGAAGGGCTTGTTTCTGTGTTCACAAGTTCACAAGTTGTAGGCATAGAATTAGGCCATTTGGCCCATCAAGTCCACTCCGCCATTCAATCATGGCTGATCTCTGCCTCCTAATTCCATTTTCCTGCCTTCTCCCCGTAACCCTTGACACCCGTTCTAATCAAGAGTTTTTCTATCTCTGCCTTAAAAATATCCACTGACTTGACCTCCACAGCCCTCTGTGGCACTGAGTTCCACAGACTAACTACCCTCTGACTAAAGAAGTTCCTCCTCACCTCCTTTCTCAAAGAGCCCTTTAATTCTGAGACTATGACCTTTGGTCCTAGACTCTCCCACCAGTGGAAACATCCTTTCCACATTCACTCTATCTATGCCTTTCATTATTCTGTAAGTTTTAATGAGGTGCTATATGACTATTACAGCGCAGGGTTGGCGAGTCCATGCCAACTGTCGACCACCCGTTCACATGAGTTCTATGTTATTCTACTTTCTCATTCACTTCCTGTACACTAGAGGCAATTTTTACAGAGGCCAATTAACTTACAAGCCCACACATATTTGGGATGTGGGAGGAAACCTGGAGGAATCCCACACGGTCAGAGAGAGAACATGCAAACTCCACACAGACAGCAGCCAAGGTCAGAATCAAACCCAGGTCTCTGGTGCTGTGAGGCTGCAACTCTAGTCAAGAGTCAAGAATGTTTTATTGTAGAAACATAGAAACATAGAAAATAGGTGCAGGAGTAGGCTCTGCCCTTCGAGCCTGCACCGCCATTCAATATGATAACGGCTGATCATCCAACACAGTATCCTGTACCTGCCTTCTCTCCATACCCCCTGATCCCTGTAGCCACAAGGGCCACATCTAACTCCCTCTTAAATACAGCCAACGAACTGGCCTCAACTACCTTCTGTGGCAGAGAATTCCGCAGATTCACCACTCTCTGTGTGAAAAATGATTTTCTCATCTCGGTCCTAAAAGACTTCCCCCTTATCCTTAAACTGTGACCCCTTGTCCTGGACTTCCCCAACATTGGGAGCAATCTTCCTGCATCTAGCCTGTCCAACCCCTTAAGAATTTTGTAAGTCTCTATGAGATTCCCCCTCAATCTTCTAAATTCCAGCGAGTACAAGCCGAGTCTATCCAGTCTTTCTTCATATGGAAGTCCTGCCATCCCAGGAATCAGTCTGGTGAACCTTCTCTGTACTCCCTCTGTGGCAAGAATGTCTTTCCTCAGATTAGGAGACCAAAACGCAATACTCCAGGTGTGGCCGCACCAAGACCCTGTACAACTGCAGTAGAACCTCCCTGCTCTTGTGCTCAAATCCTTTAGCTATGAATTAACATGGCAATTAACAAGACCCTCTGTGAGTTGAAAAGGCCTTTTATCACTGCAATCAAATTCATTGTCATGTGTACCAGATAGGACAATGAAATTCTTACTTGCTGCAGCACAACAGAATATGTAAGCATAACACAAAACGGAAGATAAAAGTTCACTGTATCCATAGACCATATATACACAATAAATAAACAGATATAATAATAATAGACTGTTATTGCTCAGAGCGTATTTGATGTTGTGTTTAATAGCCTGATGGGTGTGGGGAAGAAGCAGTTCCTGAAACTAGATGTTACAGATTTCAGGCTCCTGTACCTTCTTCCCAATGGCAATGGAGAGATGGTGTGGGTCTTTGATGATGTTGGCCGCCTTTTTGAGGCAGCGACTGCAATAGATCCCTTCGATGGTGGGGAGGTCAGAGCCGATGATGGACTGGGCAGTGGTCACAACTTTCTGCAGTCTTTTCCGCTCCTGGACGTTCAAGTTGCCGAACCAGGCCACGATGCAACTGGTCAGCAAGCTCTCTACAGTGCACCTGTAGAAGTTCGAGCACCACTGTTCCTTCCTCCCTATTTATTCTGATTTAGTGCATCCTTATAAACAATACATAACAACAGGATTGGATTTTCTCGTCTGTACTTAAGTACTATTGATTGCATTTCCAATGTGCTTGCGAACTATCAACAACATTGAACACTGGCCATTTCAGTGTGCAAAGATAGAAGCTGAATCACTGGACCACAAAGGCATTTTGCAATTAGGAGAATATGAGGAAAAAGTTAGATATCGATCCATACAAAATGTTCCAATTTTAGCATCTGACCAACAAACACCACTCTTTTTTTTCAGGCACATCAGCTCCTCTACTCCCTGAGAAGATTACGGAGAGTCGGTACATCGAAGAGGACTCGCTCTAACTTCTACAGGTGTACAGTAGAGAGCATGCTGACCGGTTGCATCGTGGCTTGGCTCGGCAACTTGAGCGTCCAGGAGCGGAAAAGACTACAAAAAGTAGTAAACACTGCCCAGTCCATCATTGGCTCTGACCTCCCTACCATCGAGGGGATCTATCGCAGTCGCTGCCTCAAAAAGGCTGGCAGCATCATCAAGGATCCACACAATCCTGGCCACACACTCATCTCCCCGCTACCTTCAGGTAGAAGGTACAGGAGCCTGAAGACTGCAACGTCCAGGTTCAGGAATAGCTACTGAATTGAGATTCAAAGAGGAGGAAGTACTGACACTTTTGAAAAATATAAAAGTGGATAAGTCTCCAGGTCCTGACAGGATATTCCCTAGGACATTGAGGGAAGTTAGTGTAGAAATAGCAGGAGCTAGGACAGAAATATTTCAAATGTCATTAGAAACGGGAATAGTGCCGGAGGTTTTTTTTTATTGGCATACCTGCGGGTTTCCATTGTTTAAAAAGGGTTCAAAGAATAAACCTAGCAATTATAGAACCTGTTAGTTTGACGTCAGTGTGGGCAAATTAATGGAAAGGATACTTAAGATAATATATACAAGCATCTGGATAAACGGGTCTGAATCAGGACAGCAACATGGATTTGTGCCTGGAAGGTCATGTTTGACAAACCTTCCTGAATTTTTTGAAGGTTTACTAGGGAAATTGATGAGGGAAAGCAGTGGAATGTTGTCTATATGGATTTCAGTTAGCCTTTGACAAGGTTTCCCCATGGAAGGTTTCAATCTTTGGGTGGTAATGGCGGAGTAGCAAGCTGGATTCAACCCAGTGGCTGAATGGAGATGTCATAGAGTAATGGTGGATGGCTGTTTTCAGGTTGGAAGCCGGTGACCAGTGGGGTGCCTCATGGATCTGTGTTGGGTCCACTGTGTTTGTCATGTACATCAATGATCTGGATGATGGGGTGGAAATTGGATAAGTAAGTATGCAGATGATACTAAGATAGTGGTGTTGTGATAATGAAGTAGATTTTCCAAAGTCTACAGAGAGAGTTGGGCCATTTGGAAAAGGGGCTGAAAGATGGCAGATGGAGTTAAGCTAATAAGTGTGAAGTGCTACGTCTTGGCAGGACAAATCAAAATAGGACGTACATTGCAAATGGTAGGGAATTGAGGAATGCTGTGGAACAGAGAGATCTAGGAATAACTGTGCATAGTTCCCTGGGGGGGGGGTGGAATTGCATGTAGATGGGTTGGTAAAGAAAGCCTTTGGTGTGCTGGCCTTTATAAAAACAGAGCATTGAATATAGGAGTAGGGAAGTAATGTTAAAATTGTACAAGGCATTGGTAAGACCAATTCTGGAGTATGGTGTACAATTTTGGTCGCCTAATTATAGGAAGGATGTCAAACAAAATAGAGAGAGTACAGAGGAGATTTACTAGAATGTTGCCTGGTTTTCCAGCAACTATGTTTACAGAAAGGTTAACAAGTTAGGTCTTTATTCTTTGGAGCACAGAAGGATAAGGGGGAACTTGATTAGGTCTTTAAAATGATGAAAGGGATAGACAGAGTTTGACTTGGATAAGCTTTTCCCATTGAGGGTAGGGGAAGATCAAACAAGAGGCATGACATGAGAATTAAGGGACCGAAGTTTAGGGTAACGTGAGGGGGAACTTCTTTACTCCCCCCCCCACCAGAGGGTGGTGGCGTGTGGAATGAGCTTCCAGCAGATGTTGTGGAGGCAGGATCGATTTTAACATTTAAAAGTAAAGTGGATAGGTATATGGACGGGAAGGGAATGGAGGGGTGTGGTCTGAGTGCAGGTAGATGGGACTAGGGGAAAACAAATGGTCGGCACGGACTGGAAGGGCCGAGAGGGCCTGTTTCCATGCAGTAATTGTTATATGGTTATATGGTTATATGGTTATACTTCCTCACAGCCATCAGGCTATTAAACTTAAACAAAACTCTGAACATTAATAGCCCATTATCTGTTTATTTGCACTTTATCTGTTTTATTTATTCATGTGTATACAGTGGCTTGCAAAAGTATTCATACCCCTTGAACTTTTCCACATTTTGTCACGTTACAACCACAAACGTAAATGTACTTTATTGGAATTTTATGTGATAGACCAACACAAAGTGGTGCATAATAGTGAAGTGGAAGAGAAATGATAGATGGTTTTCAAATCTTTTTACAAATAAAAAAACTGAAAAGTGTGGCGTGCAAAAGTATTCAGCCCCCTTTACTCTGATACCCCTAAATAAAATCCAGTGCAACCAATTGCCTTCAGAAGTTACCTAATTAATAAATAAAGTCCACTTGTGTGTAATCTAATCTCAGTATAAATACAGCTGTTCTGTGAAGGCCTCAGAGGTTTGTTAGAGAACAATTAGTGAACAAACAGCATCATGAAGCCCGAGGAACACACCAGACAGGTCATGGATAAAGTTGTGGAGAAGTTTAATGCAGGGTTAGGTTATAAAAAAATATCCCAAGCTTTAAACATCTCACAGAGCACTGTTCAATCCACCATCCGAAAATGGAAAGAGTATGGCACAACTGCAAACCTACCAAGACATGGCCGTTCACGTAATCTGATAGGCCAGGCAAGAGAGCATTGATCAGAGAAGCAGCCAAGAGGCCCATGGTAACTCTGGAGGAGTTGCAGAGATCCACAGCTCAGGTGGGAGAATCTGTCCACAGGACAACTATTAGTCGTGCACTCCACAAATCGGGCCTTTATGGGAAGAGTGGCAAGAAGAAAGCCATTGTTGAAACAAAGCCATAAGAAGTCCCGTTTGCAGTTTGCCACAAGCCCATGTGGGGGTCACAGCAAACACGTGGAGGAAGGTGCACTGGTCTGATGAGACCAACATTGAAGTTTTTGGCCTAAATGCAAAACACTATGTTTGGCGGAAAACTAACACTGCACATCACCCTGAACACACCATCCCCACTGTGAAACATGGTGTGGCAGCATCATGCTGTGGGGATGCTTTTCTTCAGCAGGGACAGGGAAGCTGGTCAGAGTTTGATGGAAGATGGATGGAGCCAAATACAGAAGCATTCTTGGATGAAACCTGTTAGAGTTGCAAAATACTTGAGACTGGGGCGGAGGCTCACCTTCCAGCAGGACAACGACCCTAAACATACAGCCAGAGCTACAATGGAATGGTTTAGTCAAAGCATATTCATGTTTAGAATGGCCCATCAAAGTCCAGACCTCAATCCAATTGAGAATCTCTGGCAAGACGTGAAAATTGCTGTTCACAGACGCGCTCCACCCAATCCGACTGAGCTTGAGCTATTTTGCAAAGAAGAATGGGCAAAAAGGTCAGTCTCTAGATGTGCAAAGCTGGTAGAGACATGCCCCAAAAGCTGCAGTTGTAATTGCAGCGAAAGGTGGTTCTACAAAGTATTGACTCAGGGGGGCTGAATACTTTTGCACGCCACACTTTTCAGTTTTTTATTTGTAATAAAATTTGGAATCCATGTATCATTTTCCTTCAACTTCACAATTATGCACCACTTTGTGTTGGTCTATCACATAAAATCCCAATAAAATATATTTACGTTTGTGATTGTAACGTGACAATATGTGGAAAAGTTCAAGGGGTATGAATACTTTTGCAAGCCACTGTATATTTATATAATAGTATATTGACACACTGATCTGTTCTGTATTCATGCCTTCTATATTCTGTTGTGCTGAAGCAAAGCAGTAATTTTATTGTCCTATCTGGGACACATGACAATAAACTCTCGTGAATCTTGAATCTCTTGAATTTTTCTTCCCTGAGCCCCACCTGGACACACACCCATTTCTCCAACATAGACACAAAATGCTGGAGTAACTCAGCGGGGACAGGCAGCATCTCTGGAGAGTAGGAATCCGTCACCCATTCCTTCTATCCCCAGATACTGCCTGTCCCCGCTCAGTTACTCTAGTATTTTGTGTCTATCTCCGGTGTAACCCAGCACCTGTAGTTCCTGCCTACACTGTTTCTCCTACAATTATGCTGTCGTTTCCTGCCCCCTCCCCATTCCCCATCAACCTTATCCCATTTTCCAGGTTAATATCGCACTCCTCTTCTCTCCATGTTTCTCAGCCTTTTGTCCATTCATCTCTGGTCTTTGGCCAACCAGCTGCCCTTGAGCGAACTAACTTCACCTGCATCCACCTATCACTTGCCTGGCTCTGTCCTGCCCTCACCTCTCTTCCTGCTTCCTCCCCCCCCCCCCCCCCCCCACTGCAACCAATCTGAAGAAGCATCCCGGCCTGAAACATTGACTATCCCTGTCCTCCAGATATACTATCTGATCTGCTGAGGTAATCAAAAACTTTATGGGGTTTTTTTTTGCAATCCGGCATCTGCAATTCCTTGTGTGAAAATCTTCCTTCACGCATCTCTATGTTGATGGAGCTCAGGACTACCTTGGCAGTACATTACAGAATATATTCTGTTTAGTTAATAGGTGCACTGGGACAAAATGTTATTCCAGTTCAGATTATCGAGCTGATAGGCAAGTTTGTGGTTTGGATATGATTTTCGAGTAATAAAGTATAAAGTATCCTTTATTGTCATTCAAACTTTTAGTTTGAACAAAATTACGTACCTTGCAGTCATGACAGAGAATAAAATAACAGAACACACAATGAACACAGTTTAACATCCACCACAGTGAGTCTACCAGGCACCTCCTCGCTGTGATGGAAGGCAAAAGTCTTAAAGTCCTTATATCTTCCTTCCTTGTTCTCCCTCTGCGTTGAGGCGATCCAGGCTTTCGATGTTGGGCCCCCCGCCGTGTGATGGTAAGTCCCGCTGCCGAATCCGAGCTCTGCAAACGGGCCGGTTCAAACTGCGCGGCCCGGGGAGGACGAAGCTGCCGCCCTCCAGTCCAGTGGACGAAGCTGTTGTTGCGGGAGCTCCGGAGAGTCGGTCACCAACCTGGGACCTGCGAGCTCCCGATGTTGTCGCCCACTGGGCCCGCGGCTGAAGCCTCCGAGGCTCCGAAGTTGGGCGGCCGCCGCCGTGCCACCACAGCCCCGAAGTCGGCCTTCTCCGCGATGGTGAGTCCTGGCTCTGCCTCCGTGAAAACTGAAGCTTTAATGAACAGTCAATATTATATTCTCCGATATGTTACTGTCATGCTTGTATGGTTAGCATTGATGCTACCGACTAGATTTCCTTTCTGAAATTTATGCTTCACATTAGTTTAATTAACTATCAGAAGAAGAGTATCGGAAGTGGGGGCAGCGTTATAGTTGCCAGAAACCCGGGTTCAATCCTGACTACGAGTGCCATCTGCATGGAGTTTGTACATTCTTCCCGTGACCATGTGGGTTTTCTCCAGGTGCTCCGGTTTCCTCCCACATCCCAAAAGACGTGCAGGTTTGTAGGTTAATTGGCTTTGGTTAAAAAAAAAAATTAGAAATAGTCCTCAGTGTGTAGGATAGTGTTAGTGTACAGGGATTGCTAGTCAGCACCGACTAGATAGGCCGAAGGGCCTGCTTCCACGCTGTATCTCAAAGCTAAACAATACTAAAAAGAGTGAAAAATCTGTTTAAAAAATGCTTTAAATTTCAAAGTTTATGGTTCTCCCATCATAATATAGCTGAATTTGATTACAGTGATAAAAGGCCTTTTCAACTCACAGAGGCTCTTGTTAATTGCCCGTGACCTGTAGCTCTCTATGAAAGAATTTTAATTATCTACTTGGCATCAAACCACAAACAAAATGAATAATAAGGCAAACTTAACTTTCAGAAAGGTTAGGTCAAGCTATCTATAACGATGCTGATTATGTATTACATTTGCAATTTTAGGTACATATTGCTTTCAGTTATTGAACATATTATTAACCGCTTCCTCACAGCACCAGAACCTGTTGCTCGATCCTGATCTCGGGTGCTGTCTGTGTGGAGTTTGCACGTTCTCGCTACGATTGCGTGCGTTTCCTCTGGGTGCTCCGGTTTCAATAGACAATAGACAATAGGTGCAGGAGTAGGCAATTCGGCCCTTCAAGCCAGCACCGCCTTCAATATGATCATGGCTGATCATCCCCAATCAATGCCCCGTTCCTGCCTTCTCCCCATATCCCCTGACTCCGCTATTTTTAAGAGCCCTACCTAGCTCTCTCTTGAAAGCATCCAGAGAGTTTCCTCCCACATCCCAAAGGTGTGCGGGTTTGTAGGTGATTTGGCCTCTGTAAATTGCCCAGAATGTGAAGGGAGTGGATGAGAAAGTGGGATAACATGGAATGAGGTTGAATGGATGATTCCCAGTCTGAAGAAAGGTCTCGACCCAAAATGTCACCCATTCCTTCTCTCCCCAGATGCTGCCTGTCTCGCTGAGTTACTCCAGTTTTTTGTGTCTATCTTTGAATGGGTGATGATGGTCAGTGTGGACACAGTGGGCTGCAGGGCCTATTTCCATACAGTATCACTAAACTAGACTAAAGTAAACAATTTGCACTTATATCTGTATTTCTATAAATTCTCTCAGTAAGGGATGGCAGATTGGTAACTTGGCATCATGTTCAGCACGGACATTGTGGGCCGAAGGGCCTGTTCCTGTGGTATACTGTTCTATGTCCTATGAAAGAGAGTGAGAGAGAAAGAAAAAAAGATGGGGAGAAATAAATAGAAAATATCCAAAGCATTAACAAGTGAGGCATCACCCATGGAAAGAATAATTGAGTCTGTTTCCTCCATCTCTTCAATCTGGAGATGGGAACTGACCGGAAACGTCACCCATCCATGTTCTCCAGAGATGCTGAGGTCCTCCAGCACTGCGTTGTTTCTTAGTAAACCACCATTTGCAGTCGCTTGTATCTCATTCAACAAATACATGTCAGCTCTTCCCACATTTTGTTCAGTTCACAACCTGTTGCTTTAGAGAGGAGTTTCCCGGGGAGCCGCGTGGGCCCGATCCACCCGCCAAACGTTGTTTGTTTGTTAGTTCATTTGTTCCGGTGAAGGCGCTGTGCACCCTTTTACTTTTGTTTTCACTTTTAATTTCAAGGTTTTGTGTACCTTGTTGTGTGTTGTGACTGTCGGCAGACCAATTCCCCCCCCCCCACCGGTTGAATAAAGTTTTATCGTATTGTATCGTAATCATCCTCAAATGAAAAATGACAAGCACATAATGTTTCTTTCTTTAAAATATAACATTTGCAAATGACATGCGTCATTTGTTCAAATTCAACAAATAATAACAGATTACAACAGAACCAAGAATTTAACATGGAGTGTCTTAAAAATGCGCACTTTTTCAAGGGGAAAGCCTTCTGAAGGAATCATTTGAAGTTCAGAGCCAAATCTACCTCAGCCTTGTTTAATTTCTAAATTAAACAAGGTTGCCGACGTTTGGTAAGCAGACTTTCCAGTACATACTGAGTAAACCAAGTTAAATGATTAATGCGGGTGTCTGGGTTATCGGGAGAAGGCAGGAGAATGGGGTTGGGAGGGAGGGAGAGATAGATCAGCCAATATTGAATGGCGTAGTAGACTTGATGGGCTGATTGGCCTAATTCTGCTCCTATCACTTGTGACCTTATGAAATGCAGCTCCAATTTAGCTCTATATCTTAAGGGAAGATAATCAGGGCGCGCACACTAATAATATAATGTGTGATACAAGGCACTTTAATCCTGCTGTAAAATAGAACATTCTCAAAGTTAACACCGGCAATGCCACAGGAAATGCATTTAGCATGACAAGCGAGTTAAAGGCAGGAAAGCAATTATTATGTTCATTACCTTTGTTATCATTTTGATATTCATTAAATCCAGCCCTCGTGGCTAATTAGGAAGTGCATGAGTAACAAATGGCACGCAAGATTTCTAAGATGAGAAATCTGCATTTTTTGTTTCACAGTAAACTGCCAGAGAAATTCAGAAGATGGAATAAGGGCCTCGACCCGAAATGTCACCCATTCCTTCTCTCCAGAGATGCTGCCTGTCCGGCTGAGTTACTCCAGCATTTTGTGTCTATCTTCGGAAGATGGAACGTTGGTGGAAAGAAGGCATGGCCTTATTTTGTGCTGCCTTCCTGAACACTGAGTGTAAAAAGTCTCCCGTGCAACGTCACTTGGTGTTTAAGAATTGCTCAGGTAATAATTGAACCATCCGCTATGGACTTGAAACAGTGGAGCACATGAACAGGCTATTGTCCGAACTAAACATGATGCCAAGTTAAACTAATCTCCCCTGCCTGCATGTGATCCATGTCCCTCCATTCCCAGCATTTCTTCATAATCATAAACAATACTTTATTAGCCAAGTATGTTTTGCAACTTACCAGGAATTTAATTTGCCATACAGTCAGTCATACCAATAAAAAGCACCAGAACACACAAAATACATATTAACATGAACATCCACCACATTCCTCACTGTGATGGAAGGTGAAAAAAAGTTCAATCTCTCCCTTCTTTGTCCTCCAGCGGTCGGGGGCCTCTAACCTTCCGTTGACGGGACGATCTTACTCCCGTAGCCGGCGGCGGGCCTTCCTCGTCGGGGCGATCAAACTCGTGCATCGGGGGGGAATCTCAGCTCCTCGGCGCCGAGCGACCTGCCCCGGGTCGGGGCCAGTCGAACGTTGTGCGGCTTTTGGAACTTCCCCACGTCGGTCTCAAACCGAGACTGCGAGCTCCTCGATGGTGAAATCTGCAGGCCGCGGGTGGAGCCGCGATCCCAGGCAAGGGATCGCAGGCTCCGATGGTAAATCTACGGCCCCGCGGTGGGGCTCAAAGTCAGTCCCGAGCAAGGCCGCCAGCTCCACGATGTCAGGCCGCAGAGCGACCAGAGATACGATCCGGAAAACAATCGCATCTCCGGCAAGGTAAGGGCTTGAAAAAAAGTTTCCCCCGACCCCCTCACCCAACCCCCACATAAAACAAGCCAGAGAACATTAACACAAACTTTTACAACACATTAAAAATAACAAAGAAAGATGTAAAGGACAGACAGGCTGTAGGCGAGGCTGCCATCGAAGCGCCACCCGGTGGAATATTAGCAACGTGCCTATCCTAAAATGCTACGATCGTATCTGCCTCCACCACCACCCCTGGCAGCGGGCTCCAGGCACCCACCACTCTCTGTGTAAATAATTGCCCCGCATATCTCCTTTAAACTTTGCCCCACCCTCATCGTAAAGTTATGTTCTCCATTCTTTGACATTCCCATCCTGGGGGGAAAGGTTCTGACTGTCTACCCTATCTACGCCTATTTTATATACATCTCTCAGGTCTCCAGAGAAAACAATCCCAGTTTGTCCAACCTCCTCTTGCAGCTAGTACCCTCTAATCTAGGCGGCATTGTGGTAGACCTCATCTGCACCCTCTCCTAATCCTCCACTCCCCTTCCTGTAATGGGTCGACCCAATGTGGAACAGCATCCCTCTTCCCATCAGAACTGCACCCTCCATCGACTCCTTTAAGTCGAGACTTAAAACTCATCTTTACTCTCATGTCTTTCTTGACGTCCTCTGAGCGAGGGCTATATGTATGTATTTTATGTATGTACTTAATCTATGAACCACTTTTGTATAACGTTTTTACCTCCACCAATGTAAAACACTTTGGCCAACGAGAGTTGTTTTTTAAATGTGCTATATGAATAAAAGTGACTTGACTGGACCGGAACAAGGTCTAACCAAAGTTCTCTTTGGCCACTTTGCAAGACAAAACAGTGCCTCAGATGTTGCCGGTAGAATGAATTAATCCTGATAATTGCCATCTCATCTCATCAGAGAAGTAAAGCTATTCCCAACATCAGTACGATTCTCCAGGATATTCATTCTGATTGGTGATGACATTTGGCTTTGAGCATTAGATAATTCCCTGAACAAGTCTTAATTTATTTTTGCCCAACCCTTCCGACCCAACGCACCATGCCATCCAAGTTGTTCAAGAAGTCAAGTCAAGAGAATTTTATTGTCATGTGTCCCAGATAGGACAATGAGATTCTTGCTTGCTGCAGCACAACAGAATATGTAAACATAATACAGAACAGGAGATCAAAGTTCAGTGTGTCTATATACCATAGCACATATATATATACACAATAAATAAACAGATAAAGTGCAATAGGCTGTTATTGTTCAGTTTGTTTGATGTCGTGTTTAATAGCTTGATGGCTGTGGGGAAGCAGATCCTGAACGTGGATGTTCCAGATTCCAAGCTCCTGAACCTTCTTCCCGATGGCAACGGAGAGATGAGTGCGTGGCCAGGATGGTGTGGGTCTTTGATGATGTTGGCCGCCTTTTTGAGGCAGCGATAGATCCCTTCGATGGTGGGGCGGTCAGAGCCGATGATGGGTAGTCTGCGTAGTCGCGGTCCTGACTGTGTCTGGCCCATATTCCTCTGAACCTTTTCCACCCATGTGCCTGCCCAAATGTCCACTTCTCCAGCTTCCTCAGGCAGTTCGATCCATATACCCATCACCACCAGCTGAGTGGGATTTTTCATCAATTTCAAGCATGCCTCATGAACTATGTGTTGCTATAAAAGGTCAACATTTCCTTGTTGGGAAGAATCGACTTTCAATGTGTACGCCATGCCTGTTAGACATTTGGAGAGGTGTAAGACAGATAGCTTGTGGGGAAGGAATGGAGCGAATCAAATTGTCAACTGGCTTCATAAGTATCAATTCCATTTCAACAAAAATCAGAAACCAATGGGCAGCAGGGTGGCGTCGAGCTAGAGTTGCTGCCTTACAGTGCCGGAGATCCTGGTTCGATCCGGTGCTGTCTGTACGGAGTTTGCACGTTCTCCCCGTGACCTGTGTGGGCTTCCTCCAAGATCATCGGTTTCTTCCCACACTCCCAAGACGTACAGGTTTGGTATAAATGTAAATTGTCCTTGGTGTGTTGGATAATCAATGGGCCTGTCCCACTTAGGTGATTTTTTAGGCGACTACCGAAAAATGTTCAACATGTTGAAAATGTTTTGGCGGCATCCACAATTTGGGCTGTCGTAGGTTGTCGCCAGGTTAACGTAGATTGTCGTCACTGCTGACTTCGGTGAATACCATTGTCCTGGTCGCTGGCAGTCGCCTAAAAAATCTCCTAAGTGGGACAGGCCGATTGATGTGCGGGGATCGCTGGTCGGTGTGGACTCTGTGGGCCGAAGAGCCTGTGTCTCTAAAATAAACTAAACTAATGATTATGAATCCGTTTCCACTATCTAGCCACTTCCCTTTCAATTGAATGTTTATTGTGTTGCTTGGAAATTTTCCATGAAAAACATTTTGAATAACTTTTTTTAACCAATGAAAAATATGTCTGAACACCACATAACCTGAACTCATTTAAAGAAAAGTCAATTAATGCACATGGAATGATGGCATTTACAATTATGCTTTCAATTTAATAACTGGCAACTATATGTATCCACTGAATTTAACATTTAATTAACATTATGCATTTCTCATATAAGGTCAACACCCTGAGATGTGTCTGAAGAAGGGTCACCTCTCCTTGCTTCCCAGAGATGCTGCCTGACCAGCTGAGTTACTCCATCTCTTTGTGTCTTTTTCCGTAAACCAGCACCTGAAGTTCCTTCTTTCTACATTTTACTGCTCCACTCCTCACGGAATGCCTACTTTGTAGAAGTTCTCCTCCTCTCTCTGAAGGGAGTTCTGTGAGATCCTCTCCCACTGCTCCCATTCTCTGATTCCCACTGTTCTACTGCTGCAGTCTGAAGGAGGGCCACAACCCGAATCAACACCTGTCCATGTTCTCCAAAGACGCTGCCTGAGCCGCTGAGTTACTCCGGCAATTTGTGACTTTTTCCACCCTGCAATGTCAACCTTTTCTCTCTCCGTTGTTGCTGCTTGACCCGCCGAGCACTTCTTCAATTCTCAGATTTTATCCCAGGCTCGATGTATCTGCTGCGTATTGCTTTTGGTTTTAAGTGGAACCATTTGTTCACCTTTCAAAAATGTCAGCTCTTGAATTAATTCATTAAAGAGTGATCTTGGAGTGTCCCATTCAATGGCACTTTCCCAATGAAGATGAAATGGAGTGTCCAAAAATATATCAAAAAATGTGAGATTAAAAAGAAATTCAGAGGGAATATCTGATTTGAGTGAATCATGTAATCTTGAGACAAGGTTAATGTAAAGTAAAAAAGGATTCTTTGATCGCGTAACTACCTCTCTCAGGAATGACTTCACTCACTAAGATCTAAAAGCATTACAAAATTTTGATATACCATCCTATGTAAATCAATTATGTTCGCTTTGATGAAATGTACATTCTCATACGACTCAAGTGAACTATTCTATCAAAGCCATGTTTTTTTCTCCTGTTTTTAAAAATAGTGGTGAAACATTTGAAGCATATTTGATGCTTCAGGTTTGGAGCTATGAAACCTTGAGTTGATCTTCCTGAGGCGGTTAACGCTGATTCAGAAACACAAGATAGACCATCTGGTTGTGGTTCACCTGCAAAAGCATGTGGAACATTGCTGCACTGAGAATACACATAAAGTGCTGGAGTAATTTAGCGGGACAGGCAGCATCTCTGGAGAAAGGTGACGTTTCGGGTCGGAACCCTTCTACAGACCCCAAAAGAAGACCCAACTACACTGAGCCCTTTCCCATGACTTGAGTCTGAGGAAGGGTCGCAACCCGAAACGTCACCCATTCCTTCTCTCCAGAGATTCTGCCTGTCCCGCTGAGTTACTCAAGCTTTTGTGTCTATCTTTGGCAGTGTGTAAAACCATTCATAGAAACATAGGAAGTAGGTGCAGGAGTAGGCCCCTATGTCCAAACATATGTGAGAAATCACTGGACACTGCAGTTAAATATCTGCTTAACCAAAGTGTAAAACTTTAACAACTAACTGCTCTGCTGCTGTGACACTGTGCCGTAGGTGTTCAGGAGGATACAGATTAATTTCTAGGCACAAAAGGCATCAAGAGGTATGGGCAAGGTGTTGAGATAAAGGTGTTGAGATCATATCGAATGGTGGAGCGATCTCCAAGGAGGAGATGGCTTACTCCTGTTCTTATTTTTCGTTGTTGCAAGTGGAAGGCCAATAAAACCGCAAAAGATGTATTCGAGAGAGAGTTAGATCCAGCTCTTCGGGCTAACGGAATCAGGGGATATGGGGAGAAAGCAGGAAAGGGGTACTGATTTTATATGATCAGCCATGATCATATTAAATGTTGTTGCCAGCTCAAAGGACCGAATGGCCTACTCCTTCACCTATTTTCCATGTTTCTATGTTTCTAAATGAAACTAATGCAGTAATTATGTTAGTCTCTCTCTCTCTCTCCTTGCAGAATACACAATGGCCCCACGCAAAGTTCTTGTTCACTTTAAAATGTTGCTTTCCGATTTCATCGATACTGCAAACATAACAAAATAATAGAAAGTAATGGTAGGCCAAAGGACTAATTGCAAAGAGATCTATATTACCACAGAGCCACTATTCGGCTAAATATTTCCCTTAGTTTAGCTGTAATCTAATCTACTCAGATCCAAGCACTTTGATTAGATAAACTCTGGCGACATACTACAATTTTACTCAGCTCTTGCATTTGGTATAATGGAGTTTTAATAATGCAGTAGATGGCAAGGCATACTTGCAATCAAATTCATGGTCCTATCCATTTTTTCTCAGTGCACTTTATCTCAATTTAATTACTTTCGGAATCTGCATCAAATTTCACTTGAAAGGTAAGTCGATTCGGACAATCCATTTGGTAGCTGAGCAGGTAGTGCGGGTTCTAAATCCAATTTAGGCACTTTTTGTTTTGTCTGTAACTTAAGATTTCCCCAATGAATTGGCATCAGTTTCGATTTATGAATGTGCACACGTTATACCTTCGGAAGCCTTGGGTGCAGTAATGGGCATGTACTTAACAGGTGTATGAGCAGCAAGGCAATGGTTCTTAAGTGGCAGGACGCAGAGATTTGCTCATCGTACCATGACTTCTAACAATTCGTGTCAATAATAGAGAATAGTCGTTGGAATTACAACAGCAATAAAACATAGTGATATCGACTGAATGTGCTTTCCAGGATCGCCATTCGACAACATTTGGGACCTGGCTCCATAAGGAGAGATTCTTGGAAGACACCAGAGGTAATAACACACGTGCAGGAAACTAACCCTTGCTGGCAATTTGCTTGTTGTGACTTTATCAAGATGAGTGCAGTCCAATCTTTCCAGATGATGTTTAAAAGGTTTGGGAGGCAGATACTTTGGTCAATCACATCATATACTCAAGGTGCGTTGAAGAAAGACAAAGAGTTACAGATTGAGATTTTCATGGAGATTTTTAAGGCAGAAATAAATAGATTCTTGATTAGTATGGGTTTTCAGGGGTTATGGGGAGGAGGCAGGAGAATGGGGTTAGGAGGGAGAGATGGATCAGCCATGATTGAATGGTGGAGTAGACTTGATGGGCTGAATGGCCTAATTCTGCTCCTATCACTTATGACCTTATTATTTTTGGAAAAGATAATCACATTGATTGTCATTGATGATATCGTCAAGAGCTATTTTATTATTGATCCCAAATTTAACATTTCAAAGAGTTCTGGAAGAGAAGGTCAGAGATTTGGTGGACAATAGCTGCCTGAAGACCTTTGAGAGGGAAAAGCAGTTGGAGGGTGCATCTGGTAGAGCTGTTGCTTCACAGCACCAGAGAACCGAGTTCGATCCTGACCTTGGCTGCTGCCTATGTGGAGTTTGCATGTTCTTCCTGTGATAGTGTGGGTTTTCTCCGGGTGCTCCGGTTTCCATCCCACATTCCAAAGACGTGTAGGTTTATAGGTTAACTGGCTTCTGAAAATTGCCCCCCCATTGTTTAGGGAGTGGGTGAGAAAGTGGGGTGACATCGAACTAGTGTGAATGGGTGATCAATGGTCAGCGTGGACTCAGTGGGCCGAAGGGCCTGTTTCCATGCTGTATCATTAAACTAAATTAGAGTAGAAGGCCAAATTGAAATTGGAGAGGGCTTGATAAACTATAAGAATATGAGATGTTGTGTTGATTTTTGAGAAGATCAAATTTATTATCATTTGCACAAGTGCACTGATCTAGAGAAATAATGAAAACCTTGAAAAACAATGAAAGCAGCATTACAGGCACGTAGGCGTAGACAAATGAACAAAAACATAAACATGCGTCTGTGTTCTAGTGATATTGAAAGGAGAAAATTGCAAAAATAAGATATGTTTTAAAAGATATTGGCTCAGTACGAGAAAGAGGAAGCCATTTACAACACCAGCTTACATAAAAGAGTTAACTTGCCTTTGTCATTGGGATTGCCAAAGCCAAACATTCACCTCAATAATTTTAAATGATCCATTCATAGCTACAGCCAGTGGAACCCATCTGCACTTCAATCCAGCATCAATGACTGATGTCCACCATTTTACAGTGCAATAAACATCCTCCATGCGGATGCAAGATCTACTTTAGGCAAATTGATATTCAAAGTATCCGACTGTTCAACACTTTCCATACCATGAATGTAGAAGTGAAGAAATTCTCCAACAAAAAAATATCTAAGCAGCGAATGTTGGAAACTTCATTCAAAATAGAAAAACCCCTTGGAATCCAGGCGATTTATTCATGTTTCAGGATGTGGAGGCTTCCTCAAAAATTCAAGTAAAGTTTGCACGGTTCTTTACTGGAATGCCTGAAGAAGGGCTCTATCCCAAACCATCATCCCTCCACAGATGCTGCCTGATCCGTTGAGTTCGTCCAGCACTTTGTTTGTTTGCTCGAAATTTCACCATCTATCAGTTTTTGGGTGGCCTGGTGGCGCAGTGGTACCGTTGCCACCTTACCGCGCCAGAGACCCGGGTTCGATCAATCAATCAATCAGATTTATTCATCGCATACACAATAAAGTGCAGTGAAATGAACTCGCCAGCATTATTCCCCCGTGGTCGGGGCCATAAACCACCGCAGTCGTCGCTGCGGCGGCCAGATGTACAGGCCCTCTCGTCGGGACGGTAAGTCCCGAATCGGCGCTTCCCTAATGGAGACCGCAGCTTCAGGATGTTGTAGGCCGCAGGCCGGCAGTCGAAGCTCTTCTCCGGGGATCCCCGCCGAGGGATCCTGCTCCGGATGGTAAGTCCATGCCGCGCCCGCGGCTAGAAGCTCCGCAGACCGCGGACCGCAGCTTCAGGAAGCTATCAGCCGCGGGCTAGCGGTCGGAGCTCATTCCAGTGATCTCCAGCAATCCCCAGCACGGGGTCCTAGGCTCCAGACGCCGCGCCCGCGGCTAGAAGCTCCGCAGGCCGCGGTTTCAGGCTGTAACAGTGCGTGGGCCAGCGATCGGAGCACTCCCTTCTGGCGACATCGGCAAGGGCTCGCCCGCTCCGCGATGAAAAGTCCACGCTGCGCCCGCTGCTGAAGCTCCGGGCCCGACTCCGGGAAAGGCCGCACCGATCCAAGGTGCTGGACCACGAGGGAGACGACATGGAAAAAGTTGCCTCTCCATGGAGGAGGTGACCAAAAGCGGTTCCCCCCTTTCCCCCCCCCTCACCACCCCCCACACAAGACATACCTAGAGACATTAAAACACACATTTGGACACACTAAAAAAAACAAAAAAAGTAGAAATGACAAACACGCTGCTGGCAGGCGAGCCGTCCCGCAGCGCCCCCCACTGACCACCGATCCTGACTACGGGCACTATCTGTATGGAGTTTGCACGTTCTCCCCTTGACCTGCGTGGGTTTTCTTTGGGTGCTCCGGTTTCCTCCCACACTCCAAAGACGTACAGGTTTGCAAGTTAATTGGCTTGGTAAAATTGTAAATTGTCTCTAGTGTGTGTAAGACAGTGTTAGTGTGAGGGGATCGCTGGACACGCTAGAGGCAGGAAACATGTTCCCAATGTTGGGAGAGTCCAGAACCAGGGTCCATAGTTTAAGAAAAAGTGATAAGCCATTTAGAACGGAGATGAGGAAAAACTTCTTCACACAGAGAGCTGTGAGTAGGTGGAATTCTCTGCCTCAGAGGGGGGTGGAGGCTGGTTCTCTGGATGCTTTCAAGAGAGAGTTAGATAGAGCTCTTAGGGATAGTGGAGTCAAGGGATATGGAGAGAAAGCAGGAACGGGGTACTGATTCATAGAATCGAAAACATAGCTGGCTCGAAGGGCCGAATGGCCTACTCCTGCACGTATTGTCTATTGTCTATTGTCTAACATACAAGAATACAAGCACAGAGATTAAAAACAGGTTGCTCTCAACCACTCGAGTCTGCTCCACATTTAGGAAGGTTATAGCTGGTTTGATTGTTATCCTATCTCTACTTTCCTGTTAATCAGTAGCCACTTTTCACTCTTATCATAAACACATCTAAGTTGACTTTAAAAATATCAAAGATTCCAACACGCTTCGAGAAAAAGCTGTCGAACAACCCACCATCCTGTGACAGAGAATAAAATACCTCATATGTATCTGAAGTCGGAAACATATTATTTTTTTGCACATCGCACAACACAAAAACACAGGAGGGTGTGGGGTGATCTTCTAGAGGTGTACAATTGAGAGGAATAGATCGGGTAATTGCACAGATTCAGTTGACACAGTTAGACAGGTACGTGGATAGGACAGGTTTGGTGGGATTGGGCTAATTGCAGGCAGGTGGAACTAGTGTAGACGGGCCATGTTGACCAGTGTGGGCATGTTGGGCCAAAGAGTCTGTTTCCACCCTGTATGACTCTAAAAGGAAACCATTGTGATATACACCATTGGAATAAATGGAGTCATAGGAGTCACACAACAAGGACCTGGCCATTTGGCCCAACTGATCCATGCCAACTTAAGCTAGTACCATTTGGTATTTGAATATTGATTTGTTTCACTTCAGGTACCCCCTGCATTCCCTCTCTCTCTATCCTTCCCCCACCCAAGCTGCAATAGCTTCCCATTTTCACCCTCCAAACCGCTTACAATGGCCTGTTTCCTTTATCACGGTTACTTTTTTGCATATCTTCCATTCATTGTTCTTTATCTCTCCACATCACCGTCTATATCTCTCGTTTCCCTTACCCCTAACCAGTCTGAAGAAGGGTCTCGACCCGAAACGTCGCCCATTCCTTCTCTCCGGAGATGCTGTCTGTCCCGCTGAGTTACTCCAGTTTTTTGTGTCTATCTCCCATTTGCTATTGCTAGGCCTCTAAATGTTTCCTATCCATTTACTGTCCATGTGTCTTTAAAATGTTGTTATTGTACCTGCCTCATCAACTTCATCTGGCAGCTGGTTCCATTTACTAAGCACCATATTGGGTTTTCTCGTAAGATAGACACAAAATGCTGGAGTAACTCAGCGGGACAGGCAGCATCTCTGGATAGAGGAAATCGGTGACCTTTTAGGTTGAGACCCTTCCTCAGTCTGAAGAAGGGTCCTGACCCGAATCATCACCAATTCCTTCTCTCCAGAGATGCTGCCTGTCCCGCTGAGTTACTCCAGCATTTTGTGTCTACCTTCGGTTTAAACCAGCATCTGCAGTTCCTTCCTACACATTAGGTTTTCTCCTCTCACCTTAAACCGATGCCCTCTAGTTCTTGATTTCCCAATCCCGGGTAAAAGACTGTGTGCTTTCTCTGTGATACCATGGGCATGTGCCCTCTTGGTGCCATCTTCCCTTGGGGAAAGCCAATTTTGCAAACCAAGCTAAAGGTATCGACAGCAAGAGAGACAGATCTGGCGAGGGTCAGGCACAAATGGCACAACTTCACTGCTTGCATACTGGATAGACATGGTCATTGTAATGTAGCCATACATATTCATGTGTATGTTAATGAGTTGGTGTTCAATATAAGCAGAGAATGCTGGGTAATAAATCTCTCTCTCGTGATCCAGGCAACCAGTGTGTAAGTCTAGTTCTTCATTCTGCCGTCTGGAATGTAACAGTCATAAGTGATAGGAGCAGAATTTGGCCGTTCGGCCCATCTAGTCTACTCCGCCATTCAATCATGGCACATCTATCTCTCCCTCCTAACCCCATTCTCTTGCCTTCTGCACATAACCCCCACGCCCGTTCTAATCAAGAATCTATCTATCTCTGCCTTAAACATATCCATTGACTTGGCCTCCACAGTCTTCTGTGGCAAAGAATTCCACAGATTCACCACCCTCTGACTAAAGAAATTCTTCCTCATCTCCTTCCCAAAGGAACGTCCTTTAATTCTGAGGCTATTACCTCTAGTCCCAGACTCTCCTACTAGTGGAAACATCCTCTCCACATGCAGTCAATCCAAGCCCTTCACTATTCGGTAAGTTTCAATGAGGTCCTCCCATAGAGTCATGTAGCATGGACACCCAACTTGTGCATCCCGGCCATGATACCCATTTTTGTATATAGTTCAGAATAACTATAATAATGCAAAGGCTTTAAGAAATATCTTAGATAAGCATCTCAGCTACGGCGAGGTTGAGGGACCTTTCAAACCTGCTTGTCTATTTGTAGCCCTCCTTCAGAACTGTGGCACTTCTCCTGCATGTTGAGCTGCAAGCTGATCATTTGTGAAGTTTCACAATGATATACAGTATAGTCTCCCTGGATTCAATAAGCAACGTTTTAGCTCTGCTCTTGGCTTTCTGCAAGCTCTGGCTTGGTTTTGCTTTGTTCAGTTATTTTTGGTTTAATTAACAATTAAATGACGGTGTTATTAACATGTATGCTATTAATTACTGGCACATTGTAATTGCCCAAAGGTAACCTGTAAATGGTGCATTTGGGATCATTCTCGGTAAGTTATCCATGAGTCAAGGAATGTCACCTTGCCTTTCAGTGTGGAGATCTTTATGGATTAATGGTAATTTTCAAATTCGAAAATCAAGGAAAAGATAATAGTGTGCATGAAACTAATGAAGGGATAAGATATGAAAAAATTAGGGTAATAGTGCTGGGCAGATCTTTGGATAATAATGTTGAAGTTGGCAGACACAAAACGCTGGAGTAACTGGGCGGGTCAGGCAGCATCTCTGGAGAGAAGGAACAGGTGACGTTTCGGGTCGGGACCGTTCATCAGCCTGAGAGTCAGGGATGGCGAAAACTAGAGGTTTGGAAGATACAGAACAAAGCAGAGGATGATGAGGTTGATCCCTGAGTGGTGAAAACAGGGATGAGTTTCACTGGTGAGGGAGATGGATATAGAATTACGCAACAGAGATGGAATTGTGGTGCCTTGGTGGGATTTGAAGTTCAACTTGGGGTCAACCAGACACCGTACAATTGGATTCAACTTTCAGCTCTGTTCAACCCAACACGTGACGATGTTCTGTTGCCATGGAATGATGTTAGCCCATACATCTCTGTGGAACATTATGTTAAATTATTCCTCGTCAACTTACCCGAATTTCTCTTGCAGAGAGGCTATAAGATTCAAGTGTATTATCGCAACTCGATAAAGGTAATTTCCATACAATCAGGTGAGATGACCTAATTTCCTATTCCAACCCGATTGTCAACTGCAGTGCCACATCCATTCTGAATATCCAACTATATGTGATTTAAAAAAAATAATATTGGCTCTCTACTTCAACATTATTGTGGCATGTGTATCTTATTCTTGTGTTGGATAGTTAATATTTGTAAACTCAGAAATCTTACTACTGTAATTTATTCTGTAATGGCTTTGAATTGAATAAGAGCTGAAAATTACTCCTGCACTTTAGCCTAGCATAGATTACTTTTCACAACACTAATGGGACAGGTTTGGTAACATTTTATATGCAGAACATCCATTATTTAGTTTATGAATAAATAGCACTGCACAAGTAAATTTGAAGGCCTGTCAATCAATATTTCTTGTAAATAATTATTACTCTTTCCCTTTACAGTTCACATAAACAACATTTACACATCTGTTAAGCCAACAGTCACTAATGCATTAAGAGTCTCTAGGTATCTGAACAAACCATTTAGCTTCAGTTGTAAGAGATGCTTAAAAGGATTTGTGCTGAGATATAAAAGAAGCCACATTGACTTCAAGAGAGCTGTCAATGAACGAACAATAGACTGTGTCTGCAGTGCAACGAGTTGACATACGATACTGTCTCTGAAGCTGTTGTCATGGTAGTAAGTGTGTGGGTTTATGCATGCAATTTCTGCAGTAGGAATTTGATTAATGGCATTTGTTTCAAGTCTGAAATGTGTGTTCCTGGTCTTCAGCGAGGATATGCAGATCAGACTGCGACCTTTTGGCTAAAAAGAAAGATATTTTCCAAAACCTAATCTTTGTGCTATTCTGCGAAAGTGCAAGGCTAATATAGAGCTCCTGTTAATGATTAAATGTGAATACTAATGATGTTTCACACATCTATCAAGATTATAGTCTTGGATCCTCTTTATGGTGTCACAGTAGATCAATTAGATCGGAATGAAATACTGATTCCTAACAAATGTTGTTTATTCGAAGTGCACAATAGTTACTGCCTGTACATAATCAAAGGGAGTCTAAACAACATGCTAACCAATGCACGAAGATCGATGAACAAGACAAGTCTATTAACGCACAATGAGACTTCCCAATTATTTAATTTGGCTTGAACTAGCTTAGTTCAATTTTGAGATACAGTGTGGAAACAGGCCTTTTGGCCTATCGCGTCCACGCCAACCCGTACACTAGTCCCATCCTATATACTAGGGACAATTGGTGGATTGTATCGGTGCACTGGGGATGGCTCGATTGCAATCATGTATTGTCTTTCCGCTGACTGGTCAACACGCGACTAAAGCTGTTCACTGCACCTCGGTGCACGTGACAGTAAAGTAGACTCAGATGCCAATTAACCTACAAACCACACGCCTTTGGAGTGTGGGAGGATACCGGAGCCCCCGGAGAAAACCCACGCGGTCACAGGGGGAAGGTACAGACAGCAACCACAGTCAGGATCAAACCTGGGTTTTTGGCGCTGTGAGGCAGCAACTCCACTGTGGTGCCATTGTGCCATAAGGTAAAGTACTCTCGCTTTTACACTTCATTTGAACGGATGTTTAGCTGTTGCTTATTAGAGACCATGAAAAACTGACCATCCAATGATTTTCTCAAGACAAATGATTCTGCTTGGCTAATTTCACAAAGTCCACGCATCGGGTTGCATTCCTGATTCAGTTTTATGCGGCTTCGCTCAAAGCTTAATCTCATTGTTTCCTGATTTACTGAAAGGACTTCAAAGCAAATACGTAGAATTGCCTGGGATGGTAAGGACAAACATTTCCTTACAACCATTAAATGCAATTGTGTTGATTTTAGCTTCAGGCTTTTATCTCTGTTCAAATGGCCTCCAAAGGAAATAAATATATTGTCCCTGCATGAAATAAATGGGAAAGAAAATGTATACTTTGAAGGAGAATGGGTGCAAGAGTCAGCATGTGTGTTAAGACCATAAGAAAACGCTTTTCTGTTGCGTGCGATCCATTCAGTGGAAAGCACCATTAGAATCAAGCTGTCCACGGCGCACAGATACAGGATGAAGGGAATAACGTTTAGTGCAAGGTAAAGTCCAATAAAGTCTGATTGAAGATAGTCCGAGGGTCTCCAATGAGGTAGATTATGACTGCTCTCTAGTTGGTGATAGGATGGTTCTGTTGCCCGATAATGTTAATCCTGGCTAAAATGGAGAAGCCATAGCACCAAAATTGAGTATGGACTCATGTATTCCTAGGCCATTTTGGTCAAGTCTGATGTGCTCTGCAGAAATAAGACAAGCTTCTGAATGGTGCCAGTAAGTCTAGGGCCCAGATCAGTGTTGCATATTCGGTTAACAGAATGAATGTGATTTCTGCTGAAGACCTCCAAGAAAGTGTAAAATGCATGAAGATAATTGGATCAATGCAAACTAAGTGTACATATTGTAAATAATGTTGCTACAGTTACCCTGCCATTTGTTGATTGGTTAAAGTGTTGAGCCACTTGCAGGGCTTGTTTGAATTCCAGGGTAAATGTTGCATTATTCAAGTTAAGTTAGCTTCTTCTGGAAGCTTCACCTGGAATAATGTAAGGGGGATTCTGTTATTGGTCTGTGTAACTGTCAATAATGTATTGTAATTAATATGTCTGATTGGATTGTAAATAGACTACCCCTCTGTAGTTCGGCCCCTCAAGGTTCGGGGACCTATAAAAGGCAGCCCCCACGAGGTCCTTTGTCGATCTTCTGGAAGAGCGCTTGGGACTGCATGACCTTTTTGGACTGTTTCTGCTTGCACGAGGCTAAAGGGCTTGGCCAAGCAGATACAAGGATCGAACCCGCGGTGGTTTAGGTATCGTATAGGGTAATTTGTTGTGCTATCCAAAAATAAAGTTTAGTTGTTCCAGTGCTTGAATCTGTGTTTTATTGACTGAACTAGACTGGGAAGATACTTAGAAGAGCGTATTTACAATAACAGCTAGGAAGAAACGGTTCCTGAATCTGGAGGTGTGCGTTTTCACAGGGACAGTTTCTTCCCAGCTGTTATCAGGCAATGGAGCCAATCCATCACCAACTAGGATGACGACAACTGATCAGCTCTGTTGCTTTGTATGTGACAGCACGGAATTCATTGTGTACGTGTTGTCCTCGTGGATGTGCTGTGTGCCAGTGTCAAGAACCATATGGTGGGCAGATAGCTCTTGTCACTCAGTAGCTGTCCTTGGGCGCGCCATGGTAGCGCAGACACGCAGGTGCTGGAGCAGATCACTGCAGAACGACAACATGGTGACAGTTGCTAGGTCACCACGCACTGACCCACGTGATATGTCACCCACCGCCACATCGGCAGCTGCTGTGGAAGTGGAATCGCTTTATCACATCTGGTCATGGTGCTTCTCCAATCCGACACGGAGAGCCTGCAAAGTGATGCACGCGCAGTTTTTTGGCAGCACCAGGGAGGCTTACGCTGCTCTAGCAGTGGTGAACTTCCACTTCTTGTTGATCTCTGCTGAGAGAAAATTCGCTCTCGAGGGCGACACGGGTGGCGCAGCGGCAGAGCTGCTGCCTCACTGCGCCAGAGACCCGGGTTCGATCCTGACTACGGGTGCTTGACTGTACGGAGTTTGCACGTTCTCCCCGTGACCTGTGCAGGTTTTCTCCGAGATCTTCGCTTTACTCCCACACTCCAAAGACGTACAGGTTTGTCGGTTAATTGGCTTGGCATAAAAATGTAAAATTGTCCCTAATGTGTGTAGGGTAGTGTTAATGTGCGGGGATCGCTGGCCGGTGCGACATGGTGGGCTGAAGGGCCTGTTTCTGAGCTGCATCTCTAAACCAAGCTCAACTTTGTTGGAATAGAACGATCAAGTGGCATCTTTGTTTAGAGATACAGCATGGGAACAGGCCGACTGAGTCTACGCCGACCATTGATTACTAGTTCTATGTTATCCCACATTTGAACTTTTTTCTTTCTTTTATCTATTTATTATGTTATCTGTTGAGGAATTCTGCTACCATCATCATCTATTGCGGGGCAGGAGATCGCAGCCTTCACGTGGTCCGCCCTGTTTCGACGAGTGCAATCAACCCGGCGTGCACAAACAAATAGGATCAAATAGAACAAGTTGTCCGGCAACTTTAGGCTGTGCACGCCATACGCAAGAAGAAGAAGGTCATCTATTGCGACAAGTGATGGCTCCCACTGAACGGGCTACTAATTGGCGATGATCAGCTATGATCACATCGAATGGCTGTGCTGGCTTGAAGGGCCGAATGGCCTGCTCCTGCACCTGTTGTCTATTGTCCATTGACTGAAGTTACAAGCCTGTTGTGCTGCTGCTGTAACTAAGAATTCCATTGTTCCATTTTGGTACATAGGACAATCAAACACTCTTGAGTCTTGAGTTGAATGAGCGATGGTGGTGTGTTCATTCTATAGGTCGCTTGTACGTCAGCTCTGTGGGACGGCCCCATAGCAGAAGCGTCCACGCTGCGGGGCTGAAACTGGAAGTATCCCCAGCTAATTCTGCCACCGCCATCATCTATGGTGACAAGCGACAGCTTCCACTGATTGTCGCCGGATGCTTGTGTCCTTTTCTGGACGGACGATGACAGCGAGGCCAACAGTTGTAACAAGATGGGCATGAAAGCAAGAAGCGCCGTGGGTTTAGTTTAGCTTAGCTTAGCTTGACTTAGGGACACAGCGTGGAAACAGGCCCGTCGTCCCAGCGAGTTTGCGCCGACCAGCGATCCCCGCACATTAACACTATCCTATACACTAGGGACAAGTTACATTTATGGCCAATTAACCTACAAACCTGGAGTGTGGGAAGAAACCGGAACGCTGGGCGAAAACCCACGCAGGTCACGGGGAGAACGTACAAACTCAGAAGCACCCGTAGTCGGAATTAAACCCGGGTCTCTTGCTCTGCAAGTGCTGTAAGGCAGCAGCTCTACCGCTCTTCACCGTTCCGCTGAAGGAGTTCCAAACAACATTAGTGGTGCGTGTAGTGACATTATTATCAATATGGCGGATGTATTGACTTGGACAACCAATATGCATCCATGCAGATTAGTCACTGTACAGGAAAGGACTGAAGAACGATCTCACCGCGAAACGTCACCCATTCCTTCTCTCCAGAGATTTGCACGTCCAGCTTTTTGTGTCTATCTTCAGTGTAAACCAACATCCTTCCTACAGGTACTGGAAAGGGCTTCAGCCTCAATACCCATTGAATGCTACAAAGCCAAGTTATAGACAACAGACAATATCCAATGGGTGAAGGAGTAGGCCATTCGGCTCTTTGAGCCAGCACCGCCATTCAATGTGGTCATGGCTGATCATCCCCAATCAGTGCCCCGTTCCTGCCTTCTCCTTATGCAATAATTGAATTGACAATTGATACAATAGAATTGCAGATGATGGAACATTGAGCTAAACAAAAAGTGTTGGGGTAACTCAGCGGGTCAGGTGGGAATTCAAAGATTTTTTCTGTGATATGTCCTGCCAAATTGTTATCTGTGGAAGATTGTCAAAGCTGTCTCCTGGTCTCTGGAGGAGGAGAGTAGGAACTTGCATTCACGTTTGACAGACAAAGAACCTGAGAACATCACAAAAATGACAAATTTAGTTTATGAAGGAACTGCAGATGCTGGTTTAAACTGAAGATAGACACAAAATGTTGGAGTAACTCAGCGGGACAGGCAGCATCCCTGGAGAGAAGGAAAGGGTGATGTTTTGGGTCGAGACCTTTCTTCAGACTAGTCAGGGGTAAGAGAAATGAAAGGTATAGACAGTGATGTAGAGAGATATAGACCAAAAGAATGAAAGATATGCAAAAAAGTAATGTTGATAAAGGAAACAGGCCATTGTTAGCTGTTTGCTAGGTGAGAACAGGAATCTGGTGTGATTTGGGTGGTGGAGGGATGGAGAGAGAGGGGATGCAAGGGTTACTCGAAGTTAGAGAATTCAAAATCATACCAGTGTGTTGTAAGCTGCCCAACGAAATATGAGATGCTGATACTCCAATTTGCGATTCGCCTGACTCTGAAAATGGAGGAGGCCTAGGACAGAAAGGTCAGTATGGGAATGGGAAGGGGAATTAAAATGTTTGGCAACCTGGAGATCAGGTAGGTTCAGGAGGGCTGAGCGAAGGTGAACAACGGATACAGTAGATGAGGTTGGAGGAGATGCAAGTGAACCTCTGCCTAACCTGAAAGGACTGTCGGGCTCCCTGGACAGAGTTGAAGGAGGAGGTATAGGGACAGGTTTGGCATCTCCTGCAGTGGCAGGGAACGGTACCTGGGGAGAGGGTGGTTTGGGTGGGATGAGTTAACCAGGGAGTTGCGGAAGGCGGAGAAGGGTGGAGATGGGAAGATGAGACTCGTGTTGGGATCCCGTTGGAGGTGGCGAAAATGTTGGAGGATTACGTGTTGTATGCAACAGCTGATGGGGTGAAAGGTAAGCACTAGGGGGACTGTCTCTTTTGTGACTAAGGGGAGGGGGAGCAAGGGCAGAACTGCAGGAGGAGACTTGAGTGAGGGCCTCATCTATGATGGAAGAGGGGAACCCATGTTCCCTAAAGAATGAGGACATTTTGGATGTCCTTGTATTGAACACCTCATCTTGGGCGCAGATGCGGCGTAGATGGATGAATTGGGATTAGGGGATAGATTCTTTGCAGGAAGCAGGTTGGGAAGAAGTGTAGCGGAGTTAGTTGTGGGAATCCAGTGGTTTGTAAAAGACTAATGTAAAACTTTCTGTTGGACAATAATTGTTATCTTAAACTTATCTTAAAATAACATCTAAATCTTGATTATTTCTTTGGGTGAAAGGGTTAATTACGGTTTACGATACAGAATGGTAAAACATGATGGACTCTTACATTGGAAGGCATTAGCTCCAATCAGTGCAGTTTTGTCAACAGTTAGATCCTCTTGTACACAAAACAATTAATGTGGTGTTATCAAAGTTGTACATCAGTCTTGTTTAACTTTTTACAGATGTACTAACACAAAAAGAGGCACTGGCCACAGTGGTGCAGCTGGTAGAGCTACTGTCCTACAGCGCCAGAGACCCAGGTTCGATCCTGACTACTGGATGCTGTCTGTATGGAGTTGGTTCCTACTCCCCGTGACAGCGTGGGTTTTCCCTGGGTGCTCTGGTTTTTTCCCACACTTCAAAACCGTGCAGGTTTGTAGGTTACTTGGCTTTGGTAAAAATGGTAAATGTTCCCTTGTGTGTTAGTGTGCGGGGATTTCCAGTCAGCTTGGACTTGGGGTGGGCACCACGCTGTAATTCTAAACTTAACTAAAAGCCAGAGACCCAGGCTCAATCCTGACCTCATGAGCTGCCTGAAGAAGGGTCTCGACCCGAAACGTCGCCTTCGCTCCTTAGATGCTGCTGCATCCGCTGAGTTTCTCCAGCCTTTTGTGTAACCCTCATGAGCTGTCTGTGTGTTTGCTACATTCTCCCTGGGTTTCCCCCCACACTCCAAAGATGTGCAGGTTTGCAGATTAATTGGCTTGGTGTATGTGTAAATTGTCCCTAGTGAGTGCAGGGTAGTGTTAATGTGCGGGGGATCACAGGTCGGTGCGGACTCGGTGGGCTGAAGGATCTATTTCCGCGCAGTATCCCTCAACAAGCTGGTTTTTAGGTTAACTGGCCTCTGTAAAATTGCAACTGGTGATCGATGGTCATCGAGCACTCGGTGGGCCGAAGGGCCTGCTTCCTTGCTGTATCTTTCAATCAATCCAAACTGCATCAAGTAATAACAAAGGAATCTTCAACAGAATTACATTTAAAAAATGGAAATGGGTTCTGCATGACAGCGTGATACACTATACTGTGATTGATGGCCATGTAATTTATATGTCAAGGAAGATCACAATCGCTATTGATATTTCATTCATGTGGTATTATGCTACCATAATACGATATTGAATATATACTTTTCAGTTAGTGATTGTATACTAGATTCATTCTTGCATGGTGTAATTCTTCAAAGAGCCTAATCTTTGAAAATGCAGTCTGTGGCTGGATTTTGATACCGTGATCCAAGTGCGCTTGATAGAAAATACGACTGTTTGAGTATAGAAGTTGGGAGGTCATTTTGCAGTTGTATAAGACGTTGGTGAGGCCGCATTTAGAGTATTGTGTTCAGTTCTGGGCATCATGTTATAAGATAGATAGAAAGGGCACAGAGAAGATTTACAAGGATGTTGCCAGAACTAGAGAGTCTGTGCTACAGGGAGAGGTTGAGCAGCCTGGGACTCTATTCCTTGGAGCGCAGGAGGATGAGGGGGGATCTTATTGAGGTGTATAAAATCATGAGAGGAATAGATCGGGTAGATGCATAGTGTCTGTTGCCCAGATAGGTGATTCGAGGACCGGAGGACATAGGTTTAAATTGAAGGGGAAAAGATTAAATAGGAATCTGAGGGGTGACTTTTTCTCATTAAAAGCGTTGTGGGTGTATGGAACAAGCTGCCAGGGGAGGTAGTTGAGGCAGGGACTATCCCAACATTTCAGGGTACACAAAAAGTTGGAGAAACTCAGCGGGTGCAGCAGCATCTAAGGAGCGAAGGAGATAGGCGACGTTTCGGGTCGAGACCCTTCTTTAACACAACCCAACATTTCAGTATCAGTTACATGGATTGGACAGGTTTGGAGGGATATGGACCAAATGCAGGCAGGTGGTACTAGTGTAGCTGGGACATGTTGGCCGGTGCGGGTAAGTTGGGCCGAGAGGCCTGTTACCACACTGTATCACTCTATGATACTATGACTGAATATTCTATGGGTGGAATATTTTCCTTCTAAATGCAGGTTAAAATGCTGCAATACGCCACGTTGTGAGAGGAAAATTTCTTCCACCTAATATTTGCTGTCTGGCAATATTGCCGGTCGCGGTGGCGCAGCGGTAGAGTTGCTGCCTTACAGCGAATGCAGCGCCAGAGGCCCGGGTTCGATCCCGACTACGGGTGCTGTCTGTACGGAGTTTGCACGTTCTCCCCCGTGATCTACGTGGGTTTTCTCCGAGATCTTCGGTTTCCTCCCACACTCCAAAGACGTACAGGTATGTAGGTTAATTGGCCTGGTGTTAATGTAAAAATTGTCCCTAATGGGTGTAGGATAGTGTTAATGTGCGGGGATCGCTGGTCGGCGTGGACTCGGTGGGCCGAAGGGCCTGTTTCCGCGCAGTATCTCTAAACTAAACTAAAAAAAAGTGGTATTCTAAGCATTTCCCAAATGTCATTTGAACCTAATCCAGCAATATGTATTATTTTTCATTGTGCAGCTTTGGTTATTATTGTAGATGTGTGGTTGGATTCAGAGATGTCCCAGGGGCATTCTCTTGCATACACTGCAAGGAAATTATAATTACGAAATAGGTCAAGGCAGCTTTCAATTATTGTTTATTGTAAACCTACTCACTGACAATTTCATCAGTTTTAAATACAAGGAGTCTTTGAGTATGAATTTATAACTGATTAATATGAAATGCAGCATATGGGATACATCAGAAGGGATTATTTGTTTACTGTTTGAGAAAATACATTTTAACTTTATAAATATCTTATTACAATCTGGCGACACGGTGGCGCAGCGGTAGAGTTGCTGCCTCACAGCGCCATGGACCCGGGTTCCATCCCGACTTCGGGTGCTGTCTGTACGGAGTTTGCACGTTCTCCCCATGACCGCATAGGTTTTCTCCCATCTTCGGTTTCCTCCCGCACTCCAAAGACGTACAGGTTTGTAGGTTAATTGGCTTTGGTATAAATGTAAAATTGTCCTGAGTGTGTGGTAGGATAGAGTAGGTGTGCGGGGATCGCTGGTTGGCACGGACTCGGTGGGCCGAAGGGCCTGCTTCCACGCGGTATCTCAAAACTAAATGAAACTAAACCACTTCAGTGTCAGTCTGAAGAAGTGTATCGACTTGAAACATCGCCCATTCCTTCTCTCCAGAGAAGAAGTCCTTCTGTCCCGCTGAGTTACTCCAGCATTTTGTGCCTACCTTAGGTTTAGATGGATATGGGCCAGTAAACTAACCATATTCCAAGAAGCTTTTCTTAATTACGGTCTAATAACAGCAAAAAAACTTATACTCAAATTTTGGAAAAACGCAACCACGCCAACATTCAAAATGTGGATCTCAAACATGTCTGAACCGCTACCTCTTGAAGAAATGAGATTCCTCCTACTAGGCAAAGTAGACCAATTCTTAAAGATGACATGACATAACCTTAGAATTTAAATGGTTTAGAACCGGTTTAGAATGGGCAAAAATACGAGATAGGTAGATCTCTCCTAATCTCTCTTTTCTTTACTTTCTCCTTTTCTTTCAAACTTTTTAGCTTCTCATCTCTGTCCTTTATTTTTTTTGCTATCTGTTTCTACTCGCTGGTCTATCTATTCCGACACTCTTTATTTCTTTTTTCTCTCACTGTTCTTTTATTATTAAATCAAAAGTACGAAGTTGTACAAGAATGGAAAAATGTATGTATGTATTAGGTACTCAGGTACCACACTGCTGTACATACTTCTAACAAAAAAAAACAACAAAAAAGATGGATATGGGCCAAATGCAGGCAGGTGGGACAAGTGTAGATGGGGCATGTTGGTCGGTGTGGGTAAGTTTGGCCCCAGGGTCAAGCCATTGGGTATTTGTAAGGCAGAGATTGACAGATTCTTGATTAGTACGGGTGCCAAAGGTTATGGGGAAGGCAGGAGAATGGCGTAGAGGGAAAGATAGATCAGTCTTGATGGGCTGAATGGCCTAATTCTGCTGCTATGAGATGAACCTATGTTCTTTGTGTCATTGTGAGGGAAGTGAATGAGTGAGATACAGCACGGAAACAGGCCCATCAGCCCACCGAGTCCACAACGACCATCAACCTTCCATTTTATAGCAATCTAACATTAATCTTATTTCATTCTACTACAGATTTTGCCCCCTCCCCCACCCGCACGTTAATGTCATTTTGCTGAAGACAATTAACCTACCAGCTCACGCGTCTTCGGGATGTGGGAGGAAACTGGAGTGCCCAGGGTAAACCCACGGCCACAGGGAGAATGTGCAAACTCCACACAGACTGCACCTGGAGTCAGGATCAAACCCGGGTCTCTGGCGCTGTCAGGCAGCAGCTCTGCCAGCCGCACCACCTTATCCTTGTGGGTAAGGTGGTGCAGCTTATCCTTGTGTTCAAGAGTGTTTTATTGTCAGATGTCCCAGATAGAACAATGAAATTCTTACTTGCAGCAACACAACAGAATATGTAAACATAGTACACCGTAAACAACATAATAAACGAGAGAGCAAAAGAAGTTCAGTGTGTGTATATATACACATTCGCACAAATATACATAGATCATTTTTTAAATATATACACACACACACACGCATGTACAAGCAAAAACCAAACAATAATAGTTCAATAATAACAATACTAGTCTATAATAAGTCAGAGGTTGGCATGTTTAATAGCCTGATGGCTGTAGGGAAGAGGCTGTTCCTGAACCTGGATGTTACAGTTTTCAGGCTCCTGTACCTTCTTCCCAATGGCAGAACTCATTGTTAGAGCTAACAACCTTCCAGAGGCATTCTAAATAATTTAGACGCGGTGACAATTGTAATTAAGGCACTGATTCTCAACTCAGATCCCCCATTTTCCAGCTTAATTAATTTCCCAAGTCAATAACAGCAGTGGAAAACCCTCTATCTGTTACTATGAAGGTTTCAAACACAGCAGCACAAATACTTTGAAATGCATTGTTTTCAGAAAATGGAGTCGACGAGCAGTTCCACTAATGCTCTGAATGAAAGATTTTTCTAAAATTTATTCCAGATATTTTGAGTGGGATGTAATGCAATAAACTAAGTAACTGTCACCAACAATGCGTCAGACGTGAGATAAACATGTCACAGTGCTTTAGAATACCATCAGTATGTCAGTGAAAGGTAACAAAACCTCTCCTTAATTGCCCAGAACAATAAGTATTAAATTGACTAATGCTGCACAAGACAGATTTTAATTGAGAATTATTCATACATGCCTTCTACACATTCATCAATGTGCAGTAAATGGGTCATTTGTCATCATTTCAATAATGCTGGTGCATAGTGCTTTTTTGTTTGGTGAGATTTCATAGTAAATAGCTAATATCAGTACATTGTTCGACTCAACGCGGTTTTTGTAAGTGTCCTTTAAATTCGTTAAGAAATGAAACACTGCAAATTCATTTTCCATTAGACTGTATGGATCATGCATGTAGCAAATTACGCAAAGATGATGGGTGTCGATGACTACTGTTTTGCAGCAATACTTCTGTTGTTGATGTGTGCGAACAAAAGGTACATATTTCCCTAGGTTTCTTATTATGGACAATTAACTTAGATTTAGAAAGAGGGTAGGACAGCGAACAGTACATCGCAGGAACAGGCCCTTCGGCCCACAACGTCCGTGCTGTACACGATGACAAGTTAAACTAATCTGCCTGAACGTGATCCATATCCCTCCATTCTCTGCGTATCCATGTGCCTGTCTCAAAATCCCTTACGATACGATAAAACAGAACTTTATTTATCCCAGGAGGGAAATTGATTTGCCAACAGTCATGCAAACACGACATACGCAAAGCACAAAATACAAGAAACATGAAAATAAAGTGATGAGTGGGAAGGCTTGGGGGATGTGCAAAGATTGGGGAGGGGTGGGTGGGGGGGGGGGGCAGAGTCAATCTCAGTCTACCCCACGACAGACGGGGGAAGAGTTGTACCGTTTGATAGGCACAGGGAAGAAGGTACTGCACTCCTCGGGTTGACCAGTGTGTCATGGAGGGGGTGAGCTGTATTGTCCAGGATGCTCCGCGGTTTGAGGAGCAGCCTCCCCGCCATGATGCCACAATCATTGGAACACAGTTTCGCAGCTGGTAGAGCTCATGTCACACAGTGCCAGAGGCCCGGCCGGGCGTCTGGCAAGGTGTGGCATAAGCTCTACCAGCTTGATCGCTCTACCAGTTTGATCGCTATTTATCCCCCTTTGCTCCCGAGAGCTGTGGACGTAGCCCAGACCATCACGCAAACCAACCTCCCTTCCATCGACTCCATCCAGAAGTGGCCGTGCTGGCTGGCAGCTGCGGCTCACCTGCAGTCCGTCTGTTTTTTTTCTTTTTTTGTTGTCTTCTAGTGGTTGTTTTAGTAGAACTTTGTTTTATTAGGTTGTGTATGTGAGGTGTGTGGGGGGGGGGGGGGGGGGGGGGGGGGGGGGGGGGGGGGGGGGGGGGGGGGGGGGAGGGAAACAGAGTTTTAGTCTCTCCCTTTGGGGGGATGCATGCCCCCCGTCACCATCAGTGCTGAGGCCTAATGGCGGGGCTGTGGCGGCGGACCAGCTTAGAGCTGCGGTGCTCCGGCGGCGGCGGCGACCCGGCTTAGAGCTGCGGTGCTCCAGCGGCGGCGGCGACCCGGCTTAGAGCTGCGGTGCTCCGGCGGCGGCGGAGGCCTGGATCGCCTCAGCGCAGAGGGAGAACTAGGAGGGATGAAGACAATGACTTAAGACTTTTGCCTTCCACCACAGTGAGGAGGGGCCTGGTGAACTCATTGTGGTGGATGTTGGATATGTGTTTATTGTGTGTTTTGTTTTTTTTATTACATGTTATGACTGTATGGTAACAATTTCATTCAGACCAAAAGGTCTGAACGACAATAAAGGAATCTAATCTAATCTAATCTAATCCGGACATCACTCTGTCTTGGCAAAGTTGTAGAAGGGTTGGTGGGGACATCTCAAGCTTCCCAAGCCTTCTGAAGGAGTAGACGTATTTTTGTGCCTTCAAGATATCTTTAGCTGCTATTCTCTGCCACCAAGATAGAGCTACTGCCTGACTGGGCCAGAGACCCGGGTTAGATCTTGACTACGGGAGACGTCTGTACGTTCTCCCCGTGACCTGTGTGGGCTTTCTCGGAGATCTTCGGTTTCCTCCCACACTCCAAAGACATACAGGTATGTAGGCTAAATTGGCTTGGTGTAAATGTAAAAATTGTCCCCAGCGTGTGTAGGATAGCGATAATGTGCGGGGATCGCTGGTCGACGCGGACCTGTTTCTGCGCTGTATCTCTAAACTAAACTAAACCAAGCCGTGCAGATTGATATGCAAAGCCAAGTCGCATTAAATGAACTGATGGAGGCCGATTCTAATGATGCATTGATTGCCCACTCACGGGACAATATGCGAACGGCCTTATGAGTATAATGGGCCCTGTCTTGCTGAGTGCTTCAGTCTATCCCGAACACAGATGAAGAAATCTTTAAAAATAAATGCATCTTTCATCTTTGAGATACAGTGATGGAACATTCAGTAAAACAAGACTTTGGATTCACATGGGGGATTTTTCAGATACTTTGTCTAGACTTCAGCTACACTCCGTCAATTCTTTTCCCTTGGACGTTTGCGCTGAAAATATTGGCATATGCAATTGTTACATCCCAAGGTTAAGCTTTCAGTCTAGTCTAATATTGGGCTGACATAAAGTATGAAGGAAGCTACGCAATCGTTTATAGGAATAACTCGTAGCCCTGAAAGAATATTTCACAGCTAGTTCCAAACTTCGCAATAGCCGGCTTGCCTGCCGTCATTACATCAGTTCTGCCAAGGAGCATCCAGCGAGAATCTGGTCAAGGGGTTAAAAGTGTTTAAAACTCATATGTACCGACAAGGGAGCAATGAAAACTCTTACTTGTAGCAATATAACAGGCAATACACATAGATAGAGAGTTATGGATGTAGCCCAGTCTATCACACAGATCAGGCTCCCCACTATTGACTCCATCTAGAGGCAGGCTGTCCCAGGAAAGCAGCCAATGTTATCAAAGACCTTTCCAGCCCCGGTCATTCCTTCTTCTTCTTGCTTCCATTGGGCAGAAGGTACTGAGACATAAAAGCGCACCACCTCCACATTCAGGAACATGTTCTTCCCCATTATTATCAGTCTTCTGAACAGTCCTTCCATAAGCTAGGGCACTGTCCGATGCACCTCTACCCCATTGCGGACATTGAACTTTGCCTCTCGAACTGGAGCGGGTGCCGTCTGTACGGAGTTGGTACGCTCACCCCGTGACCTGCGTGGGTTTTCTCTGAGATCTTCGGGTTTCCTCCAACCCTGCAAAGACGTACAGGATTTGTAGGTTAATTGGCTTGGTATAAATGTAACTTGGCCCTAGTGTGTGTAGGATAGCGTTAGTACACGGGGATCGCTGGTCGGTGCGGACTCGGTGGGCAAAGGGCCTGTTTCCGCGCTGTATCTCTAAACTAAACTAGACTGATGAGCAACAATGCTGATGACTTTATTCTGCACTCTGTATCT
Source organism: Okamejei kenojei (assembly GCA_035221665.1). Lineage (NCBI taxonomy): Eukaryota > Metazoa > Chordata > Chondrichthyes > Rajiformes > Rajidae > Okamejei > Okamejei kenojei. Next base: position 7,572,737 of record CM069147.1, on the reverse strand, counting down.
TCCTTTGCACTTGAGTTGATTGTATTTATGTACAGTATCTGACCCGATGAAGAGGATGCAAAGCTACATGTTTCACTGTACCATGGTCCTCATGCTAATAATAATCAAACTAAACCTGAATAAAGATTCAATAAATTAATAACAACAAAATAATCTGTATTCCTTGGTGCAACCAAAGACCGTCCATAACAGTTCATAGTAGCACTTAAGCCCCTGTCCCACTGTACGAGGTAATTCAAGAGTTATCCTGAGTTTTTCCCCGATTCGAACTCAGAGAATGTCCGTAGCGGGTCGGTATGAGTTCGTGGATGTCTCGCAGCGTCTCATACGAGTAACAATTTTTTTCACCACGAGTATTTTTTTACTCGTGGACATTTTTTGCAGGGACGAAAAAACATCACGAGTTTACCGGATGTCCCGAGTGCCTACCGTTAGCATTACGAGCCGCTACGAGACATCCACGAACTCCTACGGACATTCACCGAGTTCGACTCAGGGGAAAACTCGGGAGAACTCTTGAATTACCTCGTATAGTGGGACAGGGGCTTAAGTGTTGACTCGTCATGGAATCATGGATTAACACAGAACAGAAACAGGCCCTCGTTCCACCTCCTCCATGCCAACCAATGTGACCCATCTAAGCTCGTCCCATTTGTTCACATTTGGTCCATATCCCTCTAGACGGGCGGTCACGGTGGCGCAGCAGTAGAGTTGCTGCCTTACAGCGAATGCAGCGCCAGAGACAGGGTTCGATCCCGACTACGGGTGCTGTCTGTACGGAGTATGTACGTTCTCCCCGTGACCTGCGTGGGATTTCTCCGAGATCTTCGATTTCCTCCCACACTCCAAGGACGTACAGGTTTGTAGGTTAATTGGCTTGGTAAATGTAAAAATTGTCCTTAGTGTACCTTTCCAAGTGTCAAGTGTAAAATGTCTTTGTACCTGTCTCAACTACCTCCACTGGCAACTCATTCCCAACACCCACCACCTTCTTGAGTGAAAATGTTGCTCTTCAGGTCCCTATTAAATCTCTCCCCTTAAACCCATGTCCTCTGATTCCTGATTCCCCCTCCCCAGTGTAAAGCGCTCCGTGCATTCACCATATCAATTCTCCTCGTGATGTTATACACCTCAGTAAGGTCACCCTCAGTAAGGTCACCCTCAGCCTCTTACACTCCAAAGAATGAAGGTCCCAGCTTGCCCAACACCTCCCAATTGGTTCTTGCAACATCCTTGCAGTGTTTGAAAAGCCTGATGGTTAATTAGTTTAGTTTAGAGGTACAGCATGGAAACAGGTCCTCCGGCCTACTGACCAGCAATCCCCGCACACCAACACTATCACACACACACTAGGGACAATTTACAATTTTACCTAAGCTAATTAACCTACAAACTTGTATATCTTTGGAAGGAGGGAGGAAACCGGAGCACCTGGAGAAAACCCACACAGTCACGGGGAGGTTATACAAACTCCGTACAGACAACGCTCATAGACAGGATCGAACCTGGGTCTCTGGTACTGTTATGCCCCTGTCCCACTTAGGAAACCTGAACGGAAACCTCTGGAGACTTTGCTCCCCACCCAAGGTTTCCGTGCGGTTCCCGGAGGTTCCCGGACGTTTTTGCCATTTAAAAAAAAATTCAGTTTTAAAAATCGGTAATTTTTTAGTCAAAGCCGGTTGCGATGCTAGTTGAAGGTGGTTGCCGGAGGACAAAAACCTCCGGGAACCTCCGGGAACAGCATGGAAACCTTGGGTGGGGCGCAAAGTCTCCAGAGGTTTCCATTCAGGTTTCTTAAGTGGGACAGGGGCATAAGGCAGCAACTTTACCGCTGCACCTCCGTGTCTCCCTAAGATATTGGGAATAAGCTATTCTTGAATCTGGTGGCCATGGATCCCAGACTCCAATATTTTTTCCCCCTTAATAGGAAACTTGAACTTCGTAAGTTAACTAAATCCACTTTTTCCATTTTATATTCTGAAAGACCGCTTGTTTAAATCCAGCATTCTTCTCTTTATTCCTGCCATGTGGCATTTAATGTTTGCGCCTCCAGATCAAATTTTCTGCTCGTGAATCCCTTTATTCATCTTCCCATGTTTATCCTGAGCTGATTTGCCTGGGGCAGGCTTGCATCAATGAGACTGCGATACTGCTGAATCAATGCTGCTCCAAGTTTAAACACTCTAGCTTAATTTATCAAGAATTTCTGACAATAACATTTAGAATCCGTAGGGTGAATACGTCTTGGCGCACCTGCCAGCATTCAGCGCTGGAGACCCGGGTTCGATCCCGACTACGGGAGCTGTCTGTACGGAGTATATACGTTCTCCCCGTGACCTGCGTGGGTTTTTTCCGAGAGCGTCCTTTTGCTCCCACACTCCAAAGAAGTACAGGTTTGTAGATTAATTGGCTTGGTACAAGTGTAAAGTTGTCCCTAGTGTGTGTAGGATAGTGTTAATGAGCGGGGATCGCTGGTCGGTGCGGACTCAATGGGCCGAAGGGCCGGTTTCCGCGCTGGATCTCTAAACTAAACTAAACTAAATTCAAAGTTGTAACTTTTCCTTTATATTTCAGAAGATAAGAGGTCTTCAAAGGAATGTGAGCTGAGGATTTTGGGATATTGCACTAGTTCTATGGTTCTTAATTGACTATTTTTTTTAGTTTAGAGATACCGAGATACGGCACGGAAACAGGCCCCCTTCGACCCACTGAGTCCGCGCCGACCAGTAACCCCGGCACATTAACACTACCCTACACGCACTAGGGACATTTATTTTACATTTATTACTTATACCAAATCAATGAACCTACAAACATGTACGTCTTTGGAGTTTTGGAGGAAACCGATAATCTCGGAGAAAACCCGCGCGGTCACGGGGAGAACGTACAAACTCCGTATGGACAAACACCTATAGTCAGGATTGAACCCGGGTCTCTGGCACTGTAAGGAGTAGCTCTACCGCTGCACCACCGGGCCACCCATTTGTCAGAATATATTATCAATGTGTATTGTGTTTACTGGCCTGTTATGGCACTGCTTGTCGGTACATATAACAATGAAACACTCTTGACTCTTGCAACATTGTGCCACCATCTTGTGTTCAGTATTCCAGGCAAGTTGCTTGATATTCCATGGAAATTGTTGCTGTTGCATTGATCAAGTTTAGTTTAGTTTAGAGATACACTGTTGAAATAGGCCCTTCTGCCCACCAGGTCCGCATCCCCACACATTAGCGCTATCCTATACACTAGGGGCAATTCACATTAGGCAGGAAATGGTGTAGGGTAGACTGATGGGACTGAAGGCTGATAAATCCCCAGGGCCTGATGGCCTGCATCCCAGGGTACTTAAGGAAGTGGCTCTAGAAATTGTGGACGCATTTTCCAATGTTCTATAGATTCAGGATCAGTTCCTGTGGATTAGTGGGTAGCTAATGTTATCCCACTTTTTAAGAAAGCGGGAGAGAGAAAACGGGGAATTATAGACCAGTTATCTGACATCAGTGGTGGGGAAGATGCTGGAGTCAATTATAAAAGAGGAAATAGTGGCACATTTGGATAGCAGTGACAGGATCGGTCTGAGTTCGCATGGATTTACGAAGGGGAAATCATGCTTGACTAATCTTCTGGAATTTTTTTTACAAAGGAAAGCCAGTGGTTGTAGTGTACCTGGACTTTCAGAAAGCTTTTGATAGGAGATTATTAGGCAAAATTAGAGCACATGGTATTGGGGTAGGGTACTGACATGGATAGAAAATTGGTTGGCAGACAGGAAACAAACAGTAGGAATTAAGGAGTCCCTCTCAGAATGGCAGGCAGTGACTAGTGGGGTACCGCAAAGCTCAGTGCTGGGACCGCAGCTATTTACAATATACATTTGTGATTTAGATGAAGGGATTAAGAATAAAGGGCCTGTCCCAGCAGCATGCGACTCCATGCGGTGAGCGCGACCTAACGTGGTCGCTTGAGCCGTCCGGCGTCGCGGGGCCGGTCCCACTTCGATCGCCGGAACCGTGTGGAGTTGTGCGGAGCTCGTCCCGACATCGCGCGGAGCTCCGAAAAACTGACCAGGTTCAAAAATTCCGCGCGGCAACGGCTTGTCGGCTCACAGTCGCCTTGACACATTACTCACCGCCTCGATATCGTGCCTCCGTGACCCACTCTGTAGGTGCCTCTGTGACCCTCTCTGTGTGTCCCTCTCTGTCCTGGGAAACTTACCTTTCAGACTTCGCTCCAAGTTCGCCTCACTTCCCGCCGTGTCACACCACTCACCCGACCTCCGCGTGGCCCCCGGTGCCGATTTGGTCGTGCTCTTCGCATGCAGGCGCATGCTGTTGGGAACGGCCCTGTACAGGGATCACCCGACTGCCGCGCGGCCCCCGCTTTGATCGCGCTCACCGCATGGAGTCGCATGCTGGTGGGACAGGCCCTTTACAATAGTAAATTTGCAGATGCCACAAAGCTGGGTGGCAGTGTGAAGTGTGAGGAGGATGCTATGAGGATGCAGGGTGACTTGGACAGGTTGGGTGAGTGGGCAGATGCATGGCAGATGCAGTTTAATGTGGATAAATGTGAGGTTATCCACTTTGGTGGCAAAACAGGAAGGCACATTATTATCTGAATCGCGTCAAGTTTGGAAAAGGGGAGGTACAATGAGATCTGGGGCTCCTTGTTCATCAGTCACTGAAAGTAAGCATGCAGGTACAGCAGGCAGTGAAGAAAGCTAATGGCAAGTTGGCCTTCATAACAAGAGCTGTTGAGTATAGGAGCAATGAGGTCCTTCTGCACAGGGCCTTAGTAAGACCAGACCTGGAGTATTGTGTGCAGTTTTGGTCTCCAAATTTGAGGAAGGACATTCTTGCTATTGAGGAAGTGCAAGGTAGGTTCACGAGGTTAATTCCCGGGATGGCGGGACTGTCAATTGTTGATAGAATGGAGCGACTGGGCTTGTATACACTGGAATTTAGAACGATGAGAGGGGATCTTATTGAAACATATTAGATTATTAAGGGATTGGACACGCTAGAGACAGGAAACATATTCCCAATGTTGCCACAGAACCAGGTGCCACAGTTTAAGAATGAGTAAGTTGTTTGGAACGGAGATGATGAAAAACGTTTTCACCCTGAGAGTTCAGAACCTGTGGAATTCTCTGCCTCAGAGGGCGGTGGAGGCCAATTCTCTGGATGCTTTCAAGAGAGAGTTAGATAGAGCTCTTAAAGATAGCGGAGTCGAGGGATATGGGGAGAAGGCAGGAACGGGGAACTGGATTGTGGATGATCAGCCATGATCACAGTGAATGGCGGTGCTGGCTCGAAGGGCCGACTCCTGCACCTATTGTCTACTGTCTATTGTCTATTTCACAATGTTTTTTAAACCAAAGTCAATTAACCTACAAACCCGCACATCGTTAGAATGCGGGAGGAAACCGGAGCTCTCAGAAAAAACCCACGCAGTCCAAACAGACAGCACCCGTAGTCAGGATTGTACTCAGGCCGCAACTCTACTTCTGCGCCCACTGTTGTAGATGTATGTAGTTGGGAGTTTCTTGGTGTTTTTTGGACCTGGTTTCCTGTTCTATTGATTCCGTACGTCATTCTTTTCATTTTGCCCACTGTCTCAATCTCCATGAGCTCTTTGCTCTTTGATGGAAGTGACTTGATTTCTGTGGACTTTGCTGGCTGCCCTTTGGATGATTCTTGCCCGCCCATCGAAATTCTCCTCTGCACCACGGAGGCTTTGCTCCGCGGTGGAAATTGCTTCAAGTTCAGCGGACAAAGTTCACCCTTCTCTTCGCTTGACATCCGAGGGCAGCTGTTTGCCGTTGTAGGATGTTTTGTGGAAGATTTTTTTTCCCTTAGATTGAAGCTGCATGTGAAGTCCGTGGCTGTTGTTTGGTTTCTGTTGTGTAAGTTGATTGCAGCCTCGGGGAAAGTGTTACGATGCTTGGTATGTAATGGAAATTGTAACGAGTATGTTGGAAGCTGCAGTCTCAGTCATCAGCTACAGATGGAGATGCAAGAAACTGAATTGAATTGAATTGAATATTTTATTGTCACAGTGAAATTCTTTGCTTGTATACCCAATATATGCAAAGAGTCGCACGCCACGGAAATCGCTATCAAAATATGGAGGGGACGGGGGACAGAGGGGACACAATTTTTTGCGCGCGCACACACACACACACACACACACACACACACTCACACACTCACACACACACACACACATGCACACATGCACACACAAGCACGCACACACACACACACACACACACACACACACACACACACACACACACACACACACACACACACACACACACACACACACACACACACACACACACACACACACACACACACACACACACACACGAGGCTTCGGAGGCTCAATCCAGTGTTAAATGCAGCTCAACTCTGCATGTCTCGCCGGGTTAACTACAGCCCTGCCTAGACTGATGGGACACCAGCGCTGCTTCTCCGCACTGGCCATATTTCCCGCAAGCCCAGGCAGGGCTGTAGGTTAACCTGGCGGGACAGGCAGAGTTGAGCTGGGTTTGGTGCTGCTTCTCTGCACTGGCTGTGGGCCTGGGGGCACCGCTCCCGTCTGACTCCCGACCTCTCTGGCCACCCGTGGGGGGGGGGGGGGGGGCCTCGGGTGGGGACGGGATAGCGCCGGAGACCCGGCCGGGATCGATCCTGTCTGCGGAGGAGCGCAGGTCTGTACCATGACTCCCTCCTCCAATCATCGCACTCTATCCACAGACCCACCCCTCCCCCACTTCTCCCTCCTCCAATGATCTTGCTGAATCATCATGTCCCGCCCCCATTGCCTGCTGACCGAGGTCTCTCTCATCCAATCGGCGCCCTCGATCAGCAGTCCCACTCCTCACTGTCTCACGGAAAGCGGAGATTACACCGGGTTTAAAAATCCGGATTACAAAAACTGCGGGGGGATCGTCCCCCACTTCTCAAAACAGAGGGGGGACGTGTCCCCCCTGCCCCCCCCCCCCCCCCCCCCCCCCCCCACGATTTCCGCCCCTAATGTGGAGCATGTTCATAACCGCTCTAAAGTAGGTTGTTAGCAACTCTCCTGAGTCAATGGAATCAAGGGACATGGGGAGAAAGCAGGAACGGGGTACTGATTTTGGATGATCAGCCATGATCATATTGAATGGCAGTGCCGGCTCGTAGGGCCGAATGGCCTACTCCTGCACCTATTTTCTATATTTCAATGTTTCTATGAATCATTGCGGACTTTCTAGTAAAAGTCCTCTGACAGGAGGCAATGACACAGATAATTAAGCTGCTACTTCACATCTCCAGCAACCTGGGCTCAATTCTGACCTCGCATGACAATGTGGTGCTGCCCTGATTGCCCATTCAAAATACTCACTTCTCTTCACTGGGTTCAGGCTCAGTGGCAAGTTTCAGATCAACCGCGGTGGACATAACCCCCGTTACCCACACACAAGCCGAGTGCTTTCAGGCAGTCCAAGTGTCTGACCAATTGGTCTCTTTCAGAAATGGGGTCCCAACCAAACCTCTCACAAGCAGAAATAATGACAATTTTACTTCGGAGTCACGTGAGTGACTACGTGAAGAACCCCGCCTGGCGCTGGAACGGCATTACGTCGACGCTGACGGCAGAAGGAAGAGCTGCAGAGGCTAGCTCGTCGACAGCGGTAGGTATGGAACCGGCAGGTAAGTGCAGTTGAAAAACTTTTAGGGTCTGGAAAACTCCGTGCCTGGTGTATTGAACCAGGATTTGAAATGAATTTAAAAACAAAAATAAAATAAAAGAGTAAAATAGAACAAAAATACTCTGTATAATACAACGGAGTTTTAAAAAAGAACGTCCCGGGGGAATACCCAGCGATCGGGACGGGAGATTAATTACGGAGCCGGTTCCGATACTGGTGACCGTTAAAAATACGTTAGGGAGTTTAAGATGCTCCACAAACTTTTGGCAGGGGGGGGGGGAATTTAAATAAGTCAGAAAGGCTATAATTTAAAAAGTTAATAAAAGGCCTTCAGACGGAAAATAATGGAAATATTCCCTAACCTACCCTAAGGGGGTTTCACATATAAAAAGGAAAAAAATATGATGAAATATGGTGGGAATATCTACCTCAGATATTTCTGAAGGTAGTCTCCTTGAGGGGGAAAAAACTCAGGAGAAACAAGGGCAGTGAAAAATAAAATGGAAAAACTGACCCTAAAAATGCACTGATAGTGGTGGCTGGTCATGAAGTACCCACCACAGCACCAATATATATATATACACACAGGTGTATGCACAACACCTGAATAAGAAGTGAGGCCATGGAAAATTACCATGGAAACCAAAAATTAGTTGGTCTCTCACTAAAAGCTGTTATGGTTAAAACAGCAGAACTAATGATGAGTGAGGCCATGAAAAATAAACATGGAAACTAAAACCTCACCAAAGCTGTAATGATTGAAACAGCAGAATATGATAAAACTTTTATGTTTTATAAAGATATCAACGGTGAATCCGTTTATGATATCCATGTCTCAAATTATATGAGATATAAAGAAATACAATTTCAAAGTACGGCATTACTATTCAAAAAGAAAAATAAAATAAAATAAAACGTTGTGCAAATAACTAATACTTTTAAAATAAAATAAATTGCCATCAGTTTGTGGAGCTCAATGGGAAGAAATATATATAATTTACCAAATCTGCACTATAGATTCGCAGATCAATACAAATCAGGTTATGTTAAACTCCTGATTATTATGGAATAAACCTGCCTTATGATAAATCAAAGATATTGATTACAAAAGAACAGACTACTGATCTTTAAACTTTGGGGGGAAAAACTATGATCCAATGAAAGATTTGATAATGGATCAAAACAAAGGCAGAAGTGGTATAATCCAACATAGCCTTATCCAAACCCATATAATTGGGAAAAGAAGGCTTGAAGTACGTTGAAGAGGTGCAAACATCTTGTTACAAAATAAGTTCATGAAATCTCCAATTGTGGGGGATTACAGGTGTATTATGATCATTAATTTAATATAACTAAGGAAGGATTGGTTCACCTGTATAAGAAAACCTTAAAAATTGATTTTAGGTTTGCACTCAAAAGTAACTCCAATAAAGAAGGGGTACGTACATATATATTATAAAATTACCTCAGTGTAAAGATTTGATGGTATAAACCATACAAAACATCATTTTATATACACTTTCACAGTGTAAGAACATTTATTAAAATGGAAACATCTAGAACATGGAAATACAGTTGCTATTAACAAATTGTTAATCAATATTACAGGTGCTTGAAATTAATTAAAGTGGGTCAAGCTGTGCAAGTTAAAACATTGTCCAAAGGATAAACCAGTTCAAGGCTGTTAAACAGAATACTGGAGGAACAATTATGCTGATAAAAGATCAGCACTTGCACTAATGAGGTCATGGTCATGGGTTATCTTGATTACATTTAAATTGGAAGGTTATAAGAGTCAGCTGCAAATTAGTGCTGCAATTACAAACCTGGTGGAAGGCAAGGACCTGACCCATTACATAAAGCGTATGCTTAGGCATTAATAAAATATTCATAAATTACTATTCTGAATTTAGAAGTAATTCAGCACCATAAGAGGGGGAAAATTGTTCCATGATACAAATATGTCTCATTGTTGTTGACATACTTTGTCCCTCCATTAGGTTAGGTAAAGAATAAATAAAGTTCCAAAAGAAGGAATACAGAAGTTTATAAGAATATGTATGCCTTTGTGAGAGGCTTATGCAAATATCAAATGATACGTTATCATTATTAAAGTAATGTAAAAAAGGTTCACAAGCTGCCTCAACTATAAGATTAACAGCTGTTGCAAACTGAAGCAAGTGTTACAGATGATGTACAGCTTCTGTGAATGTTTGGGTAAAGATAAGAATATTATCTATTCTTATAAGAATAATTGATACGTCTCTTGTTGGGACTGCGGACAATAATACCAGGTGAGCATAAATGGATTGTCCTAAGAAATTTTCCAAACATTTGTATTAATTATTGAAGTATAAGGAGTTATGGATTAAATATCGATTGTTTTATTATGGAAGTGTCCATGTCGTATCAAGATGAACAATACCATGGCTGTGGCATATGTTAAAACACACAAGATAAGTCAAATAACAATCATGGGATTATCTGAGTAAACAGATGTGGCATATTTTAAAGTTTAGTCCAGCTGTTTATCTCTAAGGAAGAGACAATGGTATCGGAGACAACAAATTTGGGAGAAAAACATATTATCATTAATATGGATTACTTACGATTAATCTGGTTGCATACAGATTAAATCACCGATCTTTCGAATGTTTCTTGTGGGTAAACCAAGAACAGGGAAGGTGGATGCTTTTCTCTCAATTACATGAGGAAAAGATGTTCTTTTGTGTTCCTCATTTTGTTTGATAGGGCAGTGTCTGATGAAAATGTAGCAGGACACTGCCAGAGGCATTTTGGTGGCCTAATACGGATCTTTCATGGTTTCATAAATATTGAGTGATGTTGAACTACTTGTGATGATTCATAATTGCAGTAATTTATTGAAGTCTGAGGAAGGGTCTCGACCCGAGGCGTTGCCTGTCTCCTTTCGCTCTTTGGATGCTGCTGCACCCGCTGGGTTCTCCAGTTTTGTGTAACCCTGCAGTAATTTATTGTTGTACAAAGGCATCCATGACATGAAAATATGAATTTGACTATCTGCAGGTTGACCAGACCATTACAACAGCTGATGGTCAAAGAAGTCTATGAATGTTTAACTAATATAACAACTTAACAATAAAATAATTATGTATAAAAGAAGTGTTATACCTGCAATTTGCAGAAATAAGTCTAAAAAAAAACAAAACAATATTTTGTTATAAGAAATTGGAAGTCTGTGTATACAGTAAAGTTATTTTATCATATTAGATATATGTGAGTTCCTTGTGGATTGCATTTTTCTGAGTAGCTAGAGCCAATAATAGGGCTCAGAGTGTTACCGTCCTATTAACGGACAATATACATAGAAACATAGAAACATAGAAATTAGGTGCATTCAAGCCTATACTAACCAAGAAGTATTCAGGTGCATTCATAATACCCCAATATGGAAAGGGATATATATGTGGATATTAATATAAATATATATATATGTGTATATATATATATATATATATATATATATATATATATATATATATATATAATCTGTCCAAAATTGTAATATAGTCGGGAGATAAATAATCCTGAATTGCCTTAGGCAATGGACTCTAACTCTATCAATGATTCAAAAAAGTTAAACATTAAAAATAATAATGCTGATGACTTTATTATCAATATAAGAGTGCAAACATTGCAAATGTTACGTTATAATTGCATGTGGATACAGATTGCATTATCATATATGTTTATGAATTTACCAAACAAAGCACACCAAGAGGAGCTGAAACCAAGGCAAACCTATAAGCATATCCTGTCGGCCTTAAGTTGTGTGTGTGTGTGTGTGTGTGTGTGTGTGTGTGTGTGTGTGTGTGTGTGTGTGTGTGTGTGTGTGTGTGTGTGTGTGTGTGTGAACATTGATGAAATATGTTGAAGTAGGTAAGAGTCTCTGTGGTAATGAGACTGCTTATTACACACAAAAACCACAATAGGTTCAGTAAAAACTGATGGTTCTAGAGGAATGTATTCTAGATGGTTAGAAATTGGATACACTCAGTGGAACTAGACACTGAAAGGTGGAAAATCACTCTGTTAATGAGGTAGATACATTCACAGGAATGGCACGGGATGAGCCACTCGAGCAAAGATGCAAGGCCGCAGGAGGGTGTAAATTAATGTTAAAGTAAAAAGGAACCAGTCATGGTGTCAGGTTTGGACATGGAATGTTGGGTTCTCTATAATTGTTGCTTTGTCATACCATCAAAATATATATATCAATTGATATTTTGTGATAAAGTTGCCTTTCAATGGAAAGGGCATTACTTTTATTCTTTATAATGTGAAATAATTTATCACATAACTTGAGGCTATGTTTGGGGAAAAATGTGTTATTCGCTCGTCACTGTGTTGAATGAGCCGGACTGTCGTATGGAATAAATTCTACGACATGAAAAACACAGAAAGCTTCCAAATCTTCACGGAGTCACTCACGTGACTCCGAAGTAAAATAGTAAGATTAAACAAGAACTTACCAGTTTGAAGTTTGATCTTTATTTTATGAGGAGTAACGATGAGGGATTACGTGCCCTCCACTCCCCACCCTCATAAAATAAATGATCATCTGGTAGTTCTAAATCTATGAGAAGCCTTACTATCTTACTCCGGCTATTATGTTCTGTGTTCTTCATGCCGCTGCTTTGAAGTATGCCGTTCCAGCGCCAGGCGGGGTTCTTCACGTAATCCCTCATCGTTACTCCTCATAAAATAAAGATCAAACTTCAAACTGGTAAGTTCTCATTTAATCTTACTATTAATGATACCCAGTGTCTTCAGACCTTAGAGATAAAGATACAGAGCGGGAACAGGCCCTTCGGCTCACCGAGTCTGCGCCGACCAGCGATCGCCCCGTACACCTGCGTTATCCTACACAATAGTGACAATTTACCAAAGCCAATTAACCTACAAACCCCGTTCCTGCCTTCTCCCCATATCCCCTGACTCCGCTATCTTTAAAAGCCCGATCTAGCTCTCTCTTGAAAGTATCCAGAGAACCGGCCTCCACCGCCCTCTGAGGCAGAGAATTCCCCAGACTAATGCTTCAATCCTGTGCAATAAAGTGTTAACAAAAGTTACAAATCGTGGCGGTGAAAAATATACGAACATGGAGAGGTTTTATGAATTACCTGGTCTCATTGTGTCAGCATTTTACCTCATTACAATTATATGTAGTTATTTAATTACATTTGAAGAAAGGCCAAGAAAAGTTAATTAATATTATGTTTGAAAATTGCGGTCACAAAGTTTCCTGCTGTGTTTTATGATTCCGGGTGACCAGGAATCGGGTTCAATTCTAGGGCGGCACAGTGGCACAGCGGGTAGAGCTGCTGCCTCACAGCACCAGAGACCTGGGTTTGATCCTGACCTCAGGCGCTGTCTGTGTGGAGTTCGCACATCCACATGGTTTTCTCTGGGAGCTCTGGTTTCCTCCCACACCCCAAAGATGTGCGGGTTTGTAGGTTAATTGGCCCTCTGTAAATTGACCCCCAATATGTAGACAATCGACAATAGATAATAGGTGCAGGAGTAGGCCATTCTGCCCTTCGGGCCAGCACCGCCATTCAATGTGATCATGGCTGATCATCTCCAATCAGTACCCCGTTCCTGCCTTCTCCCCATATCCCCTGACTCCGCTATCTTCTAGCTCTCTCTTGAAAGTATCCAGAGAACCCGCCTCCACTGCCCTCCGAGGCAGAGAATTCCACAGACTCACCACTCTCTGTGTGTCGGGAGTGAGTGAGAAAGTGGGATAACATAGAGGTTCATAAGTTCATAGGTTCTCGGAGCAGAATAAGGCCGTTCTCCCCAATCAAGTCTACCCTGCCATTCAACCATGGCTGATGTATCTCTCCCTGGAGAAAAGGAAGAGGTGACGTTTCAGGTCATGACACTTCACACTCTTCCTCCAGAGATGCTGCCTGACCCGCTGGCTCACTCCGACATTCAGTGCCTAGCAGCGACAGTTCCTTCTAATCAAACCAGTTTCTCCAACCTGGACCCACTGATTGACATTGATTTAGACCGGCAGCTCTTGTTTGTCATTTAAAAATAGAAAATTAGCCATTTGCATTGTTTGGCTGCACAAATCAGAGTTACTCATTTTAATGACAATAACAATTAACTTTCAAAAATTGTATACAATGTTTGGCTGTCAGTTCACAAGAATTTATCACTTTGATCTCAACGTCCTAGTAATTTGCTAGTTATCCATTGTAGTTCTTTCTCAACCGATGAAGATGAATGGCTTTAGCTCTTGGCGGTATAATCTCACGAGACTTTTATACTTCATTACAAATGTCACATTAGTTTTATAGTTTATTTGAACAATCAGTATTTTCTGAAACTTGGCTTTAAGAAAGAGCGACTGAGGAATTGAAAGAGGATTTGAAGTTTAATCGCCACCTTAAAGATGTTGGGAGAGTTCAATTTATATCACCGAGTGGATGAGAAGTAGCTTAAGGTGGCGCTTCGATGGCAGCCTCGCCGACAGTCTGTCTGTTCGTTTTGTCTTTTTCTGTTGCTATTTTTAGTGTGTTTAAACAGTATTTGTTAATGTTCTCTGTTTTTTTTTAATGTGGGGGGGTGGGGGGGGGGGGGGGGGGGGGGGGGTCGGGAAAATTGTTTTCAATCCCTTACCTTGCTGGAGATGCGATTGTTTTCCCGATCGTATCTCCGGTTGCTCTGCGGCCTAACGTCGTGGAGCCGGAGGCCTTGCTCGGGACTTACCTTGCGGGGCGTAGACTTTAACACCAAGGAGCTCGCACTCTCGGGCTGAGACCAACGTGGGGAAGCTCCAGGAGCCGCACGACGTTCGACTGGCCCCGACCCGGAGTAGATCGCCCAGTGCGGGGGACCTGAGATTCCCCCCCCCCCGATGCAGGAACTTGATCGCCCTGATGAGGAGGCCCGCCGCAGAGCGACCGGAGTAAGATTGTCCCGTCAACGGAAGGTTAGAGGCCCCCGACTGCTGGAGATCAAAGAAGTGAGAGATTGAACATTTTTTTTCGTCTTCCATCACAGTGAGGAATGTGGAGGAGTCACTGTGGTGGATGTTTATGTTAAAATGTATTTTGTGTGTTCTGTTGCTTTTTATTGGTATGACTGTATGGCAAATCAAATATCTCGTATGTTGCAAAATATACTTGGCTAATAAAGTGTGATTATGATTACGATTTGCAGTTTTGTCAAATTGGGGGAGTCCAGAACAAGGGGACACAGTTTAAGAATTAGGGGTAGGCCATTTAGGACTGAAATGAAGGAAAACCTTTTCACCCAGAGGGTTATAAATCTGTGGAATTCTCTGCAACAGGGCAGTGGAGGCCAATTCACTTGGTCTATACTTAGGGCTAACAGAATCAAAGGACATGGGGAAAAGCAGGAATGAGGTACTGATTCTGGATGATCAGCCATGATCAAATTGAAAGGTGGTGCTGGCTCGAAGGGCCAAATGGCCTACTCCTGCACCTACTTTCTTTGTTTCTATGTTTCTTTGAATGGTTTTGCCTACTGCCAAAGATAGACACAAAAAGCTGGAGTAACTCAGCGGGACAGGCAGCATCTCTGGAGAGAAGGAATGGGTGACGCTTCCTCGAGACCCTTCTTACACACTGCCATCCGGAAATTCAAATATATTTTCTCCGATTTGTCATGTCAGAATTTTATTGTTGTTTGGAATATCTTCATAAGTTCATAAGTTATAGGAGCAGAATTAGGCCATTCGGCCCATCAGGTCTACCCTGCCATTCAATCATGGCTGATCTCTTTCCCTCTCAACCCCATTCTCCTGCCTTCTCCCCATAAACCCTGACACTCGTACTAATCAAGAATCCGTCTCTGCCTTCAAAACATCCATTGGCTTGGCTTCCACAGCCTTTCGTGGCAATTAATTCCAGAGATTCACCACCCTTTGACGAAATAAATTCCTCCTCATCTCCTTCCTAAAGGAACATCTTTTTATCTGAGGCTAAGACCTCTGGTCCTAGACTCTCCCACGAGAGGAAACATCCTCTCCACATCCACTCTATCCAGGCCTTTCACTATTCTGTAAGTTTCAATGAGGTCGCCCCTCATCCTTCTAAACTCCAGCGAGTACAGGCCCAGTGCCGTCAAACGCTTATAATACGTTAACCCACTCATTCCATGGGATCATTCTCGTAAACCTCCTCTGGACCCTCTCCAGCGCCAGCACATCCTTCCTTAGATATGGGGCCCAAAATTGCTCTCGATACTCCAAATGCTTCTGTATATTGTCCCTAGTGTGGAGGATAGAACTAGTGTATGGGTGATCGCTGGTCAGCATGGACGAGATGGGCCGAAGGGCCTGTTTCCACAGTGTATCTTTAAACTAAACTGAACTAAAAAATGGTACAGCGCGGAAACAGGCCCTTCGGTCCACAGTTTCGTGCTCAAAATGATTCCAAATTAAACTAACCTCTGCCTGCACATGATCTGTATCCCTCTATTTACTCTATATCTGTGGATCTATTAAAGGCATCTTAAACACCATCATCGTACCAGCTCCGTCACCACCCCTGGCAGCGTGTTCCAGGCACCCACCCCTCACTGTGTAATAAAACCCCATAGAAGTCAATCGAAGACAAATTTCTCTCCTCTGTTTTGCAAGTAAATTTGAAATCAATAAACCCATTGATTTTTACTACAGGAACTAAATCTCCTCCAGCCTTCATACTGCCTCTTGGAGTAAATATGATGCGGTGCTGGTGGTGGCATTTCACAAAAGGTGGGTGCAAGTATGCTCAGCCCTGGGCACCCGCTTCTTGCCTGGGCTATTGCATTCTCAGATCAGTGAGAAGGTTGCTTCACGCGTCTGTATGAACCAAGTGAAAAATGTATGCCATTTGTCCCATTTTGAATTTGACAACTTCATCTGGCATTGCACTGTCCTCATTCATATAAAATGTTCACATCTACACGTTAACCAAACAACCCCAGGTCACTTCTGAGGTTCCATGATCGCTGACGGTGCATTTATTTGCGATATTTTAGTTTTTGCTGGTTCTGGGTTGTCATATTTAGGCAGCACATATCGCACGGACGGTTACCTCTTTAATATTCAATTATTAACCTATAGCAATAGAGTGGTGATTGCCTTAAGCAGAGCATTTGCTCAAATGTTTTGGGTTAAGAAAGCAAGTTTGCCCTTTTCAAAGATTCACGCAGGCTGAATGAGCAAGAAGACTTTCTTCTAAATATTTTGATTTATATTCATAGAAACATAGAAAATTGGTGCAGGAGGAGGCCATTCAGCCCTTCGAGCCAGCACCGCCATTCATTGTGATCATGGCTGATCGTCCGCTATCAATAACCCGTGCCTGCCTTCTCCCATATCCCTTGATTCCACTAGCCCCTAGAGCTCTATCCAACTCTCTCTTAAATCCATCCAGTGATTTGGCCTCCACTGCCCTCTGTGGCAGGGAATTCCATAAATTCATAACTCTCTGGGTGAAAACATTTTTTCTCACCTCAGTCTTAAATGACCTCCCCTTTATTCTAAGATTGTGCCCCCTGGTTCTGGACTCACCCAACATTGGGAACATTTTTCCTGCATCTAGCTTGTCCATTCCTTTTCATAATTTTATATGTTTCTATAAGATTCCCCCTCATCCTTCTAAACTCCAGTGAATACAAGCCTAGTCTTTTCCATCTTTCATAGAAACATAGAAACATAGATAATAGGTACAGGAGTAGGCCATTCGGCCCTTCGAGCCTGCACCGCCATTCAATATGATCATGGCTGATCATCCAACTCAGTATCCCGTACCTGCCTTCTCTCCATACCCCTGATCCCCTTAGCCACAAGAGCCACATCTAACTCCCTCTTAAATATAGCCAATGAACTGGCCTCAACTACCTTCTGTGGCAGAGAGTTCCAGAGACTCACTACTCTCTGTGTGAAAAAAGTCTTTCTCATCTCGGTCTTAAAGGATTTCCCCCTTATCCTTAAGCTGTGACCCCTTGTCCTGGACTTCCCCAACATCGGGAACAATCTTCCTGCATCTAGCCTGCCCAACCCTTAAGAATTTTGTAAGTTTCTATAAGATCCCCTCTCAATCTCCTATATTCTAGAGAGTATAAACTGAGTCTATCCAGTCTTTCTTCATAAGACAGACCTGACATCACAGGAATCAGTCTGGTGAACCTTCTCTGCACTCCCTCTATGGCAATAATGTCCTTCCTCAGATTTGGAGACCAGAACTGTACGCAATACTCCAGGTGTGGTCTCACCAAGACCCTGTACAACTGCAGTAGAACCTCCCTGCTCCTATACTCAAATCCTGTTGCTATGAAAGCTAACATGCCATTCGCTTTCTTCACTGCCTGCTGCACCTGCATGCCTACTTTCAATGACTGGTGTACCATGACACCCAGGTCTCGCTGCATCTCCCCTTTTCCTAATCAGCCACCATTTAGATAATAATCTGCTTTCCTCATATGACAGTCCCGCCAGGGATCAATCTCGTGAACCTACGCTGCACTGCCTCAATCACAAGGATGTCCTTCCTCAAATTAGGAGACCAAAACTGTACACAATACTCCAGATGTGGTACCACGAGAGCCATGTACAACTGCAGAAGAACCTCTTTACTCCCATACTGAAATCCTCTTGTTATGAAGGCCAACATTCCATTTTCTCCACTGCCTGCTGTACCTACACGCCAACTTTCAGTGACCGGTGTACAAGGACACCCAGGTCTCGCTGTACCTCCCCCTTACCTAACCTAACCCCATTGAGATAATAATCTGCCCCCTTGTTTTTGCTGCCAAAGTGGATAACCTCACATTTATCTATATTATACTGCAACTGCCACGCATCTGCCCACTCACTCAACCTGTCCAGGTCATCCTGCAACCTCCTAACATTCTCTTCACAGTTCACACTGCCACCCAGCTTTGTGTCATCTGCAAACTTGCTAGTGTTGCTCCTAATTCCCTCTTCCAAATCATTAATATATATGGTAAACAGTTGCGGCCCCAACACCGAACAGTTGCGGCCCCAACACCATTCATTAAACATGGCTGTGTCAAACATTTTCACAGTGACAGCAATCTGCAAAAATATATAATTTCTGAGCAGTTTTTTAAGGGGCCATTTTTGATCTAAGTTTTAAGTCGAATATTAGCATATTTGGTAGAGTTAACTCTCTTCACCTTAATTCGTGTGGAAAACAAAATTAATCTCGACTAACCTTTATTCTTCTAAACGGCTGGGACTAATCTAAAATTTACCTTGGTATTTGGTTTGACATGAGCAGGTACATGTTATAATAGTAGCTACACAGAGACAGCCGTGTCAGATGTGTGGCAAATTAGTTTTTGTTTAGTTTAGCTTAAATATACAGCAATTTTCTCCGAGATCTTCGATTTCCTCCCACACTCCAAGGACGTACAGTTTTGCAGGTTGATTGGCTTGGTATAAATGTAAATTGTTCCTAGTGTGTGTAGGATAGATGTTAGTGTGCGGGGATCGCTGGTCGGCACGGACTCGGTCGGCCGAAGGGCCTGTTTCCGCACGGTACCTCTAAAACTAAAACTCAAAAAGACTAATAGTTTGAGACCATAAAATATAATTGTAGAGTTCCTCAGAGAAATGGTTTTCTTCATTTGCGCTCTGGTTTCCTCCCACTTCCCAAAGACGTGCGGGTTTCTGGGTTAATTGGCCCTCTGTAACTTGCCTCTAATTTGTTGGGAGGGGTTGAGAAAGGTGGATAACCTACAGTAGAACGAGTGTGAACCGGTGATCGGTGGTCAGGGTGATCTCTGTGTGCCAAAGGTGTGGAAACAGGCCCTTCGACCCAACTTGCCCACACCGGCCAACATGTCCCAGCTACACTAATGCCACCCGCCCGCGTTTGGTCCATATCCCCCCAAACCTATCCATGTACTTGTCTAACTGCATCTTAAGTTTTGGGATAATCCCAGCCTCAACTACCTCCTCTGGCAGCTCGTTCCATACACCCACAACCCTTTGTGTGAAAAAGTTACCCCTCAGTTTCTTATTAAATATTTTTCCCTTCATCTTGAACCTATTGGGCCTGTCCCAATTACACGACCTTTTTATTGAAAATCCAGTGGCGGCCAGAACAAGGTACGACTCTTTAGGCGACTACTCACGACCATGTCGCCTGTATGGTCGTGAACAGTCTCGTCAGTCGCCCAAAGAGTCCTAGCGTCTTTCTGGTCGCCGCTGGATTTTCAATATGTTTAAAATTTTCGGCGACCTATGACGGGTGCCGGCAGTCGCTGAAAAAGTCGAATAAGTGGGACAGGCCCATTAGTCCTCTGGTCTTCGATTCCCCTAATTCTGTGCATCGACCTGATCTATTCCTCTCATGATTTTATACACAAAATATATGGATAGAAAAGATTTAGAGGGCTGTGGGTCAAATGCAAGCAAATGGGACTAGCCTCGAATGCAAAATTGGTCAACATCGACAAGGTGGGCCAAAGGGCCTGTTTCCATATTGCACCCCCAATGCAAGACTGCACACAGGAACTGGAATATGAGCAAGCTGAAACCTCCTTTGGCTAGCAGTCAAATACAAAAGCTATAATGATGCAGACAACATTTCAGCATCAGTTCAACAAGGTGGAAGAAGGATCGAACAAGAGCACCCCCATCCTCCTGCGCTCCAAGGAATAGTCCCAGCCTACTCAACCTCTGCCTGCAGCTCAGACTCTCTAGTTCCAGCAACATTCTCGTAAATCTTCTCTGTACCCTTTCCAGTTTGAAATACATTTCCTATAACACGGTGCCCAGAACAGAAAACAATAGTCTGAATGTGGCCTCACCAACGTCTTATACAAGTCTTATATGACTTCCCAGCTTCTATACTCAATACTCTGGCTGATAGAAACATAGAAACATAGAAATTAGGTGCAGGAGCAGGCCATTCGGCCCTTCGAGCCTGCACCGCCATTCAATATGATCATGGCTGATCATCCAACTCAGTATCCTGTACCTGCCTTCTCTCCATACCCCCTGATCCCTTCAGCCACAAGGGCCACATCCAACTCCCTCTTAAATATGGCCAACGAACTGGCCTCAACTACCTTCTGTGGCAGAGAATTTCACAGATTCACCACTCTGTGTGAAAAACGATTTTCTCATCTCGGTCCTAAAAGACTTCCCCCTTATCCTTAAACTGTGACCTCTTGTCCTGGACTTCCCCAACATCGAGAACAATCTTCCTGCATCTAGCCTGTCCAACCCCTTAAGAATTTTGTAAGTCTCTATGAGATCACCCCTCAATCTTCTAAATTCCAGCGAGTACAATACTGATGAAGGCCAATGTGCCAAAAACCTTTTTGACCACACGATCTACCTACGTCTCCACCTTCAGAGAGCTATACATCTGCACTCCTGGATCCATCTGCTCTACAACACTCCCCAGAGCCCAACCATTCACTGTGCAGGTCCTGCCCATGTTACAGGCCTGTCCCACTGCTGGGACCTAATTGGCGAGTTTAGAAGAGTTTGCCCTTGACTCAAACTCGCAGCATGGTCGACACGAGGTCCTAGGAGGTCTTTGTAACTCTCCTTCATGCTCGAGAAATTCCATCAACTATTCCTCAGCCAATCGATCAAGATCCTGCTGCAATTTTTCACAACCATCTTCACTATCTCGATATATCGATAGCAAAGACATAATACGTCAAAGAGAGTTATCTAGATTCTCTCTCATTAGAAGTGTTCATCACCTTTACATTTGTCCAGTACAAATATTATCATGGATCATCGACTCGAACAGCATGGAAACAGGCCCTTCAGCCCAACTCGGCCACGCTGAGCAGAATGCCCCATCTACACTAATCCCACTTGCCTGCATTTGGCCCATATCCATTTTACACCTGTCCAATCCAGTTACCTGTCTAAATCTTTCCAAATGCTGTGATAGTACCTGCCTCAGTCAAAAAGGCACAACAGAGGATATACTTCCTGCGTCAGCTGAGGAAGCACAATCTGCCACAGGCAATGATGGTCCAATTCCATACGGCCATCGTAGAGTCTGTCCTCACCTTCTCCATCATGGTCTGGTTTGGCTCAGCCACCAAGCACGACACCCGGAGGCTGCAGCGAATCGTCCGATCAGCTGAGAAGGTTATTGGCTGCAACCTTCCCTCCATAGACGAACTGTACACTGCAAGGGCCAGGAAGCGAGCGGGTAAGATCATCTCTGACCCCTCTCACCCTGGCCACAAACTCTTTGAATCACTTCCCTCTGGAAGGCGACTCCGGACTGTCAAAGCCGCCACAGCCAGACATAAAAACAGCTTTTTTCCACGAGTAGTAGCTCTACTCAACAACCAAATATCTGTAGCCTTCTTGTGCTCGGGTATTTTATTTAATTCACATGTATAATCAATAATGTTTTATTATTAATGTTTAATGTTTTATGTATCATTCTTAACTGTCACTATATGTCATGTTGTCACTTGCGGGCGGAGCATCAAGGCAAATTCCTTGTATGTGAATATTTGGCCAATAAACGTATTCATTAATTCATTCATTCAACGACATCTTCCGGCGGCTCGTTCCATATAACTACCACCCTTTGAGGGCGCGGTGGCACAACGGTAGAGTTGCTGCCTTACGGTGAATGCAGCGCCCGGAGACCTGGGTTCGAACCCGACTACGGGCACGGTAAGTACGGAGTTTGTATGTTCTCCCCGTGACCTGCGTGGGTTTTCTCCAAGATCTTCGGTTTCCTCCCACACTCCAAAGACGTGCAGGTGTATAGGTAAACTTGGCCTGGTAAATGTAAAAATTGCCCCCAGTGTGCGTAGGATAGTGTTAATATGCGGGGATCGCTGGTCGGTGCGGACCCGGTGGGCCAAAGGACCTGTTTCCGTGCTGTATCTCTAAACTAAACTAAACTTTGTGAAAACAAAATTTGCCTCTCAGGTTCCAATTAAATCTTTCCCCCTTCATCTTACACCTATATCCTCGGGTTCTCGATTCCCCTACTCTGGGTACAAGATTCCGTGTTTACCTTATCTATTCCTCTTGTGAGGTAGACATTAATGCCGGGGATACTCAGCGGGTGAGGCAGCATCTATGGAGCAAAGCAATAGGTGACATTTCGGGTCGAGAGCCTTCTGAAGAAGAATCCCTTCAGAAGAAGAATTCTGAAGAATCCCTTCGATTTTTCCAGCATCTGCAGTTCTTTCTTAAGCATATTCCTCTCGTGATGTCATACACCCCCATAAGATCACCCCTCACCAACCTGCGCTCCACGGAATGAAGGAATACATTTTTGCTTTCTACTTATCCACCCTTGCCTGAATATTACATGAGTAAAACACAACATTTGCAGGAAAACATCAGTTTGTAGACAGGGAACAGTATTAATGTTTCAGGTCATTGAACTGAAACAGAGCTCGAATATACAATCATTGACCTGGAGTATTCATTCTATTTCATGTGTCTGGATGTTGTCCATGGGCTTATTACATGTGGGCATGGACAGCTTCATTATCTGAAGAAAGGGCAAAAACAACTAAAGAAGTTCTTTGAAAAAACATCACGAACCACGCCTTCCAGAGATGCTGCCCCTGCCCGCTGAGTTATTCCACCACTATTGTGTCTTTCTTTGAAAAAAAAAACTCCAAGTTCGGACCTCATGATAACGGGGAGGTCACTGTGTGAAGACCTGAAGATGGTGGAGCTTAGACCATTTCTCTGAGGAACTCTACAATTATATATTATGGTCTCAAACTGTTAGTCTTTTTGAGTTTTAGTTTTAGAGGAGGTACGGTGAGGAAACAGGCCCCTTGGGCCCCGAGTCCGAGCCGACCAGCGATGCCCGCACACTAAATAAGTAATTTTTATTTATATAGCACTTTTAAATCAAATCACCTTGAAGCAAAAGTGCTTTACAGAGAAAACAAAATCAGATTGCCATACATCCAAATAAAATAAAAAAGGATAAAAGACACAATACACTATAGGGTTCAACATGAACGTCCCCCCAACAGCAGAATCAACACTTTACACTGAGAGGGAAGGCACCAAAAATGGCAGCCCTCCTCCTCCTCCTCGTCCACCCGAGGTCGGGGCCTATTTGAGTCCTCCGCAGCCAGTCGCCGCAACTGCGGCCCAATGCTATAGGCCCACCTGCTGGAAAGGTTCCTCAGCGGCTTGGAAATGTCTGGAGCGGCCGGGAGCTTCCTCCCCGGAGACCGCGGCACCCGACGTCCTCAGGCCGTGCTGGTTGGAGTTCCGACTCTTGGCGATCTCGGATCCCAGGCTCCGCGCCGTTTTAAGTCCAGCGCCGCCCGCAGCCGCAGCTCCTCGATGTTGCAGTCGGCGGTCACTGCACCGGAGCTTACCGCACGGCGACCGGGGCAGGGCAGCGCCCGCTCCGTGATGGTGTCCCAGCGCTGTGCCGCCGCCGAAGCTGTGGTCCTGGCAGGAGACGCCGCTCCGGTCCCGAATGTAGGCCGCACGGAGAGGGCGAAGATGCGATTCAGAGGAAAACTGCATCTCCGACCACATAGGACTGAGAAAATACAGTTTCCTCCTTCCCCCCCCCCCCCACATAAAAAGATTAAACCTCCAAAATAAAAAGTTTTTAGGCACTAGGGACAATTTACATTTATACCAAGCCAATCAACCTACAAACCTGTACGTCTTTGGAATGTGGGAGGTAACCAAAGATCTCACAGAAAATCTCAGGGTTTTCTCCCTCTCACACGTGCAGGTTTGTAGGTTGTTAAAGAAGGAACTGCAGATGCTGGAGAATCGAGGGTACACAAAAGGCTGGAGAAACTCAGCGGGTGCAGCAGCATCTAAGGAGCGAAGGAGATAGGCGACGTTTCACCGCAGGTTGGAGGAACAGCACCTCATATTCCGCTTGGGGAGTCTGCATCCTCTGGGCTTGAACATTGAATTTTCTCAATTCTGTTAACCCTTGCTTTCTCCTCCCCTTCCCACCTCTCCCTCAGCCCTCGGGCCCTGGCATTCCCTCTCTCTCTATCTCCCTCCCCCACCCTAGTCGCACCAGCTTCTCATTTTCACACCACAAACAGCTTACAATGGCTTGTTCCCTTTATCATCGATACTTTTTTGCATATCTTTCATTCATTGTTCTTTATCTCTCCACATCACCATCAAAATCTCTCATTTCCCTGATCCCTGACCAGTCTGAAGAAAGGCCTCGACCCGAAACGTCGCCTATCTCCTTCGCTCCTTAGATGCTGCTGCACCCGCTGAGTTTCTCCAGCCTTTTGTGTACCCCAGGTTTGTAGGTTAATTGGCTACTGTAAATTGCCCCTCATTTCTTGGGCTAAAGTGTCTGTTTCCACCCTGTATCTTTAAACTAAATTGCCACACTTCTGCTGTCTCTGTGTAGCTACAAGGATAACATCTACCTGCTCATATAAAAACAAATACCAAGGTACATTTTAGATTAGTCCCAGCAATTTAGAAGAATAAAGGCCAGTCAAGATTAATTTTGTTTTCCACATGAATAAAGGTGAAGAGAGTTAACTCTACCAAATATGTTTATATGGTAATGCTAATAATCAACTTAAAACCTAGGACAAAAATGGCCCCTTAAAAAGCTGCTCAGAAATTATATGTTTTTGTAGATGACTCACTGTGAAAATTTGACAGAGCCATTTTTTATGAATATAAATCAAAATATTTAAAAGAAAGTCTTCTTGCTTATTCAGCCTGCGTGAATCTTTGGAAAGGGCAAACATGCTTTCTTAACCCAAACCATTTGAGCAAAGGCTCTGCTTAAGGCAATCACCACTCTATTGCTATAGGTTAATAATTGAATATTAAAGAAGTAACAGCCCATGCGATTCACGCTGCCTAAATATGACAATCCAGAACCAGCAAAAACTAAAATATCAGTTCATTTCAGTTTAGTTCAGTTTGCTTCTCCATGGATTGTCACCTTGTCGTGGTGGAGAAGCTTGTGTGGACCTGAGATCCTGAGAGCGATGCCGTCTGGAGCGATGCTCCTGGTAGGGCCGCCCATGGCGGTAAGGTCGAGGGGGAGGTCTCTGACAAAGAGCGATCCAACCAAGACCTCAACGGTGGAACAGGCGGAGGACGATGGCTGACCTTAGTGGAGCGTCACAACGGCTGGGAAGGCGGATGAAGGCTGCGGCAGAAAAGGGTCTCCGGTCGTCTTGGACTCCATGCCACCGGATCCTGACGCAGATCTGTCAAGGACCGTGGGGTGGCTGTCTGTGCACCAGTCTCCCCACGTTAAACAACGTCACGCACAGGCGTCCTCCAACCCTGGAGACACCCATGGTCAGCCATGATCGAAGGGGGCCTTAGAAGAAGAGTTCAGTTCAGTTAATTCATTGTCACGTGTACCGAGGTACAGTCTGAACGCAAACACGGCCTTCGGCCCAATGTCTCGTTTGGCCCTAATCCCTCTAAACCTTTCCTATCCATGTACCTTTCCAAAGTCTTGACATCCTTCCTGTAATGGGGCGACCAGAGCTGCACGCAATAATCCAAATTATACGGTGCAGTCAAATGTTGGAAGGGCTTCAATTCTCATGAACCTTTTGGTACCTTTTTCACACAGAGAGTGGTGAATCTGTGGAATTCTCTGCCACAGAAGGTAGTTGAGGCCAGTTCGTTGGCCATATTTAAGAGGGAGTTGGATGTGGCCCTTGTGGGTGAAGGGATCAGGGGGTATGGAGAGAAGGCAGGTACAGGATACTGAGTTGGATGATCAGCCATGATCATATTGAATGGCGGTGCAGGCTCGAAGGGCCGAATGGCCTACTCCTGCACCTATTTTCTATGTTTCTATGTTTCTATTGGTACAGTGAGCACGACGGCAATAACCAGAGGCATCATTTATTGACCATCAATTAAATGACTATCTTGAAGAATTGGCAGATCAATGTACCATTGGTAAACATCACAGAATCAGCCCAGCAAAGACCCCTTATTGAGTTGAAAATGGGCAAAGAAATCTTCTACAGTGTTCAGACTGATTATTGTGAGAAATGGAACAACAACTTCTCAGTTCACAGAGATAATTACTGAATGGATCGAGGTGAAACATATTGGGCCCTCGAAACATAGAAACATATGCAGTGCACCGCGACAGAGCATATTATTGAGGAACTTAGATCCATTATGCATGGCTCATCAGAAGACCTAATCTCAGATATCTTTTGTTAGTTTGCTCACTTTTATTTCAACGCTCCATAATCAAGAACGTTTCTCACACTAGTCGTTCCTTCTTCTCCCTGCTCTGGCTGGCAGAAGAAACAGGAGCTTGAAAGCGCGCACCACCAGACTCAGGAACAGCTTCTTCCCCTCTGTTATCAGGCTTCTGGACGGCCCTTCCATACGCCAGAGTACTGTCCGATTCACCTCTACCCCATTGCGGATAATGGACTTTGTCTTTGGAACTGATGCACTACAATGCTGAGAACTATATTCCGCACTCTGTATCTTCCCCTTTGCTCGACCTATTGAGTTTGAATTTGGCTTGATAATATTTACGTATAGCATTATCTGTTTGGACAGCATGCAAAACAAAGCTTTACACTGTACCTTTAGGTATACATGACAATTATAAACCTAAACCTTTATGAAACAAAATGGTATTAATTATTCCCTCACCATCATATTATCCATCCGCATGTGCGGATGAGAGATCACGGTGAATGATCGATGAAGGAATAGGGAATACAAGGGTAAGATGCGCAGATCTCCTGGTACCACAGAATTCCGCAGCCTGCCTCCGTAGCACTAGAACATGGAATAGTACAGCACAGGAACAGGCCCTTTGGCCCACAATGTCCATGCTGAACATAATACCATGGTAAACTAACCTCATCAACCTGCACAGGATCTATATCCCTCCATTCCCAGCATATCCATGTGCCCATCTAAAAGCCTCTTAAATGCCACTATCGTCTGCATCCACCACCACCTTTGGCAATGTTCCAGGCACCCACCACTCTCTGGGTAAAGAAATCCTGCTCTGCACATCTATATATAACAAAAAGTCTCATCTTGTATGCACGTATGTATGTATGTATGTATGTTCCCAAATTACAGCCAAATGATATAAGATAGCTCAATCCTCGTGATTGAGGCAGTGCAGCGTAGGTTCACGAGATTGATCCCTGGGATGGCGGGACTGTCATATGAGGAAGGATTGAAAAGGCTAGGCTTGTGTTCACTGGAGTTTAGAAGGATGAGGGGGGATCTTATAGAAACATATAAAATTATAAAAGGACTGGACAGGCTAGATGCAGGAAAAATGTTCCCAATGTTGGCCGAGTCCAGAACCAGGGTCCACAGTCTTAGAATAAAGGGGAGGTCATTTAAGACTGAGGTGAGAAAAAACCTTTTCACCCAGAGAGTTGTGAATTTATGGAATTCCCTGCCACAGAGGGCAGTGGAGGTCAAGTCACTGGATGGATTTAAGAGAGAGTTAGATAGAGCTCTAGGGGCTAGTGGGGTCAAGGGATATGGGGAGAAGGCAGGCACGGGTTATTGATTGGGGACGATCAGCCATGATCA
The DNA here is from genome assembly GCA_035221665.1 of Okamejei kenojei. NCBI lineage: Eukaryota > Metazoa > Chordata > Chondrichthyes > Rajiformes > Rajidae > Okamejei > Okamejei kenojei. The sequence continues at coordinate 7,544,460 of CM069147.1, read as the reverse complement.
CAATGAATGGCGGTGCTGGCTTGAAGGGCCGAATGGCCTTCTCCTGCACCTATTTTCTATATTTCTATATTTCTAACAATGTTAGGGGTGCCTTATTCACCATTCGCCTGGTGTGTGCAGTAGCAAGTTTTGTTCGATTTCCCTTTATAAACTTTAATTTACTTTATACCGTGAGCGGCACTGCGCTCCGACTTGCCGGACCCGTCAGGCACGCCTAAGCAGTTAGGAGAGGGTTGCTGGGCCCGCCGGCATTTTTAGACTGGCGTCACAATGGGGACCCAACGGGTCGTCTAGTCTCCTTTAAACTTTGCCCCTCTTAAGGCCATAAGTGTTAGGTGTAGAATTAGGCCATTTGGCCCATCAAGTCTACTCTGCCATTCAATCATGGCTGATCTATCTCTCCCTCCTAACCCCATTCTCCTGCCTTCTCTCATAACCTCTGACACCCGCGCTAATCAAAAATCTATCTATCTCTGCCTTAAATATATCCACTGTCTTGGCCCCTACAGCCTTCTGTGGCAAAGAATTCCACAGATTCACTGCCCTCTGACTAAAAAAAAAATCTCCTCATCTCCTTCCTAAAAGAACGGTCCTTTAATTCTGAGGCTGTGACCTCTAGTCCTAGACTCGCCCACTAGTGGAAACATCCTCTCCACATCCACTCTATGCAAGCCTTTCACTATTCTGTACATTTTAATGAGCTCCCCCCTCATTCTTCTAAACTCCAGCGAGTACAGGCCCAGTGCCGACAAATGTTCATCTTATGATTACCTACTCATTCCAGGGATCTTAAAGCTTTGCCTACTGATCCTTGACAATTCCTCCCTGGGAAAAGGGTTCTGACAGTCCACCTTATCTATGCCTCTAATCATTACGTATACTTCTATCGAGTCTCTAACTCTTTCTCTCTCTCTCTATCCCTACCTCTTTCCATCTCTACCTCTCTATGTCCCTCCCCCCCCTCCCCCCCTCCCTCCCCCCTCCCTCCCCCCCTCCCCCCCCTCTCCCCCCTCTCTCCCCTCTCTCTCTCTCTCTTTCCCCTCCCCCCCTCTCTCCCCCCCCCCTCTCTCTCTCTCTCTCTCTCTCTCTCTCTCCCTCTCCCTCCCTATTTGTCTGACTTTCAGCCAAATTCATTTCTTGTTCTCATTCTATGGAGGTAGTCATTTCAGACAACACCGCTCTGGCAGTTTCACTGCAACAGGCAGGTCCGAGTAAATGAAGGCTTTGAACTCTGAACTATGTCAGGTCACAGCCAGGCTATCGACGGAGTACACTCCGATTAGCGTCAAGTCCCCCGGTTTAGGCAAGTGTAATCTTATCCTGACCATGACTTCCCAGTTACTGGGTTTGCTATGACGATCGCTTTGGCTGGGATGCTATTGCTTCCGTTATCTTTCTTACGCTCCCTCTTTGTTGCGATTCCATACTCAATTCTATGCAAAATTGCGGCAGGTCATGTAGTCATCTCCCATTGAAATGAATTAAAGATCTAATAATCTGTCTTAATTTATCAACAGCCTGATGGTTTTAAGTTTAGTTTAGTTTATTGAGGTGCAGTGAAAGGCCTTTTATCGCGTGCCATCCAGTCAATGTAAAGACTTTACGGGATTACAAATGGGTCATCCACAGTGCACAGATATAGGCTAAAGGGAATAACGTTCAGTGCAAGACAAAGTCCAATAAAAGATAGTCCGAGGGTCTCCAATGAGTAGATGGTAGCTGAGGACCTCTCTCTAGTTGTTGACAGGATGGTTCAGTTGCCTGATAATAGCTGGGAAGAAACTGTTCCTGAACCTGGATGCCACAGTTTTCAGACTCTTGTATCATCTTCCTGACGGCAGGAGTGAAATGAGATCATGGCCAGGGTGGCGTGGATCCCGGATGATGCTGGCCGCCTTTATGGGGCAGCGCCTCCTATAGATCCCCTCGATGGTGGGGCGGTCAGTACTGTGATGGACCGGGCAGTGTCCACCAATTTTTGTCATCTCCCTCTGCAGACTTCTGCAGGTCGCTGCTCATGCCCTTCAATTTCCCAGCTCGAGCTCCCCGTACATTCCCCTGCCCGCCTTCCATCGGCGGCGTGGTGGCGCAGTGGCGCCTTGCAGCCTCAGGGACCCGGGTTCGATCCTGACTACGGGTTTTGTCTGCACAGAGTTTGTACGTTCTCACACACCATCCTGGCCACACACTCATCTCCCCGCTACCTTCAGGTAGAAGGTACAGGAGCCTGAAGACTGTAATGTCCAGGTTCAAGAATAACTACTTCCCCACAGCCATCAGGCTATTAAACCTGGCTCGGACAAAACTCTGAACATTAATAGCCCATTATCTGTTTATTTGCACTTTATCTGTTTTATTTATTCATGTGTGTATATATGTATATAATGGTATATGGACACACTGATCTGTTCTGTGTTCATGCCTGTTATATTCTGTTGTGCTGAAGCAAAGCATTGTCCTATCTGGGACACATGACAATAAACTCTCTTGAATCTTGAATCTTGACCTGCGTGGGGTTTTCTCCGAGATCTGTGGTTTCCTCCCGCTCTCCAAAGATGTACAGGTTTGTAGGTTAATTGGCTTGGTGTAAATGTAAAAATTGACCCCAGTGTGGGATAGTGTCAATGCGCGGGGATCGCTGGTCGGTGCGGACTCGGTGGGCCGAAGGGCCTGTTTCCGTGCTGTATTTCTAAACTAAACTAAACTTTCCCTGGCGCATTCTCCAACCGACACAACATTACTGTGACACCCTATAATACCTGACTGTGATATCAGAGAACACATCCTCATTCACGTCCCTTCTTGATCAGATAATGTTTTACTGATCATGTCCCTTCATAAAGAAAATAATTTTGAAATTATTATTACAAAAATGAAGAAGTCTCAGCCCATTTCGTGATGTTCCATTACGAGCTAATGCTTACACTGCGACAGATATTTTAACAACCAAGTGTTTTCTTTGATGGTTAACCATGCAGACAGTGAAGCTATTTTAATGATTTTAATAGTAGACATTTGATTTGGCTTACACTAAATGGCTCCTGTTTCTTATCTAATATAGATGTAAATGACACATTAAAAGACACAAAGTGCTGGAGTACCTCAGCGGGTCAGGCAGCATCTCTGGAGAACATGGATAGATGATGTTCCTGGTTGCCACCCTTCCTTCAGACTGATTGTAGTCAGGGTGGAGGGGGGAGAAAGCTGGAATAGAAGTTGGGGGGAGGGGGTGGGGCCGGGACAGAGGCGGGCAAGTGATCGATGGATAAGGTGAAGGGGGGCTTGATTGACAAATGGTTGGACAAAGGCCAGAAATGAAAGGACAATAGGGAGTGAGGACTTCCACGACAATCCCCTTCCAGCTTTCACCCCACCCCACCACTACAATCAATGTGAAGAATGGCCCCAACCCGAAACGTCGCCTATCCATGTTCTCCAGAGATGCTGCCTGACCCGCTGTCCACTTCTACACGTTGACTTATTGCGCTCTGAACTCTTTGATTCAACAAGCAACGAGACTTTGAGTTACTCTAGCCCTTTATGTCTTTGTTTGGAAACCAGGTTCTGCAATTCCTTGTGCCTATAAATTATACATAATAGGGTTAATATATTTGCTTTGTGAGATATATTCAGAAGCATGACATCATTTATCCTCAAGCTAATCTGTAGCTTGCAGATCGGGGGGGGGTTCCCCCCGCCGCGGGTACCTTGTAATCCCGTGCTACCTGCTCCATGGTCGGGTAGTCGGCGACGAAACCGTCTCCCCCACCTGGTTTGCCAGGTGAGGAGGGGGCTGTGGACCCCCAGCAGGACCAAAGACAAGACCTGTCAAAGGGCGGATGAGCTCCTAGCGAGCCAACGGCCATCCACACTTCAGTAGAAGTTGCCATCACTGTCGTACACGGCATTGTAAGGAATGATGATAAAGCCCACACACACACCCAAATCCGATACTTCCAGCGGCGGAAGTCCATAGGAACTGGAGGACAGAGATGTGTGGTGCGTCCGTCACCGTTCCCGTTGGAAACCAGCGCCACTGCGTCGCTGATGTTTTCAAGGATGGAGTTTTGGTCTCCTAATCTGAGGAAAGGCATTCTTGCCATAGAGGTAGTACAGAGAAGGTTCACCAGACTGATTCCTGGGATGGCAGGACTTCCATATGAAGAAAGACTGGATAGACTCGGCTTGTACTCGCTGGAATTTAGGAGATTGAGGGGGGATCTTATAGAGACTTACAACATTCTTAAGGGGTTGGACAGGCTAGATGCAGGAAGATTGTTCCCGATGTTGGGGAAGTCCAGGACAAGGGGTCACAGTTTAAGGATAAGGGGGAAGTCTTTTAGGACCGAGATGAGAAGATCATTTTTCACACAGAGAGTGGTGAGTCTGTGGAATTCTCTGCCACAGAAGGTAGTTGAGGCCAGTTCATTGGCTATATTTAAGAGGGAGTTAGATGTGGCCATTGTGGCTAAAGGGATCAGGGGGTATGGAGAGAAGGCAGGTACAGGATACTGAGTTGGATGATCAGCCATGATCATATTGAATGGCGGTGCAGGCTCGAAGGGCTGAATGGCCTACTCCTGCACCTATTTTCTATGATTCTATGATGAATAAATAATTTGTAAGATCCCATTCCAAAGGATAATGGACAATAGGTGCAAGAGAAGGCCATTCGGCCCTTCGAGCTAGCACCGCCATTCAATGTGATCGTGGCTGATCATCCACAATCAGTACCCCGTTCCTGCCTTCTCCTCATATCCTCTGACTCCGCTATCTTTAGGAGCTCTGTCTAACTTTCTCTTAAAAGTATCCAGAGAACCGGCCTCCACCGCCTTCTGAATAATGAGGAAAGCCATTTATTTTCATTTGGCTATACATAATAATAAGGATCTGCCACAACTAGAGAACAGTCATGAACTACTATCTACCTCACTGGTGTCCCTCTGACTATCTTTCATTGAACGTCACTGGCTTTATCTTGCAATAAGCTTTATTTATTTTATCATGCATCTACACGCTGTAAACAGCTTGATTGTAAACATGCATTGTCTTTTCTGCTGAACTGGTTAGCGCGCAACAAAAGCTTTTCACTGTACCTCAGTGCACGTGACAATAAATTATAAACTAAATTAACAATAAACAATAATCTACACTAAAAATAAACTAAAATAAACTGAACTGATAACTTGGAATATTAACTCAGGGACAGGTGGTTGGAAATCCAAGGAAATTCAATGGACCTGATCCAAAAAAATGCATCCTTTCCTCAATGGGAAAAGACAGGAAATGTAGCTCAGGCTAAATGACACCAATTTTAAGAAATGACCAAATACAGTAAATAAAAACAATACTTTACCTTATATTAGTCAACGGTGGATTTAATATTGAATCTGTGGCCACCACTGAGAGAAGTATGTAAGATCCTGATTGAAGCATATACAATTATGAGAAGTTAGACACAAAATGCTGGAGTAACTCAGCACATCAGTCAGACAGCATCTCTGGAGAAAGAGAATAGTGGTGAGTCTGTGGAATGTGGTGAGTCTGTGGAATGTGGTGAGTCTGTGGAATTCTCTGCCTCAGAGGGCGGTGGAGGCCGGTTCTCTGGATGCTTTCAAGAGAGCGCTAGCTAGGGCTCTTAAAAAACAGCGGAGTCAGGGGATATGGGGAGAAGGCAGGAATGGGGTACTGATTGGGGATGATCAGCCATGATCACATTGAATGGCGGTGCTGGATCGAAGGGCCGAAAGGCCTACTCCTGCACCTATTGTCTATTGTCTAATAGGTGACATTTTGGGGCAGAACCCTTCTTCAAATTGAAGAAAGGAGTCAAAATTGTGAGATGCTTAGATATGGTAGATGGTCAGAATCGTTATCCCAGGATTAAAAGAAATACAAGGCACAGCTTTAAGGTGAGAGGGGCAAAGTTTGAAAGAGTTGGTGGAGGCTGAAATGAGCGTGAAAAGAAACTTTATGAGAGACACTCGGATATGTAGGGAATGGAGGGATATGGATCACGTGCAGGCAGAGGAGATCAGTTGAACGGTGTCATGTTTGGTCAGGACATTGTGAGCCGAGGGGCCTGTTCCTGTGCTGTACTGTCTACATCACCGTCTATACGTCTCGTTTGCCTTTCCCCTGACTTCAGTCTGAAGAAGGGTCTCAACCCCATCCCTTCTCTCCAGAGACGATGCCTGACCTGCTGAGTTACTCCAGCATTTTGTTTCTATCTTCAGTATAAACCAGCCTCTGCAGTTCCTTCCTACATGCACTAGTTTCAAAGTCGTCTTGTTGAGTTTCATTGCCTGAAATTCGTTTTCACCTAGCCCACCGCTAACAATGAATGGCCTGTTTCCTTTATCATCGTCGCTTTTTTTTTGTGCCTGACCCGCTGAGTTACTCCAGCATTTTGTGTCCTTCTTCAGAGGTCTGGGCATCATCGCACTGTAAGGAACCAAAGGTCTTACAGGGAGCTATATGTGAATGAGCTGCAACAGGCATTGTGGGCCGAATGGCCTGTAGCTGCTCGACGTTCTCTGCCCAGTGAAAGCTGGGGTGAAGCAACCGTCCTCACATTAATCGGATCATTAAATAAAGTTTTTTTTTAAAACCAGGAACCTGCTGTATGTATGTGTGGGTGGCTTGCCTGCAATTTGGTTCTCAGTCTGTGTAGTTTAATTCGGTAATGAAGTGATTGTTTTCGCTGGGTTCCTCGCAGTTTGCTCGCACATGTTCACTCGCGGAGGGTTTGGGAGTGCGGGAAGATTAACCCTGGTGGTAAAGTGTGAACGATCGACAGGAGTTGTTTATTCTGTAAATTTGAGAACGCTGTTCACATTGATCCCACTGGCAACGGCGCTGCGGATCTCACACACACACACACACATATATATATATTATACACACACACACACACACATATATATTATACACACACACATATATAAATTCACGTGTTTTCAATCGTGCTTGCATCTCTCTGCCCTTTTATTTTTTGCTCGTGTGTGGACTTGTTTACTTTCCCAAAGAAAATTCAGATTTGCAGGATGGACTGAGCTGGGGGAATTGAATGGGGAGCGTGAACAGTCCCGACAGCTCACCCCGTCCCTTCTCTCCGGAGATGCTGCCTGTCCCACTGAGTCACTCCAGCGTTTTTCGTGTGTCCAATCTTCGTTTTTTTAATTTTTTTTTAAACCAGCCTCTGCAGCTCATTCCTATATAGCTCGCTCTAGGATCTTTGGTTGCTACTACGCGAAGTGGGGGTCTGTGTGAGGGCTGAGACACAGTGTGATCTTTGGTAGGTGTGTGTGTGTGTGTGCGTGGTAGCGGCTGGTCTTGTGGGAGTGGTGTGAGCTTAGCGGGGAGTGGCGTTTTCTCAACCTTTCTTTCCAGCTTTTCCAGGGGGCATTACTTCTTTAGTGTTCGCCGAGAGCGCTCACACTCGCACTCGCAACAGCAGCAGCAGCAGCAGCAGCTTCCGAGCTCCTAGCCATTGGGTGGAAGATTTGCACTTCTCTTCGCAACCCCTGGCTTTTTGTTTTTTAAAAAACAAAAATCTTCAAGGATTTCTTTGTTTTTTTGTTGTTGTCCTGTTGGTTAGTCTTGCCAGCCCAGCTGGCTTGTGAGCAGGCATGGACGACTAGAAGTACTGTTTTAAGAGTTGACAAGACAGCAACACACCAAAAAAAAAAAGACTTGGAGCTGCCTCCGTTTATTCCAAGGGACTGAGTTGCTGGAGTCAGTGTGTTTTTATTTATTTATCAGGAGTCCTGATCACAGACCACGGTGCAAGGACTGCAAAGTATCAGCTTGTCAGTGCTAGTCGCGTGGCCTCTTTGTGTAGGGCAGCTGCTCTTCAATGTATGGACAAATACTGAGACCCAGCGCTGTGCAGTCAACACACAGACCCAAAGAACACAGGAAATACATGTGTCTTTTCTAAACAAGAGATTTTAAACCACTTTGTACACAGTCCCCTGGGTTACATCTGTGCATTATTTCATCCTCAATTGAGTTCACACTTAAGTGGATGTCAGAAAAAGACCCCATAATAATCAAAGTGCTTCATTAGTGGTGTTTTTTCTTTCTTCAAAAATGGATGTACGTTTTTATCCAGCGACCAACTCTATTCCTGGGGATTCGGCCAACCTGGATCTCTCCCAATGCCTGGACTACTATAACTACAACAAGGTGAAAAGATTTCTTTACCTTCATTGTGTCATGCTTTATGTGAGAGTTTGCAAGGTGGTGCGGGAAGATGGTTGAATAATTTAGCATTAAATTGTGCCCTGTGTACACACACACACACACACACACACACAAACACACACGGTCTATCAGTGTTTCATTTATTGTCAGTCAACCAAGCTTTTGTGGGGGTGTTTTTTTGTTTTTTTTGCTTTTATGTATCCCGTGGACTCTAAAAGTAATTAGAAAGTAACTCCAAGTGGCGTAATTATTATCTGTCATTTTAGATTTGCGAAATCAATGGAGATATTGATGAGTTGGGCAGTGTAATCAGTGAGCCAGAAACTTAATAATGCTAACCATCTCCTGAAGAAGAGGCCACATTGTGAGACTCTTAAAATCGGGCATTTTACAGAAGTCTTGTTTGCAATATTTTGTGAACACACACTGCAAAAGTAGTTAAAAAAACATTTCAGTGGATTATCTGGTTGAAGATGCAAACTTAAATAATTTGCGCTGTGGTGCTAATTTTATTTACTATCTTGGCTGTAATCAGTCATAACTAGAAGTAGAAAATAACTGGAATACTTGGAAAGGGACCCTTTATTTTCCCAAGTCAGAATTTACAATCTGAATCACAGAGGCAGTGTAAAAATGGTTTGTCACCTAAAGAATTACAGCCCTTTTAGAAATCACTTGAAATGCTGTCTTATGGGATGTGTTATTTTATTGGTAAAGTGTTTTCCTTTCCAAGCTGTATTAACTTTATTACTTGTTAACTGGATGGCTTTATAGTTACGCCATCCAGCAATTGTTGCTGTAGGCTTGCGGGGCATCACACATAATTATTGCTCAATTATTTGTGAGAACGTTTTTTTTTCCCCCTCAGTCTTCAATTTTGTGCGTTATCACATTCAAGGCAGCTGTATCTTCTAATTTCTCTTGTTCCATGCATCAGGAGAGTAAGCCTTCTGTGCGGTGGAAGCAAGTAATGTCTCTGCACTCTCGCAAGGCTCAGACAAGACCGTTATCGTTATCACAAGTCCCCTTTTTTCAGCATCTGCAGAACCGTTGATCTTTGCAGTTGACAGCTACTTCATCATTACTCCTGCTTAGCTCCATTTAGGTTAGCAAAGAGTGTGCTGGATTCTATCTATAGACGTTGGCAATTCTGACATGCCTTTTTTTGAGTCCCAGTGAAAATTTCCATGCCCCACTGTAGATGTGCTGCGGTCTAGCAAGTCAATTCACTGTGTTATTTGGCATTCGGTTGTGAATCCGCTGAGCAAACGCTTGTCCATTCTCCCATGTTTCTTTGGAGGTGTGTTAAAAGTTTAGGAGCTCTTGCCAGCGTAAATTTCCTTTTTAGTAATAATGAATTCTCCACCTGAGTTTCCGTTGAGTTAGTTATTAACCACGCACAAAACTTGCTGTATTTTGTACTTTGTTGAAACATTACATAAACTTTGGCAGAAGTGTAGCAACAGTTATATGAGTGAACATTTTGTCAGGCATTATCCGCTAAATCTTATTGAATAATGCCAGTCACGTTTGAAGTTGGATCAACTATACTATTTTAGTTTGTTTAAAGTAGATTATAACTTTGTGTGCAATCTTGCAATAACAAAACTATCTTTAACTGCTTAAAATTGACTCCATGCAGTGGCAAGCATTGGAAAACTTAAATGCCTCAACCATAGACTCCTCCCACTCTCGTTACTGTATCATCTTCACTGTCAGAGTATCTAATCTAAGCAGTGACTGTCTAACCTGCATTAGTTTCCATTACAATGGTGAAAGATACATCTTCTTAATAATACGTGAAAAGATCAGCATTGTCGCTCTAAATATGTGGATGCTTCGAAGAAACCTATTTCAGAAGATGCAAAGTTTGTCAGGTTTAAAACATATTGCTAATTTCATAGAGAGATAAAAGGTCTTGAGCTAAAAAACAAAAAGCTGGAAGAACTGTGTATGAAGGAACTGCAGATGCTGGTTTAAACCGAAGATAGACGCAAAAAGCTGGAGTAACTCAGCGGGTCAGGCAGCATCTCTGGAGAGAAGGAATCTTTCCTGTCCTGCTGAGTTACTCCAGTGTTTTCTGTCTACAAACAGCTGGAAGAACATGATGGGTCAAGCAGTATCTGTGGAAGGAAAATGGACAGACAGCATTTAAGTCAGAAGAAGACTTAAAGCCTGAAACATCGTCAGTTCATTTCTTTCACAGATGCTGCCTGACCCATCGAGTTCCTTCAGTCATGTGTAGGTAGCAACTGCAGATAGAAACATAGAAACAGAAAATAAGTGCAGGAGTAGGCCATTCGGCCCTTCGAGCCTGCACCGCCATTCAGTATGATCATGGCTGATCATCCAACTCAGTATCCTGTACCTGCCTTCTCTCCATACCCCCTGATCCCTTTCAGCCACAAGGGCCACATCCAACTCCCTCTTAAATATGGCCAACAAACTGGCCTCAACTACCTTCTGTGGCAGTTAATTCCAGAGACTCGCCACTCTCTGTGTGAGATGCTGGTTTAAACCGAAGATAGACACAAAATATTGAAGGAACTCAGCGGGACCGGCAGCATCTCTGGAGAGAAGGAATGGGTGAAAGAATCAGACTGAAGAAGGGTCTCGACCTGAAACGTCACCCATTCCTTCTCTCCAGTGATGCTGCCTGTCCCTCTGAGTTACTCCAGCATTTTGTGTCTATCTTGAGTTCCTTCAGTCATTTGTTTTTTTGTTATTTTCAAACACTATTGCAATTGGAATGTTTCCTCCCCCCCCCCCCCCCCACCCCTACAATGTACAAAAATCATACCCATATGTAGAAAACGAGTGGCTATGGAATTGTGAAATGTTTCTTGGCGTCATTGCCAGCATGGACTTTGTGGGCCGAATGGCCTGTTCCTGTGTCGTATGTTCTGTTTGTTAAAAGGAGCATGACTTTGTTGGGTTTCCATTGACAAAATCTGATGTACCTTCACTGCCTTTTCAGAATTAAGAGAACTCCACTGTTGAACCTCACGCCCTAAGCATATTTAATATTTGTTTTCGGTGCAGATCGAAAACTTTCTGGAGTTAATGACCTTGAAACCTTTTTATGAATTTATGTGCTTGAAGTAAAATCCAATGTTATGAAGTTAATTAGTTTGGATTGACAGGTTAAGCCATGTTTTGTTCAGTGTGATTCAGCTGTCCAATCAACAAATCACCTTTGTTTACTGAGAGTTCAATGTTCAAAACCTATCACGTGCAGTAAAGTTTAAATGGTGGATGCCTTTAACTAAGAATCTTCCAACTGGAGAGAGCATTTTGGGTTTGGATGATAAAGTGGTGTTGGCCGATGATATCACAACAGTAATATTAGCATGTCGAACGGATATGGAACAAACGTTGCAGTCTAAGGTTAGTTACTTTTGGTTCTGAAATTTTCAAAGTGTTTTCTGATTATTGGTTGGAAATGTTTCCCAATTTGAAATTCCAATTATTGATATTGATGTGAAAATGAAGGGATCAAGGTAATGCTTGTCAGTCGATTGGAAGCATCCCACAACATGGATACAAAATGCTGGAGTAACTCAGCCGGACAAGCCAGGCAGCTTCTCTGGAGAGAAGGATTGGGTCACGTTTTGGTTCGAGACCCTCCTAATGTTTTTTTTGATAGTGGTAATGTTTGATAGTTAGATTTTCTAGATAGTTTCAATTTTAGTTTGATAATGTTTTATGAAAGTTTTTCTGAAAGTGGCTGTAAAGGAAAAATAATGTTATTTTTTTAAAAAACATTTTGTTGTGGGTCTGTTTCAACCCATACAAATGGTAGCGTAATGAGAATGTTGATAAGATGGTTTTCTAAAGTGTCTGTCCCGGACTTTTTTAATCAAGTTACTTGTCCCCAGATGGTTTTCAGAAATATAATAGTTCTCTGCAGAGATAGAATGCTTCTCAGGTACAGATCAGGCATGATATGATAGAGCACTGAATAGCTGGCAAGGGGGTTGGATTCAAAGCATCACATCAACCCTCGTAACTTATGGGGAAGAAGTTACAGGTAGATAGGCACAAAAAGCTGGAGTAACTCAGCGGGACAGGCAGCATCTCTGGAGAGAAGGAATGGGTGACGTTTCTGATCGAGACACTTCTTCAGACCTTTTTCATCTCTATTTAATTTCTATTTAATTTACTTTTTTTGCATATTTTTAATTCATTTATAGACAATCGGTGCAGAAGTAGGCCATTCGGCCCTTCGAGCTAGCACAGCCATTCAATGTGATCATGGCTGATCATCCCCAATCAGTACCCCGTTCCTGCCTTCTCCCCATATCCCCTGACTCCGCTACCTTTAAGAGCCCTATCTAGCTCTCTCTTGAAAGTAGTCAGAGAACCGGCCTCCACCTCCCTCTGAGGCAGAGAATTCCACAGACTCACAACTCTCTGTGAGAATAAGTGTTTCCTCACGTCCGGTCTAAATGGCTTACTCCTTATTCTTAAACTGTGTTCTATATCTATTTTTCTATATCTCTCCATATCACCGTCTGTATCTCTTGTTTCCCTCTCCCCTGACTCTCCGTCTGAAGGAGGGTCACGACCCGAAACGTCACCCATTCCTTCTCTCCAGAGATGCTGCCTGCCCCGCTGAGTTACTCCAACACTTTGTATCTATCTTTGGTTTAAACCAGCATCTGCATTTCCTTCCTTCACAAGTTACAAGTGGAGTTAGAGCTAAATGGCACCACTTTCCATTCTTGATGTGCTTACCAAAGGCTCTTCTGGTAAGTTTTGAATCAACATGCATGGTTTATGTTCTTGGTGTCATTGGACTAAGTAAAATTCTAACTGACCATTTTGCCTCTCAACTTGTGAATTTTCATCTCAATTGGGATTGTGGTATTAATAAAATCTCCAAGATAAGCAAAGGGAGAAGTTTAGTTTCTGGGTTAGTGTCACATACTGGAATTATAATTCTTACCAGTGAAATAAGTCATCATAATGTAGTGAATGTTTAAGAAAGAGCTGCAGATGCTGGAAAATCGAAGGTAGACAAAATTGCTGGAGAAACTCAGCAGGTGAGGCAGCATCTATGGAGCGAAGGAAATAGGCGACGTTTCGCGTCGAGACCCTTCTTCAGCATACAATGAAGTTGAGAACTTGTCTTTATTTACCTACCAGAACTTGAGGCAAGATAGACACAAAATGCTGGGGTAACTCAGCGGGTCAGGCAGCATCTCTGGAGAGAAGAAGTACAGCAGGTGACATTTCGAGACCCTTCTCGAGGCAACTATCTATATAATTAAAAGTCTCATCTTGACTTCTGGCTGCGCTGTATATTGACTTTAGAAAAAACGCTACCCTGTATCGCTGTGATTTTTGGCCATCTTACTCACAGTCCTCCTCCGCTGAGCTAGCCCCGAGGATTTTTCCCATTGATGAAAAATACAAAAGTTATGAATGTTTAAAAAACCTTGAGGTCAGCTGATCGGTCCTCTCGCCTGTCAATCACCGCAATGAAGATAACGCCCCTTCCGGGGGGGTGGTGGGCAGGACTATAAAACCCCGGATCCTGAACATGAGTCAGTTACTCTGCAAGATCACGAGGGAGAGGCCACGACTGTCATTCTAAGCTGTGAATCAACTGAACTGTGAGTCTGCAATGTACTTGCAATAAATGATTTGTAAGCTCATGACAATGCCATGAGTTGTTTGGCCTGCTGCCCTGCCTGTGCTTGAAAGTGCAATGCTTAATTGGAAATGAAATGAAATGACAATGCCATGAGTTGTTCGGCCTGCTGCCCTGCCTGTGCTTGAAACTGCAATGCTTTATTAGGTCCGACTGTGTTTGGAAGGAATAAATGCTTTATTAGGTCCGACTGTGTTTAGTCCAAAAGTCCCGCTCATTTTGTAACTTCCGCTTGGTGGACGGGTCACGCTGATTTGCGTAATATCCGGTGCATGCAGAGGTCGCGCTGATTGCGTAATTCCCGGTAAGTGCAGAGGTCACGCTGATTGCGGAAGTGCCGTTGACTGCGGAAGCCCCACAGTGGTGAGGCCGCACTCAGCCATGTGAGTAGATTCAATAAAGTTCACTGTCATATATATTGTATGTTTGTGTGTGTGTGTGTGTGTGTGTGTGTGTGTGTGTGTGTGTGTGTGTGTGTGTGTGTGTGTGTGTGTGTGTGTGTGTGGTAGAGGGTGTGTGTGTGTGTGTATATGTGTATATTGGAATTGGTGGAGAGGTGGAATATTTTGTTGGGGGACCAACCCTCCCGTGTGAAGCTGGGACCCAACGGGTCCCACTTAGTCTAGTTATTTAATAAAACTCTACTGATCAAATTCAGAATTTAGTATTTGGCAGCTGTTTTGAGTTAATCATCCAACTAGTTAGTTATTAATTACCTTCAGGAAAAGAACTTTGTTTATCACAGGGTGTAATAATAATTCTGATTTAATTAAATCAATGTAGTTTAATTTGACATCAGAGGGAATACTACATCATAAATAGTGACAGAAATGATCACAGTTTAACATTTCTGTTTATCCTTAATTCATATAATTTTGCTTTGAGTTTGTTTTCCTTTTCAATGGGGAGGCAAAACATGCCCTGATTTAAGAAAAATAAATAAATGCATGGTTATTAATTTTTTAACGTGCCAAGTTTCTGTAAATTCAAATCTAGTTCAATAAATTGGGTCTTGTGAGAGATTTGTTTTTGAACGACTCTGGACATCTACTTGCAGTAAGGGAGTGTTTAAATAATGTACGCATTAAAGATGACTCTGGAGCAATTGAGCTGCAGGTTAGCACTAGTGCTGAGGAAAGTGACAGAAGAATTATACACGACGGCAGTGGAAGATCGCATTGTGTTATTATTTGTAAGGAATATGCTTATTTGTGAAGTGCTTTGGCAGTTATGATTTTTTTGCACAATTGTTACAAAGCTAATGGGGGAGAAAATGAATGTAGCAAATAGGGACAAATGTAATGAAAAGCCACTTCACATTAATATCGTCCAACCCTGATTTTATTTGCAGAGAAAAATGCCATCTCGTCTTGGTGTGTGCAATCATAGACTACGCTAATATGATTTATTTTTGCAGTTTGCCACTTAACCAGCATGTGGCTATCGGATTCATTCATCAGTCTCTATCTGTGGTGCATATTTAAACAAGGAGAAAAGTGTTCAGCTGTGTTTTTAGATTCAATGCTGGGAAAAAAAACCCACTAGTGATAGATGTGCTGACTATCTTTTTAGTGTGTATTGATCTAACTGCTGTGATCCATAAACTGGCTGCATGTCAATAAACTCTGAAAATTAATTTTGTAAACCTTATTCAAGATTAGTAATATAAATGATGTGGACAGATCAAAAGCATGGATAAAACAGCACAAAAGATTCCACCGTATAAAAAAGGGAAGTTTTTAAACTGCAGCATTTCCTGAATCCATGAAAAAATAATTGATTAAAAAAAAAAAATCTATAAAAACTACTCGAATCCTCAAGTTAAATCACCAAAAGTTTATCACATCTTCTTTTGTTTGTTCACTTTGCATAAATACTTTACACATGTTTGGAAAGAAACAATTTGATCTAGGAAATAAGATAAGTAACAAGGATTCGAAGAGAGAAGGTTTGGTATCCTGTCACCTTTATAACATTGCAATCCAAGCAATGCAAAATTACTTAATTGAAAAATACCTCGATAGAAAGAGACCTGTATCTTGTATATGCCTGAAAATTTGTGTAAATTTTTGTATGTAAACTTCAGAGTGTCGAAAAGAGTAACCGTTCACTTATAATAGATTGAAGATCTTAATTCCGGAAAGCTGGAGTTTTTCAATACCCTTTCTTGGGGAACCTCCAAAGAGCCTTCCACTTTTTTTTCAGTGGCTGTGTAGCTGGCGACTGTGAAATCGGAAAAGTGTAGGAACGATTATTCTGTGGCTTTTACTGACAAAGTCCCTCGGCCCTTAATGTGCATTTCTAAAATAAATGCCCGGCTGAAGAGAATGAACCTGGTCCCACAAAGTATGAGAAAGTGTACTTTTTGAAAGTTGTATGACAAGGTCCATGTGCATCCTACATTTGGAGGGGGAGGGGGAAGGGCCAATAACTGTTCGATTTCTTTGTCTCGGTCCTTGGCATACCTTTCGGTAACCCTGGTAACTAAACAGTTTGCGGGAGAATGTTTTGTCTCAGCATGGCACTGTATTTGAAGACACATATGCATAAGTGGTTTAAAATGGTGTTTTTCTGCATCAGTTTCTCCACTGTGACGGCTGAAATGATTTTAATTACAAGCTTGTATGGAATGGTAGTAATAAAAGTACCTGACCTCAGTGTCATTTGCCTCTGCGCTGGCTGTCAGTGACCATGTTTATTATAGCGTGCATAATTTAGGTATTAGTGGCCAAACCAATTTCTGGAGTTGACAATTACTAGGATTTGTTTTATTTCAACGTTCAATTGATGTTGCCGGCTGTTTTAGCATTTTAATCAATAATTGCACACTTGTTTAATTTTTTTATCATGAGGGCTTTCAGCGGTTAAGTGTGGCTATATAAAAACTAATTTGTTTTCAACTGGATGTGACTACAAGCATTATACTACTAATAAATAACTCTCTCTCTCTCACTCTCTCGCAAGAGAAGCTTGTGCATTTTTGAGATAGGAACCAGGATTGGTGTAACACATGTGTAAGAAGGGACTGCAGATGCTGGTTTAAACTGAAGATAGACACAAAAAACTGGAGTAACTCAGCGGGACAGGCAGCATCTCTGCATTTCCTTCCTTCACAAGTTACAAGGTCGAGACCCTTCTTCAGACTGAGAGTCAGGGGAAAGGGAAACGAGAGGTATAGATGGTGATGTGGAGAGATAGAGAACAAATGAATGAAAAAAGAGTAACGATGAACGAGGGAACAGGCTGTAAATTGTGAGCTTTGGGCTAGGTGAAAATGAGTTCCAGACAATGAAACTCAACAAGCCGAATGGTTGACTAGGGTACTGTTATTTTAATCTTAGTCCAGAGAATAATTGGGAGTTGCTGGGAGTTAAAGGCCATTGTGAGAAGCATAGATAGATGGTCAGATCCTTGTTCCCAGGTGGAAATGTCAAAGAATAGAGGGCCTTTCACACAAAGGGTGGTGGGTGTATGGAACAAGCTGCCAGAGGAGGTAGTTGAGGCTGGGACTATCACAATGTTTAAGAAGCAGTTAGACAGGTACATGGATAGGACAAGTTTGGAGGGATATGGACCAGGCGTAGGCAGGTGGGACTAGTGTAGCTGGGACATGTTGGCCAGTATGGGCAAGTTGGGCCCACGTCCACACTGTATTACTCAATGACTCTCTATGACTATAGCTTAAAGGTGAGAGGGGCAAAGTGTAAAGGAGATGTGCGGGCCAGGTTTTGTTTTTTACACATGGAGTGTGGGTGCCTGGAATGCACTGGCCAGGGTGGTTGTAAAGGCTGATACACTAGTGGCATTTAAGAGGCTTTTGGATAGGCACGTGGGTATGCAGAGATTGAAGCGATATGATTTGTGTGCAGTCACAGGAGATTAGTTTAACTGGACATCATGTTCAGCGCAGACATTGTGGGCCAAAGGGCCTATTCCTGTGTTAAAACAGAACTGCAGATGCTGGAAAATCGAAGGTAGACAAAAGTGCTGGAGAAACTCAGCGGGTGCAGCAGCATCTATGGAGCACAGGAAATAGGCAACGTTGCTGGCCGAAACTCTATTCCAGTGTTGTACCGTTCTATGTATGTGGCAGGGTTTTGCAGAATGGTAGAAATCCATGGCAACGGGGGATGCCACTTTGGCCCGTGGTCTTTGGACTACCTGAAATTTGCTGTTCTAATATCTCGTACTTCCAAGATTTCAAACCACAGTCTTGTAAGGTATGGCTCGGACAAGCCTGCTGGAAATACAATTGGGCCGTCAGACATTCTGCAGGCTCTTATGTGCAAAAGAAAAATACCCAACGCCACTCTGCAGCTTCCACATATGTACTGTCTTAAACCTACACCTCAAGTTATTGCATGCTCCACAAAGGGGAATAAACTCTTCTGAAGAGTACTGTCCGAATGAGGCCACAAGCAAATTGGACCAACAGCATATTTTACTTGGGCAGCTTACAACCCTGTGGAATTCCCTGTGGAATTCTCTGCCTCTTGGTTCTTGGTTACTTGGTCCTCCAAAATATTCCAACTGGAATTTAAACTGGAGGTGGCCTCAGTGTCTCTGTGTCTGTGGAATTCTCTGCCTCAGAGGGTGGTGGAGGCAGGTTCTCTGGATGCTTTCAAGAGAGAGCTAGATAGGGCTCTTAAAATAGCAGAGTCAGGGGATATGGGGAGAAGGCAGGAACGGGGTACTGATTGGGGATGATCAGCCATGATCACATTGAATGGCGGTGCTGGCTCAAAGTGCCAAATGGCCTACTCCTGCACCTATTGTCTATTGTCTATTGTCTAACCCAGAGGCATGCATGTTGATTACTCTAACTTCAAATAACCCCTGCATGCCCTCTGTTTCCTCCCCGCCTCTCCCAACTTAGTCGTCCTACTAGTTCCACTGTCACATCTCTCTATCGCTCTCATTATCTCCCCAACCAACAATGGGCCATTATGGGCTCCGCCCTTCCTCGGTCATCAATTGCCGACCCTGATTTATTCTGGCCTTTTTCCTATCTCTTGCTTTACCCCCCCCCCTCCCCTTACTTGCAGTCTGAGGAAGGGTCTCAAGCCGAAACGTCACCCATCCGTTTACTCCAGAGTTATTCCAATATTTTGTGTCTATCTTCGGCATAAACCAGCATTTGCAGTTCCTTCCTACACATAAATCCTTCTTAATTAGGTTTTTCAGGTCTTTCAAGATATGTTGCACCAAAAGGCTTGTTTAACTTTCGTGATATAATTGCGTTGTTCGATATAGCCACAAGGTTTTTTTCCGTTTTGGTGACAATTCCCCCCAAATGTCTTTGAGCAAATTAGTCCATAAGTGTGGACTCAGCAGGTCAGGCAGCATCTGTGGAGAAATGAAATGGATGACGTTTCGGCTCGAGACCCTTCTTCAGATTGAGAGTCAGGGGAGAGGGAAACGAGATATATCAGGTACATAGAACAAAGGAATGAAAGATATGCAAAACGCATCAATGATCAAGGAAAGAGCCCATAATGGTCCATTGTTGGCTGTGGACCAGATGATAACGAGTTGTACTCAACCGTGTAACTCAACAGGATGACAGTGAAACTAGTACGACGACTAGGTTGAGGGAGAGATGGAGAGAGAGAGTGGATGCAAGAATTACTTGAAGTTAGGGTAATCAGTATTCATACTGCTGGGGTGTAAGCTGCCCAAGTGAAATATAAGGTATTGTTCCTCCAATTTGTGCCCAAGGGAATTGACAGATGATGTTGTGGGTTGGAAACATCGCCTGTCCATTCCTTCCGCAGATGCTGCCTGACCCGCTGAGTTATTCCAACACTTTGTGTCTCTCCTACTGATCAACAGTTTAGCAGCCCAACCAATCCCCCTCCTCACCCACCTCAGCGCAGGGTCAGGTAGACCTGGTGTCAAAAGGGTATTAGGTGTGGTTTTTGCCAAGATTGGTGAATTTTTTTTTATTTTTTTTGAATTTATTATTTTTATTTTTAAATTTTATAATACAACTTAGGAGATAGGTCCGTAGGTACAGAAAACAAAACTATTCGTCTAGTCCTGGGTTCAATCTTCCGTCGAGCCTCAGCGCTGGCCCATTCTACCCCTTCAAATAATCTATGAACGGGGACCATATTCTAATAAATAATTCAGGTTTGTCGATTAAAACAAATCTAATTTTTTCCAGATTTAAGGTCTCCGACATCTCCATAATCCACATTTTAGTAGTAGGGAATGCAGGGTTTTTCCAAAATTTTAATATTAGTTTTTTCCCAGTTATTATACTATAATCCAGGAAATTTCTTTGGTTTATTGTTAGTTTTAGGTATTGTTCAGATATGCCCAATATTATTAATTTAGGATCGGGATCCAGTTGAATATTAACCACTACGGAAATAATTTTAAAAATATCCACCCAAAATGTTTTAATTTTTATGCAATTTACAAAGGTATGGGTTAAATTAGCCTCAGAGTATTGACATTTATCGCAGATAGGAGAGATATTAGGAAAAATTCTATTTAATTTTGTTTTAGAATAATACAATCTGTGTAATATTTTAAATTGTATTAAAGAATGTCTGGCGTTTAACGAACATTGATGTATATGTTGTAAGCTTTCATCCCAAATATCTTTCGTTATGGGTTGAACTAATTCATTTTCCCATGCTTGTCAATGAAGATCGGTGAATTATGTTCAAATTACCACAAGGTTTCACCTTGTCCATCTTAGAATGATTTGGATGAAATAATTGAAAATAAAAAAATCAAGTGCAGTTTTGCAGGAAACTGGCCTCGTGGTGTGTGCGGAGTGGATGAGAGTGTGGGATAGTATAGAACTAATATGAATGGGTGATCGATGATCGGTGTGAGCTCGGTGGGTCGAAGGGCCTGTTTTCTTGCCGCATTTCTAAATTGACCAAAACTAAATGATGAAATAAATGTCAGGTTCAAATAGCGTATATTTTGCTTGTACATAGAACAGTGCAGAAAAAACACTAATTGTTGAAGTAACTCAGAGGGCCAGGCAGCATCTCTGGAGCATCATCATGCATACGTGACGTTTCAGGTCAGGACCCTTCTTCAGACTAATTCCAACCCGAAACATTGACTATCTGTATCCTCTAATGATGCTGCCGCCTGACCTACTGAGTTACTCCAGCATGTTGTTTATTTTATAAAACAGCATCTGCAGTTCCAAGTGTCTCCAGAGACGGAGGGGCGCAGCAAGGGGAGGCACGGTGGCGCGCTGCCTCACCGCGCCTGAGACCCGGGTTCTGATCCTGACTACAGGTGCTGTCTGTATGGATTTTTGTACATTCTCCCCGTGACCTGCGTGGGTTTTCTCCGGGTGCTCCAGTTTCTTCCCAAAGACATACAAGTTTATAAGCGAACCGGCTTGGTAAAATTGGTGTGTGTAGGATAGCGTTAGTGTGCGGGGATCGCTGGCCTGGCGCAGACTCGGTGGGCCAAAGGGCTTGTTTCTGTGTTGTATCTGGAAACTAAATGAAACAGAATTTACAGCACATGGACAGGCCATTCGGCCCACAATGTCCATGTCAAACATACCATGATAAACTATTCTCCTCTGCCTGTATATGATTCATATCCCTTCATTCCTCGCACATCCATGTGCCTTTCCAAAAGCCTCTGAAATGTCACTTCAGTATCTTCCTCCACCATCGCCCCTGCCAGGCACCCGCCACTGCCTGACATTAATTAAAAAACTAGATTAAGGGGGACCCGTTGTCCACCTCCCCACCAGTAGAGTGGGCTTTCTGGAGCGCTGGTATGGGTGTTGTGGGCCAAAGGGACTGTTTCCAGAGGACATTGTGGGCCGAATGGATTCTTGGGCTGGCAGCTCAGTCACTCAGGCCTGGTGGGCTGGCAGCTCAGTCACTCAGGCCTGGTGGGCTGGCAGCTCAGAAACTGCTAGAAATTCTGCCCAAAACCGCTGAGAGACTCTGAGCGAGAGAGAAGGGGGAGAGGGTGGTGAATCAATTTTAGGAATGATTCATCTTTTTCTGCAGATCACAGCAATGAAGGAGGAAAGTCTCTCCTGGCCTGGATCTCACAGGGAGCCAATGAAGGGTGGGAGAAAAATACTGGGGTGAGGTTTAATACTCGCAGGGGGAAATACTTACTGATGGGCCTAAAGGACTCCTCCTGGGCTAGTACAGGCCTGTGGGCTGAAAGGACTCTTTATAAAACAATCTGATTGAAATCACTTTGAAAGGCACTTTTTCTGGACTTCCGGCCAAAATGCCCTCCTTGGCTAATATGGGTATTTTGGGAAAAGGGGACTGGTTTCTCGGCTAATAGGGGCCTTGTGGGCTGAAATTTGTGGTTTCAGGCAGTCAAACAACTTCATTTAATTTCCATTTAAATTTCAAGCACAGGGCAGGCCAAACAACATGTTTCAATTCCATTTCCATTTCCATTTAAATTTCAAACAGCTCATTGCATTTTCATTTCATTTCTATTTCCATTGCAGTTTCAGGCACCGGGCAGGCCACACAGCTCATTTGATTTTCATTTCATTTCCATTTCCATTGCAGTTTCAAGCACAGGGCAGGCCACACAGCTCATTTCATTTTCACCAAGGGCTAACAAATCATTTATTGTAAGTACATTGCAGACTCACAGTTCAGTAGACTCAGAGTTGTGGCTTCCCGTCGCGATCTTCCAGAGTGACTGGCTCACGTCCAGGCATCCGGGGTTTTATAGTCCTGCCCCGCCCCACCCCCCCCCCCAGGACGGGCGTTACCTTCATCATGGTGATTCACAGGCTAGAGGACCAATCAGCTGATCTCAAGATTTTTTAAACGCTCATAACTTTTTTACGTTTCAATGATCGGAAAAATCCTCGGGGCTGCCTCAGCAGAGGAGGACTGTGAAGGGCCTGTCCCACTGTACGAAGTAATTCAAGAGTTCTTCCGCGTTTTCCCCTGATTCGAACTCGGAGAATGTCCGTAGCGGGTCCGTAGGAGTTCATGGATATCTCATAGCGGCTCGTACGAGTAAAAAGTAACAATTTTTTTCATCACGAGTATTTTGTTACTCGCGGACACTTTTCACAGTGTTGAAAAAACGTCACGAGTTCACCGGATATCCCCCGTACCTACCGTTACTCGTACGTGTCGCTGCGAGACGTCCACGAACTCCTACGGACCCGCTATGGACATTCTCCGAGTTCGAATCAGGGGAAAACTCGGGAGAACTCTTGAATTACCTCGTACAGTGGGACAGGCCCTTGAGTAAGACGGCCAAAAATCATAGCGATATAGGTAGCGTTATTTCTAAAATCAATATACAGCGCAGACAGGAAGTGGTCAAGATGAGACTTTTAGTTATATAGATAAAAAATAAAGCCCGGCACATCTTGTTTGAACTTTCACCCTCTAGTCTCAAAGCAATGCCCATTAGACTTTGATGTTTCCAACCTGTGGGAAAGGTTCTGACCGTTTATGCCATCTCTGCCCCTCATAATATTATATACTTCTATCAGGTCAGGAGGGGAGGTCTTATAGAGGTGCACAAAATCATGAGAGGAATAGATCGGGTAGACGCATAGAGTCTCTTGCCAGCGTTGGGGAATTGGGGACCAGACGACATAGGTTAATGGTGAAGGGGAAAAGCTTTAATAGGAATCTGAAGGGTAACCTTTTCACACACAGGGTGGTGGGGGTGTATGGAACAAACTGCCGGAGGAGGTAGTTGAGGCTGGGACTATCCCATCTATGACTCTAGGTCTCCCCTCAACCTGTGGTGTTCCAGAGAAAACAATCCAACTTCCTCTCTGCCCGTCCCCCACCCTGGTCGTTGTACTGGTTGTGCTCTCGTCCAGTTGAGTTCCTCTGTCTGTTTACTCGTTATCTCTTCTCTCACAGCCAACAATGGCCCATTGTACGCCCCACATTTCCTTGATTATCGTTGCTTTTTGCATACAGTATTTTCCGTTCATTACTCCAAAGTACCATCTATATCCCTCGTTTCCCTCTCCCCGACTCTCAAGCTGAAGAAGGGTCTCGACCCGAAACGTCACCCGTTCCTTTTCAGCAGAGATGCTGCCTGAGCCGCTGAGTTACTCCAGCCTTTTGTGTCCGTCTTGGGTTTAAACCAGCGTCGGCAGTTCCTCCCTACACAACTTCTCCCAACCTCTCCTTGCAGCTAATATCCCTCAGATCCAGGCAGCATTCTGGCAAATCTGATCAAAGCAATATTTGGCATATGTGTTTGTTTATTAATGTAATTATCCTTGATACCTGAACTGAATCTGGACATCTGCCAGAGTAAAACCTTGGCTTTTGTACACGTCAAACCATACTGATTCAAACAGAGTGCAGTCTCTTGGGGATAGAGTATCTATGAATATTGGACTGGAAAATCAGTATTCTAGCCAAAGTATTTCTACAGCACTGAATGGGTTATAAGTTTTCTTTTAACCAAATAGGGCACAAAGTGCTGGAGCAACTCGGTGTTTAAGAAAGAACTGCAGATGCTGGAAAAAAATCGAAGGTAGACAAAAATGCTGGAGAAACTCAGTGGGTGAGGCAGCATCTATGGAGCGAAGGAATAGGTGACGTTTCGGGTCGTGACCCTTCTTCAGACTCAATGGGTCAGGCAGCATCTCGGGGTATGGATCGGTGAGGCTTTGGGTCGGGACCCTTCTTCAGATTGACTGTAGGGGTGGGAGAAGGCATTATTATGAGCACATAGATACAGACTGCTGGAGTAGCTCAGCAGGTCACAGGCCCTTGGGCCCATCAAGTCCGTGCCGACCAACCACCCCCGCACGCTAACACTATCCTATACATTGGAGACAATTTTTACTATTTATTTTACCGAAGATAATTAACCTGCAAACTTGTTCGTCTTGGAGTGTGAGAGGAAACCAGAGCACCCAGAGTAAACCCACGCAGTTCACTGGGAGAACGTACAAACTCCGTACAGACAGATTGAACTTGGGTATTTGGCGCTGTGAATCAGCAACTCTTACCGCTGCGCCACCGTGCCAACCCATGACAAAAGGACATACCTCAGTAGGTCAGGCAGCATCTCTGGAGAACATGGATAGGTGACTTTTAAAGTCGGGAGTCTTAACCTGCTTCAGACTGACTGTAGGGGGGGGGGGGGTGGTGGGGTGAAAAGGTGGAGAGGTGGTATCCTTTCCTTGCTCCTCTACCCTCACCCCCCCGCCCCCCCCCCCCCCGCCCCGACAATCAGTTTGAAGAAATGTCTCAACTCGAAACATCACTTATCCATGTTCTCCAGAAATGCTGCCCGACCCGCTGAGTTCCTCCAGTACTTTGCGTTCTTTTGTGAATCAACCAGCAGCTACTGTTCTTTAATTCTACTTATTCTGACACGGGTTATATGTTCCATAAGTTTATGGATTAATGATATATTAACACAACCTTCTATGCTCAGTAATGACCTGAAAGGCTGGAGTAACTCAGGACAAGCAACATCTCTGGAGAGAAGGAATGGGTGACATTTCCCTTCTTCTGACTCAAACGTCACCCGTTCCTTCTCTCCAGAGATGCTGCCTGTCCCGCTGAAGTACTCCAGCATTTTGTGTCTATCTTTGGTGTAAACCAGCATCTGCAGTTCCTTCTGACACATTTCCATGCTGAGTCTTTGTCTTGCCAGGCGGTTGTGACTCCATTTTACTATTGCTGCATCTTTGCTTTCGCTGAGAGATACAGCGCGGAAACAGGCCTTTCGGCCCATCGAGTCCACACTGACCAGCGATCCCCTGCAATACTAATGCTATCCCACACCAGGGAGAATGGTTACATTTAAACCAAGCCAATTAACCTACAAACCGGTACGTCTATGGAGTGTGGGAGGGAACCGGAGAACCAGGAGAAAACCTACGCAGGTCACGGGGAGAGTGTACAAACTCCGTACAGATAAGCATCCGTAGTGGGGATGGAACCCGGGCGCCTGGCACCGTAGGGCAGCAACTCTACCGCTGTGCCCAGCAACGCCCCTTCTCCACATGATGAAACCACAGTAAATGGAGCAGTTCTAAAGCCCCTTTTGATTTTGATGTTGGCCTCTGTCTGGTGTTGTCAGTTAACAGAAGAAACACTACTGCCGTTATGTGGTGACTGTAACTGGCTTGCTACTTGAAGCACAGGGCAGAACACAGCTTGAGGTTCAGACCCTGCTAGGTAACTGCCTGTGACCGTTAAGGCCTTGGACATATGGTACAGTAAATGATTTGTATTTACAGTACTGCCAGGCCTGGGCATCATGTTTCCTAAAGGCAGTGTTTTGTAACAGTGCCCTAGTTTGTATTCCCAGTTCCCCTTTCAGCGTGCCATGTCTCTGTATCCAGCTACTGAGGCAGCCATTATCCTTTACAAATCATTGCATCTGTTGTCTTCTCGGGTTACTGTTGACAAAGGACTGGGCCTCAACTCCCTTTTTGCTCAATTACCACCTCGCTTGTTTGTTGCTTGCCTGTCCAAATATGGCAGAGACTATTTTTTTTTTTTTGTACGGTTACTGTATTATAATTCCAAATATCGATACAGTTTTATTAGAATGATAACATGGGTCGGCATTTACTTTCCATTTCCTGCAAGTGCAGTTGATATGTTTAACTGTGTAGGAAGGAACTGCAGATTTAGCTGGTCTAAATCGAAGATAGACACAAAATGCTGGAGCAACCCAGCGGGACAGGCAGCATCTCTGGAGAGAAGGAATGGGTGACATTCATTTGTTCTATATCTCTCTATATCATCGTCTGTATCTCTCGTTTCCCTCTCCCCTGACTCTCAGTCTGAAGAAGGGTCTCGACCCGAAACGTCACCCACTCCTTCTCTCCAGAGATGCTGCCTGTCCCGCTGAGTTGCTCCAGCATTTTGTGACTATCTTTGACATGTTTAACTATTTACTTGATGTTTGATATCTGAAGAAAGGTCATAACCCAAAACATCACCTGTTCCTTTACTCCAGAGATGCTGCCTGTCCCGCTGAGTTACTCCAGCTTTTTGTGTCTATCTTTGGTTTAAACCAGCATCTGCCGTTCCTTCCTACATGTTTTATGTTTGGGAATGGTTCAGGGTGCTGGTTGCTATGCATTTGCCCTTAGGATGCCTTGGTTTCCAGTCCCATTTTGTCATTTAACCTAAATCTAGTTTTCTGCAAAGTTGCAATGCAATGAGAATTATATTTTCACAATCGAAAATGCTCCTAAGGATAGTCAGAATGCTGATCAGAGTGCATTTGGAAGCTGCAGGCAGATGGTGTGAAGAATGCACTTTAGTGCTGCTTGTTTTAGTTTAGAGATACAGCGCAGAAACAGGCCCTTCGGCCCGCCGGGTCTGCACCGCCCAGTGTCCGCACCATCCTACTCACTAGGGGCAATTTCCAATTTTCACAGAAGCCAATTAACCTACAAACCCGCACGTCCTTGGGGAGTGTGTGAAGAAACCGGAGTACCCGAGGAAAACCCACGCAGGTCGCGGGGGGTACACAGAAACTCCGTACAGACAGCACCCATAGTCAGGGTCGAGCCCCGGTCTCTGCCGCTGCGTCACCGTGTCGCCCCTGATCACATGCTTGTTTGCGCAGAGATAAGTGATGCTGATGTGGCGGCTTCTAGCATTAATACACGGAAACGCCGGCGTTTGCAACACTCTGCAATCCACGTTGCTTGATCAACTGGCTCCAAACGCAACAGAAACTTCCACCGTTCACCCTGTGCACTTAGAGAGTGGTGCAGCTGCCTCGCAATGCCCGAGACCCAGGCTCGATCCTGGACTCGGGTCTAGTCTGTGTGTGGAGCCTGCACGCTCTCCCAGATCCCAAAGACGTGCAGGTTTGTAGGTTAATTGTTCTCTGTTAAAGTTGCCCTTTCGTGTGCAGGGAGTGGATGAGAACGGACACGAGGAAACACGTTTCCTCACAGAGAGTGGCGAGTCTGTGGAATTCTCTGCCTCAGAGGGCGGTGGAGGCGGGTTCTCTGGATGCTTTCAAGAGAGAGCTAGAGAGGGCTCTTAAAAATAGTGGAGTCAGGGGATATGGGGAGAAGGCTTGAACGGGGTACAGCCGTGATCACATTGAATGGCGGTGCTGGCTCGAAGGGCCGCATGGCCTACTCCTGCACCTATTGTCCTGTCTATAAAGTGGGGTAGCATGGAACTAGTGTGAACGGGTGAGCGATGGTCACCATGGACTCTGTGGGCTGAAGGGTCTGTTTCCATGCTGTGTCTGTATGGGATTTTGCTCCAGAGTGTAAAGTAATTTAATTCCTACATTACATTGCTGAACATAAATTACAATATTAGATAAAATGTGCAATTAGTAGTTAACTCGGGTATTACTCTTTGCAAAAGAGATGGATGAAAAAGGTAAGGGATTCATATAACATTCCTATATCTGAGAAAAAAAAAATTACATTTACAAAGCCAATTAGCCTACTTACCTCCACGTCTGGAGTGTATGCAAAACAAGAATTTCACTCTACCTAGGCACCATTGAACCATAAAATAAAGCAAATGAGGAAAGCGGGTTCTATTAGGTTTACAAATAGTTTACTAGTTTGTAAAGTGCATTATCCAATCCAGTGACTAAGACAAAAAGTCCCAACGTGCAACGTTGCCTATCTACGTCCTCCAGAGATGCTGCCCGACCTGCTGAGTTATTCCAGTACTTTGTGTTCTTGGCATAACTAAAATGTTGCTTTGTCCACATTACAAATAGTTTATTTATCAGTATAGTGTCTTGTCCAATTCTTTCTTTTTAAAGTCGACAAAAATAATATGAATTATATCTCAGCACCTTGATAATAAAGTGACCATTTTAAAGAATTACATTTGGGTTTATTTTTGTATAACAAACGCCAAAGTTCTGGACATTTTTTTTAAAAAGAGGAACATCTGTGAATTTCATATCTACAGACAAACAGATTTACTATCTCACTTTTTTCTCGCACTGTCTCTCCGCCAGTGGAAATAACAGAAATTAGAAGTAATGTGCGATATTTTAGTTAGGAAATATCTTTAAACCTAATTATTTTTTCTATATAAAGCACTTTGGTTTCAATGCGAGTTGACTTAAACATGCTATATAAATAAAATTTACTTACTTATTTTTTAAATCGTATTAATGCATAACAACATTGATTTTCTTTGGGATGTTGATCAAGTTCTACGTCAAATGAAAGGATAGCATTTTAATTAGTGTTAATGAAGGAACTGCAGATGCTGGAGAATCGAGGGTACACAAAACGCTGGAGTAACTCAGCGGGTCAGATAGCATTTCTGGAGAAAATGAGTATGTGACGTTGTGGGTCGAGACCGTTCTTTCTAAAGAAGGGTGTCAACCGAAAAAGGTTCTATGTGAGTAAAATGTTTGCATTAAGATTCTCCAGTAAACCAGCAGCAGCTTGGGAGTGTGTTTGTCGCCTTGTGGAATAGTGTAGGATCATGTTAAGCTTGGTTTTGCATGTGATAAACACTGATAAGGGATCCCCAGAGTTAATTGTAATGTGCAGTCAGATACTGTACGCAGTTAATACAGGGCAGGAACGCCATGTGAAACATCCTGCAATAATGCCTTACTATCAAACCTTCTCCATTCTCACTATGTCCAAGAGTTGATGTGAAATTTGATTGCTATGTGTGTCAGGGGTTATGGGGCGAAGGCAGGAGAATGGGGCTAATAGGGAAAGATAGATCAGCCATGATTGAATGGTGTAGTCTTGATGGGCCAAGTGGCTTAATTCTGCTCCTATCACTTATGAACATAAAATAACCTTATTAAAATGTTATCCTTTCATTTTACGTATCATTTCTGAAGAAGGGTCTCGACCTGAAACGTCTCCAGAGATGCTGTCTGACCCGCTGAGTTACTCCAGCTTTTTGTGCCGATCTTCATTATTCCTAGTTGATAGGCTCCATGTCCCTTGCCAGTGTTGGTGTTCAGTTTAGAAAGGAAAAGGTGAGGGACAATAGGTCTCTGGATGCTCCCTGCTATTGCAGGTTGGTCGTTATGTGCAGGAAAGAACAGCAGATGCTGTTTAAACCGACGATAGACACAATAAGCTGGAGTAACTCAGTGGGACAGGCAACATCTCTGGAGAGAAGGAATAGTGGTGGGCGGCACGACCGACATTGCAATGGTCTCTGCAGCCCTTCTGTCTTTTTTTCATTTTTTTGTCCCGTTGAGTAGTTTGTAGTGTTTTTAAAATTGTTTTTAACTGGGTATGTGTGGGGGGTGGGGGAAACGTTAAAAATCTCTTCCCTCTACGGGGGGCCCGACCTTTTCCCTGTCGGGTCTCCGTTATCGTTGGGGCCTCGCTCCGTGGAGCGGCCTCCGACTGGAACGACCTGGGGGTTCCAGTCGCGGAGCGTGCGGACTTACCATCATGGGGCTGGCCGACTTCGGAACGGGAGGAGCTGTAGCGGCGTGCCATTGCGGCCCGACCCCTGGGCTCGGAGGCTCCAGCCGCAGGTCCGATGGACGGTGACATTGGGAGCTCGCGGGTCCCTGGTGGGAGACCGCTTTTCGGAGCTCCCGCAACGGCAACTTCTCCCGCCCGAATTGCGGGGTTGAAAATAACCTGGAGCGGGGCCTTACATCGCCCGGCGCGGCTTTAATGGCCGTGGGACTTACCATCGCCCGCCAGGGGCTTAGATCTTTGACATCGGGAGAAGAATGGAGAGCAGGGGAGAGACAAGACTTTGCCTTCCATCACAGTGAGGAGGAGATTCACTGTGATGGATGTCTGTGTGAACTGTGTTGTGTCTTTGGTTCTTTTCTTGTTGTATGACTGCAGAAACCAAATTTCGTTTGAACTTCATTTGAGGTTCAAATGACAATAAACGGTATGGTATTGTATTGGGTGACGTTTTGGGTCGAGACCGTTCTTCAAACTGGTTAGTGGTTGGCAGTCCTTGTGTAACTACCCAAACATTGTTGACTAGAAATTCAATCGCGTAACAGTATTTTTTTTGTAGCTTTAGGAATTGCTTCTTTTTATTGTCTTCTGTGGTGAAACGTGCTAATGATTGTTTCCCCGGTCAATACCGATCACTTGGGTCAGGCACATCTGGGTTTGAATCAGCCATGTGTCTTTGTTGCAATTTCAGCATCAAATTCCTTTCTTTTTGGCCTTCCCAGCCTAGTACCAGATTAACGCACCAGCTGGATAAGTTAATTAATTCCCTTTTATCCTTCCGAGCGGCTTATCCCGATATCCATTCTGCTGGTACCTGATCTAATTTTCCCTATCGCTTCCACAGAATGTCAGTCCCAGTTTTCCTTACTCTTTCCCCCCCCCCCCCCCCATCCCCCCATCCTCCGCACAAAATTGCAGAGAATTGTGGACGCAGCCCAGACCATCACACAAACCAACCTCCATAGACTCCATTTACACCTCACGCTGCCTCGGAAAGGCCAGCAGCAAAATCAAGGACCAGTCGCACCCTGGACCACTCCCTCTTCTCCCCTCTCCCATCTGGCAAAAGGTACAGAAGTGTGAAAACGCACACCTCCAGAGTCGGGGACAGTTTCTTCCCAACTGTTGTCAGGCAACTGAATCTTCCTACCACAACCACAGAGCAGTCCTGAACTACTGTCTACCTCAATGGTGACCCTGGGACTATCTTTTTTTGGACTTTGCTGGCTTTACCTTGCACTAAATGTGATTCCCTAATCATGTATCTGTACACTGTAAATGGCTCCATTGTAATCATGTATTGTCTTTCCGCTGACTGGTTAGCACGCAACAACAGCTTTTCACTGTACCTCGGTGCACGTGACAATAAACTGAACTCTCCACTCCTTCCTGTCGTTAACTTTGGGTCTCGAGGTGCAAGTGAAGTTCTTGACAGAAGAACAATGACTAATCTGTCAACGTTATCCCACGACTGCAATCCAGCTGGCATGTTCATCATGGTGATATATGAAACAGCGGCATGGTGGCACAGGATAGAGGTGCTGTCCCACAGCACCAAAGACCCGGGTTCGATCCTGACCGCGGGTGCTGTCTGCACAGAGTTTGTGTTAAAGAAGGAACTGCAGATGCTGGAGAATCGAGGGTTACACAAAAAGCTGGAGAAACTCAGCGGGTGCAGCAGCATCTAAGGAGCGAAGGAGATAGGCGACGTTTCGGGTCGAGACCCTTCTTCAGACTTTGTGTGTTCTCCCCGAGACTGGGTGGGTTTTCTCCGGTTTCCTCCCACACTCCAAAGGTGTGTTTTGTAGGTTCATTGACTTCTGTAAATTGTCCCTAGTGTGTAGGATAGTGCTAGTATATGTGGATCGCTGTTTGGCACGGACTCAGTGGGCTGAAGGGCCTGTTTCCACATTGTGTACAGGAAGAAAATTACGAAGCTGAGCTGTGGAAACTCTTGGTTGGTTTTTAAGGAGATGAGCTTCCCTTTCCCATTGTTGGGGCGTGCGCATCACGATCATTACCTTTCTCCCGCTCATAATAGTCCCGGATACTAAAAGTGGGATGACATAGATCTTTGTGTAACTGGATGATCGATGGGCTGAAGGGCCGTCTCTTGCAGTCTCTTAACTAAATTAATCTAAGCAGCTACAACTCGTCTGTCAAAGTCAGAGCGAGGAATACCCGTCACATTTAATCTTTCTCTTTTGAACCATACTGGCACTTTGTTTAAAGGTTGTTGGCTATCGGGTAGTGTGTGATGGAAATAAAAATCCCGCTCCATCTGATGACAGAAATAATAAGGGTGGACATACCTGAATCTTTGTAAAATCAAGTTTAAGATCTTTTCCAAAAAAATGAAAAGACTTGGTGTCAACTTGGGTGGCAGGGTGGCGCAGCGGTAGAGTTGCTGCCTCATAGCGCCAAAGACCC
The DNA here is from genome assembly GCA_035221665.1 of Okamejei kenojei. Classification (NCBI taxonomy): domain Eukaryota; kingdom Metazoa; phylum Chordata; class Chondrichthyes; order Rajiformes; family Rajidae; genus Okamejei; species Okamejei kenojei. The sequence continues at coordinate 7,511,773 of CM069147.1, read as the reverse complement.
AGGTTCCATCCTGACTACGGGCGCTGTCTGTACGGAGTTTGTACGTTCTCCCCGTGACCTGCGTGGGTTTTCTCCTGGATCTCCGGATTCCTCCCACACTCCAAAGACGTACAGGTTTGTAGGTTAATTGGCTTGGTATAATTGTCCCTAGTGTGTGTTGGATAGTGTCAACGTGTGGAGAATCGCTGTTCGATGAGAACCCGCTGAGCCGAAGAGCCTGTTTCCGCGCTGTATTTCTCAACTAAACTATTACTCCTTGGTGTTCCTGGAATTGTGTGGAAAATGACATTTCACTTCATTTCTTTGAGCGCCTGCAGTTCCTTGTGTCTATATTTCATGGAAGTTTAGGTGCAGTTTTTCAAAGCATGCCGTTGTATAATGAAACATGGAGCAACCTGTTTTTATCAGAAACTGGTTGATTGAGTTGCCAGTGTATGTTGAACTCACAGGCACACAAGGTCGGACAGCATTAACATTTACAGAATACAGACCACATTTTATTCAAGCCATTTGAAGTGAAAAGCACATTGGTTTTTAGTTTTAGTTTAGAGATACAGCGCGGAAACAGGCCCTTCGGCCCACCGAGTCTGCGCCGACCAGCGATCCCCGCACATTAACGCTGTCCTATACCCACTAGGGACAATTTTTTACATTTACCAAGCCAATTAACCTACATACGTGTGCGTCTTTGGAGTGTGGGAGGAAACCGAAGAACTCTGTGAAAACCCACCTAGGTCAATAGACAATAGACAATAGGCGCAGGAGTAGGCCATTCAGCCCTTCGAGCCAGCACCGCCATTCAATGTGATCATGGCTGATCATCCCCAATCAGTACCCCGTTCCTGCCTTCTCCCCATATCCCCTGACTCCACTATTTTTAAGAGCCCTATCTAGCTCTCTCTTGAAAGCATCCAGAGAACCGGCCTCAACCACCCTCTGAGGCAGAGAATTCCACAGACTCACCACTCTCTGTGCGAGAAAAAGTGTTTCCTCGTCTCCGTTCTAAATGGCTTGCCCCTTACTGGGAGAGCGTACAAACTCCGTACAGACAGCGTTCGTGGTCGGGATCAAACCCGGGTCCCCGGCGCTGCATTCGCTGTCAGGCAGCAACTCTACCGCTGCGCTGCCCTGACTGCCCTTTAACATTAATTAAACGAATTGCAGAGAGTTGGATAAATGAGAAGCTTGATGTCATACCACAATAAGTAATGTGGAAGGAATTAATAATGTAATGAGAAGTGAAAATTGTATTTTTTCACAGGAAATAAAAATAAGGCTTCTAAACAGTGTTGCAAATTTTGAGCAGAGAAATAAATGCTCCAGTAACTCAACAGGCCAGGCAGCATGATGTAGGAAGGAACTGCATATGCTGGTAACTCAGTGGGCCATGCAGCATCCCTGGAGAACACGGATAGGTGATGTCTCCAGTTGGTACCCTTCTTTGGACATTCTGTGGTGGGATGAGGGGAGAAAGCTGGAAGGGAGGCGCGGGGTGTGACAATGCCAGGCAAGTGATGGGTGGATATACAGGTGAGGGGGGATTGGCAGGTGGGTGGACAAAGGCCAGAGATACAAGGAGACAAAAGGGGTGGCACAGCGGTTGAGTTGCTCCCTGACAGCGACAGAGACCAGGGTTAGATCCTGATTGCGGATGCTGTCTATGCGGAGATTGTCCGTTCACCCCGTGACCTGCGTGGCTTTTCTCCGGGTGTTCCAGTTTCCTCCCACACTCCAAAGACGTACAGGTTTGTAGGTTAATTGGCTTTGGTAAGAATTGTAGTGTGTAGGATAGTGTTAGTGTGATCACAGGTCGGCGCAGACTCGCAGGGTCTGTTTCTGCATTTCGCTAAACTAAACTAAAAAATAGTAAATTTATACCAGGACACATTGTAAGGATATTTTATGTTTAGGAAACAAACCTTCACTCATGCATTTGACGTTTGGGTGGGATTCCCATCCTGGTCCATTGTTTAGTTTAGATATACCACATGGAAACAGGCCCTTCGGCCCACTGCGTCCATGGCTACCATCGATCACCCGTTTACACACGTTCGACGTTATCCCACTTTCTCATCCATTCCTTGCACACAGCGGGAAATTTACAACGGGTCAATTAACCGACAATCCCGCATGCTTTGAAAGGAAACCGGAGCACCCAGAGAATCCCATGCGGCCACAGGGAGAGCGTGCAAACTCCACACAGAATGCACCCGAGGTCGGGATCGAACCTGGGTCTAAACATATGACAATAATAAACCAATATCCAGTGCAAACTTAGTAGCTTTCAACATCAAAAGCTCTGTCACCTGATAGAGCGCGAGGTTTGGTGATCCAGCGTTAAGGATGGTGTCCGTTGCCAGTCGCAGTGCCAGGGCTTAGAATAGCTTTCATTCTTCATAACTGAACTAATTTGACAGGTTGTTTAGCATTGGAATGATGGATGTCAGGATGGTTAAAAGGAAGGTAGATGTTAGTGTTCTGGGCATGGGATATTGAAGAGAATCTCTTCACTAGGACTTTATTACTTGGAACACAGAAGGGGAAATGAGCGGAGATCTGAGGTGTATAAAATGAGTGGAATAGTTATGGTAAATGCACATAATCTTTTATCCATGGTAGAGGAATGAACAAGCAGAGGATATGGGTTGAGGGTGAAGGGGGTGAAGATTTAATAAGAACCTGGATAGGCAACTTTACCTTAAAACATGTATTTATTTACTTATTACGCAAAGGGTGGTGGGTGGGTGTATGGAACAAGCTGCCTGAGGAAAAGTTGCAGGTGCTGGTTTAAACCAAAGATAAACTCAAAATGCCGACGTAACTCAGCGGGACAGGCAGCGTCTCTGGAGAGAAGGAATGGATGATGTTTTGGGTCGAGACCCTTCTTCTGACTGAATCAGGGGACGGAGATACAGAGATAAGGAAGTGCAAGGTGCGGAAATGTGACAAGGGGGGGTAGAGATCAAGGAAGATGTAGAATAGATCATTGTTAGCTAGGAGAAGGTGACAACAAAGCAGACAGAGATAAAATGTAATCTGGGATGGTCAGACTGGTCAGAGATCTGGGAAATGGGAAGGATGGAGAGAGAGAGAGAGAGGGAAAGCAAGGGTTGCTTGAAGTTAGAGTAGTCAATATTCATACCTCTGGGGTGTGAGCAGCCCAAGCGAAATATGAGGTGCTGGTCCTCCAATTTGCGCTGGGCCTCAGTCTGACAATCCAGGACAGAAAGGTCAGTGTGGGAATGGGAGGGGGAGTTAAAGTGTTTAGCAACCGGGAGATCAGGTAGGTTTAGGCGGACTGAGCGGAGGTGTTCAGAGGAGGTAGTTAAGATAGATACGATCACAACATTTGGACAGGTACATGGATAGGATGGGTTTAGAGGGATATGTGCCAAACACGGGCAGGTGAGACTAGTGTAGATGGACCATGTTGGTCGGTGTGGGCAAGTTGGGCTGTAGGGCCTGTTTCCCTGCTGTATGACTGACTTTCCCGAACATGTAGCTTTGAAGAGGGCTTCGCCATTTACTTAGCTAAACAACAGTAACAAATCAGATCAGACTGACCAAAAATGAGGTCAAAAGCACCAAATAGCTTGAAAAAAAAACCCCAACAAGCCTTAATTGAAGGGAAAATCTCTTTCAATGCTGATCCGTGGGCGGTTGCTGCTGGGACCCAAGTTGGGGCCTGATCAACCCCGGCTGGGTCGCCTGGGCGAGGGTGTCTGATGTTGTGAGACCCAAAACACCCGATGACCCCAGGTCACATCACTGAGGATGCTTCTCAGAGCATCCAGAAGATGTATCTTTCACACTTTAAACACAGCATAGCAACAGGCCCTTTGGCCCATCGAGTCCACACCGACCATCCATCACCCAATCACACTTGTTCCACACTCCCCCATTTTCTCATCCACTCCCTGAAGAGAGGCCGGTCAACATACAAACCCGCACGTCTTTGGGATGTGGGAGGAAACCAGAGCCCCCAGAGGAAACCCGCACAGGGAGAACGTGCAAGCTCCACACGGGCAGCACCCGAGGTCGGGATCAAATCAGGGCCAATCAAATCAACTCTACCAGTTGTGCCACAATGAAGACTATCTGCTACTATAATACGCTAGTGGGGTAATCAAGCAATCTTGTCGGAATCTATGTATGGACATTAAATCTCAGAAACACCCCACGGGTCAGGGACAATGGCCTTACTGTTATATACAGAGGAATCTCAAACGTGTTTTTGGCACCGAACATGATGCCCATCAAACCTGTACAAATAATTTGGCCCATCTTGGACCCTGGAAAGAAGTGACTCTGAGTCCAGAGTCTAACTCTGAAAGATTGATATTATGAGAGAGACACAGTGGGCATAGTGTGATAGGAACTCTGACATAGCAAGAAAGGATATTCTGGCTATTGAGGGAGTGCAGCATAGGTTCACAAAGTTAATTCCCGGGATGATCATATGTGACTGTCATATGCTGAGAGAATGGAGCGGCTGGGCTTGTACACTCTGGAGTGTAGAAGAATGAGAGGGGATCTTATTGAAATATAAGACTATTAAGGGTTTGGACACGCTAGAGGTAGGAAACATGTTCCCGATGTTGGGGGAGTCCAGAACCAGGGGCCACAGTTTAAGAATAAGGGGTAAGCCATTTAGAACGGAGACGAGGAAACACTTTTTCACACAGAGAGTTGTGAGTCTGTGGAATTCTCTGCCTCGGAGGCCGGTTCTCTGGATACTTTCAAGAGAGAGCTACATAAGGCTCTTAAAGATAGCGGAGCCAGGGGATATGGGGAGAAGGCAGGAATGGGGTATGATTATGGAGGATCAGCCATGATCACATTGATTGGCGGTGCTGGCCCGAAGGGCTGAATGGCCTACTCCTGCACCTATTGTCTGTAAAAGATTGCTAAAAGATTTGCATTGAAAAAGGGTTGAACATTATTTTAAAATATTCATGTTTCTTTATCCCCCCCGTACGGTGAAACCATTCACCAAATTAATAAGAACTTCTCTTGTATTATGATGTCCACGATGACCGTTTTTCAGTGGGCAGGTAGTGTGAAGTTCCATCAGTTGTTTATTTTTTCAGTTTCGAGATACAGCGCAAAAACAGGCCCTTCGGCCCACCGAGTCCGCAACGACCGGCGATCCCCGCACACTAACACTATCCTATACAGGGGCGATTAAAACATTTTTTAAAAAATAACAAGCCAATTAACCAACAAACCTGCACGTCTTTGGAGTGTGGGAGCAAAGCGAAGATCTCTGAGAAAACCCACGCAGGTCACGGGGAGAACGTACGGACAAGCCCCCGTAGACAGGATCGAACCCGGGTCTCTGGCACCGTAAGGCAGTAGCTCTACTGTGCTGCCTAATTTGCTTGCTATCAAATCAGATAATATTATACATGAATATAATCGCACTATACACAGGTACTGCAGGTGGTACAAAGAGAAAAATAGCATTGTGCAGAATATAACATCGACTTGATCCCTTGCCTGGGATCATTCCAGCCTGCGGACGTTACCATTGCGAGCTCGCAGTCTTGGGAGAGGCCTAGTTGGGAGCTCCAACGTCGCGGAAGGTTCGACCAGCCCCGACCTGGGGTCCGGTCGCCAGCGCGGGGGAGCTGACATCCCCCCCGATGCAGGAGCTTGATCGGGCCCAAACGCCACCGGCTACGGGAGTGAAGATCGTCCCGTCAACGGATGTCCCGAGGCCCCCCACCGTGGGCGAGCTAAGGGAAGAATGTCTTCCATCACAGTGAGGAATGTGGAGGAGTCACTGTGGCGGATGTTTATGTTAAAATGTGCTTTGTGTGTTCCGTTGCTTTTTATTTGTATGACTGACTTGGCAAATGAAATTCCTCGTATGTTGCAAAACATATTTGGCTAATAAAGTATTATTGTGATTGTGAATATAGTATTTCAGTCTTGTTTCTGTTATATTTCAAAAGAAAAAGTCCAATGTCCACATCAAGGTAGGTTGGAAGATTAGGACTGTATGTTAGCTTAATGAAGGACCGTTCAGAAGTCAGAAAACACAGGGGATGCAAGTGTTCCACATTCAGGCAGTGCGTGCTTTCAAGCTTTGCTCTCTTCTGCCCAGAATGGGCAAGGAGGTTCCCCGATAGGCAGATTGTTGCATAGAGACCGGTGTGAGCCGTCCTTCCTTGCCTTTCCACTTTTCCCATGTGTCGGCAGTGTCTGAACTGCGACTGTGAAGCCAAGTGAAGTTTTGTCATCTGTGGAGTTGTTCTTTTGAAGTGCCCCGAATAGTCCTTGTTTGGAAACCATATTATTGAATCTGCAACTAAGGTAGACACAAATAGCTTGAAGGGTCCCGACCCAAAATGTGACCTATTCCTTCTCTCCATATATGCTGCCTGTCCCCATGAGTTACTCCAGCATTTTCTGTCTGCAACTAAAGTAACTAGGTTGGAACTTTCTAAAGCTCTTCTGAAATAAGAAGAGTGTCTTATGAAGCTAATCAAAGAATGTCCTAAGAAGCTAATCAAAGAATGTGCAGATGAGAGAAAAAAATGATAAAAGGACATAGAGTGCTGGAGTAACTCGGCAGGTTAGGCAGCATCTCTGGAGAACATGGATAGGTGACAAATCGGGTCAAGGATATTGTTCGGACTAAGGGTCTTGACCTGCAATGCCACCTATCCATGTTCTCCAGAAATGCTGCCAGTGTGGCGCCACCCGGTGGTTAGGCCACATACTGGCCGAACCCTCGGCAGTCGGGGTTAGGGTCATGTGACTGGGGTTTGGCGGGAAGGAGTCGTCACGGGGTTTCGGGGTGTGCCCTGGTGTATATAATTAACCCCGGGTTAACCTTCCCCCATTTGTGTGTGTGTGTGTGTGTGTGCTGATCTCTTTACTGTGTTAATAAAGATCCCTTTGTTTCACCATGCGTGGCTTGCTTATTCGCCCGGCATATTGGTGACCCCGACGATCCAAAACGGGCATTTCGGATTTAAAATTGTAGACCTTAGCCAACCTGTAGCTGGTGGCCCAGCCTCGTCGTCGGGGGCGTCCGTGGTCCCGGCTGCTCCCCCCTTCGCCTTCCCCGTTGAGTCCCCTGTGGGGCGGGGGATGTGTGCACGAGGTCCGCCCGCCTCATTGTCTGCCCTTTTGTTTTCGTGCCTCCGGTTCTGGGGGGTGGGGAGGGGGGGTCCTGTGGCGCCACCCGGTGGTTGGGCACTTACTGGGCGAACCCGCGGCAGTCGGGGGTAGGGTCACGTGACTGGGTTTGGTGGGAAGAAGAGTCATCACGGGGTTTTGGGGAGTGCCCTGGTATATATATATATATATATATATATATTTATATATATATATATATATATATATACCAGCTGAGTTACTCCAGCACTTTATGTCCTTTTGTATATTAACCAGTATCCACAGTTATTTGTTTCTACAAAAAAACATGATGTTTAGCAGATATGACAGTAATTAAAGTAGAAAGGTAAAAATATGTTGAGACTAGATTAAGATGAGATCAAGGCATTTGGTTGGCGAATACACTTCATGGAGATTTGATTTCCGGACTAGCATTCCCAAAGCCACAATGAATTGAATAATTTAGTTTTGGGATATAGCGTGAAAGGCCCTTCGGCCCACCCAGTCTATGCCAACCATCAAGCCCATTCACATTAGCTCTATGTTGTTAGCTTGGGAGGGAACGTTGATTTTGGTTCGCGCAATTTATCATCTGAGATGGGGAGAGGTACTGTGCTCATGACCATCTTCAAGAGAGGTGATCTGCTGGTGGTAACTACAGAAGGTCTTCACAGCAGCCTGCCATATAGAAACGTATCACACCATCTCCGTTCAGTGACCAGAGACTCCTGCCCACTGAGGGAATGGGTATCTTGCCCACTAAATGGCACATGGACACGGTCTGGAGCAGATGTGGACTTGTTGACCGTTTGGTCCCATCAAAAATGTGGCATAACGGTGCAGCTGGTGGAGGCGTTGCCTCACGGCGCTGGAGACACCGGGTTCGATCCCGACCTCTGCCGTTGTCTATGTGGAGTTTTCGCATTCTCTCTGTGACCGCGTGGGTTTCCTCAGGGTGCTCGAATTTCCCACCACGTCCCAAAGACGTGCGTGTGCTCCCGATGTGTAGGGAATGGATGACAATGTGGGATAACATAGAACTAGGGTGATCAATGGTCAGCATGGGCTGAAGGGCCTGTTTCCGTGCTGTGAGTGTAAAACTAAATCTGAGAGGGATTTGGTAGAATTCCTCTCAAATTCATCCATCAGCCTATATTTTTAAAAAAAACCTATTTCAGTAAATCTTAAAAAAAAAAAAATGTTTTTGGTAAATTGAAAAGTTTCCAACCTTACGCTCCCTAGATGTGCTGATGTACCAATTCCTAGTTGTTTCCTTCTCCCAGCAAATGCACCTGGGAATTTCGGAATGGCTCTGTGGAGACGGGAATGCTCCAGAGAGTCCGTAGGAATGAAAAGGTTAATTGTGTTAATTAGATATTGCGATGTTTTTCTTTATTTGAACAATACCTACTTTGTGAATGAGTCGTAACTCTGTAATGCGGGCTGGATTTATTATGTCCGTGCACAATGTCCTGATTCTCCGAGGCGAAACTCTTCTGGAAAGAACAGCCCGACTCGCACAGTGAGAAAACGCTTGCTTCTGAGCTGCCTTTGGAGCACAATCCTTGTGTTCAACAGGTGTGTGCTCTGTGGAGATCTCTTGCCTTTCAGAGGGCGTAGCTCTTTAAGACCGCGTGACCAAGGAGTAGAATTTGGCCATTCGGCCCATCGAGGCTGCTCTGCCTTAACGACAGAGGATCTGTGGCGCAGTGGTAGCGTTGCTGCTTTCCCGCACCAGAGACCCGGGTTCGATCCTGACTGCGGGTGCTCCTCTGTGCGGAGTTTGTCGCCTTCTCCCCGTGACCGCGTGGGTTTTCTCCGGGTGCTCTGGTTTCCTCCCACACTCCAAAGACATACAGGTTTGTAGGTTATTTGGCTTTGGTTAAAAACTGTGAACTGTCCCAAATGTGTGTGGGGTAGTGTTTATGTGCGGGGGTCGCTGGTGGGCGCGGACCCGGTGGGTCCTGCGCTTTATCTGTAAGCTACAGTAAAGTAAGCTGTACCCCCTAATCTTTGACATTTCCACCCAAGTGGAGAAAGGTTCTGACTGTCAAAGTCAGCTTTGCTATTTTGTCTTCGGATGTAATATTAAATGATTTCGCATTTTAAGTACAACAAGCAGAATTATATGTAGGCAAGTTATCTTTGCCCTGTGCTTATTAGCACATGCAGCCGGTGGATTTATGATATTAATTTTTCTGTGCAAAATTGATTATGTTGGAAGACAGCATCCAGTCATAGAGGACCCATTGACTTAAAGTCGAAAAATGATCAACGGGAAGAAATGCTCTTTGTTTCCCTTGCTCTGATAAAGGGTATGACTAACCAGGTCATTCCAGTGTCAAATTAACCCAACCTCACCATGAACCTTTTGCTGAGAGAACCCACTTGTAAAAAAAGGCCGTTGAGAAAAGATGCAAGAAAGAAAATACACAGGAGAAATGTACAACCTTGTTGACTGAACAATGCAGGGCTATGAAATATGAAGTTCCATCTGTTACATTAATTATGTTAGAACCAGCTCGGATTTTTTTTTCCTCTCTGTTGAAACTAAAAAACGCACTACTTGATCTCTTTGCCTCTGAGAATTGCCATGTAGCTGAGAAAGCAAATATTAATTGTTCGTTGACCAAGATTGGAAAATGAGATCTTGGTAAATCTAATTACCTTGGAGGATTAAATTATTGAATGATGGTTCATTAAGTTCTGTGCAATTATGTTGTTTCTTTCATTTACTTACACTGTATAGTTGCTGGTGGTGCTTCAATATTTAAAAATTTCAGATTTTAACTTAAATATTTAATTTTTAATTCCTTGATGAATAATTATTGCCTAAATGCTATGTAGTAGTAAATACATTAGCATCTCGTTTCACCAAGATTCTTGCCCACATCTCACTGTGCAGGAAATACTGGTTATTCTTAATCATTTTACAATTTGTATCCGTACTTGAAACCTTTAGCATTTTCTATTCATTGAGAGTTAATTAGTGAAAAGGACATAAGCTGCTCAATTCTGCAGCCAATGATCAGATGATATAAAAAAGACACAGATTAATAGTCATACAGTGTGGAAACGGGGCCTTCAGCCCGACTTGCCCACACCGCCCAACAAACCCCATCTAAGCTAGTTCCAACTGCCGGCATTTGGCCCACAGATCCCTCTGGAGCTATCCTATCCATGTATCTGGTTACATGTTTCTTTAGCATTGCAATACTATCTGCCTTAACCACTTCTTTTGGTAGCTCGTTCCATACACTCACCACCTTTTGTGTTTATAAAAAAAGTTACCTCTCTGGTTCCTATTAAAGTTTTCCTTGCTTACCTTGAATGTATGTCCTTTGGTTCTCGATTCCCCTACTCTGGGCAAAAGAGTATTCCCCTCATGATTTTGTACACTTCTGTACGATCACCCCTCGGCTTCCTGCGCTCCAAGGAATAAAGTCCTAGCCTGCTCAACCTCTCCCTATAGCTCAGGCCCTCGAGTCCTGGCAACATCCTCGTTAATCTTCTCTGCACCTTTTCCAGCTTAGCAACGTCTGTCCTATAACATGGTGACCAAAGCTGAACACAATACTCTTAATTGTGGCATCACCAATGTCTTATCCAACTGTAACACAATCTCCCACTTCTATACTCAAAGGCAGAGGCAATCTGCATGGATTTGAATGAATGAATGAATAAGTTTATTGGCCGAGTATTCACATACAAGGAATTTGCCTTGGTGCTCCGCTCGCAAATGACAACATGACGTACAGTGACAGTTAGGAATGACACATAAAACATTAAACATTACTAATAAAACATTATTATTGATTAAACATGTGAATTAAATGCCAGAGCAAAAGGAGGCTACAGATTTTTGGTTATTGATTAGAGTTACTACTCGTGGAAAGGCATTTGTTGTCGGAAAGTCATTCATCACAAAGCTGACAAATATTTTGAAGAGACATTGAGAGGCTTGTGAGGGTGGTGTATCTGATGTGATCTACATGGATTTCAGCAAGTCCTGAAATGGCATGCCAATGGCATGTTGGCCTAATGTTGACATGTCAACATTTTAACGTTGACATGCTAATGGCATGTTGGCCTTCATAACACAAGGAGTTGAGTATAGGAACAAAGAGGTCCTTTGCAGTTGTACAGGGCCCTAGTGAGGCCATACCTGGTGTATTGTGTGCAGTTTTGCTCTCCAAATTTGAGGAAGGGTATTCTTGCTATTGAGGGAGTGCAGCGTAGGTTCACGCCGTTAATTCCCGGGATGGCGGGACTGTCATATGTTGAAAGAAAGGAATGACTGGGCTTGTTAGACTCTGGACTCTGTTTTCCCTGGAGGGGAGAAGGCTAAGGGGTAACTTTATGGAGGTTTATAAAAATTATGTGGGGCATTGATTTGGTGAAGAGCAACAGACCTTTCCTCAGGGTAGGGGAGTCTAAAACTAGAGGATACAAGTTTAAGGAAGGAGGGGGGGGGGGAAATCTCAGAGACCGGAGGGGCAATTAGTTTTACACGGAGGATGGTATATATATGGGATACAGAGTGGAAGAGGTGGGTGCAATTGTGACATTTTAAAAGTCACTTGGGCAGAATGGGTGTGGCGAAATATTGGTCAGATGCCGCTAGTGGGATGGTTTAGACGCAAGTCACCATCCCAGAAGATAACTACCAGAGATTTTGCTATAAGTTACTCACCTTTTCACCATCTCTGCCATGATAACATTGCCCCCTTTTTATTCTGAAGAAGGGTCTCGACCCGAAACATCGCCCATTCCTTCTCTCCAGAGATGCTGGAGATGCTGCCTGACCCCTCGCTGAGTTACTCCAGCATTTTGTGTCTACCTTCGATTTAAAGCAGCATCTACAGTTCTCTCCTACACACATCCCCTTTTTATGAGTTCACATGCTGGAGGTTTCAATTAATTCTTCAATCTTGCAGAGTGTGTGGCACGGTGGTGCAGCGGTAGAGTTGCTGCCTTATAACGCCAGAGACCCCGGATTTGATCCTGACTACGGGTGCTGTCTGTATGGGGTTTGTACGTTCTCCCCGTGACCGCGTGGGTTTTCCAGATGTTCCCGTTTCCCTCCCACCTTCCAAAGACGGGCAGGTTTGTAGGTTAATTGGCTCTGGTAAAATTGTAAGTTGTCCCTGGTGAGTCGGATGGTGCCAGTGTGCGGGGCGATCGCTGGTCGGCACGGACTCGGTGGGCCGAAGGGCCTATTTCTGCGCTGTACATCTAAAGTGTAAAGCCGGAGCGATATGCTTTTGGGAAGTATGAAGCAATCCAGCTAAAGTGTTCCTCTCCAAACACTGCATCATCTATCATACTCTCTCATGTTTCTCGCGAGAAAAGTAATTTTGTTTTCATATGAACTTCGTCGAACATTCCTCAGTGGATTTTGGTTTAATTTCTTCAGTGCAAGATTTGGCTTTTTTTGGGGTTGCAATACAAAATCACACTGATCTCTTCAGTAAGAATACAACACTCTAGGAAGGGACTGCAGATGCTGGTCAACACCGCAGATAGACACAAAAGGCTTGAATAACTCAGCGGGACAGGCTGCATCTCTGGAGAGAAGGAATGGGTGATGTTTCGGGTCAAGTCCCTTCCTTAAAGCAGTTGTTAGACGGAGGAGGAACTCTCTGCTGTCCAAGACCTGATCGGGATGCTGCTGCTGCTTCTTCTTCTTGCGTATGGCGTGCACAGCCTCAAGTTGTAGGTCAACTTGGGTACACAAAAGGCTGGAGAAACTCAACGGGTGCAGCAGCATCTAAGGAGCGAAGGAGATAGGCGACGTTTCGGGTCGAGACCCTTCTTCAGACAGGACATCAACTTGTTCCATTTGATCTAATTGTTTGTGCACGCCGGGTTGATTGCATTAGTCGAAACAGGGTGTCGCCACATGAAGGTTGAAATCTCCCAGCCCGGGATGCTACAAGGCAGGTCAGATATCGCCTTAATGAAGATGAATGAAGAAAATCCCCGCTGGAGAGCAACATGGTGGGCATTGAAGCTGGGGTATTGAAATTGTGACCGGAACTCTGACACTGCACCGCATATTCATTCGTCACTGTCAAGTCTGTGCTCCAGCCATTCTTCCTATGACAATCAGTCAAATGTACAACGCTGCATTTAAAACAACACTTGTATCTTCTTCAATTAGTTGTTTAGGCACTTGAAAATCAGGGCAAGGATCAAGACAACTGATGGAACTTCATAACGACATGACCACAGAAAAAGTGTCATTGCGGTCATCGTAATAAAGGAGCGGAGGACATCCCAAAAATGCTTCTTAATTTGGCGATTGGTTTCACCGTATGGGGAAAAAGAAACCTGAATGTTATTAAATAATGTTTCTATGCAAATCTTTTAGCAATCTTTGGCTATGTCAGAGTTCCTAGCACACATTTAATAATCCGTGTTCAATGACCACGATGTCTTTCTCATAACTTCAATCTTTCAGAGGATTTAAGAAATTATTTTCTTTGTCTCAAGCGCAGTCAGCTCAAATTGTCACGTAAAAGCTTCTTCTCTTGTTATCAGGCTTCTGAATGGTCCTTCCATAAGCTAGGCTACTGTCCGATTCACCTCTAAAGTGGACATTGGACTTTGTCTCTGGAACTAGTGGCTACATTCCTGAGAACTATATTCTGCACTCTGTATCTTCCCGTTTGTGTACTTGAGTTTCACTTGTTTGTATTTATGTATGGTACAGTATATCTGATCTGTTTGGTTAGCATACAAAACAAAGCTTTCCACATGTGACATGAATAATCCTAAACATAGGCATTATAACTGGCTGTCGTCAGTCAGCTTTAAAATAGCGCACGATCTGCTTCATCAGGATGTGGTTACCATGTTAGGGGTGGCATGGTGGCACAACGGTAGAGTTGCTGCCTTATAACGCTAGAGACCTGGGTTCGATCCTGACTACTGGTGCTGTCCGTACAGAGTTTGCATTTCCTCCCTGTGACTGCATGGGTTTTCTCCAGGTGCTCTGGTTACTTCCCACGTTTCAAAGATGTGCGAGTTTGTAGGTTAATTGGCTTCTGTAATATTGCCCCCAGTGTGTCAGATAGAACTAGTGTACGGGTGATCGCTGGTCGGCTCGGACTCTATGGGCTGAAGGTCCTGTTTCCATGCTGCATCTCTAAACTAAACTAAAATATCCTTTTCTGATAATGTCCGTGCTCTTTTAAGTGATCGCAAACTTAGAGGGATTTGGGGTGCTTTTAAATTCCCTACTCTCGTATAACACAGCAGAGACAAGCAGTCAGTAAAGATGTGTTTAATGGATAATGCAGTAAAAACTATATTGCAACTATATTGGGTGGCACGGTGGCGCAGCGGTAGAGTTGCTGCCTTGCAGCACCAGAGACCCGGGTTTGATCCCGACTACTTTGTGCAGAGTTTGTACTTTCTCCCCGTGACCTGTGTGGGGTTTTCTCCAAGATCATCGGTTTCCTCCCACACTCCAAAGATGCACAGGTTTGTAGGTCAATTGGCTTGGTGTGGTGTGGAAATTGTCCCTTGTGTGTGTGTGTGTGTGTGCAGGCTTGTGTTAATGTGCAAGGATCGCTGGTCGGTGGGCCAAAGGGCGCTGTATCTCTAAACTACGCTAAACAATGTCAACAAAATAGAGAGAGTACAGAGGAGATTTACTAGAATGTTGCCAGGGTTCCAGCAACTATGTTACAGAGAAAGGTTGAACAAGTTAGGTCTTTATTCTTTGGAGCGCAGAAGGTTAAGGGGGGACTTGATTGAGGTCTTTAAAATGATGAAAGGGATAGACAGAGTTGACGTGGATACGTTTTTCCCATTGAGGGTAGGGAAGATTCAAACAAGAGGGCATGACATGAGAATTAAGGGACAGAAGTTTCGGGGTAACGTGAGGGGGAACTTCTGGGTGGTGGCTGTGTGGAATGAGCTTCCAGCAGAAGTGGTGGAGGCAGGATCGATTTTAACATTTAAGAGTAAAGTGGATAGGTATATGGACGTGAAGGGAATGGAGGGGTATGGTCTGAGTGCAGGTAGATGGGACTAGGGGAAAACAAATGGTCGGCACGGACTGGAAGGGCCGAGAGGGCCTGTTTCCGTGCTGTAATTGTTATATGGTTATATGGTTATATGGTAATGTGGATAAATGGACTGGCACCGCTTGCTAAATGTATTTACATGAAGCCAGCAAGCTGAATCAACATCATGTGGCAGATCGAAGGAGTTGAGAAGCAGGTGTACAGAGTTCCTTTCAGAGCAAACACAAGACAGATGTTTCTGTGGCTCAAATTAATTTGCCACAGTCATTCTGTTAATCTTTAGCAACTTGTTGATTGGCATTCTGCAGGCACATTTTTGGAAAGCTCCCAAAGCAGTTTGAACACAGGCAGTTCATCGCTGGCAGCGAAAGCAAACAGCCCAGGCTCAAAGTTAAGCATTACACTGGGAAAAGAGCCAAGATTTAAATTAGACAATAACCTCTGATCTGTATATTGCCACTATTCTTCAGCTGCAGGCAAAGTGATTTGTTTTAATATAGTCAGCCCTGCAGCATATAATAGACTGATGTATGAGCCAATGGCCAACAATACGTGTCTCTCAAATTTATACAGATTGAACCACTGGTTTTCAATGCCTTGTTGCAGGTTGTGCAAACATTATGGTGCGTTTTTTCCTGTTTTTCAATTAAAAAAAAAGCTGATGCCTAACTGTACGAATAATTGAATGCTTAAAATAGAACAGCACCGTTCACTTCTTTAAATTTTTTTTTTAATTTGGAAACTCTCCAAGTTATTTTAATTATCCTTACTTGTAAATTATAATTGGCTCTGAGACCAAAGTAATAATATTTGAATTAGCCAGGTTTTGTGTCATTGTGCGACAAAATGTAAATTTGTCTTTTGATTACATTTTGATGTACTTTAATACAGAGTAATTCTGCAATCCATAATTTGCAACCCTCCCTTGAGGTACTTAAAATTCACTGAAGTGAAGTGGATGTTTATATTATGTTTTCCCACTGTAAATGTGAGCATTGACATTCATAAGTGATAGGAGCAGAATTAGGCCATTCGGCCCATCGAGTGGACTCCGCCATTCGATCATGGCTAATCTAGCTTTCCCTCGCAACTCCATTCTCCCCATAACCCCCTGACACCTGGTACTGATCAAGAATCTGCCAATCAGCATCATACAAATATCCATTGACTTGCCCTCCACAGCCGTCTGTGGCAATGAATTCCATACATTTCATTTTGGGTTTTTACAGGGTCAAAGTGGCTCAGTGCGGAGACTTGACTGAGGCCTGAATAATAGAATGGATGAAGAATTACGTATAATAAATCATGGTTATATCTCCAATGATGGATAATTGTTTAATACTCCTTTCACTTCCTTATTTTCTATATTATTTTTCTCTATCTTTTCCTACTTAATAAAAAAAATTAAAAAAATGTATAGAAACATAAAGTCTTAAATGTTAATATTAATATTAATAATATTATGAATGTATGTAAGAAGTATTTTTTTTAATATGTATTTTACAACTAATAAAAAATATTCATCAAAAAGATTTCATTTTGGGTTTAGAAGAATGGGCAACAATTTCTGGTCAGTGGAGTGCCTACCAACCTAGAAGTAAAGATCATACCTGCCTTTCTTGCAAGCACAGTTGAGATCCTGCTTCTCCGTAGCTTTTACACTGAGGGTGATGGGTGACGGACGCAATAGCGGCACTTAAGAGGCTTCTAGCGGGGCATATGCAGGGAATGGGGGGGGTACGGACCTACAAACCTGTCCGTCTTTGGAGTGTGGGAGTAAACCGGGGCACCCGGTCACGGGGAGATCGTACAAATTCCGTACAGACTGCATCCGTAGTCAGGATTGAACCTGGGTCGCTGGCACTGAACGGCAGCAACTCTGCCGCTGTGCCACCGTGCCGTCCCTTGTTGGCGCGCACACACACACACGCAGCCATCAAATTTGCTGGCATTTCTCCGCAACATTCAGTCCAAGGTGCGATCTAATGCCATCGCCATGGAATGCGTCATTCGGTTGCTTCATCTCGCACAAGCTCAGTACATGGGGGCGGCACAGTGGCGCAGTGGTTGAGTTGCTGCCTTACAGCGCCGGAGACCCGGGTCCCATCCAGACTACGGGTGCTGTCTGTACGTTCTCCCTGTGTCCTGTGTGGGTTTTCTCCGGGTGCTCCGATTCCCTCCCACTCCAAAGACGTGCAGGTTTGTAGGTTAATTGGCTTTGATAAAATGGTAAATTGTCCCTAATGTGTCGGATAGTGCGAGTGTACGGGGCGATCGCTGGTCGGTGAGGTCTCAGGGGATCGAAAGGCCTGTTTACGTGCTGTATCTCTAAAGTCTAACTCTGAAAGGCAGGCACATTGTTGTATTTTACAGTAATATAGTTAATATTTTCCATCTGTGTTCAAGCGAACCAACGAGCAAACTGTGGCCTGGGTATGGTAATTGATCTAATTTTCAGGTACCTTTTTATTTCTGAGCTTTAAAATCCTGTTTCATTTCTAAGTGGATGCAGGTTAGTTCTGCACTATTAGATGGATTGCAGATTACGTTTGCACAGGACTACGTTGTTCCTAAACTGGATGTCACTGCGTTTTATGTTGAACCTTCGGCAACACTTAGAAACATAGAAACATAGAAATTAGGTGCAGGAGTAGGCCATTCGGCCCTTCGAGCCTGCACCGCCATTCAATATGATCATGGCTGATCATCCAACTCAGTATCCTGTACCTGCCTTCTCTCCATACCCCCTGATCCCTTTAGCCACAAGGGCCACATCCAACTCCCTCTTAAATATGGCCAACGAACTGGCCTCAACTACCTTCTGTGGCAGAGAATTCCACAGATTCACCACTCTCTGTGTGAAAAACGATTTTCTCATCTCGGTCCTAAAAGACTTCCCCCTTATCCTTAAACTGTGACCCCTTGTCCTGGACTTCCCCAACATCGGGAACAATCTTCCTGCATCTAGCCTGTCCAACCCCTTAAGAATTTTGTAAGTCTCTATGAGATCCCCCTACGAGATCACTTAAACCGAGGAACATAAATGTACGGGGTCGGGCTACATCCCTGGAGAAAAGGAACGGAGGACATTTTGGGTCGAGACCCTTCTTCAGACTTGAGAGTCAGGGGAGAGGGAGACATATAGACAATAGACAATAGGTGCAGGAGTAGGCCATTCGGTCCTTCAAGCCAGCACCGTCATTCAATGTGATCATGGCTGATCATCCCCAATCAGTACCCCGTTCCTGCCTTCTCCCCATATCCCCTGACTCCGCTATTTTTAAGAGCCCTATCTAGCTCTCTTGAAAACATCCAGAGAACCGGCCTCCACCGCCCTCTGAGGCAGAGAATTCCACAGACTCACAACTCTCTGTGAGAAAAAGTGTTTCTTCGTCTCCGTTCTAAATGGCTTACTCCTTATTCTTAAACTGTGGCCCCTGGTTCTTGACTCTACCGACATCGGGAACATGTTTCCTGCCTCTAGCGTGTCCAAGCCCTTAATAATCGTATATGTTTCAATAAGATCCCCTCTCACCCTTCTAAATTCCAGAGTGTACAAGCCCAGCCACTCCATTCTCTCAGCATATGACAGTCACTCCATCCCGGGAATTAACCTTATGCTTTCTAGTAAGGGTAAGGTGTAAAAATTGTAGATCAAAGGGGACAATGATCCAGGAAATGTAGAATGTTACATTGTTAGCTGAGGGGAAGGTGATAAACTTGTTCACTTAAAGCAAGCGTAGAGAAAATGTAATTTAAGTATAAATCTCCTTTTTAAGTATTTAAGAAAGAACTGCAGATGCTGGAAAAATTGCAGGCAGATAAAAAACGCTGGAGAAATTCAGCGGGCGAGGCAGCGTCCTTTTTAAGTATGTTACCAATGTAAAATAATTTAGGATTTTCTTCTCCAGTTCATTTAACTTGGCCCCAGAAGAATCTTTCGGCAAGTTTTCCCATATTGTTCACTGTAACGTCTCGGGGCAAAAGAAGAACTTTGTTTAATGGGGATTTGTACAAAGCCGTGTGATTGATGGTTAGAATTTGCAATTCACTCAGACAGTTTGCCAAAGAACAAATAGTGGTGCTGATAGGAAGCAATGTTTATTAGCAAACAGCTGTGCGGGCATGTTATGCATTAACACGGCTCTTTCTTTTAAAAAGAAAAGTTGGCGTTTGAGTTTGATTTGTCAGTGTTAAAATGGCCAGAGACTGCAGGTAATTGGAATCGGTTGACTCTGTCCTGAGATGGCACAGTGGCGCAGCGGTAGAGTTGCTGCCTCACAGCGCCAGAGTCCTGGGTTCGATCCTGACCACGGGTGCTATCTGTACAGAAGGACCACAGTCAGACTGAAGGCTTCAATGCCCAACTCCCATAATCTGAGTCAATCATAAAAAGTGTGTCTGTGTCTTTCTGTCTGTCATTCTGTCTGTCTGTCTGTCTGTCTGTCTGTCTGTCTGTCTGTCTGTCTGTCTGTCTGTCTGTCTGTCTGTCTGTCTGTCTGTGTGTGTGTGTGTGTGTGTGTGTGTGTGTGTGTGTGTGTGTGTGTGTGTGTGTGTGTGTGTGTGTGTGTGTGTGTGTGTGTGTGTGTGTGTGTGTGTGTGTGTGTGCGCGTGTGTGTGTCAGTGTGTCTGTCTATTTTAAGATGCTTAGGAAGGAACTGCAGATGCTGGTTTACACCGAAGATGGACTCAAAATGCTGGAGTAACTCAGTGGGACAGGCAGCATCTCTGGAGAGGATTGGGTGGCATTTTGGGTCGAGAGCCTTCTATAAGGTACGGCCTACCGTGATAAGTGAGCTCTGCCATGATATTTGTGCAATTTGCCTCTAGTTTGGGGGTTTTCACTTCAGGTTTGCACCATCTCCTTTCTGGCAGTTTTACTACCCTGCTTCCTGCACCCACTCGCCCCTCACTGGGCTATCCTCCATGGCCTTGATCTCCTGCACCCGGGGTTCAGTGCTGCGTTGAGTAAACCTTGCAACTGCCTCCCTCTCTTTCCCCCCATCTCCTCTGTACAGGTCCTGGTGTGTGTTCTTGCAGTCTGGCTACCATGGGCAAATATGTCTCAAGGAGCTGACCCCATCTCTGAATACTTGCTGCACGTTTCAATGCAACAACTGGTTAGAATGCAGATACAAGCAACTGCAGATGCCAGTTTCCAATAAAAGACACAGAGTGCTGGAGTAACTCCGGGGGTCAGGAGAACAGTACGTGGGTTCACTATCCAGCTCTGCCATATCCCTTAGAGTGCAATATATTTGGATGCTGGACAGAACGGTGGCACAGTGGTAAAGTTGCTGCCTTACAGCACCAGAGACGCCGGTTCGATCCTGACTACGGGCGCTGTCTGTACAGAGTTTGTACGTTCACCCCGTGACCGCGTGGGTTTCCTCCCACACGCTAAAGACGTGCGGGTTTGTTGGTTCATTGGCTTCGGTAAAAACTGTCCGTCGTGCATAGGATGGTGCTAGTGCACAGGGATGGCTGGCCGGTGTGGAGTCCGAGGGGCAAAGGGCCAGTTTCCGCGCTGTATCTCTCAACTCAACCAAAAGCTTTACGACAGAACAGAATATGAAGGCATATGACTGCATTGCCATTCCCTGTGCAATGGGTTGGCATGAGTGTGTGTACAATGAGTAAACTGCAAAAATAAATTGTGAGACTGTCAGTGTGTAAGTACTTCAGTGGAAACCGAAGTTCATGAATACCAAAAGTAAACTTTGGGATTGAATAGCATGATCCAATCCCTTGATATATAGATAGATAGATAGATAGATAGATAGATAGATATATAGATGTAGATAGACAGACAGATAGACAGATAGATAGATAGATAGATAGATAGATAGATAGATAGATAGATAGATAGATAGATAGATATAAATATAAAACGGGCTGCATTGGGGGACCAGGCCTCCCGTGAGGGGCTATGGGTGAGCGGTGGATTATTGTGTTGGGGGAACGGGTTACTTTGGGGGAACGGGTGAGTGGTGGACTATTGTGTTGGGGACGAGGCCCCATGGGTCGCACTTGGTCTAGTACATATATTTTTAAAAAATAATATCACGTGATTGGCTCGCACTATTGAATATATATATATATATATATATATATATTCGATTTTCATTTCAACTGGAAAGTGATAAAATGTGACAACACAGAAATCAAAAGCTGACATGTATTGGCAGTAAGGCGAGGTTTGAATTACAAGCCTGATGTACAGTTGTGGGTACATGTGATGTGCAGCTACAGTAAGCTACTTGGCAATCGAGCAACTATTTCTTCAGCGTATAACCGATAAAGCTTCACTCAAATTTGGGGTGATATGACTGGCTTTCTGCCACATTGACTGGGCTGTGGTATAGATGTGAACTGTTCAAGAGCATGATGGCAAACCCAATTGTCAAACAATTTAAAGAATTCTAGTCTTTTTTCTACAATTGAGACGTCTAATGTAGCCTGTCCAAGCAAAAAGATGGATCTGATATGAATACGTGGAGGGTATTCACACAGTGAACCCAGCACCCATTTGTTCTCTCCACAGATGCTGCCTGACCTGCTGAGTTACTCCAGCGTTTTGTGTCTATCTTTGGTGTAAACCAGTATCTGCAGTTCCTTCCAACACAAAGTGAAACTGTGCACAGTTCTCATTTGCCTACCGCAATCCAAGTCACACGAGTTGCTTCACCACAGTAAACAATACTTGTGGGTTGAATCCCTTGACACAGGTGATCCCTTGTACCGAGTGATACAGAATGAAGCATTTGCCAAACTTGTGGCGCAGCGGTAGAACAGCGCCAGAGACCGGGTTCGATCCTCACCGAGTGTGTCGGTGTGTACTCTCCCTGTGACCACGTGGGTTTCCTCCAGGTGGCCTGGTTTCCTCCCACATCCCAAAGACGTGCAGGTTAATTGGCCCTCTGTAAGTTGTCCCTAATGTGTAGGATAGAACGAGTGCACGGGCTGATCGTTGGTTGGCGTGGACTCGATGGGCTGAAGGGCCTGCTTCCACGCCGTACCTGTAAACTAAACTACAGCTAAGTGTGCCAAACTCCAGCACCTGTTTCTTCTCCCTTTGGCTTCTAGCTGAAGTAACGTAAACCGTTCACCAGGGGCGTGCACACCAGTGTTCATTTGCAACAGAAACATCTCCACTTGTGGGCTGATAAGATTGTCCGTGTCTCATTCCCAAACCTACAATCTAAGAATCTAGATTTGATGAATAACTAATTAAATGAACACCATCCCTACTTGATTAGGTCAGACGTCAGAGGTAATGGGGGAGAAGGCAGGAGAATGGAGTTAGGGGGGGTGAGATAGATCAGCCATGATTGAATGGCGGAGTAGACTTGATGGGTCGAATGGCCTAATTCTACTCCATTTCGTTATGTCCTTGTGACCTTCTGACCACTTCCAGATGTCTTGAGGAATGTTAGATTTGCTCATTCTCCATTATGACTGGGGGAAATAATAGCCCATGTGATCAGGAGCTCCTGATTCCATGTTGTTCCTTCATGAGGTTGCAATCAGATGTTTTGCTTTTCAAGAACCAGCATCTCATGAAGACCAAGTTATTGAGGATGAAGACGACCAGGAGGAGATCAGCAGGTCCTTCTTCGTTTAGTTTGGGTTAGAGATACAACGCGGCAACAGGCCCTTTGGCCCTTCGAGTCCTCATCGATCAACCCTATCCTACACTCCAGGGATAATTCACAGAAGCCGATTAACCTACAAACCTGTATGCCTTTGGGATGTGGGAGGAAGGCGGAGAATCCGGGGAAAACCCATGGGGTCATGGGCAGAACGTGTAAACTCTATACAGATAGCACCCGTAGTCAGGATCTGGAGCTGCGAGGGAACAGTAGACAATAGGTGCAGCACCGCCATTCAATGTGATCATGGCTGATCATCCCCAATCAGTACCCCGTTCCTGCCTTCTCCCCAAATTCCCTGACTCCGTGATCTTTCAGAGCCCTATCTAGCTCTCTCTTGAAAGTATCCAGAGAACCGGCCTCCACCGCTCTCTGAGGCAGAGAATTCCACAGACTCACAACTCGCTGTGTGGAAAAACTCTGCTGCTATGCCGTCATCTAACCATCATTCCAGCAGTTGCTTAAGAAGGAACTGCAGATGCTGGAAAAATTCAAAAGTAGACAAAAAATGCTGGAGAAGCTCAGCGGGTGAGGCAGATGCTGCAGATGCTGCCTCACCCGCTGAGTTTCTCCCGCATTTTCTGTCTACGTTCGATCAGTCCAGTATTGACCAGTGTTTCTATTTGACGCGTTCAGACTCGCGTTTGTTCAACTGTGTCTAAACCGTACCAAGCAATGGTTTACTTTTGAATCGCGTGCGAATCCAAAAGGTCATTCATGTATTGGTTGGCATGGCCAACACTTTTTATCACCTTTCCAAACTTATGCGTGTAACATTATCGCAGTGTAGCGTTACCTTTCTGAGTTGAACCTTGACTTTGCAGTGTGCTGAGGTCGGTGATTTTTGGAAAGCAACAAGCCACCAGTCAGGCCTATGAACTGGCAAAGAGTAAATTACGTGCCTTTGTTGACTTTTCTTTGTCGATTAGCCATGATCGCATTGAATGGCGGTGCTGGCGCGAAGGGCCGAATGGCCTGCTCCTGCACCTATTGTCCCTTGATCTGGAGTGAAGGGGCTGTCCCACTGTTCGAGGTAATTCAAGAGTCCTCCCGAGTTTCCCCCCGAATCAAACTCGGAGAATTACGGTATTAGCCGCTCGTGGGTACTCGGGGCTCTCGTGGACATTTGTCAGCGCTGAAAAAACTACACGAGCTAACCGCAGGTCCTGAGTACCTGCCGTTAGCGTTACGAGCCGCTAAGAGACGTCCCGAGCTCCGACATACACGCTACGTACATTCAAAGTACTTACCACGAGTTTGATTTTTTTTTTTTAACTCAGGAGAGCTCTTGGGTAAACTTGTACAGTGGGACAGGCCCTTAACAGGTGTCCAAATGCATCCCCAGAGTAATGGCAACTTGTGCGTGCATATCAATGCCAGTGCGTGGAGTACTAACGCTAGACTCCAATCTGGTGTTCCTCTGAGTGATATGGAAGGACCTGCTTCCTGATAAATGTGACTTGGAATCTTAGAGCTGCACAACATGGAAACAGGCCCTTTGGCCCACATTGTCCTTGCTGACCAAGTAGGTTTTCTGGGCCCGTCCCATTTACCTGCATTTGTCCCATATCCCTCTGCACTCTTCTGATCCATATATCAATCCTTTACATTGGTCCGTGGAAGAGAGTGGTGTTTTTGTAATTATCATCGCCGTAACTAGTGTAAAGAGATAATAGAAAGAGATAAAGCAGGCCGTAAGGAATTTATTTCTTTTTGCCAATGATTATGCTTCACCTCTGGCGGTGGAGAAGAAACCGTTGCATTTTGTTCCATCGACATCGCGAGAGGTCCCCGTGACAGGGAGAAATTCAGGTTTGTAGGCTAAAATACGGGTTGGGATGGGGATGCAGTAAATATCAGGCAAAGAGTAAGAGCAACTTCTGGGCATGGACACTTGGCCGTCTAGGCAGCTTAACCGAGTGTGAGGTAAAGGCCAATGTTAGTGGAACTCATGGCAATGTGTTCTTGGAGGCTATGGCTGATCGAGTATTGTCCTTGGATTTTCTTTGAGCTACACAACATGGAAGCAGGCCCTTCGGCCCACCTTGGCCGTGCCACCCAAGTCTATACTCTGGGCCAGTTCCCATTTGCCTGCGTTTGCCCATATCCTTCAAAACCTTTCCGATCCATGGGTCTATTCCTTACTTTAATACATGGGGAAAAAATGAGGTGGATACGAGGTTAGTTTAGTTTATAGGTAAACAAAAGTGCTGGAGAAACTCAGCAGGTGCGTCCCGAAACGTTGCCTATTTCCTTCGCTCCATAGATGCTGCCGCACCCGCTGAGTTTCTCCAGCACTTTTGTCTACCTTCGATTTTCCAGCATCTGCAGTTCCTTCTTGAATAGTTTATTTTATGGTTTCTTTAGACATGTGTCGCAAAATAACCATAGATGTCTGTTCCTTAAAGCTGCTACAAGCTTTAGAGCTTGTTATAGTTTCTTTTACCTCTACCATCAATTGTTGGCGGCCAGTCTTCAGATGCCAGGAAATAATCATAATTATTCAAGGCTCAATGTTTGAAGTGCTGGAGCTGCACGGTGGCGCAGTGGTAGAGTTGCTGCCTCAGAGCGCCAAGAGACCCGGGTTCGATCCTGACCACGGGTGCTGCCTGTACGGAGTTTGTACCTTCTCCCCGTGATTTTCTCCGGGTGCTCCCGTTTCCTCTCGCACTCCAAAGATTGTGTGGGTTTGCCGGTTAATCGGCTTTGGTAAAATTGTGAATTGTCCCCAGTGTGTAGGCTTGTGTTAGCGTGCGAGGTGATCGCTGGACGGCGCGGACTCGGTGGCTGGAGTCTGTGTGCCACAGAGGGGGTACAGAGAAGGTTCACCAGACTGATTCCTGGGATGGCAGGACTGCCACATGAAGAAAGACTGGATAGACTCGGCTTGTACCCGCTGGAATTTAGAAGATTGAGGGGGGATCTTATAGAAACTTGCAAAATTCTTGAGGGGTTGGACAGGCTAGATGCAGGAAGATTGTTCCCGATGTTGGGGAAGTCCAGAACAAGTTTAAGGATAAGGGGGAAGTCTTTTAGGACCGAGATGAGAAAAACATTTTTCACACAGAGAGTGGTGAATCTGTGGAATTCTCTGCCACAGGAGGCCAGTTGATTGGTTATATTTAAGAGGGAGTTAGATGTGGCCCTTGTGGCTAGAGGGATCAGGGGGTATGGAGAGAACACTGGTACAGGATACCGAGTTGGATGATCAGCCATGATCATATTGAATGGCGGTGCAGGCTCGAAGGGATAGACTCGGCTTGTACTCACTAGAATTTAGAAGATTGAGGGGGGATCTTATAGAAACTTACAAAATTCTTAAGGGATTGGACAGGCTAGATGCAGGAAGATTGTTCCTGATGTTGGGGAAGTCCAGAACACGGGGTCACAGTTTCAGGATAAGGGGGAAGTCTTTTAGGACCGAGATGAGAAAAACATTTTTCACACAGAGAGTGGTCAATCTGTGGAATTCTCTGCCACAGAAGGTAGTTGAGGCCAGTTCATTGGCTATATTTAAGAAGGAGTTAGATGTGGCCCTTGTGGCTAAAGGGATCAGGGGGTATGGAGAGAAGGCAGGTACAGGATACTGAGTTGGATGATCAGCCCTGATCATATTGAATGGCGGTGCAGGCTCGAAGGGCCGAATGGCCTGCTCCTGCACCTATTTTCTATGTTTCTATGTTTGTACGTCTAAAGTCTCAATCCATGGGCTGATCATGTTTTTCTCATCACGCTCTCCTCCCCTACCACTGCACACCTATTGTGGGGATCAAACCTCATTGGGAAATCCAGCGTTGCGTCACCAGAGCACAATAAGGCAACATAATGGCATTGGATGAATCACTAGATACAATTTCAGCCAAAGACTTAATAGATGTCCTCAAGGGGTGCTGTTTGAAAGATATTCTATAAACTAGCTGTCAACATGATGAAGTGCCTTTCAATAGCAATGGTGACCAGAAGCATATATAACATAATTTTATATTACTACTTGAACTTTTTAACCAGAAAAAATAAACATTAAATTATCATATACTATGAGTTATTATTTAAAACTAATGACTATTAGATTGCTATTGTTATATTTTTTGAGAGAACGGTAATAAAACAGAAGTAGCGAGGATGTATTTCTCACTGAGGATGTTGGATGACCTGAACTCATGAATGTATGAGAGGTTGATAATGCAAGATCCCAGTGAAATCGTTTATTGTTGAAACCAGAAGGTTTTTTCCGAAGAAGGGTCTCGACCCGAAACGTCACTCTTTCCTTCTCTCCAGAGATGCTGCCTGCCCCGCTGAGTTACTCCAGTATTTTGTGTCTATCTTCGGTTCTTTCGTAGGATTGGGTGTGCAATAAATTAAGGTGGCAGGCTCAAAGGTTCAGTATCATTTGTTCAAATAGGCATCTTCTCAAAATACAGATCGGTTACATTAAAATTACATACATAACATGAATACAATTGAATTAATCTCTTTTGGAATTTTAAACCTTTAAAGTTTACGTACGTTTTATAGAAATGTTTCAACTTGTCGAGTGGGAACTCTTTGCATTAAGGGAGCAGTCCAAGATTTGCCAAATTAATTAATTCGCCTCTAAGGAATATTTTTTTTCCCAGTACAGTTGCAACTAAGACATATGGGACAATTAAATGATGTGCAGGAAGGTGTCACAAATACTGTCTGGCCTCCTCCTCTTTCATCTGTTTTGTTACCGTGGATTATGTAATAAATGGATAACATTTTACGTTCAAGTCGTTGGAAAGAATTTTGAGGGAAGCCTGCCAACATTATCCTAGCTGACAATGATCAATTCTATATTTTCCTTCATCTCTGGCTCCTTTGATCACGTTTTTCACACTTTGCCCTTCCATATCTCTCGTTTCCCTCCCCCCCTGACTCTCAGTCTGAAGAAGGGCCTCGACCCGAAACGTCACCCACTCCTTCTCTCCAGAGATGCTGCCTGTCCCGCTGAGGTGCTCCATATATGAAAAATGTGCTCTCAATTGTAAAGAAACTAATCTTAATGTTGTATTGGTACTCAGCCAAACTTGATGCAGGTAATGAATAACTGACAATGATAACAGGCAATGAGAGGTGCTGTTATTGTCGTGTCAAGCACATGTGTGTTAATAAAGTTTTTTATTCCAGTTTGAGCAAGACTGATGCCTCGGTGCGTTTTTACTCCTCCGGAATTGTCTTCGGTCTAGCACTGGGTAGGCTGCAAGAATCGCTCCACAATTCACCTCTGCCAACAGGTTATGGGCCCAGAGTTACCCAGAGTTACCCAGAGGTACCCAGAGACAGATATCCAGGGACTTACCGCCGAGAGAAACGTGTCCGGTGAGAGTTTGCATGCTATGCTAGCACCATGAGTAGACGGAGCGTCGGGTCGAGTAGCCGCTGGTCTCGGCTAGTTTTTGACGGAGATGAAAAGAACTATGAGCTGTGGGAGACAAAGTTTTTGGGCCATCTTCGGTTGCAAGGGCTAAAGGATACCATCTTGGAAGAGCCTACCGATGATGAAGAAGGAGACGGGGCCACAAAGGCAGAGGCATATGCTGAGCTAATCCAGTTTCTGGATGACAAAAGTTTGTCGCTGGTAATGCGAGAAGCAGCGGACGATGGGCGGAAAGCGCTAACTATTTTGAGAGATTATTATGCGGGTAAAGGAAAGCCACGTATAATAAGCCTGTATACAGAACTGACTTCACTTCAAAAGTTGAGCAGCGAGAGTGTAACTGAATATGTTATACGGGCAGAGACAGCCATCACAGCATTGAGAAACGCTGGTGAGGCGTTGAGTGACGGACTGTTAGTTGCAATGATTCTGAAGGGACTGCCTGAATCTTTTAAACCATTTGCTATCCATGTCACGCAAAGTGAGCAGGCAATGCCTTTTGCCGAATTTAAAACTAAACTACGGAGCTACGAAGACACGGAAAAGATGCGTGCAGCAGCATCCGACGACAATGTCATGAAGGCGCGTGTGCAACCGAGTGTGAGACCCGCCACGACAAGTGCAAGTGACCGGGGTGCGGAGAGCGCGGACATTGTGTGCTTCAGGTGTGGCCTAAAAGGACATAAAGCCAGAGCATGTCGACGCAAGCAGTGGTGTGGTCACTGTAAAAGCACCACACATCGGGACACAACCTGCAGACGGAAGCAGCGGCGGGACGACGCACGGCAAGTTTCCGAGGAGATTGACAACAAGGAATATGCATTCCTGGTGAGTGAAGGGGACGCGGAGATCCAGTCAGAGCGTGGTGTCGAGTTGAAAGGGCTGATGGTTGATACGGGGGCAACTTCGCATATCATCACTGATATAGCAAGGTTCAAGAAGTTCGACGATATGTTCCAGTCCGAGACACACTGCGTGGAGTTGGCTGACGGCACAAGGTGTGATGGAGTCGCGGAGCGCAGAGGAGACGCGGAGGTTTGCTTGGTCGACAGCCAAGGGCGCCGCCACAACACAACACTGAGGCAGGCGTTGTACATCCCCTCATACCCGCAGGACATCTTCTCTGTAACAGCAGCTACTTCCAGCGGAGCAACCGTAATCTTCAGGGACGGGGAAGACATCCTACAACACAAGGACGGTACCAAATTCCACATTCATGAGTACAGCAGACTGTACTACTCGCACACGGTAAACGTTGAATGTGATGACCAATGTAAGAGCAGTTATGATATGCAGACATGGCATGAGATTCTAGGGCACTGTAATTATGAAGATATTCAAAAATTACAGAGTGTTGTTGAAGGTATGGCAATTAAGGGCAAAACAGACAAACCTGCTCTACACTGTGAAGTGTGTACTCAGGGAAAGTTTATCCAAACTAGGAACAGGGACCCTGATGTAAGAGCCAAAGCAGCTTTGGAGCTGGTCCACACAGATTTAGCGGGACCGATAGACCCAGAGGCCAGAGAGGGGTACAGGTTTGCGCTATCATTCACTGATGATTATTCCAGTGCAGTGTTTGCGTACTTTCTAAAGAATAAGCGTGACACAGTGCAAGCCACCGAGAAGTTTCTTGCTGACACATCCCCATACGGGAAGATTAAATGTATGAGGTCTGACAATGGTACTGAATTCATGGGGAAGAATTACCAGGCACTACTCAGCAGAAATGGCATTAGACATGAGACCTCAGCACCATACTCACCACACCAGAATGGTACTGCTGAGCGAAATTGGCGCACCCTGTTTAACATGGCCAGGTGTATGCTAATAGAGAGTGAGTTACCTAAACAGTTTTGGACCTATGCAGTGCAGACAGCAGCTGTAGTGAGGAACAGATGCTTTAACAAGCGCACAAAGCAGACGCCTTACTTGATGCTGACAAGAAAACGGCCCAACCTGTCTAGGATGCAAAGGTTTGGGTCAGTGTGTTATGCCTATAAACAGGACAAGAGAAAACTGGACTCAAAGTGTGAGAAGGGAATCGTTGTCGGGTGCGACAAGAATAGCCCAGCTTACATGGTTTACTATCCTGACAATGGGGAAAGTAAAGAAGCACAGACTGGTGAAGTTTGTGACCAAAACAATTGTAGAGCGGCAGACACAGACTGACATGACCCCCGGTGACGATGACTTTGAGGTGCAGAATAGGGCCAGTAGGATGAGAAAAAATACTGATGAAAGTCCAGGCCATACTCGGGGCCAAGATCCAGTAACTAGGACTGAGGTGAATAGCCAAGCACAGACAGGTGAAACCAAACATGAGCCGGCTAGATTGAGGATGAAACCAGGTTACTTAAGTGAATATGTAACTGGCAAGGCGTGTGATGATCATGTAATGATTAACATAGATTATTGCTACAGATTGATGTGTAACATCCCCCCAACATTCAGGGAAGCTGTAACCTCAACTAACTCAAAAGAATGGGTTAACGCAATGGATGAGGAAATGCAGTCGCTGAGAGAAAATGACACATTTACCCTAACCAACTTGCCTGAGGGTAAGAAAGCAGTGGGGGGTAGATGGGTATATGCATTCAAGAACAATGAGGATGGATCTGATAAATACGAGGCACGGTATGTAGCCAAAGGATACAGTCAAAAATTGGGTGTAGACTATGAGGAGACATGTTCTCCGACTGCTAACCTGACCAGTATCAGAGTGATGATGCAACAAGCAGCACCGGGAAACCTGACTTTACATCAGATGGATGTCAAAACTGCCTACCTACATGCACCAATAGATTGCGAGATTTACACGGAACAGGTTATGATGTAAAATCCAGCGCAAATGAAAAGTTTGTGTATAGGCTAGAAAAGTCACTTTATGGGTTGAAACCGTCGGGTAGATATTGGAACAAAATGCTACACGAGTATCTGACTGGAAACGACTTTGGGCAAAACCCAGCTGATCATTGTGTTTACTCAAGGAAAACAGAAAACGAGAAAGTGATCATGACAATATGGGTCGATGGCTTAATTATTGCTGGCAGTGATGAAAAAGCTGTGAAGGAGATGCTCACAGCCAAATTCAGGATGAAAGACATGGGCAAACAGAAACATTTTCTTGGCATTGATTTTGACCAGAGTGATAACTGTGTGAGAATGTCACAGAAGAAATATGTGGGGAAAATACTTGAAAGGTTTGATATGCAAGATTTTGTAAACCGAGGGCGACAACTTGTGAACAAAAATTGAACTACACTGATGATGCAGAAATGATGACTGATGTCAGAAAATACAGAGAGGTAGTAGGTAGCCTAATCTATCTGACTACATGCACAAGACCCGATCTCAGTTTTGTAGTAAGTAAACTGTCACAGTACTTTACTGAGCCGACGGAAGAGCAATGGGCTACTGTAAAACATGTACTGAGATATCCGAGAGGCACAATTTGAGAAAGAGTTGTGTTACAGGAAATGTGACGACGAGAAACTGGCGTTACAAGCGTAAATGTGACGCAGATTTGGGCGGCTGATGTAACCGACAGGCGTAGTACAACCGGTTATTGTGTAAGCCTAAACAAAAATGGTCCTTTGATTTCATGGAAAACCAAAAAGCAGCCCACCGTTGCACTGTCAACTTGTGAGGCTGAGTATATGGCGTTAGCCGCAACACTACAAGAGTGTATGTACCTAGTACAACTACTAGAAGGTATTGATGGACATCAGTACCCAACACCCAAGGTTTATGAGGATAACCAGGGTACAATTGCATTAGCAAAGAATCCTGTAAGTAGACAGAGGTGTAAGCATGTGGACATAAAATATCACTTTGTGAGGTCCACTGTGAATCATGGCAAAATAAATTTGGAGTATTGCCCAACAGACCAGATGGTAGCAGATGTAATGACAAAACCTGCAAAAACATTTAAGTTGATGGAGTTTGCAAAGTTTATGTTTGGAGAGTAACCATGTATGTAAAAGTCTACATGATGTAAGGTAGAAAACCTTAGGATGTTTTATTTTGAGTTAAGATAACAACGCGAGAGCAAGTGGGGGTGTTAACATATAGAAAAATGTGCTTTCAATTGTAAAGAAGTTAATCTTAATGTTGTATTGTTAAGGGACAGAAGTTTAGGGGTAACGTGAGGGGGAACTTCTTTACTCAGAGGGTGGTGGCTGTGTGGAATGAGCTTCCAGCAGAAGTGGTGGAGGCAGGATCGATTTTAACATTTAAAAGTAAAGTGGATAGGTATATGGACGTGAAGGGAATGGAGGGGTATGGTCTGAGTGCAGGTAGATGGGACTAGGGGAAAACAAATGGTCGGCACGGACTGGAAGGGCCGAGAGGGCCTGTTTCCGTGCTGTAATTGTTATATGGTTATATGGTTATACTCAGACAAACTTGATGCAGGTAGTGAATAACTGACAATGATAACAGGCAATGAGAGGTGCTGTTATTGTCGTGTCAAGCACATGTGTGTTAATAAAGGTTTTTATTCCAGTTTGAGCAAGACTGATGCCCCAGTGCGTTTTTACTCCTCCGGAATTGTCTTCGGTCTAGCACTGGGTAGGCTGCAAGAATCGCTGCACAATTCACCTCTGCCAACAGTTAATCAGGGACCAGCAACAGAGGTGAGATTCCAGGCAGCTTAATGGCCCTGTCCCACGGTACGAGTGAATTCCAAGAGCTCTCCTGAGTTTAAAAAAAAAAACAAACTCGTGGTAAGCACGGAGAATGAACGTAGCGGGTACGTCGGAGCTCGGGGACGTCTCTTAGCGGCTCGTAACGCTAACGGCAGGTACTCGGGAAGACTCGCTAACGGGCAGGTAAGCACGGGAAGACTCGTGAAGAGTTTTCAACATGATGAAAAATGTCCACGAGAGCCCCGAGTACCGACGAGCAGCCATTACCGTAAATCTCCGAATTCGAATCGGGGCAAACTCGGGAGAACTCTTGGAATGAACTCATACCGTGGGACAGGGCCATTACCCGGTGAATTCCCTGACTGGCGAATCCTTGGCTGAGTATTTGGGTGGCGGAGGTGTGAAGAATGTTAGATTCTCCCCAGTCGCACTCTTGCCGTGTGCAGGGATGACTGAGAGGCAATGGGACATTCAATAATCCAGTTGAACAGGCCTGTAAATGCAATAACATTCACATAATTTTGTTTGGTTTATTGTCACGTGTACCGAGGTACAGTGAAAAGCTTTTGTTGCGTTACCAGTCAACGGGAAGACAATACATGATTACTATCAAGCCGTTTACAGTGGCCAGATACACGATAAAGGAACAATGTTTAGCCCGGTCAAAGATAGTCCGAGGGTCACCAATGAGGTAGATAGTAGTTCAGGACTGCTCTCTGGTTGAGGTAGGATAATTCAATTGCCAAATAACAACTGGGATGAAACTAATAATATATAATAATAATAATAATAAAACATATTTAATAGCTGTAATACTGTCAGGAATCCTGCCGACTGCGCAGGACTGGCAGCTTTCTGTAGACCTGGTGAAACAGCTGAAGTTCCCACAGCACATTGCCATGACCACCCTGAGGCCAGACGTCCTCCTGGTCTTAGAGGCGACCGTGGGAGGACCGTCTGGAGGAGGCCCACGCGATGAAGATGACCAAGTACGAAGAGCTGTTAATACACACGAAAAACGTTCCCTGCAATGCTTGATGCAAAGAAGTAGAAAAATTGCAGTGTTGCGGTAAATTCTGTGTGATGGTTTATGTTCTAAAGAGGACCTTTGCCTCAAACGTTTGGATTTGGATTTTTCTGTGATGTGTTGGGTTAAAGTGGTTCTATAACAGCCTGATGTTGTTGCTATCACAAACCACAGCAGGAGGAAGGTTTATATATTTTTATCTCCGGGTTTATTACGGTTTCGACCGGGCCATTAAAACAGAGAATGGAGATAAGGAACTCCATTTTGAGCATGTTGGGATCTGCTGGTTTTTGGAAAGGCATGTAATTGTACTCTTAACAGCATGGGGTGAATGTGATAGAGTGGATGTGGAGAGGATGTTTCCTCTTGGGGGAGAGTCCGGAACCGGAGGACACAGCAATCGGATAAATGAACACACCTTGAGAATGGAGATGAGAAGGAATTTCTTTCGCCAGAGGGTGGTGAATCTGTGGGATTCATTGCCACAGATAGTTGTGGAGACCAAGTCAATGTATATTTTTTAGGCAGAGATTAACAGGTTAACATTAGTAAAGGGCCTGTCCCACCTAATTTACAACCTTTTTTACTCGTGGACATTTTTCATCAGGCTAGAAAAACGCCCCGACCTACTTGATGCCATGAGTACCTACGACTAGCATCACGGCCTGCTACGACCTACCTACGATCTCCTACGACTTTGTGACGACCATGCTGCGAGTATGAGTCAAGGGGAAACTCGGCAGAGGCCGTGAATTAGGTGGTGAAAGTGGGACAGGCCCGTAAGGGTGTCGGGAGTGATGGGGCAAAGGCAGGAAAATGGGGTTGAGAGGGAAAGGTAGATCAGCCTCGAATAAATGACTTGATGGGCCGAATAGCCTTATTTTGTTCCGAAGACTTGCGAATATACTTGCATGTGGGAATATATGACAATAATGTACAATTGATCTCTGATGTGATGTAAATATTTTTGGAGTTGCCCAAGGCTTCACTTGTTCACATGTTTAGTTTAGTTTAGTTTACTGTCGCGTGTACCGGGGTTCAGTGAAAAGCTTTTGTTGCGTGCTATCCAGTCAGCGGAAAGACAATACGTGATTACAATCGAGCCGCCCACAGTGTGGACTAACATGGCTCTCCTTTAAGAATCTAACTGCAAGTTTTAAACAAATGGTGGCACTGATGCACCTGCTGAGATTTGAATGCCTGAACTTGCCTTGTGCTGATCGATTGAAAGATCCAGCATGGAAACAGGCCCTTCGGCCCTCTGAGTCCATGCTGACCATCGATCGCCCATTCACACCAGTTCCATGTTACCTCACTTTCACATCCACTCCTGACACATTTGGGGCATTTTTACAGAGGCCAATCAATAGTCATAGAGTCATACAGCGTGGAAACAGGCCCTTTGACCTAACTTGCCCACACCAGCCAACAAGTCCCATTTACACTCGTCCCGCCTGCCTGCATAACGGCCCATATCCCTCCAAACCTGTCCTATCCATGTACCTAATTGTCTGAAACGTTACAATAATCCCAGCCTCAACTACCTCCTCTGGTAGCTTGTTCCATCCACCGCCACCCTTTGTGTGAAAATTCCTATTAAATCTTTTCCCCTTCACCTCAAATCTATGTCAATAGACAATAGGTGCAGGAGGAGGCCATTTGGCCCTTCGAGCCAGCACCGCCATTCAATGTGATCATGGCTGATCATCCCCAATCAGTACCCCGTTCCTGCCTTCTCCCCAAGGTCCTCTGGTCCTCGATTCCCCTCCTCTGGTCAAACGACTCTGGGCATCTACCTCTCATACACCTGTGCATTATTCCTCTCATACACCTCGAAAAGATCTCCAAGATCTCCAAACCCACACGTCTGTGGGATGTCGTTGGAAACCGGAGCGCCCGGAGGAAACCCACGCAGTCACAGGGAGAACGTGCAAACTCCACACAGACTGTTCCGGAGGACACCATCGAAAGCCTAGCCCTTGACATTGTGAAACAGCAGCTCTACCGGCTGCACTGTGCCATTGAGAACAGCAATTTCTCAGAAATATGCCACCGCTTTTATTTTTTGGAGAAACTCAGCGGGTGAGGCAGCGTCTGTGGAGCGAAGGAATAGGTGACGTTCCGGGTCTCGACCCGGGCCTCGACCCGAAACGTCACCTGTTCCTTCACTCCATAGACGCTGCCTCACCCGCAGAGTTTCTCCAGCATTTTTGTCTTTTGGATTTTCCAGCATCTGCGGTTCTTCCTTAACCCCTTTTATTTTTTGATGTTTTTACTGATACACATTGACAATTTTTTTTTTTTTTTTTTATTTTTTTAAACAGAAAACATGAGAAACCTTTTTATCTTCCTATCAAAACATGAAACCACTCTGGTTCCTTATTGACATGCTTGATATTCAGTGTCAGTTCCAAAACAAAGGATTTACTAGTTTTCGATAATGCAAATTGCAGCGTGCCATATGTGTGTTAAACCAACCTGCTGAGCTGAACATTTGTGTAATCCCCTCATTCCGTTTCCAGGCGGCTGATCAATTGCAGATTGATATTACATTGCGTTTTAACTCCCGAATTTAATCTGCAAGTGTAAAACGAGGCAAATTTTGACATTCACGATTGCATTAAGTCTCAATGCTTTCTACCTGAGCACAGGGCATGTGTTTGTTTGAATCACTCTGATGCTTTGTACTTGACGAGGATGCCAAAAGATTTTTTTTTTTTTGGTGCATGTTGTGTTGTTTCCTCTAATCAGGTTGAAGGAGCATTAGTCAGTCTTTCTCATCTTTTAATTACAGGCAGTTTATTGTCTCTGTTGATCCAGTTTCTACACAGTTCCCCATGAGTATGCCAGGTTTAGCAATCTCTGTTAATTTAATTTGTCGTTTCATTCAGTCCGACAGGCTGTCAGCATTATCGGTAGGGGGAGGGGGCAAAACAAATCATACTGAAAAAAAATAACTGGCTGTTCATCCTTAATTGATGCCCCTATCAGCCTTTGTCCTGGTCAGCACTGGCAATTATTTGCCAGGCATTCATGCAGAATCTAACTGACTGCATTTTCCCCTGTGGAAACATGTATAATTTAGAAATCTGATTTATTTTGGAGAAATTAATTACTGCGGGTTTGTAATAAGGCTGACAAGTGAGTATATTTACTCTTCACTCGTGGGGGAGGAGGTGGTTTGACGGGGTTTTGTGGTGGACGGGGAGAGTATTTATAATTAAACCTTGAAGCTTAAGGCGTTGCATAGACGTGGCACGGTGGAGTCGCTGGTCTTAGAGCGCCAGAGACCCGGGTTCGATCCCGACCACGGCTGCTGTCTGAGTGGAATTTGTACGCTCTCTCTGTGACCTGTTTTCTCCGGGTGCTCCGGTTTCCTTACACTAACCAAAGACGCACAGATTTGCAGGTTCATTGGCTTCTGGGAATGATAAATTGTCCCTTGTGTGTAGGATAGTGTTAGTGCACGGGGTAATCGCTGGCCGGCGTGGAGTTGGTGGGCCGAAGGGCCTGTTTCCGTGTTATATCTCTCGTTTAAAAAATAAATTGCTGGTTTACATGAGAAGGACAATGCGCTGGAGTAACTCAGTGGTTCAGGCAGCATCTTTGGAGAACATGGATGGGTGACGTTTCAGGTCGGGTACCCTCTTCAAAGTTGACGGTCTGGGTCGGGACCCGTCCGAGTCTGAAGAAGGATCCCGACATATAATGTTCTCAATGACGTGGCCCGACCCGCTGAGTTACATCAGCACTTGTGTTTAAGAAGGAACTGCAGATGCTGGAAAATCGAAGGTAGACAAAAATGCTGTAGAAACTCAGCGGGTCAGGCAGCATCTATGGAGCGAAGGAAATGGGCAACGTTTCTGGTCAAGACCCTTCTTCAGACTAATGTGAGTGTGTCTTTTTTAAGCTGTAAGTGGATCTTGTGCTTCTGGGCCAAAGATCACTTTGCGCTTGCTTGAGTTCGGTGGCTTGCTGGCTTCGATAACGACTGTTTGTCCAAAGCAGACCTTGTGTTTCAGGTGAGGGGTTTTCAACAGAGATTATGGGGAGAAGGCAGGAGAATGGGGTTAGGAGGGAGAGATAGATCATGGCGGAGTAGACTTGATGGGCCGAATGGCCTAATTCTACTGCTATTCCTTACGACCTTATGACCTAATGTTTGTGAAGCCACCTGCTCCACCAAATGGCATGAGGCCCTGTTTATAGCCTTATCCCTGCACTGTAGTGCTAACATTGTCACAAAGATGCTTATTACTCCAGAGGAAGCAGTAATGAATGGGCCCCATTCACAACTGACTAACTGTAGTCCTCCTACTAATTACATTTGCACACAGCAGAGATCTTAAACTTGCTTTTCATTTCATTCTGCCGAGTTTCTCCTACATTATTTAGATTACAGATCTATTATTTATTTAACTAAAGTTGTTGTTGGATTTACCTCCTGTCTTTTTTTTGTGAGCGTGTTGCCTTGTGATTTAAAAATGGAATGAACAGTCAAGTCAAGTCAACCTTATTTGTCACTTACACATTCAAGATGTGAAATGAAAGTGGCAATGCCTGTGGATTGTGCAGAAACTACAGAACAGAATAGAACAGAATCAGTATTTACATGTTAGAATTATTTTTTTTTAAAGACACAATACAACAGTAAATGAGTCCCTGGTGAGATAAGAGTTACAGTCCTGACGACCTGTGGGAAGAAACTCCGTCTCATCCTCTCTGTTTTCCCAGTGTGACAGCGGAGGCGTTTGCCGGACCGTAGCAGCTGGAACAGTCCGTTGCTGGGGTGGAAGGGGTCCCCCATAATGTTGCTGGCTCTGGATCTGCACCTCCTGGTGTACAGGTCCTGCAGGGGGGGGCGAGTGTAGTTCCCATCGTGCGTTCGGCCGAACGCACTACTCTCTGCAGAGCCCTCCTGTCCTGCGCAGAGCTGTTCCCAAACCAGATCGCGATGTTGCCGGACAAGATGCTTTCTACAGCCCCAGAGTAGAAGCACTGAAGGATCCTCAGAGAGACTCTGAATTTCCTCAGCTGCCTGAGGTGGTAAAGGCGCTGCCTTGCCTTAGTCACCAGTGCGGCAGCGTGTGTTGTCCATGCCAGATCCTCTGTGATGAGGACTCCCAGGTTTTTAAAGCAGCTCATCCTATCCACAGTGGTCCCATTTATCTTCAATGGTGTGTACGTCCTTGGATGTTGTGCCCTCCTAAAGTCCACAGTCAGCTCCTTAGTTTTAGTGACATTCAAGAGGAGGCTGTTGTCCTGACACCAGAGTGCCAGATCAGCCACCTCCTCCTGGTAGGCCTTCTCATCGTTATCGGAGATCAGGCCCACCACCACAGTGTCATCAGCAAACTTGATTATGGAGTTGGAGCTGAACATGGCCACGCAGTCATGTGTGTACAGGGAGTACAGTAGGGGGCTGAGGTCGCAACGCTGGGGGGATCCTGTGTTCAGGGTGAGGGGGTTGGATGTATGTCTCCCCATCTTGACCACCTGGAGCCTGGCGGTGAGAAAGTCCAGGACCCAGGCACACAGGGAGTGTTCAGCCCCGGCAGCTTCTCAGCAGGTCTGGTGGGGTCTACGGTATTGAAAGCTGAACTGAAGTCAATGAACAGCATCCTCACGTAGCCCCCCTTCTGGCTGTCAAGCTGAGAGAGAGCGGTGTGCAGAACCTGGGAGACCGCATAATCTGTGGATTTGTTCGGACGATCTGCAAACTGCAGCTGGTCCATGTTGTGAGGGAGGAAGGCGCAGTTCAAAATCAGTTAGCCGGTCGGTCAATCACACGTATTCACCTGTGAAGACAAGGAACTGCAGATGGTGGTTTACAAAAAAAAGACACAAAGTGCTGGAGTAACTCAGCGGATCTGGCAGCATCTCAGGAGAACATGGTTAGGTGACGTTTCGGGTTGGGTCTGTTCTTCAGCCCGATTAGTTTAGTTTAGAGATTCAGTGCGGAAACAGGCCCTTTGGCCCACCAGGTCCGCACATTAACACTATCCTACATCCACTGGATGACAATGTTTACATTTATACCAAGCCAATTAACCCACAAACCTGTACGTCTTTGGAGTGTGGGAGGAAACCGAAGATCTCGGAGAAAACCCACGGGGAGAACGTGCAAACTCCGTGCAGACAGCACCCGTAGTCGGGATCGAACCCGGGTCTCATGCACTGCAATCGCTGTGAGGCAGCGACTCTACTGCTGTGCCACGTGACCGCCTAGCGGGCGGGGATGAAAGTTGGAAGAGAGGAGGGAGGGGCAGGGCAAAGCCTGGCAGGGAATATCCCTCACAAAAGGCTTTATGTCCTGGGGGTGCCTCCTGCCTGCAGCCATCCTTGTAGGCGCTGGAGGCAATGTGGGTGCTCCCATAGTCATTCTTGTAAATGTGCATCAGGATTTAGACGCAGGACTGGTGATGTATTTCCAGGCTGGGATGTGGTGTGAACTAGAAAGAAATTGCAAGCGATATCATTCCCAAGTGCCTGTTGTTCTTGTTCGTTTCGGCAGAACGTTCACTTAGAAATATAATTGTGACTGACTTTATGTGAAGCACGGAGGGATCTTTGGAATAAAGTGACAAAGTGGAGTTGAATACTGGGAAGTTTTTTTGTTTTTTTTTGGCTTGAAAGATACGGCATGGAAACAGCCCTTCGGCCCACTGAGTCCGTGCTAACCATCGACCATCCATTCACACTCGTTCCTTGCGCATCCATTCCTTGCCCACAAGGGGCAATGTACAGAAGCCAACTCGCTGACGGGCCTGTACGGTCTATGGGTTGTGGGAGGAAACCGGAGCACCCGGAGAAAACCCACACCGTCACATGAAGAACGTGCAAACGCCACACAGACAGCACCTGAGCTCAGGATCGAACCTGGACAGCTCTACTGTCTGCATCTTGAAGACGTTCACGCTTTTAGAAATAAATGTTTCACAAAATATTACCTGAGCCAAATGTGTGTACTATTGTTATTCTAGTTGTTATGACTCCTTAGCCAGAGTAAACCAAAAAAAAAATTGTTGAATTACAATGCTGCTTATCTGTCTCATTTGTATATTGTCAAAGTCATTACACTGCTTTCAATTTGCATCAATGTCATGGCAGTAATCATTGAATATTTCACAGATGTCAAGTTGTGTTGGTTCTCTGCTGCATGAAGACGCCATTCCATCTTGGCTCCGCCATGAAATTTTTATTAACCACCATGAACTAGCCAACATAAAATATTTTCATTGCTCCATTGTTTAGTTTAGAGACACAGCGCGGGAACATGCCCTTCAGCCCAGCGAGTCCGTGCCGACTAGCGATTCCCCACGCACTAACATCCTACACACACGGATCACACACAATTTTACATTTCACCTGCAAACCTGCACGTCTTCGGAGTGCGGGAGGAAACCAAAGATCTCGGAGAAAACCCACGCGGGTCACGGAGAGAACGCGCAAACTCCATACAGACAGCGCCCGGAGTCGGGATCGAACCCGGTTCCCTAGCGCCGTCAGGCAGTCGGTCTACCACTGAGCCGCCCACCGTGGTCGTTGCTTCGTTGGGTACGGGTGTCCGAGGTTATGGGGAGAAGGCAGGAGAATGGGGTTAGGAGGGAGCGATAGATCAGCCATGATTGAATGGCGGTGTAGACTTGATGGGCCAAATGGCCTAATTGTGCTCCCATCACTTATGACCTTATGATCTTATGATTTGTCTAAAAAGTAGTCTTTAAAAGCTATTATGAACTTTGTAGATTGGGTAGCCATTGCTCAAGCCAATTTGTACCTCACATTGAATTTAATGGGATGTTAAGACCTAAGATAGTTTGGTCTTCATAAACCGTTAAGCAGGAGCAGTGTCAAGGTTTAGTCATTTTGGGCAGGTACATGGATAGGAAAGGTTTAGATGCATTTGGTCAAACATGGGCAAGTGGAGCTCCTGTAGAAACATAGAAAATAGGTGCAGGAGGAGGCCATTCGGCCCTTCGAGCCAGCACCGCCGTTCAATATGATCATGGCTGATCGTCCACTATCAATAACCCGTGCCTGCCTTCTCCCCATATCCCTTGACTCCACTAGCCCCCATGAGCTCTATCCAACTCTCTCTTAAATCCATCCAGTGATTTGGCCTCCACTGCCCTCTGTGGCAGAGAATTCCATAAATTCAAAACTCTCTGGGTAAAAAAGTTTTTTCTCAGTCTTAAATGACCTCCCTTTTATTCTAAGAGATAGAACATCTTGGTCGTCATGGGCAAGATGGGCCGAAGGGAGCGTTTTTTATATGACTATGACTATTTCTGCAGATCTGAAAGTCTTGTCAGTGGCTGGAAGATGTGAACATTAAATATAGTTGATATATTTTAATAACAAACTTATTCCTGTGGCCCTTGTGTGGACAACTGGAGTGGCTTCATGTTAAAATAATCTAAAATGGAGCAGAACCGACTAGCTTTGAAGGACCCAGGAAAGTTGCAACTGCACATAAAATAAATAGTGCACAGGCTGAGACGTTTTGTAAGAGACCTCTTCCCCTCTGTTATCCACCTTCTGAGCGGTCCCCAGGTACTGTCCGATTCAGCTCTACCCCATTGCGGACATTGGACTTTGTCTCTGGAACTGGTGCGCTACAATGCTGAGAACTATATTCTGCACTCGTTATCTTCCCCTTTGCTCTACCTGTTGTACTGGAGTTCGATATAATTATATTTATGCACTGTATTAACTGATTTGGTTAGATAACATTCAAGGCAAACCTTTTCCCTGTACCTCAGTACATGTGACAATAATAAACCTAAAACAATCGCTTTTACTGTGTACATTACACTTTGTAATGTGGGAATCCAGGATTCTATACATGGGATTAAAAAATGGATGTAGTTATTACCTACAATATTAAATTGTTTTAAACGCCATCTGTTTCCAATGTTCCAATTCAAAGCAAATTCAAAACTGCGATTTGGATTTAAATGTAAAATAGTGAGTATAGTTTGACCCGGTGAGGGAAAACATGGCAACATCTAGTTCCATGAAGATAGGCACAAAATGCTGGAGTAACTCAGCGGGACAGGCAGCAACTCTGGAGAGAAGGAATGGGTGACGTTTCAGGTCGAGACCCTTGTTCAGACTCGGTTCCATGAAGTCAACTGTTCTCTAAGTCAACTGTTCCCGATGTTGGCAGAGTCCAGAACCAGGGGGCACAGATTAAGAATAAGGGGTAGGCTATTTAGGACTGAGATGAGGAAAAACCTTTTCACCCTGAGAGTTGTGAATCTGTGGAATTCTCTGCCACCGAAGGCAGTGGAGGCCAATTCACTGGGTGTTTTCAAGAGAGAGTTAGATTCAGCTCTTCGGGCTAACTGAATCGAGGGATATGGTGAAAAAGCAGGAACGGGGTACTGATTTTGGATGATCAGCCATGATCATATTGAATGGCGGTGCAGGCTCGAAGGGTCGACTGGCCCACTCCTGCACCTATTTCTGATGTTTCTATGTTTAACTAGGAGTGTATGAAATGAGTGTAAATCTCACAGTTGTTTGCTTTCTATTCCAGTTTGCTGGGAACAATAACTACATGAATATGGCAGATCCAAGCCATGCTTTCTTGATCAGCAATGAGGTGAGTCTATTAATGCTCCTGTTTCTATTATATCTGTAAAATGTACATCGTTTTAGTTTTAGGTTTAGAGATACAGCTCGGAAACAGGCCCTTCGGCCCACCGAGTCCACACCGACCAGCGATCCCTGCGCATTAACACTATCCTACACACACTATTGGACAATTTACACTTATTCCAAGCCGATTAACCTACAATACTGCACGTTTTTGGAGTGTGCGAGGAAACCCCCGAAGATCTCGGAGAGAACCCGCGCAGGTCACGGGGAGAAGGTGCAAACTCCGTACAGACAGCGCCCGTAGTCGGGATTGAACCCGGGTCTCCGGCGCTGTGAGGCAGCGACTCTACCGTTGTGCCACTGTCCGCCCTTACAGATGCCTTGCAGTGCATTGATGATCTCAGCCATTTGATTGTACAGCGTCCCCTTTCCGGAAAGTAAATTTACCAGTCGATGGACACCAAATGCTGGTGTAACTCAGCGGGACAGGCAGCATCTCCGGAGAGAAGGAAGCTGGACTAACCGCTGAGTTACCGCAGCTTTCTGTGTCAATCCTCAGTTTAAACCAGCATCTGTAATATGTCTGCATGTGTAATATGCGCAAAAAGAATTTCACTGTGCAATCGCATATGCGACAAAAAAAGCATTATCGAACCATCTTGAACCAGCAGATGACTTGCTGAATTCCCAATTCAGTAGCCAGGCACACAGGCTTACACTCCCCAGTGGCCAGCCTAGAGAGAGCTCTCCTTTCAAGGCCAATGTCAAGATATACCAAGTCATTAGCAGACGTCTCCTCCACCATCATCTGTGGATCTTTGACTGGGTCCCGTCTGCAGAATTCCCATCTTTTTTCCGGACCAGTGTTTGCCACCCAGAGGATCGCAGTAACAAGGGATGGATACCATGATATTGATTGCGCAATTAATTGTTCTTCATAAAACATAATTGCCAAAGGGGTCAGGTTTTATGTGTACTCCGCTGGGTAATACTTGTATCTGGGAATGATA
Source organism: Okamejei kenojei (assembly GCA_035221665.1). Taxonomy (NCBI): domain Eukaryota; kingdom Metazoa; phylum Chordata; class Chondrichthyes; order Rajiformes; family Rajidae; genus Okamejei; species Okamejei kenojei. The sequence goes on along the minus strand of CM069147.1, from coordinate 7,467,267 downwards.
ACAAAACAGCCATTACAGTAAATTACTTTTAATTACAACACAGTAATAGGAACACCAGTCACAGACACAATCTACAAATTGAGTAGTGGTGTGTGTGTGTATCCATGGAAATCGTTGGATTAAGCAGTGGGGGGATTTGCCAGTGGTTCATTGGGTTGCTGCAGAGTTGCTAGACTTGTGCACCCATGCTGTTTTCAGCAGGGATCGCAGTTGGAGCCCCACAGGTAGCCTTGTTGTGCGTTGGTTAGGCAGGAAGAGATCAGTTGCTCTCCGGTTCACCGTTGAACCGCCCCGCCTGAATGCACAGGTACGCAGTGGCATCAGGGAGCATGGAAGCAACCGTTTGAAGATCGCCGCATTACAACACAGTAAGGGAAGAAGTGGCAGCCAACTGTAATACCAGTGGTTAATTTGCTCCAGAAACAAAACAAAAGAGGCATGGTGGCGCATGGTGCCTTACACCGCCAGAGACCCGGGCTCGATCCCCACTATGGGTGCTCTCTTGTACGGAGTTTGTATGTTCTCCCCGTGACCTGTGTGTGTTTTCTCCGGGATCTCCAGTTTTCTCCCACACTCCAAAGACGTACAGGTTTGTGGGTTAATTTGACTGATGTAATTGTAAATTGTCCTTCGTGTGTGTGGGACAATGTTAGTCCGGGGATCGCTGGTCGGCGCGGATTCGGTGGGCCAAAGGGCCTGTTTCCATGCTGTATCTCTAAACCAAACTAAAAGTTTGCAAATTTTAATCTTTACACATGAGGTGAATAGGAATGGAAGTGATTTTCAGGTTATCTTTTAAATGCCAACTTGGAATCCTTGCTATTTAATGTCTCCAACAATCCACTGTTTAAGTCATGTGGAGTGACAGAAGTTAGTTGCTGAAAGTAAACAACCTATGAATTCTATTTCTTGAAGTTCAGAATTATCGAGCTCGGAAACAGGCCCTTCGGCCCAACTCGTCCATGCCGACAATGCCTCATCTAAGCTAGTCCCATTTGCCTGCATTTTGCCCGTGTCACTCTGAGCTTTTCCTATCCATCTATCTGTCCAAGTGTCTTTTTGAAAGGCTGCCATTGTACCTACCTCAACTACCTCCTCTGGCAGCTCGTTCCACATACCCACCCACCCCCCCACCAGTGAAAAGGTCTCTGGTACAAATGATTGCAATCATTTGAAGATTTTGTCCCACTAATTTCACCCGTTGCTAAAGTCTTAATCAAAGGCTGAAAAGGTAGTGTATAAGATGGGTACCATGTAAAAATCTTCCCGGAAGCATTGTTTCCTTTACATCCAGTTGAACATTTACTTCTTGCAAATTCAAGGCAAGTTTAATGGCGTCCCTTGCCAGATGAATATACATTCACTGGATCGAAGAGGCCATATATAAGGTCAGAATGAGCAGGGCATTAATCACCCAACTGACATCTTGCAGTTAGTCTGTGATGTGTCAGTACACTGCTCAATTAATATGGACTAAAGATTATATTTTGCCCTTTGGATGAAAATGTGTCATTTAAATTGTTGAAAACCAGAATAACTCAATCCATTGAATTTGTGCAACTTTTTAATTAACATTTGCAAAAGGAAATGACCAATTATAAGTCTATAACCACCATGCTTGGACAACCAACGTTGACTTTTAGCCATCAGTGAAGGGGATGCATCGAGATGCTTTGGACTGCAGTAACCTAGGTAGAAAATCCACAACCAGAGAGCAGTTCTGAACTACCATCTACCTCATTGGTGGCCCTCGGACTAAGCTTGATCGGAATTTGCCGGCTGACCTTGCACGGAACGTTATTCTCTGATCACTGTGAATGGCTCGACTGTAATCTTGTATTGTCTTTCTGCTGAAGACAGACACAAAATGCTGGGAGTAACTCAGCGGGACAGGTGGTATCTCTCGAGAGAAGGAATGGGGGACGTTTTAGGTAAAGACCCTTCTTTAGCCTTTCTGCTGATTGTATAGCGTGCAACAAATCTATCCACTGTAGCTCGGTAAACATGCCAATAAACTGAACTGAACTCAAATTGGTGTAGATTTTTGATTCAAATCTACATGCATCGTACAATGGAATGGCTGCTCTTGATCTTCAATAGACAATAGACAATAGGTGCAGGAGTAGGCCATTCGGCCCTTCGGGCCAGCACCGCCATTCAATGTGATCATGGCTGATCATCCCCAATCAGTACCCCGTTCCTGCCTTCTCCCCATATCCCCTGACTCCGCTATTTTAAGAGCCCTATCTAGCTCTCTCTTGAAAGCATCCAGAGAACCTGCCTCCACCGCCCTCTGAGGCAGAGAATTCCACAGACTCGCCACTCTCTGTGAGAAAAGTGTTTCCTCGTCTCCGTTCTAAATGCCTTACTCCTTATTCTTAAACTGTGGCCCCTGGTTCTGGACTCCCCCAACATCGGGAACATGTTTTCTGCCTCTTGCATGTCCAAACCCTTAACAATCTTATATGTTTTAATGAGATTCCCTCTCATCCTTCTAAACTCCAGAGTATACAAGCCCAGCTGCTCCATTCTCTCAGTATATGACAATCCCGCCATCCCGGGAATTAACCTTGTAAACCTATGCTGCACTCCCCCAATAGCAGGAATTTCTTCAGTGTGAACGCTGGTTGGTTTTTCAAAGTCTTATGATTTAATGGTCGACAGTGTAGGCACCCACACCCCTTCAATACCTGCTAAAGATGGGAAGGTAGGGAAAGAAAGTCCAATACCTCATGGCCACCTGTGCCCTTCCCCTACCTGTCCGACAACCCCACTTGGTCGCCCGTTGAGGAGTCTGAATTTCCTTGCAACTGCCTGGCTGTCCATCAGCTCAATTCTTTCTTAGGCCAGTCCGGTTGGTTTGGAACCCAGCTGACTACTTTCGTCAGACCTTGTACTTTGCGACGTTTTAATGTGCTTTAGTTTAGGTCACTGCAGCTTCTGCTCTCTGGTGTTTTGCCTTGTGTTAATGGAGACCAAGCTTCAGTGAATGGGTGTTGGAAAGTTGAGGAGGAATGTCCATGCCTTGTGGTTTCCTAGTGACTGCTGTGCAGATGTGGTAGTGTGTTTGCACTGTGCAATGTAATTGGTTTTCTGAAGATGGAGTTAAACCAGCGGGAGAGTTCAAATCTAAGGGATAAATTCCAAAGGCAGAGAAGGAAGGAGGGTCTCGACCCGAAACGTCACTCAATCTTTCTCTCCAGAGATGCTGCCTGTCTCGCTGAGTTGCTCCAGTATTTTATGTCTATCTTCAGTTTAAACCAGCATCTGCAGTTCCTTCCGACACATTTTGTCCTCTCCACTGCGAAATCTCCTCAAGGTATGCCTATTTTGAAGAAGTTCTCCTCCTCGCTCCGACGGGAGTTCTGGAGTCTGAAGAAGGGTCTCGCCCCGAAACGTCACCCACTCCTTCTCTCCAGAGATGCCTCCTGTCCCGCTGAGTTACTCCGGCATTTTGTGCCTCTCTGCAGCAGAGAGCAACACACTAATGTGACAACATGGCGTGTTTGGCACTGCGATATGAGTTTGATTTTCAAGACAAATTTAGGAATTGCCTAAAAAGTAACTGAATTCAACATCAAACTTTACTTGGGGCAGTTAATGATTGGCAATATAATGACAGTTTGAATATTGATATTGCATTTCTTTTATGTTCAAGAAGGAAATGCGGATGCTGGAAAATTGAAGGCAGGCAAAAACGCTGGAGGAACTCAGCGGGTGAGGCTGAGGAAGGGGCTCGACCCGAAACGTCGCCTATTTCCTTCCCTCCATAGATGCTGCCTCACCCGCTGAGTTTCCCCAGCATTTGTGTCTACCTTGCATGTTGTTTTGCTACTTGCTACTCAATAGTCCCCAAGTGCTTTATTTAGCTCTAGGATGCCATCTGACTTGTAAGTGTGAATCCAGCTCATTTCTTCACATAATAAGACGCAAAGTGCTGAAGTGACTCAGCAGGTCAGGCAGCATCAGCAGAGAACACATATAAGGGAACATTTCGGATCGGGACACTTCTCTCTGTTCCCTGGAGCGCAGGAGGATGAGGTGTGATCTTATAGAGCTGTACAAAATTACGTGAGGAATAGATCGGGTAGAAGCACCATCTCTTGCCCAGAGTAGGGGAATCGAGAACCAGAGGACATAGGTTTAAGTTGAGGTGGGGAAAGATTTAATAGGAACCTGAGGGGCAACATTTTCATACAAAGGTTAGTGGGTGAATGGAACGAGCTGCCGCAGGAGGCAGTTGAAACCTTTTAAAGAACCGTTTAAGAAAAATTTAAACAGGTGCAGGGATAGGACAGGTTTAGAGGGGGCGGGGGGGGGGGGGGGGAGGGGAGAAAAGGGTGGGAGTCCAAGGGAGAGGAGGAAGGGGGAGGGGGAGAAAGGGGGTGGGGAACGGTTAGAGGTTACCACTAAATTGGAAAATTCAACCAGGCAGCATCTCTGGAGAAAAGTGTCTACCTGCAAGCTGTTATTTTTTATCTGAAGTGACACTTACACTTTCCAGAGCGATTAATTTCATATTCTCGTTATCAATTTGAGTGGTGATTGTATTTAGTTTAGTTTAGAGATACAGCGCGGAAACAGGCCCTTCGGCCCACCGAGACCGCTCCGACCAGCGACCCCCGCACATTAACTACCCTACACACGCTCGGGACAATTCATATTTACACCAAGCTAATTAACCTGCAAACCTGCACGTCTTTGGAGTGTGGGAGGAAACCGAAGATCTCGGAGAAAGCCCACGCAGGTCACGGGGAGAAGGTACAAACTCCGTGCAGACAAGCACCCACAGTCAGGATCGAACCCGGGTCTCTGGCGCTGTGAGGCAGCAACTCTACCGTGTTGTTTAGTGGGAGATGTCATTTTCATTAAGTGTGAACTGTCTGGTGTTTATTAGTGGGTCACAAAGGCAGTGAGCAGTAAATGTAATTGTCTTTGGTAGAAACAAGGGACTGCAGAAGCTGGTTTACCAAGGAAACCAGTCTGAAGATGGGTTCCGACCCAAAACATGACCTATGCATGTTCTCCAGGAATGTTGCCCGACTCGCTGAGTTACTCCAGCACTTTCTAATTGTATTTGGAGTGGATTATGTTCTAAAGACACTGCAAATTTGCGCTGAATGTATTATCTAGAAAAGCACCAGGTACCACATTTGAATGACTGCATAAATACATTCATAAGTGATCGGAGCAGAATTAGGCCATTCAGTAGACAATAGGTGCAGGAGTAGGCCATTTGGCCCTTCGTGCCAGCACCGTGAATGGCCCATCAACTCTACTCCGCCATTCAATCATGGCTGATCTATCTTTTCCTCTTAACCCCATTTTCCTGCCTTCTCCCCATAACTCATTCAACTCCACAACTTTCCACTGAACTCTCTATTCCTCTGCCTCCCTCTCTCCCGCTCCCTCTCGCTCCCCCCTCCCTCTCCCTCTCTTTTATTCCTTACAAATCTACACAATAACATCAACTCTAGTGCACATTGCCATGGTTTCATCTAGTGGAATCGCACCATTGTTTGGTGTGGAGCCTCGTGAATAACAAGCAGCTTTCAGTAGCAGTGAACTTAAGTGACCAGGCTTAGTAGGTAGATGGCATGACAAAGGAGTCATTACATTTGCTTGCATGAAGAATCATGTATCAGCTTTCTACTGCAGGTGGAAGGTGAATTGCCAACCATCAAAACATACGAGTGAGTTTTAGAATAGAATGCCATTTATTGTCATTCAACCAAACAAGGTTTGAATGAAATTTCATAACATCAAAAAAACCAAAACACACAATTAACACAATTTACACAAACATCCATCACAGTGAATCTCCAAACACCTCCTCACTGTGATGGAAGGCAAAAGTCTTATCTCGTCCCTGTTCTTTGTTCTTCTCCCGTGGTCAAGCAGTCATACGCTGCGTCGAGGCCATCGAGGCTCTTGATGTTAGAGCCTCCGACGGGCGATGGTAAGTCCTACGGCCGTTTAAGCCGCGCCGGGCGATGGAAGGCCCTGCTCCGGTTCGATTTAAGTTGCCGTAGCAGGAGCTCCGAAAAGCGGCCTCCAAACAAGAGACCTGCGAGCTCCCGATGTTACCGTCCGCAGGGCCAGCGGCCGGAGCCTCCGAAGCTCCGAAGGCGGGTCGCAGCTGCAGCGCCACCACAGCCTCCGAAGTCGGCCAGCTCCGCGATGGCGAGTCCGCAGGCTCTACGACTGGAGCCCTCGGGTCGGTTCCGGTTGGAGGCCGCCAGCTCCACGCTGTTAAGCCCCAACGACAATGGGGACACGACAAGGAAAAGGTTATTATTTCTACGGGAGCGACTCCAATCAAGCTGTCCGTTGTGAACAGATAAAGTGAACAACATTTAGTGCAAAGATATAACATTGAAGTCTGATTAAAGATTGATCAAAGATCTCCAATTAGGTCAATGAGGTCAGGATTACGCTCCAGTTAGCGTGTCAGTTCACTCAGTTTGTTGCACGTTCTGATTAGAATTCTTTGCATTTTATCGACTAACCATAAAACCAGGGTGGAAATAAAAATCTACTTCAGTAAAGATGTTTAAGAAAGAACTGCAGACGCTGGGAAAACCGATGGTTGACAATAATGCTGGAGAAACTCAGCGGGTCAGGCAGCATCTATGGAGTGAAGAGACAGGCGACGTTTCGGGTCAAGATCCTTCTTCAGACTTTGTAATGCTGATATTCTGGGTTATCTTATGGATTGCATAGGATAGGATTTGTGGCTTCAGCCTATTCCTATTGATGATGTGAATGTTGTGTGAAATGGATACAGTGTTGGTTCATAGTCACACGGATTGTAAAGTTTAGTTCTTTTTAATGTATGACCGAAATAAACCCTTGATTCATTCATTCATGGTTGCTCTGCCTGACATGCTGATGGTTTTCCACTCTGTCCTCTCCGCAGACATTCCACACGCCGAGCCTTGGGGACGAGGAGTTTGAGATTCCCCCCATAACCCCACCGCCTGAAACGGAGCCCACCCTGGGACTTACCGACATGGTGTCTGCCTTCCAAGGCCTCAATGATCCTTTGCCCTCTCAGGAGAATGGGTTCACCCCTCATTTCCCCCCGCCGAGCTTGGATCTGCCTTCCATCACCATATCCAGAAGCATCATGGACCAAGATGGTGGGATGCTCAGCAATGGTTTGACTGTGGTAGGTGGAACGTCAATACTATTGCTAGCAACGTGCCACATTCACACAGTTCCAGTTTAGTTTACCGTCCCGTGTACCGAGGTACAGTGAAAAGCTTTTGTTGCGTGCTAACCAGTCAACGGAAAGACAATACATGATTAAAATCAAGCTGCCCACAGTCGGCAGATACATGAGAAGGGAATAACGTTTAGTGCAAGGTGAAGCCAGTAAAGTTCGGTCAAAGATAGTCCGAGGGTCACCAATGAGGTAGATAGTAGTTCAGGACCGTTTTCTAGTTGGAGAGAGGACGGTTCAGTTACCTGATAACAGCTGGGAAGAAACTGTCCCTGAATCTGGAGGAGTGCGTTTTCACACTTCTGTACCTTTTGCCCGATGGGAGAGGGGAGAAGAGGGAGACTTATTGCACTTAATTGTAACATGCATTAGGCACGGACCATTATGGGCTCCACCCTTCCTTGGCCACTTGATGGTGGAAGAACCATGTTAAGTTTAGTTTATTAATGTCATGGGTACAGAGGTACAGTGAAGGGCCTTTGTTTTGTTCAAATCTTCCCGATTTGTTCCGGCCCTTTCCTACCTCCACCACCCCCCCCCCCCCCCCCCCCCCCACACGCTTTTTTCAGTCAGGTTCCGACCCGAAACATCACCCATCCTTTTTCTCCAGACATGCTGCCTGAGTTACTCCAGCATTTTGTGTCTATAAGCATTTGGCATGATTTTATATGGGGTTCGGGGATAGATCCCATTTGTTAATTCACGTCACAGTGGTGCAGCCAATAGATCTGCTCCTTCACAGCGCTGCACACCCAGGTTCGATCCTGACCGCTAGTGCTGTCTGTGTGGAGTTTGCACGTTCTCTCTGTGATTGCGTGGGTGATCTCTGTGTGCTCTGGTCTCCTTCCACGTCCCAAAGACGTGCGGGTTTGTAGGTTAATTGGCCTCAGTAAATTGCCCCTAGTGTGTAAGACGTAGATGCGACTGTGAACTTGTGTGAACGGATGATCATTTGGTCTGTGTAGACTCGCTGGCCAAAAGCACCCATTTCCATGCTTTATCTATCTATCTATCAATCAATCATATACTGATATTGTGACCTCTTTGACTGCCTTCATTTAAAAAATACAAATAATTGGGACAAATAAAGTCCTAAATAAATTGGGACTATCCCTTTGTTTAAGAAACCGTTGGACAGGTACATGGATAGGACAGGTGTGGAGGGATATGGACCAAGCGCAGGCAAGTGGGACTAGTGTAGCTGGGGCAATGTTGGCCGGTGTGGGTGAGTTGAGCCGAAGGGCCTGTTTCCACACTATATCACTATATGACTCTAATTAAACTGATAAGATAGAATAAATATTTACAAGCTATTGTTCAGGAACTTAAGCTGTACATTAAGTGGTTAAAGTGAGCATGTCATTGCAAAGGGTGCACAATGGTAAAGGTTTCTGGCTTGAGTTGATCCTAGGTCAGAAAGACTTGATTCATTTCCATTGATAACTAATGAAATGAAGTTCACAGGCCTCATGAGACTGCTGTGTTGACAAGTCCAGCACACTGGGATTAATTTCTCTTCACTATTTGTGAAGATGGACACAAAATGCAGGAGTAACCCAGCGGGTCAGGCAGCATCTCTGGAGAGAAGGAATGGGCGACGTTTTGGGTCGGAACCCTTCTTCAGACTGAAGACGTGTTCCGACCTGAAACGTCGCCCATTCCTTCGCTCCAGAGACGCTGCCTGGCCCGCTGAGTTACTCCTGCATTTTGTGTCCATCTTCGGTTTAAACCATCATCCGCGTTGCCCTCCGACACTTTGTGAATTAAATTGAAGACTTTATTGTCAGATGTGACATGTCGCAGTGAAATTCTGTGCTTGCATACCTTGCCAAGGTATGCAAATAGTCACCCATAAAGGGCTCTCACAAAGTTACAAATTCCCCCTCCCCCTCCGCGCCGGGTCACTCTTTATTCACCCCCCTCCCTCATTGCGGTCCCCCCATGCCGTGTCCCCCATTGTCCATTGTCTGTTATGTTGGGTTTGATTGATGTACATTTGAGAGTCAATTTGTCTGTTTTTATGAGTTTTCCAGGTCGAAACATGCAACCTTCAAATGCTTTTTTGATACTGAGTTTTTGAGTTGGAAGAAGAAGCTCGGGGGAGAGGTCATAGGTTTTGAAGGAAATGCAGATGCTGGTTTATAGCTACTAATCTCGTCTTGGATTTACTACAGAATCTGGGCTAGACTTGTTTAATTTTCTTTGACATAATCCACAGTGGGTCGGTATTTCCAACTGCAATCCCGTGTAGATGTGTGTTTTCAGCTGCCCGTTCAATGTTTGCCGAATGTAATCAGAAGTGGTGCGCAGTAGATTAGCGATAGGTGCAGAGCCAGTGTTCACATTGGAGCAGGTGATTTAAGTGGAAGTCATTCAGGCAAAAATGATATAATGACTTATCATGCAAAAAAAAATTGTTAAATCCTTCCCCGCTTTCTTTGGGTGCTACAGATGACACCAATTCATGTAATCAGTTGTGGCTCAAGTTAAAGAAGGCACTATTGAGAGCATTAGCAAGCTGTAGGCAGGGCTGGAAGGTTCATGAGAAGGTTAGTACAATCTGTTAACTACACATCTAAAGGGGCTGTCCCACTGTATGAGCTAATTCAACAGTTCTCCCGAATTTCGGTTTTATACTCTCTGGAATTTAGGAGATTGAGAGGGGATCTTATAGAAACTTACAAAATTCTTAAGGGGTTGGACAGGCTAGATGCAGGAAGATTGTTCCCGATGTTGGGGAAGTCCAGGACAAGGGTCACAGCTTAAGGATAAGGGGGGAAATCCTTTAAGACCGAGATGAGAAAGACTTTTTTCACACAGAGAGTGGTGAGTCTCTGGAACTCTCTGCCACAGAGGGTAGTTGAGGCCAGTTCATTGGCTATATTTAAGAGTGAGTTGGATGTGGCCCTTGTGGCTAAGGGGATCAGAGGGTATGGAGAGAAGGTAGGTACGGGATACTGAGTTGGATGATCAGCCATGATCATATTGAATGGCGGTGCAGGCTCGAAGGGCTGAATGGCCTACTCCTGCACCTAATTTCTATGTTTCTATGTTTCTATGTTTTATATGTTTCAATAAGATCCCCTCTCATCCTTCTAAACTCCAAAGTGTACAAGCCCAGCTGCTCCATTCTCTCAACATATGACAGTCCCGCCATCCCGGGAATTAACCTTGCAAACCTACGCTGCACTCCCTCAATAGCAAGAATGTCGTTCCTCAAATGAGGGGACCAAAACTGCACACAATACTCCAGGTGTGGTCTCACTGGGGCTCTGTACTCCAGCATTCCGTGTCCAACTATGGTTTTAACCAGAAGGATACAGACCATTTACCACTACTGGGAAAGCGTATCAAATGCTGCTGCTTGGATTTTGCAATGAACTTTACACTTCAGTTCAATTGCATGTTGTATACAAAACATGCACCTTGTGGCTGATATTCTCAGCTTGGGTATTAACTCCGTTTTATATGCTTTAGAAAGCCTGAAGGTTAAACAATTTTGAACACACATTTAAATATCTGCACATAACTAATAGGAAATTGTAGAATGCCTGAATCTTAAACGAACAATACCAAGTTCAGAACAGTAAATGATTCATTGATTTGAAAGCTCCCAAGCAAGAAAGGTTCAGGATTATCCCCTAAATAATTGTGAATACTGCATCATTATTTTGGTTTCAGTAAAATAAGATTGGACCGTTTTAAACCAGGAACAATATTGATTTGAAATATTAGAAATAAGTGCTTTCTTTCATCTAATATTGAAATATTCGGAATTCAGCAACACAAACCAAAATACTGTTTGTAAACTGGTGACTTACCAGCATCAAATGCACCAGATACAGAAGGGATTCAACCCAAAACATCCATCACCCATTCCTTCCCTGCAGAGATGCTGCCTGTCCTGCTGAGTTACTCCAGCATCTTGTGGCTATCTTCAAATACAGTCATGGCTGTCTATTCCATGTTTTGTATCATGAATTCATTTCATATCATTTATGTCGTTGAGATACAGGTTCATATGCTCTCATTTTCATTTTTAAACCTCATACCTATTCCTTCTGGACCTTCAGTGCCTCGTTTTAAACACATTTCCCAGAAGCAACTATCTTGGGAGGAATAATTGATAATTGAAATCTGAATGGTATCAAGAGGCACAAATGTTCTAACCTCCCATTGCTTTGCAGGTCGCCGGTGTTTATTAACGCAACACCTTTGCATCTCACAAACTCGGCATCAATTGTTTTCACCTGTTTACGATTACAGTAATCATGGTATCTCTTGGTTAATCTAAATTAGAGTGGTGAGTCTCTGGAACTCTCTGCCACAGAGGGTAGTTGAGGCCAGTTCATTGGCTATATTTAAGAGTGAGTTGGATGTGGCCCTTGTGGCTAAGGGGATCAGAGGGTATGGAGAGAAGGCAGGTACGGGATACTGAGTTGGATGATCAGCCATGATCATATTGAATGGCGGTGCAGGCTCGAAGGGCTGAATGGCCTACTCCTGCACCTAATTTCTATGTTTCTATGTTTCCCCCGATTCAAACTCGGAGATTTACGGTAATGGCCGCTCGTAGGTACTCGGGGCTCTCGTGGACATTTTTCAACATGTTGAAAAATCTTCACGAGTCTTCACGAGCTTACAGCGTTTCCCGAGTACCTGCCGTTAGCGTTACGAGCCGCTAAGAGATGTCCCCGAGCGCCGACGTACCCGCTACGTACATTCTACGTGCTTACCACGAGTTTGATTTTTTTTTAAGTAAATTCGGGAGAGCTCTTGAATTAACTCGTACAGTGGGACAGGCCCTGAACTGTATTCCATTGACACCATCTACACCTCAGGCTGACTCAGGCTGCAAGGCCACCAGCATAAACAAGGACCAGTCTCACCCCGGTCACATCCCCCCCCCCTCTACCCTCGCGCCCGTCAGGCAAGTGGTACAGAAGTGTGAAAATGCACACCTCTGGATTCAGGGACAGTTGCTTCCCAGTTTGGTTACAGGCTGCGATGCAACCAGTCAGTATGCTCTCTACTGTACACCTGCAGAGGTCCAGGAGAATATTCGTTGACATACTGAATCTCCTCTAAGGAAGTAAGGGGCATTCTTTATGATTGGATCATAAAATGCTGATATTTAAATCATCAAATGATGATGAAATGTTTCCACAATATCCTTACAGAACACGGAACAGTATAACACTATGTCCGTACCAAACAGAACACCAAGATAAACTAATCTCCTCTGCCTGCATGGGATCCATATCGGTCCATTCCCTGCATGCCCATGTGCCTTCCTAAAAATCTGTTACATACCCCTATTGTATCTGCCTCACCACCACCACCCCTGGCAGCATGTTCCCAGGCATTCGCCACTCTCTGTAATAAAAAAAAATTGCCACGCACATCTCCTTTAAGCTTTACCTCTCTCAGCATAAAGTTTTAGTTTCAGTTTGTTGTGTAGGAAGGAACTGCAGATGCGGGTTTAAACCGAAGATGGACACAAATTGTTGCAGTAACTCAGCGGGACGGGCAGCATCTCTGGAGAGAAGGAGAGGGCGACGTTTCGGGTCGAGACCCTTCTTCAGACTGATGTCGGGAGAGGGGGTGGGACAGAGATAGAATGTAGGCGGAGACAGTAAGACTAGTGGGAGAACTGGGAAGGAGAGAGAAAGCAAGGGCTATCGGAAGTTTGATGCTGCAGATGCTGGTTTAAACCGAAGATAGACACAAAATGCTGGAGTAACTCAGCGGGACAGGCAGCATCACTGGAGAGAAGGAATGGGTGACGTTTCGGGTCGAGACCCTTCTTCAGTTTATTGTCACGTGTATTAGTTAGAAGACAGCTCCAGATTCCTTCCTTCAAAATTCATCCGGAATCAGTGTAAAATAACTAAAATAAAATGAAGGTCATGTATGCAAATAATCATTCCAATTATATGACAAGCAACAGGGGGCATTATCTGCATCCTCACTCCTTGGACAATAAGTCAACTTGGAAATTGACCAACACACTGCAAAACCATCCGACTTCCATTATGGTGAAGACCTGCATTGCATTTTTAAGACCAGGTTAACTCGAGACATAGGAAACTGTCAAGTTATTAAAGCAGGAAGGTGTAGCAAAGCATTTCACAGAGCAGAACGGTCTTTGGATTTCTTGTTAAAAAGGAGAGGCCAGGATGCTTGATACGTTGCACAATAGTGCAAACGTTATCAATGGATGAGTTTCAGTTAAGAGAATACAGCGCGGAAATTGGCCCTTTGGCCCGCTGAGTCCGCTCCGACCAGCGCACTGACACTATTCTACACTCGCTGAACACAATTTACACCTCTACTGGGCCAATTTTTCAAGAGAGAGTTAGATTTAGGTCTTAGAGCTAACGGGATCAAGGGACATGGGGGGGAAAGTAGGAATGGGATACTGATTCTGGATGATCAGCCGTGATCATATTGAATGGCGGTGCTGGCTAGAAGCGCCGAATGGCCTACTCCTGCACCTATTTTCTATCTTTCTATGTTTCAATTAGCCTATAAACCTGTACGTCTTTGGGGTGTGGGAGGAAAATGGAGCACCTGGAGAAAACCCACGCAGGTCACAGGGAGAACGTACAAACTCTGTGCAGGCAGCTCCCATTGTCAGGATTGAACCTGGGTCGCTGGCACTCTAAGGCAGCAACTCCATGGTGAATGAAAAGCAGGTCAGGCAGAATTACACCTGGGTCGTAAATTAAAAAAAAATATATATAATGCTCGTTTGGGGGGAGGGAAACTTTAAAGACTTTGCACTCTCTAATGTGCTGATCTCAATGCTTGGGCTCAAGATGACTGGCATTTTTTGCTCAAAGGAAGTATTTTCCTTTCATGGCGGACAATGGTAGATATTCGCTCCCGTAGAAATAATAACCGTTGAACAAATTTATTATACACCAAAATAGGTGACTAATTTGGCAGCAAATAACCATCATAAGGTCATAAGTGAGAGGGGCAGAATTAGGCCATTTGGGCCTTTCAATTGCGGCTGACCTATCTCTCCCTGCTAACCCCGTTCCCTTGATTCTCCCCATAAACCCTAACACCCGTACTAATCAAGAATCTAGGTTTAGAGGTATATGGGCCAAACACAGGCAGGTGGGACTAGTGTAGATGCAACATGTTGGCCGGTGTGGGCAAGTTGGGCCGAAGGGCCTGTTTTCACGCTGTATCACTCTGATTCTATTTGTTCATTATCTTACATGTGGACTGCATTGTGGAATCACGCCTCTTAACTTCGTTTGGGAAAAATCATCTTATTGATCCTTAATTTACACTTGGGTTAAAAAATATTTTTGATGTATACAGTTCCACTAAATTGCAGTCTGTACTTTCATTTTAATATTACTTTAATACGGAATTCAAATTTAATTAAGTTGAGTCCATTGATAACATGTCATTTTAGTATTATTCTATTGCTTTATAATAATTGTATATTTATCCCATGACATTCGCTGGAATCTATGCCTTGTGGTTTCTCTGCACATTCTCTCAACACCTCTCTGTGATCTGTCCAGCCCACTGAATAGCAATGGATTCTGTACTACACCAGTTTCGGAAAGTGGAATTTTTTACTAGACAGCTATTGTGACATATTGGGTCAGTCAGAAATGAAAGATATTCATGCAGGCATGCAATACTTGTAATGAAGTCTCACTCTGACCTTCTGTATGATTGATTCTGTAATTTACTTTTCCCAGCCTCTGCCAGAAATGAAATGAAATCATGTTGAACACGCTTTGAATACCCACAGTGCTCCACACACACACACACAAAAAAATCTTCAGCCCAGGAGGTTTGAGGGGCCACAGCTGAACAATTTATCTCTGCACTATTATATACTTTGCCGGCATGCAGAATTTCCTCATTCCTCATTTTGGTTTAAGGGCTTGAAGTACTGCTAGAAGTTATGAATGGGGAGGGGGGTGGGGAGGAGTGAAGGGGGGGGGGGGGGGGGGGGGGGGGGGGGGGGGGGGGGGAGAGGAAGCACAGTTCACATATAAATTGCCAGGAAGGGAATATGCGCCCAAGAGCTGATAAAACACCAGAATAAAGCTGACCTTTCATGTTGGTGAAAGTAGCTGGGGCATTTATCCTCATAATTACCATATAGATTATTTTATTCCTCTTCTTGCAATGAAACATTTCGGAGAGCAGCAGTGCAGATTGAATGAGAATTGGACTTGTTAACGGCCTTTCCCAGCTTTGAGATGGAAGTGCTAAGGGACCGTGGTGGTGTGTGTAATGTGAGGTTAGTTTTAATGAATTCCGATATTAACTCGAGAGGACCAGTGAATGTCAGGAGCAAACAGCATTTTCTTACGGCCCTTGCTAATGCACGACTATATGTTCTATAATATTCGGCGGGATTCACCAGCCTCTGCCTAATATTCACAACACCAGTTTACAGGAGAGATCTATCTCAGCGAATTGTACGTATCGGAGTCTACATTTCACAGTGTTCTGTGGAAATATTGCCCTTCGCCATGTATCCAGGCAAGACTACAAATGAGGTTGCAATCCCCATTTTAATTGAAATGTGAATTGATGCATCTAATAGCACACTAAAAAAGGAGAATTGCTTTATATATCAAACATATTGTAGTATAGTTGTACTTGTGTGCCAAATCCTCTTAGTGAATATTCATTAACACTAAAAATAAATTGTTTTTGCGCTATAAATGTGGAGCGTGCATTTATCTGCCAATTCTTACCTCCAAGCAAACCTTCCATTAATGGGGTTTTTTTGCAGTGATTTGTGACGAATTTAAGCTGTAAACGGTTGCCCTTCTTTTTATGTATAAACATTGTGCGCAACATTTAAATCAATTCACGTTTTTAATCAATTTAGCGAATTAGCAGCCTTGTCTGGTGATCTGGTTATTTTATGCATCATAAAATGTTTAATGTCTGGATTTCTGTTCTTTTGGACAAAGTGTTGACTGCATATTTGTTTATGTTAGTGTCATAGAGTGATACAGCGTGGAAACAGGCCCTTCAGCCCAACTTTTCCACAACGGCCAACATGTCCCAGCTACACTAGTCCCATCTGCCTGCGTTTGGTCCCTATCCCTCCAAACCTGTCCTATCCACGTAATAGTCTAACTGTTTCTTAAACGTTGGGATAGTCCCAGCTTTAACTGCCTCCTCTGGCAGCTTGTTCCGTTCACCCACCACCCTTTGTGTGAAAAAGTGGCCCCACAGATTCCTATAAAATCTTTTCCCCTTCACCTTAAACCCATGTCCTCTGGTCCTGGATTGACCTACTCTGGGCAAGAGACTGTGTGCATCTACCCGATCTACTCTTCTTACGATTTTATGCACCTCAATAAGATCTTTGTTTCCCTACCATTAGAAATACCTGTGAGATTTTTAGCACAATAACGCTAACAGGAAATAAAATAGCTTGCATGACCCTGTGATTGTAGAAGGTGGTGCAATGCATTTTAAAGAAGTTAATAAGGTTGGTGAAAATGGAGTGACTGGAAATCGTTTATCTAGAACAATGTTATCAATTGGCAAAAGGTATGAGGTTTGTGAAGGGCTCATCTTAAGGTTTACCAAATTTGCAGTCACCTCTTGAATTCATCAGACAATTGTGGCTGATCACACTCTCTAACAATTATATCAATTCCACCCATTGACAATTCAACACCACATCTTTGGAATCAGAATTTTTGGAAAACAGTTTTTTTTTTAACCATTTTCACAGTAGCAGACATATTGTAAGATGGGTTGAATGGCCTGTTCCTGTGGCAATTGAAGGATGCAATATAATAAAAGTCAAAATGAGACATTAGCTATGTGGTGACTTTTTCTCTTCAATCACAAATTGGAAACATGGCATGAGTTTTGATTGCGATAACATTTATATATTTTGCTTCTGATGCTCGCCAAAGGCAGAGATGTGAGAGAACCATTTTTTCAGTTATTGCAGATGATCAAATCCAAAGTGAGGAATGATCCTGACCCAAAAAAGACACCTCCAGGGATGCTGACTGACCTGCCGAGTTGCTCCAGCACTTTGTGTCCTTTACTGGAGAGTGACCTGTGGCACTTAGGCATGGCAATAACATTTTATCATGAAGTCCAAGGTCCAAGAAGGGCAGCACAGCGGTAGAGTTGCTGCCCGGCAGCTCTTACAGCGCCAGAGACCCGAGTTCGATCCCGATTACTGGTGCTGTCTCTACGGAGTTTGCACGTTCTCCCCGTGACCTTTCTCTGAGATCTTCAGTTTCCTCCCACACTTCAAAAACCTATGGGTTTGTAGGCTGATTGGCCTGGTATAAATGTAACATTGTCCCTCGTGTAAGTAGGATAGTGTTAATGTGCTGGTTGGTGTGGACTCAGTGGGCCGAAGGACCTGTTCCCGTGCTGTTTCTCTAAACTAAACCAAACTAAAAGAGAAATTGCAAAATAGCTTTCTTCTGCAAGACTGCAGGAGGTTACTTTAGTGGCAATGATATACAAAGAATTCATTGGAGAACTCCAACTGAAATGTCTCACTTGAATGCATTAAGCATAAAACAATCTAATTTCTGGATCACCAGTATTACATGTAAGTCAACTCCACACTAAGCCTCCTAACTCCAACTCCAAAGTAATTGCCTCATCATAGCTTGGCCTTATGGAAATAGTTGGTATTGAGATAGACACAGTGGCACGGCTGCTAGAGCCGCTGCCTCACAAGGCCAAAGACCCGGGTTTGATCCTGACCTCGGGTACTGTCTGTGTGGAGTTTGCACGTCCTCACCGTGACCGCGTGGGCTTCCTCAGGCTGCTCTGGTTTCCACCCGCATCCCAAAGACGTGTGGGTTTGTAGATTAATTGGCCCTCTGTAAATTGGATCTCTGGTGCGTAGGGAGTGGATGAGAACGTGGGATTACATTGACTTACTGTGAATGGGCGATCGATGGTTGGCAGGGACTCGGTTGGCCAAGGGATCTGTTTTCGATCAATCAATCTCAACCAAAGTTGAGCGTTTTTGAATGCATTTAAAGAGCAATTGGTACGTGAAACATTGAACAGTACAGCACAAAAATAGTCTGTGCCGAACCTGATGCCAATACCATCACCTCTACCTGCACATGACCCATATCCCTCCTTGCCCTGCATATCAAGTCTTAAGCCAGAAGTCCTTTCAATGCCGCCAACATAATTGCTTTTAGCCATCACACCTGAAAGTGTGCTCCAGGTGTTCGCCATCCTCGGCGTAAAAACCTTTCTGTCATTCATACCTTTCCATCTACCGTTTCCTCTCCATCCATTTTTCCTGAACTGTGTCGCCAATATTCACAGTAGGTCACGATTGGGGACTGGCACATCTCTGTTGTTCTGCCTCATCCTGTAGTCCTCAATGACCCTTCCCCTGTCCAGCTGCCACTGCAGGTGGAATGTGCTTCTCAACAGAATGCATGGAGCCAGCCACTTATAGAAAACGTGAAGAGGATCTTACCGTTGAGCACCGAGGATGTAGGCAGTCAACCCATTGTCTTCATTTGCAACAAGGCTCTGTGTCCAGTGTAACATTATTTTGAACTTGCTGTGCTGACCAGCGACCGGCCCCTGCACTAGCACTGCCCTACACACCAGGGACAATTTAGCTTTTGTCGAGGGACAATTGACCTGCGGAGCTGCACGTCTTTGCAGTGTGGGGGTGGGTGGGAGACTGGAGCTCCCGGAGAGAACTCACACGGTCACGGGCGGAATTTACAAACTCCGTGCTGACAGCCCCCGCAGTTGGTATCGAACCCGGGTCTCTTGAGCTGTAGGGCAGCAACTCGACCCGCTGTGCCACCTTGATGGTGGGAGATGGAGCATCTGCAGGCAGATAAGTGTTGGCATCATGTTGGGCATAGACAATGTGGGCCGAAGGGCCTGTTCCTGTGCTGTGCTGTTCCATGTTGACAAAGACCTCGATCTTCGACGGCTGCCGAGAGCAAAGAGGGACGATAATGAATAATTTATAATTTTTCCGGCGCCCTTTATGTGGCCACTCTTTGCATACCTTGTGTAAGGTGCGGAAAGCAGAGAATTTCCGCTGTGACCATATCGCACGTGATAATAAAGTATAAAGGACCAATCAATCAGCTTCTTTTTTTCTTCTTCCAATGTAGGACTTGGGCCAGGCGCAAGTTGCCCAATACCACCATGATGCAAACATGGCAATACGGTCAGTTGTCCACATGGCAGATGTCAACCAAGCCGGATTATTGCAACATAATCAGCTCACCACCATTAACCAGTCTCAGCTGAGCGCCCAGTTGGGGTTGAATTTAGGAGGGGGCAACATGCCGCAGAATTCCCCCTCGCCTCCCGCCAGCAAGTCAGCCACCCCGTCTCCGTCCAGCTCCATAAACGAGGATGATGGGGAGGAATTCAACAGGGTACGTAGCCTGCTTCCCAGCCATCACAAATATCGTTGCCATGCGCTTCACGCAGGGAGGAACTGCGGATGCTTCGGTTAAAGCCGAAGATGGATACAAAATGCTGGAGTCGTGGGCATGTCCCACTTACGCAACTTTTTCGGCGACTGACGGCACCCGTCATCGGCAGCTGGAAATTTTCAACATGTTGAAAATCCAGCGGTGACCAGAAAGACGCTGCGACTCTTTTTTGGTGACTGAGGAGACTACTCACGACCATCCAGGCGACACACTGGCGACATGCCGCGGGGTGAGGCCTGTATGGTCGTGAGTAGTCGACCAAAGAGTCGTACTTTGTTCTGGTCGCCGCTGGATTTTCAACATGTTCAAAACCTTCGGAGACCTGCTGCGACTATGACGGGTGCTGGCAAGTCGCCGGAAAAAATCGAGTAAGTGGGTCAGGCCCATGACTCGGCGCGACAGGCAGCGTCTCTGGAGAGAAGGAACGGGTGACTCAGTCTGAAGAAGGGCCTCGACCCGAAACGTCACCCATTCCTTGTCTCCAGAGATGCTGCCTTTCCCGCCGAGTTACTCCAGCATTTTGTGTCCATCTTATGTCATGTTCATCTTCAGTGTGGACACAAGGAGCTGCAGATGCTGGTTTTGAAGAAGGGTCCCGACCTGAAACATCACCTGTCCATGTTGAGTTACCCCATCCAGCACTTTGTGTCCTTTTGCCATAGTTTCTCCATGGTCTGAAGAGGTGAGTCCCGAAACGTCACCTATCCACGTTCACCAGAGACGCTGCCTGGCCTGCTGAGTTACTCCAGCGCTTTGTGTATCTTTTTTTGTAAACCAGCACCTGCAGTTCCTTGTTTCTACATTGTACAAGTGTCTGCTTAAAGCTGCACGGTGCAACTAATATTCTCACTTGCGTACAATGGGAATTATTCTTACTGAGAGGCAACAATGCTTCAACGTCAAGACAGTATGTTTACCATTTTGATTTATTTGCGGATCGAGTTTGGTTGAAGTGCGGATAAACTAAATTTCAAGGTCAATAATTGCCTGAGTGCCTTCAGGCCATTTAAAAAAATGAAAGCTAATGAACAGATCCACTGGATGTCACAGCTAATTTTCACTAGATAATTGTGATTTTTAAGTTTGCTTTGAATGATATTTGATTAACTAATCTGCCTTGCACTGCTTTTGTACTGTCTAGCACTTTGGAGATTGTTTTAAAACCCAGTTAGCTAATCTCGATCAAGAAAGGGCTGCCACTATTTGATTGCTTAAAGCTTTGACCTGCTATTGCTAAATCCTGTTGGATTCAAGAGTATGCTGTGCATTTAAGTGCCTAAAGCCATTTCATACATTGTCATTTTTTTGATTTATCTGGAAAGTAATTGTACAAATATTTGTTCTTTGAAATTTACCCATGTTTGGAAGCATTAGTGCCTTAAATGGGTGATCGTTTTTCCACATAATGTAAACTAATGCATTTACAAATTCTTAGTTTTAATCGCCTAGAAGTGAGCGCTTTGTGCAATGGACTTTTGTTCTTGTTACTTGAAGGCTGAGTCGCAGGTAGACAGTGTGGTCAAAAAGGCTTTTGGCACATTGGTCTTCATCAGTCAGAGTACTGAGAATCGAAGTTGAGAGGTCATGTTGCAGCTATACAAGACATTGGTGGCACCTCACCATGTGTTCAGTTTTGGGCACCGTGTTATAGGAATGATGTTGTCGAGCTGGAAAGATTTACGAGGATCTTGCCAGGACTCGAGGGACTGAGCCATAGGGAGAGGTTGAGTAGGCTGGGATTCTATTCCTTGTAGCGCAGGAGGATGAGGGGTGATCCTATAGAATTACGAGAGGAATGGATCGGGTAGATGCGCAGAATCTCTTGCCCAGAGTAGTGGAATTGAGGGCCAGAGGACATAGGTTTAAGGAGAAGGGGAAAAGATTTAATAGGAATCTGAGGGGAAACATTTTCACACAAAGGGTAGTGGGTGTATGGAACAAGCTGCCAGAGGAGGTAGTTGAGGCTGGGACTATCACAACATTTAAGAAATAGTTAGACGGCTAGATAGGGCTCTTAAAAATAGCGGAGTCAGGGGATATGGGGAGAAGGCAGGAATGGGGTACTGATTGGGGATGATCAGCCATGATCACATTGAATGGCGGTGCTGGCTCGAAGGGCCAAATGGCCTACTCCTGCACCTATTGTCTATTGTCTATTGGATAGGACAGGTTTGGAGGGATATGGGCCAATCGCAGGCAGGTGGGACTGGTGTAGCTGGGGCATGTTGGCCGGTGCGGGCAAGTTGGGCCGAAGGGCCTGTTTCCACACTCTATGACTCCATGATCCTTTTTCAGGTCAGTGTGGAGAAACGAGCTGCCGTGGATACGGGGAAGAAACCCAAGACGCCAAAGAAGAAGAAGAAGAAAGATCCAAACGAGCCCCAGAAGCCGGTGTCCGCTTACGCTCTGTTCTTCAGGGACACCCAAGCTGCCATCAAGGGGCAAAACCCCAACGCAACCTTCGGAGAAGTTTCCAAAATCGTGGCGTCCATGTGGGACAGCCTGGGCGAGGAACAGAAACAGGTAACTCCTCTATTCTCTCCATTGACGGTGGCGGAATTACGACCCATCGACCGAGTGGATATGGAGGGGTTGTCTCCACTTGTGGGAGATTCACGGACCAGAGGCCACGGCCTCAGAATAAAAGGACGTACCTTTTGAAAGGAGATGAGGAGGAGTTTCTTTAGTCAGAGGGTGGTGAATCTGTGGAATTCATTGCCAAAGAAGGATGTGGAGGCCAAGTCAATTGATATTTTTAAGGTGGAGATTGCTAGATTCCTGACTACTATGCGTGTCAAGGGTTATGGGGAGAATGGGGTTGAGAGGGAAGATAGATCAGCCATGATTGAATGGCGGAGTAGATTTGATGAGTTGAATGACTGAATTCTGCTCCTATCACTTATGAATCTATAAATCATATTTTCACTTGCAGAAATAGATAGGTTATGTTAATGTATTGATATTCAAATATTGTATTGATATTAAAAGCTTTCAAGAGAGAGCTAGATAGGGCTCTTAAAAATAGCGGAGTCAGGGGATATGGGGAGAAGGCAGGAACGGGCTACTGATTGGGGATGATCAGCCATGATCACATTGAATGGCGGTGCTGGCTCGAAGGGCCGAATGGCCTACTCCTGCACCTATTGTCTATTGTCTAAAATGACTGCAGGGATTTTAACCATGAGATTGGGTAGCACGTTGGCTCAGCTTGAAGAGCTGCTGCCTCACAGCGCCAGAGAACCCTGTTCGATCCTGACATCGAAGTGCTGTCTGTGTGTGGAGTTTGCACGCTCTCCCCGTGACCGCATAGGGGTCCTCCTTTTCTTCCCACATCCCAAAGACGTGCGGGTTTGCAGGTTAATTGGCCTCTGTAAATTGTCCCAAGTGTGTAAAGAGTGGAGAAGAAAGTGGGATAACATAGAAGTAGTGTGAAGGGGTGATTTATGGTTGGCATGGATACGGTGGGTCAAAAGGCCTCTTACCATGCTGTATCTTTCAATCGAATCCTTCAATCCTAAGCTGGTTTCTGAGGTATAATCACATCAAATTGGTAAAAGATAACACTGAGAACTTAAAACTTAGTAAAGTTAAAAGGATCAATAGTCCAGCTATGGTTAATCCTGAAATTAAAAATAGTATAACATCAATGTATCTACTATTACCATTAAAGAGTAGTAAAAAGTAATAAAAGGAATAATTAGAGAGGAGAAGGTGGGATTTTTTTTTGGTCAACAAAGGAGGAGGACATTGAGATACAAGGAACTGCGGATGCTGGTTTACAAAAAAAGACACAAATGTGTTGGATTAACTCAGGTCCAGCAGCATCTCTGGAGAACATGGTTCGGTGATGTTTCTGGTCGGGATCATTCTCCAGACTGATCAAGAAATTGCTATATTAATAAGGGAAGTATAAATGGGATATCAGACTAATAGAGCAACTACAAATGTAAACACAAGTTGTAGACACGATTAGGTTCAAAGGTTAGTTTATTGGTCAGGTACACATATTGGTGTAGTGAAATTTTTATTGCCAGTGCAGCACATAAAAAAAAGAATACAGACATAACACAAATAAAGAGATTTTAAACATAAAAAACATTTAGTAAATTACAGTTTAGTAAAAGGAAAATATGAGCCAAAATTCAAGTGGGGTCTTCACAGAGTGAGGCAGGAGAAATTATATTGGTGCAATAAGGAAGTCACAGAAAATAAACACTAAATTCCCGGAATTTAATGATCTGGATTTCAAGGTCACGGTTTTACGGAGATTTGTTGGATTGATATGGCCCAGAAACCGATGCTTTTTATCCGCCCCCCCCCCCCCCCCCCCCCTCATCATGGGCCCATTTACCCTAATCCTACATGAATCAGTCAATGGACATCTTTAAGGCAGAGATGGACAGATTCTTCATTGGGACGGGCATCAGGGGTCATGGGGAGAAGGGATAGATAGAGTTAGATGTATTCAAGAGAGAGTTAGATATAGCTCTAAGGGCTAAAGTAATCGAGGGATATTGGGAAAAAAGCAGGAATGGGGTATTGATTTTGGATGATCAGCTATGAAAGGCCGAATGGCCTACTCCTGCAACCTATTTTCTCAGTTCTATATTTTTATAAGAGATCGGCCTCACTATATTTTACCTTCGCATTGAATATCCAACAAGAGAATTCAATGCTTTTCTCCCGATTGTTTCTCCCCCAAGGTTTGAAGGGCCGAATGGCCTACTCCTGCACCTATTTTCTATGTTTCTAGATCAGCCATGATTGGATGGCGGAGGGGACTTGATGGGCTGAACGGCCTAATTCTGCTTTTAGAACTTCCGAACTAATCTTGTTTTATACTCACCATTTTCCCCATCCCCTCCTGGTCATAACTCATCTAAACAGAGGGCTCTTTACTGTGGCAATACATCCTTTCACAGGACCAAATCTCCCTCTTGCTTGTGCTTCCATTTTTTAATGTTTTAAAAACAAACGGAACTTAATTGAATTTAACATTCATATTAAAACATTTTATATTAATTGAATGCTGTAACATCGCAGATATTGGAAATTTATAATTTTATATTAATGGCGATAAATATTCAAGCAATGTTTGAGAATTTAATGGTGGCACTGCAGTAGAAACATAGAAACATAGACAATAGGTGCAGGAGTAGGCCATTCGGCCCTTCGAGCCTGCACTGCCATTCAATATGATCATGGCTGATCATCCAACTCAGTATCCTGTACCTGCCTTCTCTCCATACCCCCTGATCCCTTTAGCCACAAGGGCCACATCTAACTCCCTCTTAAATATAGCCAATGAACTGGCCTCAACTACCTTCTGTGGCAGAGAATTCCACAGATTCACCACTCTCTGTGTGAAAAATAATTTTCTCATCTCGGTCCTAAAAGACTTCCCCCTTATCCTTAAACTGTGACCCCTTGTTCTGGACTTCCCCAACATCGGGAACAATCTTCCTGCATCTAGCCTGTCCAACCCCTTAAGAATTTTGTAAGTCTCTATAAGACCCCCCCTCAGTCTTCTAAATTCCAGCGAGTACAAGCCGAGTCTATCCAGTCTTTCTTCATATGAAAATCCCGACATCCCAGGAATCAGGCTGGTGAACCTTCTCTGTACCCCCTCTATGGCAAGAATGTCCATTAGAGCTAGAGCTTATGGGCCTGTCCCACCTAGGCGATATTTTGGCCGACTACAGGCTACAACAACATTTTCAACATGTTGAAAATTTTTCGGCGGCAGTGGCGACAATGTTTGCAGTCGTAAGTTGACGTAGGTGTTGTCACAGGTTGTCACCAGGTGTCATAGGTGAATTCCATTAAAATTAGCCCCTGACAGTCGCCTAAAGAGTCGCCTAATGGTCCTGTCCCTTTTACGCAGCTTTTCCGGCGACTGCCAGCACCCGTCATAGGTCGTTGCAGGTTGGCGAAAATTTTCGACATGTTGAAAATCCGGCGGTGACCAGAAAGACGCTACGCCTCTTTGGGCGACTGAGGAGATGACTCACGACCATAAAGGCCACACCTTGGCAACATGTCGCGAATAGTCGCCCAAAGAGTCGTACCTTGTTCCGGTCGCCGCTGGATTTTCAACATGTTGAACATTTTCGGCGACCTGCAACCACCCATGACGGGTGCCGGCAGTCACCAAAAAAGTCGCGTAAGTGGGACAGGCCCATAGGTGCGATAGGCCCGTAACAGTGCCAGGGACCCGGGTTCAATCCTGACTACGGGTGCTTGTCTGTACGCAGTTTATACATTCTTCCCGTGACCTGCGTGGGATTTTCCCCGAGATCTTCAGTTTCCTCCCACGCTCCACAAAGACATACGGGTTTGTAGGTTAATTGGCTTCAGTAAAAATAGTAAATTGTCCCTAGTGTTTGTAAAGGGTGGTGTTAATGTGCGGGGATCGCTGGTCGATGCGGACCCGGTGCGCCTGTTTCCGCGCTGTATCTCTGAAACTAAAACATCTATTTTTGAATCTAGGTGTACAAGAGAAAAACAGAAGCTGCCAAAAAGGAATATCTGAAAGCGCTTGCAGCCTATCGAGCAAGTCTCGTCTCAAAGGTAATTTTCCGAAGGTGTATTGTGAATGTGCTTTATTTGCTTTTACTGGTTTTTATAGTTCGTGCCCGGGCAAGGGTTGCTGCCAGACTGAGTCAAACTGCATTAAACCTTCACAAATCACATAACGGAACTTGGTTTTATATCACACAAGTGACAAAAAGTAAGTGACAAAATATGTCTGCAGCACATATTGGATTTATGGAAAAGGGCCGTGTTTCATCATTTGT
Source organism: Okamejei kenojei (assembly GCA_035221665.1). Lineage (NCBI taxonomy): Eukaryota > Metazoa > Chordata > Chondrichthyes > Rajiformes > Rajidae > Okamejei > Okamejei kenojei. The sequence continues at coordinate 7,440,769 of CM069147.1, read as the reverse complement.
CATTTCTGTCACAATAAGCTGCGGTGGCAATGTGTATCCTTCACCAGCTGTATCGTTGAAGGAAGGAAATAGAATGCATTTTGAAAAACAACATTTTAAACCTGGGCCAGCATGCCATGGGTTCAAGTCTGACTGCAAGAGAGGAATAGATCGGTAAGAAGCACAGAGTCTCTTGCCCAGAGTAGGGGGATCGAGAACCAGGTTTAAGGCGTGGGGAGAGATTTAATAGGAACCTGAGGTGCAATGGAACAAGCTGCCGAACGAGGTAGTTAAGGCAGGTACTATCAGAACGTTTAAGAAACAGTTAGACAGGTACATGAATGGGACAGGTTTAGAGGGATATTGGCCAAATGCAACATTTGTTGGTCGATGTGGGCAGGTTGAGCCGAAGGGCCTGTTTCCGTGCTGTATGACTCTATGAAAGGGCCTGAAGGACGTGGGGTGACACGGTGGCGGAGTGGTAGAGTTGCAGTAGACTACTATGATCCTGACTATGGGTGCTGTCCGTACGGAGTTTGTACGCTCTCCCCGTGACTGTGTGGGTTTTCTCCTGGTGCTCTGGTTTCCTCCCACACTCCAAAGACGTGCACGTTTGTAGGTTAATTGGCTGAGTAAAAATTGTAAATTGTCCCCAGTGTGTGTAGGATAGTGCTAGCGTGCGGGGATCGCTGGTCAGCGCGGACTCGGTGGGCCAAAGGGCCTGTTTCCACACACTACCTCTAAACTAAACCAAACTAAAGTCATATAGCATGGAGAAAGTCCATTCGGCCGGACGTGTCCATACTGACCAAGATTCCCCATCTACGCGAGTCCAACCTGCCCGCGTTTGGCCCATTTCACTCCAGTCTGGGCAAATACCTTGCTGAAGGACTGAAGGAGATCATTGTTTTTCAGAGCACAAGACCATGAGACATTGGACCATAATCAGGCCATTCGGCCCATTGAGTCTACTCTGCCATTCAATCATGGCTGATCTATTTTTCACTTCTCCACCCCAATCTCCCGCCTTCTCCCGATAGCCTTTGATGCCTAATCAAGAAATGCCCTCGCTGATCAAGAAGTTGATGGTCAAATGAGAACATGCTAGGGTTACTAGATCCCGTGATACTCTTTTAATTGAGAGCAGGCAAGTGTTGTGGCCGTTGCTTGTTCATCAATCATTTTCACACAAACAGATTGTCCCGTTATTATGTCCATGACGTGGTGGTGCAATTTGCCCATCCATTTGCCACATAACAGCAGTGAATACACCTTGTAAATCCTTGTGAGGACTGGTCAGCGTTTGGAGTGCTGGTGCTATATAAATGCACAACTTTTTCTTACCCCTCCATAAAGAACAACTGGACAAGGCATAAGTGATAGGAGCAGAATTAGGCCATTCGGCCCATCAAGTCTAACTTCCCTTCTCAAACCCATTCTCTTGCCTTCTCCCCATAACCCCTGACACACGTACTAATCAAGAATCTATCTATCTCTGCCTTAAAAATATCCATTGACTTGGCCTCCACAGCCATACGTGGCAATAAATTCCACAGATTCACCACCCTCTGACTAAAGAAATTCCTCCTCATCTCCTTCCTTCCTTTTATTCTAAGGCTATGACCTCTAGTCCGAGACTCTCCCACTAGTGGAAACATCTTCTCCACATCTACTCTATCCAGGCCTTTCACTATTCAGTAAGTTTCACTGAGGTCCATCCTCGCGTGTTATTATCCGGAACTCGCCAAGACCCAGTGAGCTGGAAACAATGGGAAGCTCTATCAGGAGGGATGGGTTAGGGTGGGATTTTGCTTTGAGGGACTATAACACAAACTGGGTGGAGAAGTTCTCAGTTCTCCAGAGATACTGGAATTTAAAAGTGGGAATTCATGTGAGCTTGGATAAATGGGAGAGAGATCTGTAGGTGGTGAATCATTGCGGGGAATATTCATCGTGTTATAGTTTTCTTAAACAAGCTTCCAAAGAATTTGAGAGAGAGGGGCGGCTACAGAGTCAACTGGAGATTAAATGTGTAGGAAGGAACTACACAGAATGCTGGTTTATACCAAGCCCACCTCAACGAGTCCCTGGACCACCATTGCAGAGCCATTATGAGTTCCACCCATCCTTGGTCATCTGTAGCCGGCCCTGCTTTGTCCTGGCCGTTTCTTGCCTCCAGTTCCCTCCCCTCCACTTTCAGTCTGAGGAAGGGTCCCGACCCGAAACGTCCCCCATCCTTTTCCTGACCCGCTGAGTTAGTCCAGCACATTGCACCTACTTCGATTGGAGATTGAAGTTCCCTCGCATTCCCAACTTACCAATCCAAATTCCCCGGCTCACTCTCTTCCTAATACGGCAATGATCACATTTAAAATGCATCTTGTCCAAGAGTCTGCAAGTTGATTTAGCTAATTGGGAGAGTTTTTATAAGAGAGTCTTAGAATTAAAAATGTAAAGCATCCATTGTTTAAGCCTTAGACTCTAGACTCCAGAGATACAGCGCGAGAACAGGCCCTTCGGCCCACCGAGTCCGCGCCGGCCAGCGATCGCCCCGTACACTAGCGCTACCCTACACACACTGGGGACAGTTTACAATTTTTACAGGTGCCATTTTGTCTGCAAACCTGCACGTCTTTGGAGAGTGGGAGGAAACCGGAGCACCCGGAGAAAACCCACGCAGGTCACAGGGAGAACGTACAAACTCCGTGCAGACAGCACCCGTAGTCAGGATCGAACCTGGGCCACTGGCGCTGTGAGGCAGCAACTCCACCGCTGCCACTGTGCTCCCTCTCCATCACTAGATGCATTGGATCGGTCCTGCCATTGGATTTGTTACAGGCACTCTTATGGCTAGATAATCTTCCAGTGTCTCATAATTAGTTTTACATTGTTCCAAATGATTATTCATCACAGCATGCTTTTGATATCTGATTTTTATTGCTGCTTATTATCACATGGCTGGTTGAGATATATTTTCCCTTCATTATAACTGATAATGATCAACATATTAATTTAGCAGCTAACTAGCCAAATCCCCCAAGTGCTCCAGGATTGATTAAAATGTTTCCGCTGCATTTCACCGCGAAAATAAAATGAAAACATATTTGTACAAAGCCTTCCGAAATTGAAAGGAAACGTGTGGTGGCGTTTAGCCATAACCCATCCTTTTTCAAAACGCCGTGTGCTGGAAGAACTCAGTACGTCGGGCAGCATCTGTGGAGGGAATGGACAGGCGATGTTTCGGGTCGGCACCCTTCTTCAGATTGATTGTACAAGCTGGGGAAGGGGTGTTAACCGGACCGAGCCTGGCAAGTATTTCCGATGCTGATTTATTTGCCTGTCCAGCCACTTATTTTTTTTTTTTTAAGCTGAAAAAGCTGGGGAAATTCCCTTGAATCACATCTACGCCATTGTTAGTATTGGCTATTAGTTTAGTTTTAGTTTAGAGATACAGTGTGGAAACAGGACGATCGAGTCGACGCCAGCCAGCGTCCCCAGCGCACTAACATGGTCACAGTGAGAAGGGACAAACGCGGTATCGACAGCACCCGTCGTCAGGCTCGATCAATAACATGCTAGAATAGCGTTCTCGACATTCATTCAAATCAGCTACTTTGATTCGTCATAGAGTCATACAGCATGAAAACAGGCCCTTCAGCCCAACGTGCCCACACTGACAAGCGTGGGTTTTCTCTGAGATCTTCGGTTTCCTCCCACATTCCAAAGCCTTGCAGGTTTGTAGGTTAATCGGCTTGGTAAATGAATTAATTATCCCTAGTGCGTGTAGGATAGTGTTAACGTGCGGGGATCACTGGTCGGCGTGGACCCGGTGGGCCAAAGGGCCTTTTTCCATGCTGTATCTCCAAACTAATGTCCCAGCTATACTGGTCCCACCTGCCTGTGTTGGGCCCATATCCCCCCTAAATCCATGTACAAGTCCAAATGTTTCTTAAAAGTTGCGGTTGTACCTGCGTCAACTACCTCCTCCGGCAGCTTGTTCGATACACCCACCGCCCTTTACATGAATACGTTACCCCTCGGGTTCCTATTAAACCTTTCCCACGTCACCTTGAGCCGACCTCCTCCAATTTGTACAGCACTGTGTGTCCCTTCTTGTTTGTAAACCACCAGCTGCAGTTCGTGGTGCCGACAATTGGATGCGCTGGTTTGCGGGAACAGTTTGTTTCACTTTGGTTTAAGGTTGCTGCATTTTGTTCTCTTTGCAGGCTGCTGCAGAATCTGCAGAAGCGCAGACGATGCGATCAGTGCAGCAGACGTTGGCATCGACGAGTCTTTCAACGTCCCTCCTGATGAATCCATCCCTATCCCCGCACGCCCCTGTCTCGGTGTCCACCCAGTCCCTACAGCAGACCCTGCCAAGGGCAATTGCCCCCAAGCCCATGAGATTGCCCTTGCAAGGCAACCAGCTGGCATCAGTTTCCATCGCACCAAACATGTCGGGCAACATTGCTGCCCCCATGGGCTCCGCGATGCTGCCCACTTCACCTTCGCCCCAGTTGAGTCCTCCCCTGCAGTCCCAACAGCACCAGATGCAGCAGCAGATGCAGCAGCACCAATTGCAACACTTCCAGCAGCAACACATGCAGCAGCAGCAGCAGCAGCAGCAGCTGCACCAGCAAATGCAGCACCAGCATCAAATGCAGCAGCAGCAGCAGCAGATGCAGCAGCAGCAGCAGATGCACCACCAGATGCAGCAGCGCATGCAGCAGCACATGCAGCAGCACATGCAGCAGCAGCAGATCCAGCAGCAGTTGCAGCAGATGCAGCTGCAGCAGCACATGCAGAAGCAGCAGATCCAGCAGCTGCAACAGCAGCACTCCCCACCACAACACTCCCCCGCCGCTTCCCAGCCGTCCGTCACCCCACAAATCACTTCCCCTCTTCCCACGCGGTCAAGTCCGCAGCCCGTCCAACAGCAGCAGCAGCAGCAGCAGCAGCAGCAGCCTCCTCTCCAAACCCAGGCCCAGACCCAAGCACTGCCACAGGTCAGTAAGTATTAACAGCGGAACAGTCCTGATGAATCAAATTGCTGTGCCATTATATACCGACATGACTAATGTTCCTAAAGTGGTGTTTCATTACTTTGTGAATCTGTTGTACAAGCGGCCGCAATCTAATGGATATGAATGAAATTAAAATCTACTTCAGTATCTGGAGGATAGACACAAAATGCTGGAGTGGCTCTGCGGATCAGGCAGCATCTCTGGACAACATGGATAGGTGACGTTTCGGGTTGAGAATTTTTCAGAAGAAGGGTCTCGACCCAAAATGTCCTTTTCTCCAGAGATGTTGCCTGACCTGCTGAGTTACTCCAGCATCTGTTCTGTACTCAGTACAAAATATCTCCTCGGTGTAAACCAGCATCTGCTGTTCCCACCTCAGTATCTTCTTTGCCATGAGATAAACTGATCACAAAGTGGATTTTTAGAAATGAATTAGGCACCCATTATGTTTATTTTTCAGTAAAAAGCTGAAACTGAGCATGTTCGCATCTGTGAAGGAAGGAACTGGAGATGCTGGTTTAAACCGTAGATAGACACAAGGAGCTGGAGTAACTCAGCGGGACTGGCGGCATCTCTGGAGAGAAGGAATGGGTGACATTGCGGGTCGAGACCAATCTTCAGATTGAAAGTCACGGGAACGGTGACTTTCAGCCTGAAGAAGGGTCTCGACCTGAAACGTCACCCATTCCTTCTCTCCAGAGATGCTGCCTATCCCGCTGAGTTACTCCAGCTTTTTTGAGTCAACGTTAGCATCGGTTCTGTACAATGTACGAAATACATTTTGTGTGCCACTTTGAAGAAGAAAAAACCGGGATTGTTTACCTAAAAATTATTATGACAGTAAATAAAAATGTGTGGTGATCGCCATATTTGCCGTTCCATGCCCACCTTAGAAATGATGCTGCAAAATTATATGAGTTGTAGAAACAAGGAACTGCAGATGCTGTTTTTTTTAAAAAAGACACAAAGTGCTGGAGTAACACAGTGAGTCACAGGCAGCATTTCTGGAGAAAATGAACAGATCAGAAGAAGGGTCCCGACCCAAAATGTCACCTCTCCATGTTCTCCGGAGATGATGCCTGATCCGCTGAGTTACTCCAGCATTTGTGGGTTTTTTTCCACTTCGATGAGTTACCTGAAGATAGACATTGGCCAAATCTACCTATAGTTTAATTGGTGGCTTCATTTCCATTGGTTATAGATTAGGAATTCAATAATAATACTTGCACGTTCTATATTTCTCAGATATTAATGTCGTTTTCACCAATCCATTATGCCCACACCCCACATAAATGGTGTTAATATTATCCTTGCAGAGTTGGCATTTGTTTCTTTAACTTCAAGTAACCCTGTCATCCCCTCTCTCTCCGTCCCTCCCCCACCCTAGTTGTTTTGCTAGTTTTAGTGTCATCCTGTCGAGTTCCTCTGTTTAGCAAAGGAACTGCAGATGCTGGTTTAAACCGAAGATAGACACAAAAAGCTGGAGTAACTCAGCGGGTCAGGCAGCATCTCTGGAGAGAAGGAATAGGTGACATTTTGGGACGAGACCCTTCTTCCTCGTCACCTATCCCACAGCCAACAATGGCCCATTGTGTGCCCCTCATTTCCTTGATTATCATTGAGTTGTGAATCTGTGGAATTCCCTGCCTCCGAAGGCGGTGGAGGTTGATTCTCTGGATGCTTTCAAGAGAGTTAGGTAATGATAGCAGAGTCAAGGGATATGGGGAGAAGGCAGGAATGGGGTACTGATTGGGGATGATCAGCCACGATCACAGTGAATGGTGGTGTTGGCTCGAAGGGCCGAATGGCCTCCTCCTGCACCTATTGTCTATTGCTTTTTGCATATCTTCCATTCATTTCTACCAAGTAGCATCTATATCTCTTGTTTCCCTCTCCCCTGACTCACAGTCTGAGGAAGGATCTTGACCCGAAATGCCACCTTTTCCTTTTCTCCAGAGATACTGCCTGACCAGGATTACCTGAGTTACTCCAGCTTTTTAGGTATCTGTCTTTGGCTAATACCAGATCTAAATGGAAACTCCACTATTTGAATGGTCAGCTCATAATTCTAACGGAATTGGAATCCTTAAGGGCCTGTCTCACTGTGGCGACCTAATTGGCGAGTTTAGAAAAGTTTAGGAGAGTTTGAAAAAGTGTGACGTTGAAGACCTCCTTCAACTATGTTGAAGACCTCCTTCAACTATGTTGAAGACTAGCATTGTCTACCTTTGATTACCTTCGACTACCCTCGATTATCTACGACTAACGTGCCGACCTACTATGACCTACTTCGACTAAACCTACGAGTAAAAAAAAGATCTCTTTTTTTCCATGGTGACCTTTTTTTACTCACGGGCATTTTTCAGCATGTTGAAAAATACGCTGCAACTTAGCTGAGGCCTTGAGTACGCGGGGACTACTCTCGAGCTTGAAGGAGAGTTACAAAGACCTCCTATACATACATCGTGTCAACCATGCTGCGAGTATGTGTCGAGGGCAAACTCTTCTAAACTCGCCAATTAGGTCGCCGCAGTGGGACAGCCCCTTTATTGGCGAGTTTAGGAGACCGTCATGGTCGTGTTGAATCGCAGAAAAGTTGGCATCCTTCGACTTTGTAGGAGACCTCCCACTACCTCCTTCAACTATGTAGAATGGCTTTGACTATCGACGAGCCATTGAAACGAGCAAATATACTAACACTATCTACGACTATCCCGATCGACCACCTTTGATTACCCATGATAACATGCCGACCTACTACGACGTACTTCGACTAAACCTACGACTACAAATGTATCGATTTTCTCCGTGCCAACCAATTTTTGGTCGCAGAAAACTTTCAACATGTTGAAGGTTTTTCCGCGACCATACTGCGAGTAGCAACCACTCTGCGGGGACTACTCTCGACCATGCAGGAGACTCACCAGAGACCACCTACGACCATGTGTTGACCACGTTGCGAGCTTGCGGCGAGTGCAGAGCCTCCTAAACTCGCCAATAAGGTCGACCCATGGTGGGACAGGCCCTAAAGACACATCATCTGCAGAACAACTGATGTTGGTTTTCCTCCCCCCCCCCCCCCCCCACTCCCTCCCCAGTGGAAAATCAACAAATATATGACTTTGGGAGAAAAAGCTCATTATTCCATCTTCATTTACTTCAAACTCTATGGATTGCACAGATCTTATTGGATTTACTTTACTCTTGAGGGAAGCCTTCATAATTCATCAGTATTAATGGTCCGTTCACATTTGTGAAATGAACCCCACAGATAACACACTGATTATGAGATTAGACAATTGGAAGACAATCGGGTAAAATGCGGTTCCACGCAATGTACTGGTATTCTCCTTTGCAAACAAACCCCATCTGCTCTCGATATCTCCAGTGGCCCACGTTGAGGAGAATAACAAATGCGTAATGAGTTTGGTTCAATGGGGCAGGAATCTCACTATATTTTCCCTTTGAATTCTCTGGTCGGATATTCAACGCGATGCTTCTCTCTGGCTTCTTCCTCCCCCACGTTTCATCGGCTAGGCATTTCAGTGCAACGTTCTGTTTCCTGCAATGCAAGACGGCAATAGCAGCTCTGGTGAATGCAAACCACCCTTTATGGTTGCTAATGACGATCTAAGATAACGTGTTGAAGAAATAACATTCATTAAAATGGGGTGTTCCAACTCGATTGCCGTCGCGGCAAAGGGTCCTATCCGTCGGCAGTAAATGAATTTGTAATTTGTATTAATAGCATTGAGGAAGGAGCACGAGACATCTTTGTGCATTCTGCCTGCACACATATGGGATTAGCGGCCCGCATTATTTCATCTCGTCCAAGTGCCTCGGAAATGAGGCCGCCACCGTAATGCTCCGTGCAACAGCAACGCTGCCGTTCCCAGCTGTCTCTGGTGATTAATTACAGCATCTGCCCTGTCACAAGCTATCGTGGGGAAGTCTGGTTAAAAATTGCAAATTAGCACTGGCAACAAACCTTTAAACTGCAGATGATAAAAATGAAAATGAAGAACACGCATGACTGGAATCCCAACACACACACACACAGATGTAAACAGAAATTCAAATAATCAGCAGTCACAAAATAGCAGATATTTTGTGTGGCATCTCTGCGACACTGTTTCATTTATCGGGAACATGCATTTTTTCCTTTGCTCTGCAACCCTTCAGCATTTTTATCTCCCTGTACAAACACTTAATGCTGTAGTGATGTATATCTGATTAAACTCTTTAAATCCATTGCTCGGCAGAGAAGAGAAAATGTGTGTTCAGAAATTATCTCTTCCCATTAACATTTTATCTGCTATCAGCGAATTAATATGAATCAGACAATGTAACAGCGTAAAGATAATTTTGAGAATTCATCTTTTGTTTCGTTGTCAGGTATAATTACGTTTCTACCTCTGACAATGGAGTAATGTGAATCATATTTTAATTCATGTTTATTTTTGGCTATTGCAGACAAGGTTTGCATGACTCATGCTGCCCTAGGGAAATTAGCAGCTAATGTAAAATTATGATGTGATATCTCACTCGCATGAACACAGATGTTTGTGTTCCCTCACCACCTATTCTTGGCACAAATATTTAACGTCTGTAATACACCTTCACGTAGAAGAATAAGATGAGCTTAAGAATGTTAAGTGAGGTTTAAATGATTCTAAGATAGACACAAAATGCTGGAGTAATTCAGTGGGACAGGCAGCATCTGTGGAGAGAAGGAATGGATGACGTTTGGGTCGCGACCCTTCGTCAGACTAGTCAGGGGGGGGGGGGGAGAAAGGGAAACGAGAGATATAGACGGTGATGTAGAGAGATATAGAACAAATGAATGAAAGATGTGCAACAAAGGTAACGATGATAAAGAAAACAGGCCATTGGTAGCTGTTTGCTAGGTGAGAACAAGAAGCTGGTGCGACCTGGGTGGGGGAGGGATGGGGAGAGAGAGAGTGCAGGGGTTACTTGAAGTTAGATCAATCAATATTCATACCACTGGGTTGTAAACTGCCCAAATAATTCTATTTGTTTCCGTCTAATACAGCAAGATTACACACACAGTTGTTTACTTTGCTGACAGAGACTTGTATCGTTATTCCTATTAAACAGCTTTGCCTTAGCCAATTAGATGCACAAAAAGGTTTTTAGTTGCAGTTGGCATTAGGTCATTGACCACTAACTTGGGAGTACAAGAATTCTGGTGACTGTATGCAGCATCATTTCAGACACCATCACCTGACCCATTGATGCCGAGACAGACGGATTAAATTTCTCTGGTTTAACCAGGTTCTGCCTGGCTCTATTGAATAGTCTTTAAGTGTTTGAAAAGCGTCTTTCTGCTAACCCACTTCATGGAGTTAGTTGCAGTGCTGGGCCTGAGTATAACCTTCCTCGTCCCTTTGTCTGGCTTTTGTTTTGCAACAGCTGTTATCATGGTTTCTGGTCAGCTGTGATGGCTGCGGGGAAAATAGGAGCAGATGGTGTTTTGGTCTGCATGAATGGATAGCTCGAGTAGTTTGGACTGAATAGACCACGATTGAATGGTGTCCCTCCACCACCTGCCCCCTTAGCAAAGCAGCACTTGGATCAGAGTAGCATGATCTGTCTTGGTCTTTAGTAGACTTGGATGGGAAAACAGAAAGGAACGTTGTTGGATGGATCTCATATTTATTGATTTGTTGTAAAGACAGCAGTGTTTTTTTATTTTTCCTGCAGGACACAATCAACTTGATTTAATTGGATGTGACACGCCGTGTACATGTAATCTATCATTGTTTTCTTTCAATACAGTTTTATCTGCTTGTTTCCATGGGAACGGGGAATTGTCGTGTGGTATTAGAGGATGCAAGGAGGCAGGAATATGCTTCAGCGTGCGTGCGTGTCCCCCCCCCCCCGTCTTTTGTTCGTCGTTTTTTTTTTTTGTCTCTCGTTGCAATTACGTGGCGGGTAAGAAAAATGCAAACCTCCCGTTAAGTGTTCCGTCCAAACGGCAGGAATCAGCCTGGAAATGCCGACGGCCAGCCGACCGGCGCACTTGAACCGCCTACCGTGGTCCCAATTAATTTCAAAGATGAAAGCGTGAAAAATGATGTTTTTATTCATTTTTAATTTGAATAGTAATGACTAATTATTGTGCAGGCTTTACAAGGCCAGGCTCTCTGAATATAATGCCTGCTTGTGCCGAAGGTGACCCCCCCACCCCCCCCCCCCCCCCTTCTTTTGTTGCTGACTGCTTTGCCAATCTAATTTGTATGCAACACTAGTCTGGCCTTTGCAATGTATAGCTACCTTCATTCCTGATTCTGCAGATCACTCCCTCTGTTGAAAAGGATGATTGTGAGTTTTGTTAGCACGAATAAAGTTTAGTGCTTGACCCCAGGCAGAATTTTGGGGGCAAGGTTGGCTAGTTATTTTCGTCCGTGGTGTATTTGCTCTGTATTTCACAGTCAGCTTGCAGCAAACATGCAACCTCGCACTCAATATAGGACGGACATTGCAGGGGCCCCCCTAGTTATTCACAACAAAGACAACAAAATTATTCCTTGCCAACTGTTGATGCCACATTTACATCTTGTTTGGGCGCTGCCGAGATAGAAAACCTCTTTACCCTCCACTTCAGAACCATTTAAACGTTGGAATTAATTAGAAAAGAAGAAGAGGGGGTGAAAAAAAAAAAGAAATTGCCTATTTAAATAGTTTTTAACTACTTCCAGACCTTTTCACTACCTCCGCCTGAAGTGCTGCCTACCGTCCGCCCTCCCCCATCTCCTCCCGCGGCCGCTTGCACTCCAGTTCGGTGCACGAGGAGTGGCTGCACAAATCCACCGATACAGAGCTCGGAGTGGGATAATGAATACTGTTGCAGCGAATGTGCAGTTAAACACTGCAGGTAACATTTCACCTATACCCTGTTTTGTCAGATCGCTTCAAATATCTTGCGGATCAGGGTTTAGGTTAGTCACGGGTGATTGGCCACGCACAGCGAGGTACAGTGAAAGGCCTTTTGTCACGTGCCATCCAGCCAGTGGAAAGACAATGCATCGATTACAATACAGATACATGAGAAAGGGTATTCCGTGAATTACGATTAGCGCAAGGCAAAGCCAACAAAATCCGATCAAAGATAGTCCGACGGCCTTCAATGAGGTAGATGACAGCTCAGGACTTCTCCAGTTGTTCATCCGATGGTTCAGTTGCCTGATAACAGCTGGGATGACACTGTCCCTGTATCTGTAGGTGTGCGTTTTCACACTTCTCTACCTTTTGCCCGATGGGAGAGGGGAGAAGAGGGAGTGGCCAGGGTGCGACTGGTCCTTGGTTATGCTGCTGGCCTTGCCGAGGCAACGTGAGGTGTAGATGAAGTTGATGGAAGGGAGATACAAAATGCTGGAGTAACTCAGAAGATGAGGCAGCATCTCTGGAGAGAAGGACTGGGTGACATTTCGGGTCGAGACCCTTCGTCAGACTGGAAGGGAGCTTGGTTTGTGCAATGAGTGTGGGGGGGAAAAAAGGAACGACAGATGCTGGTTTACACAAGAGGACACAAAAGTGCTGGAGTATCACAGCGGATTAGGCAGCATCTCTGGAGAACATGAGTAGGTGTCCATGTTCTCCAGAGATGCTGCCTGACCCATTCATTGAGTTACTCCAGCACCTTGTGTCCTTTTTGGGGTTTAGGTTTATTATTGTCGCCTAACATAGATAAAATCAGCCACAACTCAAGTACTAGAGGTAGAACAAAGGGGGAAGATGCAGATTGCAGCATTGTAGACCACGTCCAATGTTCTCAATTGGTTAGAGGTGAATCGAAGAATATCCCAGCTTATGGAAGAAATCGATCACAGCCCGAGCTTATGTTGGCCTTCATAACAAGAGGAGTTGAGTATAGGAGCAAAGAGGTCCTTCTGCAGTTTTACAGGGCCCTAGTGAGACCATTAAAATTGTGCGCAGTTTTGGTCCCCTAATTTGAGGAAAGGGATTCTTGCTATTGAGGGAGTGCAGCGTGGGTTCGCAAGGTTAATTCCCAGGATAGCGGGACTGTCATATGCTGAGAGAATGGTAGCAGCTGGGCTTGTACACTCTGGAATTTAGAAGGATGAGAGGAGATCTTATTGAAACATATAAGATTATTAAGGGTTTAGACATGCTGGAGGCTGGAAACATGTTCCCGATGTTGGGGGAGTCCAGAACCAGGGGCCACAGTTTAAGAATAAGGAGTAAGCCATTTAGAACGGAGACGAGGAAACACTTTTTCTCACAGAGAGTGGTGAGTCTGTGGAATTCTCTGCCTCAGAGGGCGGTGGAGGCAGGTTCTCTGGATACTTTCAAGAGAGAGCTTGATAGGGCTCTTAAAGATAGCGGAGTCAGGGGATATGGGGAGAAGGCAGGAACAGGATACTGATTGTGGATGATCAGCCATGATCACATTGAATGCCGGTGCTGGCTCGAAGGGCCGAATGGCCTACTCCTGCACCTATTGTCTATTGTCTTATGGTTGGAGGGATATCTAAAAGGAAACGTATTTTGCAAAATGCATGATAAAAAGTTAGTGTGCACAAAGCCAAATCAAATTCCCAAACTGTTCAAATCTTAAATCTTATAATCTCAAATTCTCCAATATTATAGAGATGTGCAAACACATGCGATGAATATATTGGGTAAATGCACAGTGTCTCTTGCCCAGAGTAGGAGAATCGTGAACCAGAGGACATAGGTTTAAGGTGAGGGGGGAAGATTTAATAGGAACCTGAGGGGTCACTTTTTCAGACAAAGGGCGGTGGGTGTATGGAACAAGCTTTTGGAGAAGTTGGATGAGGCAGGGACTATCGCAACGTTTAAGAAACATTTAGACAGATACGTGGATAGGACGGGTTCAGAGGGATATGAGCCAAATGCAGTCAGGTGGGACTGGCATAGATGGGACATGTTGGTTAGTGAGGGCAAGTTGGGCCAAAGGGCTTGTTTCCACACTGTATGACTCCATGACTCTATGACCAGTATCTGGTAGACATCTAGAGCAAAATGGTTACATCTAGAGCAAAATTACCAAGTGCTGGATTAACTCAGCAGGTCAGGCAGTACCTGTGGATGAAGCTTCGGGTTGGGAACTTTTTTCAGACTGATTGCAGTAGGGGGTGAGAAAGCTGGAAGCGAGAGGTAGGGGCAGGACAAAGCTTGGCGAGTGATAGGTGGATCCTGATAAGGGTTTTACCGATTGGCAGATGGGTGCAATCCCATTTATGGCTGAAAAAAAATAATTGGGCAAGAGTTTTGGACATGACAATATATGCGTCCCATTTTCATGATTGGAAACGTGATCTCAACCGTCAGTCCTTGTCAGTTAGGCAAGTGTATGAATTTCCTGGAAGATGAATTTTCAGATTGTAGATACCAATGTTCTTAGTCGATGGAACATGGATCATACTGGCTCAAAGTTGGTGTAATGATGCAAGTCTTGACACAATGGAACTGATGATAAATCCTGTAGATGTCCACAAATGGTGCACTGTCAAAGAGGTACTGAGCTGTCTGTAAAATGGTGAGAAGGATAAAGACAAGTTCATTGTCAAATCACTAATATATATTGCAAATACTACAGATTATGGATGTTCATTTGTCGCATTCCATATACTGATGGATCTCAGTCTGTTATTCTGTTTTGGCCCTTCGCATTAGTTCCAGCTATTCAAAGATTCAAGCCAGTTAATTGTGTAGGAAGGAACTGCAGATGCTGGTTTACATCGAAGATAGACACAAGATACTGGAGGTCAGGCAGCATCTCTGGAGAAAGGGAATAGGTGACGTTTCGGGTCGAGACCCTTCTTCAGCCAAAACATCACCTATGCCTTTTCTCCCAAGATGCTGCCTGACCCACTGAGTTACTCCAGCATTTGGTGTCTAATCCAGTGAATAGTTTATTTTCATTGAGGTTTTGTACATAACACGAAGAAGTAAGTTCTATGCTGGTGGATATAAATAGAACTGCAACCAGTGCACACTTAAATACGTTTTTTTCAAGGGTTGATATTTTTCTTATTGCTTCCCCACAGAAATAGGAGGTAGGTTTGACAGTGTAACCGTCTTTCCTGTCAGTGCTAAAGTGTGAGATGTGGAAACAGCAAACAGAAATAAAAATGTATCTGGATATCATTGCTGTAGGAAGGAACTGCAGATGCTGGTTTAAACTGAAGATAGGCACAAAAAGCTGGAGTATCTCTACGAGGCACGTTCACAAGTTATAGGAGTAGAATTAGGCCATTCGGCCCATCAAGTCTACTCCGCCATTCTATCATGACTGATCTCTGCCACGTAATCCTATTTTCCTGCCTTCTCCCCATTACCCTTGACACCCGTTCTAATCAAACCAACATCTCTGGAGAAAAGGAATAGGTGATGTTTCGGGTCAAGACCGTTCTTCAGCCAAAACGTCACCTACTCCTTTTACTCCAGAGATACTGTCCGACCCGCTGAGTTACTCCATCCTTGGGATCTATCATTGTATGCTGTTGTTAACATTGCTGTCCTGCACGGACTAATGCTTTGTGAACAGTAACTTACAGTTAAAGTACGGAGGATGTGTCTTTAAGTATTACTGTTGGTGTTTGTGGAGCAAATCCTTTACCACCACGACTGGTTGAAGCCCACCAGCCTATGTAAGACTGAAAATCTGTGGAGCATTCTTCTGAAATTAATGCCTTTGTGTTACTAATTCCAGTTACAAATATTTCACTTGCAGATTAGACTTTAGAGATAGAGTGTTGAAACAAGCCCTTTGGCCCACCGCATTCGCGCTGACCAGCGATCTCCTCGTACTCTGGCATTATCCTACACTCTAGGGACAATTAACAATTTTACGCGGAAAACGGGCCCTTCAACCCACCGAGTCCGCGCCGAGCAGCGATCCCCGCGCACTAACACTATCCTACACACACTGGGGACAATTTACAATTTTACCACGCTAACTTGCAAACTACGTTCTATGTTTAGTTTAGTTTAGAGGTACAGCGCGTAAACAGGCCCTTCAACCCACTGAGTCCGTGCCGATTTAAGAGGGAGTTAGATAGAGCTCTAGGGGCAAGTGGAATCAAGGGATATGGGGAGAAGGCAGGCACGGGTTATTGATCAGCCATGATCGCAATGAATGGCGGTGCTGGCTCGAAGGGCCGAATGGCCTCCTCCTGCACCTATTTTCTAGTTTTCTATGTTTCTATGACCAGCGATCCCCGCACACTAACACTATCCTACACACACTAGGTGTCAACTCACAGTTTTACTGAAGCCAATTCACCGACAAACCTGTAGTGTGGGTGGAAACCGGAGCACCCGGAGAAAACCCACGCGGTCACAGGGAGAATGTACACACTCTGTACAGACAGCGCCCGTAGTCAGGATCGAACCTGCGTCTCTGGCGCTGTGAGGCAGCAACTCTACTGCCGTGCCGCCCCACACCTGAAATTGTAAGACGGGCAACGCCATTGTAATGAGATCACCAGGCCAACCTGTCAATTTATAACTAATTATCTGAAACATTTACTAATAGCACTTTTCAAGCAAAGCATGGGACCTTATCTGATTTTGGGGGGGGAGCATAAGATGCGTTAAGACGTACAATCTCGAACCGCTGTTCAAATATCGTTTGGATTCTCTTGGTTCAAGAAAATCTGGAGTTTGCTTATCTACCTGCATGTGTCTAATGTTGTTTCAGATTACATCTAATCGCAGCCAAGTTAACCTCTTGTGTCTTCCGCAGGGATATCTTCATGGAGTGGGTTGCCTCTCGTAATCAGGCCAGTACTGCTTCGGTGAAGTGAAGGCTTGCCAGCGACTTTTTTTTTTTTTTTTTTTTTTTTCCTTCCCGGAGCCAAAACGGTGCATTTATATCGGACGGGCAGCCAAGAAGATGATCTGAAAGGCGGCCTGACATGCTTTGTTTCCTTGCAGCCACATGGGCACAGACTTCAGAGGGCTACCCTGTGACAGGCCTTTCTGTGGGCCCACCTGCCAGCCCTGCCTGTGCCTCGAGAGCTGCCCATTTTACATTGTTTAATGTAGCTTTGGACGATTATTTTGTTTGACATGAACTTAAAGGGCATGGCTTCTCGTCAAAGACTTGCCTCTGCGTGATTGCTGAAGACTGTGAAAAGACTCGGAGGGAAGAAAAGTCCCTTTGTGACAGTCATGTCATTGTGGCCAGTGAAAGCAACTTTTTTTTTTAATAACAACTGCGCTATCACTTTCTAATGGCTTCAAGGGGAAAATATATTTTTTCCCCTTGAAAATATATTTTTTATTTCTCCCTGATCAGACATTCTTTCCATTTTCCCCTTTGTACGCAATGATCAAGTTTAAGGACATTGGTTTCTTACAGATGTAATTATTTTCTAAGTTCTTAAGAAACCAGGTCCAACCATGTAAGCAAGCAATCGCGTGGCACCCATGTGAAATCTCTTTTTTTTTTTCATTATTAGCTTCTATTTCTGCGACCAAAAAGCATTATTTTAATATGTACTGTATTGTAGGAATTGCCTTTTTATTTTGTACAGCAATTTCTTAGCGTAGTTTGTTTGGTCGGACTCCTCGAGCTCTCGTGCATAAAGCCAAATGCTTTAAAAAAGCTCCTTTTTAATGCAGATGTCGTTAGCAATGACCAGTGCAGAAGCCCATCAACCAAAATTGATAATATGTTTAATATTTTTACTTCTGTTTGTATTTAAATTTTTTGTATTAAAATGTGTTGTTATTTAAGGTTTAATTATTGAGAAACGATAGCTGATGTATTAATGATCAACCTTGCAGTGAAACGTGTGTTCCTTCATTCAGAAACAGAAGTTTACTTTCTCTATTGTAACTGATCTTTTAATTTCATTATTTTGGCTGTAATAAAAAGAGACATGAAATGACTTTGGAGACTGTGTGGTGAAGCATGTGAAAGATACATTCCTCATTGTGGATGGCAGAACTGTGACATTATTTCCCACATAATAGCAAGTTAGGGTGTTACAATGACGGATGTGACTTGACCCATGTTGGACAATGGAAACCACCAGAATACATAAGTAATGTAGAAGGCAGATGGCTTCAAGGTCAGGAAGTCACAGTTGCATTGTAGGTCCAACCAAAACTCTGAACCTGGACTCGGGCTAAATGATTTATTAAAATCTGGAAAAATATAACGAGGAGAGAGGAAGAATCTCTCAGAGTTATTCCCACTTTAGTTGAGGAGGGAACTGCCGATGCTGGTTTACACCGAAGACAGAGTCAAAATGCTGGAGTAACTCAGCGGGGTCAGGTGGCATCTTTGGAAAAATAGGAATAGGTGGCGTTTCGGGTCGAGACCCTTCTTCAGTGATCCTTCTGCAGTGTCTGAAGAAGGGCCTCGACCCGAAACGTCACCTGTCCCTTTTCTCCAGAGATGCTGCCTGACCCGCTGAGTTACTCCAGCATTTAGGTTAGTTTAGGCTGTTGTCACGTGTACTGAGGTGCAGTGAAAAGGTTTTGTTGCCCGCTATCCAGTCAGCAGAAAGATAATACGAGCCATCCACAGTGCTCAGATACATGGTGAAGGGAGTAATGTTAAGCGAGAGATTAAAGATAGTCCGAGGGTCTCCAATGAGGTAGATAGTAGTTCAGGACCGCTCTCAAGTTGTTCATCGGATGGTTCAGTTGCCTGACAACAGCTGGGATGGAACTGTCCCGGAATCTGGAGGTGTGCGTTTTCACACTTCTGTACCTCTTGCCTGACGGGAGAGGGGAGAAGAGGGAGTGGCCGGAGTGCGACCGGTCCATGATGATGCTGCCGGCCTTGCCGAGGCAGCGTGAGGTGTGGATGGAGGCAGTGGAAGGGAGGTTGGTTTGCCTGATGATCAGGGCCGCGTCCACAATTCTCTGCAATTTTCTCCGGCCTTGGATGGAGCTGCTCCCAAACCGTGCTGTGATGCATCCCGATAAAATGCTTTCTAGGGCGCATCTGTAGAAGTTGGTGAGAGTTGTTGGGGACATGCCGAACTTCCATTACACATTGTCAACCATAGACAATAGGTGCAGGAGTATGTTTGAATACATTTGATATCTAAAGACTTTCTGACTGAAATTAATTAATGTATCGGGTTGATGGTTTTAGACAATAGACAATAGGTGCAGGAGTAGGCCATTCGGCCCTTCCAGCCAGCACCGCCACACAATGTGATCATGGCTGACCATCCCCAATCAGTACCCCGTTCCTGCCTTCTCCCATTTCCCCTGACTCCGTTATCTTTAAGAGCCCTATCTAGCTCTCTCTTGAAAGTATCCAGAGAACCCTCCTCCACCGCCCTCTGAGGCAGAGAATTCCACAGACTCACAACTCTCTGTGTGAAAAAGTGTTTCCTCGTCTCCGTTCTAAATGGCTTACCCCTTATTCTTAAGCTGTGGCCCCTGGTTCTGGACTCCCCCAACATCGGGAACATGTTTCCTGCCTCCAGCGTGTCCAAACCCTTAATAATCTTATATGTTTCAATGAGATCCCCTCTCATCCTTCTAAACTCCAGAGTGTACAAGCCCAGCCGCTCCATTCTCTCCGCATATGACAGTCCCGCCATCCCGGGAATTAACCTTGCGAACCTCCGCTGCACTCCCTCAATAGCATGAATGTCCTTCCTCAAATGAGGGGACCAAAACTTCACACAATAACAAGCTTACTGACAAATGTTGGCTTGGGCAAGTTGGGCCGAAGGGCCTGTTTCCATGCTGTGTGATTCTGTGATTTGGTAAAACCATAAAGGGTAATGTAGAACATTCAATCCTGTCCGTGACTAAATGAATTCCCGTGTGGGAACTTTTCACACAAAGAGTGATGGGTGTATGGAACGGGCTGCCAGAGGAGGTATTTGAGGCAGGGACTATTTCAACGTTTAAGAACCATGTAGCCAGTTACATGGATAGGACAGGTTTAGAGGGATATGGGCCAAAAGCAAGCAGATGAAGCTAGTGTAGGTGGGGCGTGTAGGTTGGCAAGTTGGGCTGAAGGGCACGTTTCCACACTGTATGAATTGAATTGAATACTTTGTCACTTGTGGCAATCTCAGAGAAATTCTTCGCTTGCCCGCCCAATGTATGCAAATAGTCCCCCCACGCCGGGTTCTCCATTGACCATTGCTTTTCCCCGTCTGTCCCCCCTGCGCCAGGTCCTTGGTCCCACGTGGTCCGTCCCCGTCCATCGGTCGACGCCATCATCGACCGCCGCCCTGATCTCTCCACTAACACTGCCGGGTCCGCTCCGGACACCTCCCTACTGCTGACCCGGGCCCCAGCCACAGATTCCGCAGATCCTGATGGCCGCGGGCCTCATTGACCCGCGAGGCTGCGACCCGAGAGGCCTGGGCCAGCGAGGCGCCGTTCTCGGCTTCTCAGCTGCACCTCCAAACCTCTATGACTCTAGTGGTTAGACACAAAGTTGTTTTTGTGTCTTGGTCTAAAAGTGCAGGTAGCTGACGACCACATTGGAATGAAACTGCCGGAGGACTGGGTCAAACAATTCCTTCTCGCACAAGAACAACTCCTTCTTTGGTCCTTCCCGGAGTCAATGGAAGAGTGGTCCGGCAGCAGCAGCATTGATGATGGCGACAGCATTGGTGCGGTAGAGTTGCTGCCTTACAGCGCCAGGGACCCCAGGTTCGATCCTGACCACGGGTGCTGTTGTCAAGCTGGAACGGGTGCAGAGATGATTTACCAGGAATTTGCCAGGACCCGAAGGTCTGAGCTACAGGGAGAGGTTGAACAGGCTATGGGGTTTATTCCGTGGAGCGCAGGAGGATGAGGGGTGATCTTCTACAGTTGTACAAGATCACAAGAGAAATGTGATTGGGTGAAAGCACAGAGTCCTTTGTCCTGCGGAGGAGAATTGAGACATAAGTTTACGGTGAGGAGAAAAAGATTTAACAGGAACCTGAGGAACAACTTTTTTTCACAAACGTGGTGGGTGTACGGACCGAGCGGCCAGGACAATTTGTTGAGGCAGGTCCTATTGTCACATTTAAGAGGCATTTGGACAGATACATGGATAGGGTACTTTTTAGAGGGGTATGGGACTAGTATAGAAGGGGCATATTGACCAGCATGGGCCAGTTGGGCCGAAAGGCCTGTTGCCACACTCTCCAGCGGGGCTTGAATCTTTAATTGTGTGGGATTGTGAGCAGGTGGGGAAGAGGTGGAAAAAGCAGAAGCTGCGGCAACAGAAGGGGCAAGTAAATAATGGAGAACGGCACAGCACAGGAACAGGCCCTTCGGCCCACAATGTCTGCGCTGGACATGATGACAAGGGCACCTTTATCTGCCTACACCTTCTCCACATACCTCCATCGTCTGCCTACCTTTGTGTCTATCCGAACGTCTACAAAAGAAGTGGTGGCACAGCGGTACAGCGCTTGCAGCGCCGGAGACCTGGGTTCGATCCCGACTACGGGCGTTGTTTTGTTTAGAGATACAGCATGGAAACATGCCTTCAGCTCACCGAGTCCATGTTGACTAACGATCACCGGCTCGCACTAAGTTCTACACTATCCCATGTTCACATCCACTCCCTACACGCTAGGGGGCGATTTACAGAGACCGATTGACCGCAAACCCACATGTCTTCAGGATGTAGGAGGAAACCCACGTGGTCGCAGCGAGAACATGCAAACTTCACACAGACAGCATATAACCATATAACCATAGAACAATTACAGCACGGAAACAGGCCCTCTCGGCCCTTCCAGTCCGTGCCGACCATTTGTTTTCCCCTAGTCCCATCTACCTGCACTCAGACCATACCCCTCCATTCCCTTCACGTCCATATACCTATCCACTTTACTCTTAAATGTTAAAATCGATCCTGCCTCCACCACTTCTGCTGGAAGCTCCTTCCACACAGCCACCACCCTCTGAGTAAAGAAGTTCCCCCTAAACTTACTCCTAAACTTCTGTCCCTTAATTCTCATGTCATGCCCTCTTGTTTGAATCTTCCCTACCCTCAATTGGAAAAACGTATCCACGTCAACTCTGTCTATCCCTTTCATCATTTTAAAGACCTCAATCAAGTCCCCCCTTAACCTTCTGCGCTCCAAAGAATAAAGACCTAAATTAGACCTAAACATCTGAGGTCACAATTGAACACGGGACTCTGGCACTGTAACGCAGGGGTTCTACCAGCTGCGCCATTGTGCCACCCTCTCATCTCCCTATCTAAAACCTCCTCTCGTCCTTCCCTCTCTGTAAGGCTCCAAACCTCTGCGATCTTTCAAGCAAGTAGCCGATTTACATTAATACTGAGAATGCAAATCTGGCCAGTTATTGATCTGTACTAATCGCTAATAACATTGAAGGCTCCCGAGACTGGTAACAAATTGTAATTTCCTCACATAAATTTAAATCCTTAATGTGCTTCCACGCACATTGAGCCTTCTTCCGTTTTCTAATATTTAACCGGTAATCATCCAATTTCTATCTGAATAATATCGAACAACAAGATCAGAGGGAAAATACTCCTATCAACAAAGTTTTGCAGGTATTTCTGCATCAAATGAATTTGGATTAAAGTGCAAAAGATAGGAGGTAATGGAAAAATGAAGTGCACATAAAGGATATTCTCCGCGTAGATATATCATTATATTCCTCAATCATTCTCCTTCGGTTTAAGGTTAGAAGTATCTTAAAGCACATAAAGGTAATATTATGCTGTAATCCATAACAATATTAGTCTTCTTATGGATGTCAAGTTTGTTTCTCCAGTTTAAAGTGATGGCTTAAGAGATGAGCTCCCTGCAAAGTTTAAACAGATCTGGTTCCGGTTAAAACTATTATTTTGTGAGGTGAAGTGCAATCAAGATTTAGATTTCTCACGCTTTGAGCTCCCACATAACTTAAAGGCTTAAATTGCCAAGACGTTTCCAGTTGTTCAATATGGGATTAGTGGCAGTTCTGCTGCCTCGTTCTGCAGGAGGCAAGAGTTAGGCCTGAAAATAGGTGCCCATCAAAGGGTAAAATGTTTAGAATATGTTGAGGTCCAATCATTACATGAAGCCTTAAAATGCTTGACACCTCATCTTGCGAGGATAATGGGTAGGTCTGTGGCGTTCTCGAGGAAAGCCCCGCCGACAGTCCATGTAATTTCCATGAAGGTCGCAGCCGTTTGACGGAAGCCATTTTATCTGCTATTTGTTATTGCCGTCTTCCAATGCCCAGATCGTGCCACTGCAACTCTAGTGTTGATCAGCCAAGATCACATTGAAACATAGAAACATAGACAATAGGTGCAGGAGTAGGCCATTCGGCCCTTCGAGCCTGCACCGCCATTCAATATGATCATGGCTGATCATCCAACTCAGTATCCCGTACCTGCCTTCTCTCCATACCCCCTGATCCCTTTAGCCACAAGGGCCACATCTAACTCCCTCTTAAATATAGCCAATGAACTGGCCTCAACTACCTTCTGTGGCAGAGAATTCCAGAGACTCGCCACTCTGTGTGTGAAAATGTTTTCCTCATCTTGGTCCTAAAGGAATTCCCCCTTATCCTTAAACTGTGATCCCTTGTCCTGGACTTCCCCAACATCGGGAACAATCTTCCTGCATCTAGCCTGTCCAACCCCTTAAGAATTTTGTAAGTTTCTATAAGATCCCCCCTCAATCTTCTAAATTCTAGCGAGTACAAGCCGAGTCTATCCAGTCTTTCCTCTTATGAAAGTCCTGACATCCCAGGAATCAGTCTGGTGAACCTTCTCTGTACTCCCTCTCTGGCAAGAATGTCTTTCCTCAGATTTGGAGACCAAAACTGTACGCAAAACTCCAGATGTGGTCTCACCAAGACCCTGTACAACTGCAATAGAACATCCCTGCTCCAGTACTCAAATCCTTTTGCTATGAATGCTAACATACCATTCGCTTTCTTCACTGCCTGCTGCACCTGCATGCCTACTTTCAATGACTGGTGTACCATGACACCCAGGTCTCGTTGCATCTCCCCTTTTCCTAATCGGCCACCATTCGGATAATAGTCTACTTTCCTGTTTTTGCCACCAAAGTGGATAACCTCACATTTATCCACATTATACTGCATCTGCCATGCATTTGCCCACTCACCCAGCCTATCCAAGTCACCTTGCAGCCTCCTAGCATCCTCCTCACACCTAACACTGCCCCCCAGCTTCGTGTCATCCGCAAACTTGGAGATGTTGCATTAAATTCACTCGTCCAAATCATTAATATACATTGTAAATAGCTGGGGTCCCAACACTGAGCCTTGCCGTTTACTCCTACTCTTTGCTTCCTGTTTGCCAGCCAGTTCTCTATCCACATCAATACTGATCCCCCAATACCGTGTGCTTTAAGTTTGTATACTAATCTCTTATGTGGGACGTTGTCGAAAGCCTTCTGAAAGTCCAGATATAACACATCCACTGGTTCTCCCTTATCCACTCTACTAGTTACATCCTCGAAAAATTCTATAAGGTTGAATGGCAGTGCTGGCTCGAAGGGCCAAATGGCCTACTCCTGTACCTATTGTCTTTGTCTATAAGTGCTTCTCATAAGTTCAAATGCGATAGTAGTGCTATTGGGCCATTCGGCCCATCAAGTCTACACCGTCATTCAATCATGGCTGGTCTATCATTCCCCTTCAACCCCATTCTCCTGCCATCTCTCCATAACCCTCTGATCTTATTGAGATTCATATCCCTCCATTCTCTGTATTGCTATCCACCATTAAGTCTAACGCTAACAGACTTATCAGTGTTAAGTTTCTTTAACACCACTATTGTATCTACCTCCATCACCACCACACTTGGCAGCACATTCCAGGCTAGCACACTCGTTGCTGCGAGGCTTCTTAATAATACTTAAAAACACACTATCATGATCTATTCCCGCAAACTCAAAACTCAAACCCGCCGTCCAGTCACTGACATCCTTGATGAAATGTGAGTACTCTTTCATGACGGAGAGTGGGAAAGTGAGATAAGATAGGAACTAATGTGAACAGGCGATCGATGGTCAGCGTGGACCTGCTGGGCCGAAGGGCCTGTTTGCTAGTGCTGTGAAATAAGGAAGTTTAATGTAGCTCCACTTCATCAAATGTTAGCCTACTCCACTGTAGAAAACACACCCGGTCTAAAGGCCAATGTTATTGGTGAATCATTGTTGCACGGTTAAATATAGCACGGAGCGAGTCAGAGTCCCACTAAAAGGGGTCAGTGACTGTTGCTTCACGCAGTAGGAATACGTGGAGTAATCCCTATCCCCATTAACTTCCCACTGTTATTGAATTTTACCTTTGATGGTTTGCATCTGGCGCTGCATCTGTTTTTCCAGCATGCGTTGACGCTTAGAGAATTCAGGACATTAGTCGTGAGTGACTACGTGAAGAACCCCTTATAGCCGTTGGTGCATCATTACGTCAGACGCTTTGGCGCAGTCGGCCGGTTGGAGCAGCAGAGCTCCTCCAAGCGGTACGTTTAAAACGGAAGGTAAGTGTTCAAACTTTTTCAGTGTTCATTTTCTGTGGCAGCGGTCGTCGATACTCCGTTTAGTGATGTTACAGAAAGTGAAGAAGGTGTCGGTGAGGTGCTCCGCAGCAAAAAAGGGCCGATGACCAGGATAGCATTGTTAGTGGAGGCCAGCCTAGCACACCTAGTCTGACGCTACCGGCACCGGACCCTGCAGCGTAGCCGTGCCAGCAGGGCGTAAGGCGACTGAAAAATCAAATAGGCCGGTGGACCCAGAGTCGGGCCTGGAGGTTGTAGCCTCAAAAGGAGAGACCGTTTGCTCACGGCTCTCCCAAGTCGAGATTTTATTGCAAAAAATGCTCGACAGGGACAAACTCCTAGCGGAGAGCCTGTGCTCGCAACACCTATAACAGGGCTGCAAGAATATCCTACCTTTGAGGCGTAAATTATACCGGTGCAGTTTGCTGATGCCGAATCAGTGGTGGAGGAGAGCCATAAGGGAGTGGAGCTGGAAATTATCCCTAATATTGCAGAAACATTTGCAGTGCCCAGTGAGGCAGGAGAGCCATTAGGGGATGAATTGGCTTCAGCCATCCAACATATGCTCTCTCACCAACTGCTGGAAATGGCCATGGATGAGGCGGCTAAAAAATATGAAGCCTCTATCAATTGCGGTTTATCTAAGATACCAATGGTAAACCATCTGATTTGGACACAGTTGGGGGTGTCAGCCAGAGCTCAAGAATTAACATTTCAGAAGGTACTAAAACTACTTTCAGCAGGGCTTACGGCATTTGCCGTTACAGTAGATACAGGGCATATGTCAGAAGCCCATCAAGATGCACTGGGACTCCTCTGTAGTGCTTATTTTGAGATTAATAATATTAGAAGAAGTGCTATAAGGCCAGTTATCAATCCCAATCTGGCGTCTTTGTGCAAGCCGCCCAGCGTACAATCACCCAATCTTTTATTTGGAGGAGATCTCGCCAAGCGAGTCAAAGAGTGTCATGAGGACACTAAAACAATGGGCCTCATTGGAATTTCCCTTACCGGCGGGGTACCAGTTCGGACGCAAGGGAAGGAATCAGCCATTCAGGTCCGCAGTATCGGAACTAGCCACTGGCGTGAAGGGAAGGATGACTTTTCCACAGAGGGCCGGGGCCAACAAGCTCATCCAGGACGTATGCAGGTGAGAAAAATGCCTCTTAAAGAGAATGAATCAAGCAAAATAGATGTTCAAATTAGGGGAAGATTACATTTGTTTCTCAAACAATGGCAGGAGATAACATCAGATTCATTTATACTTAACAGCGTTGAAGGGGTAAAAATTGAATTTTACTCTATGTGTGACCACCTAATCAGCATGTTCCACGTCTGAAACTTATATTTTCAGAAAAAGAAAATTTGCTCATACAAGCAGAAATTAATACATTACACAAGAAAGGGATGATTGAGAAGTCAGTTCGTCAAAGTCATCAGTTTGTGCCAAGTACTTTTCCTAGATCTAAAAAGACTGGGGGATGTAGAATTATTTTGGATCTGACGAGTTTGAACTCATTTGTTTGCTATAGGCATTTCAAAATGGAAACTTTTTCCATGGCCAAACATCTTGTTTCCAAAGGGTGTTATATGACCAGCATTGATTTAGGATGCATATTATTCACTGTCTATTCATGGTGATGATAGGAAGTATTTGAAATTTATCTGGATGACTCAGTTGTGGCAATTCAAAGCACTGCCTAATGGGTTACCTTCAGCTCCTATATTATTTACTATATTGTTAAAACCTGTTCTAGCATTACTCTGAGCTCAGGGGCATGCGGTAATGGTCTATTTAGACAATATTTTAATTGTTGGAAAGACTCGTGCTGAGTCATCTGTTTCAATTGTTAAACTCACTTTTGAACAATTAGGGTTCGTCATTCATCCAGATAAATCCAAATTATCACCAGTTCAAATCATTAATTATTTGGGATTTACCATAAATTCAAATCACATGTTGGCAACTTTGCCTAGGGATAAATTGCAACAGTTAATTGAGGATTGTGTTAATCTCCTTGGAGAACAACGGCCTTCAATTAGCCAAGTAGCCAGTTTAATTGGTAAATTGGTGGCTGCTTTTCCAGCTGTGCAGTATGGACCTCCGCATTATCAACAATTACAAAAATCAAAAGAACAGGCACTGAGGACACAAGTGGGCCATTTTGATAGGCCTATGCAATTGTCAGCTGGGGCAATTTCCGACAT
This sequence comes from Okamejei kenojei, assembly GCA_035221665.1. Classification (NCBI taxonomy): domain Eukaryota; kingdom Metazoa; phylum Chordata; class Chondrichthyes; order Rajiformes; family Rajidae; genus Okamejei; species Okamejei kenojei. The sequence continues at coordinate 7,413,055 of CM069147.1, read as the reverse complement.
TCAATGGTGGATTATAAATGTTTCAAAAAGTTCTAGGAAGGTTTTGGTGGAACCACCTTCCATAATATTACAGACTGATGTAAGTGTGCTGGGTTGGGGTGCTACAGATATCTTCCAGTTGTGGAGGCAGATGGAATACTGATGAGACATCCCTTCTTCAATTAAGAGGGATCAATTACTTAGAGCTGTTGGGAACCTGGTATGGACTTAAAGCTTATTGCTCTACCAGGAGGGACTTGCATGTGCAGGTTCAGATTGACAACACTACAGCAGTGGCATATATAAACACATGGGTGGAGTCAAGTCACAGTCTTGTGATAGACTGGCTAATCAGATCTGGAGCTGGTGCATTGACCAAAACATCTGGCTTTCAGCAATATATTTACCAGGTAGATTCAACACAGTAGCTGACATTAGGTCACGCCAATTCAATGATAACATAGAATGGCTGTTAAATCAGGACATATTTAATCAGGTGATTGCTCAGTATGGAATGCCAGATATTGACTTGTTTGCATCTAGACTAAACCATCAGTTGCCCAGATATGTTTCATGGGAACCAGATCCGGGTGCAGCAGCGGTGAATGCATTCTCGCTGCATTTGGGTGGAATGTTCGTTTATGCATTTCCTCCATTCTGTCTCATCAGTAGATGCTTGCAAAAGATCAAGCAGGACTTTGCTTCAGGAGTATTGGTAGTGCCGGATTGGCCTACACAACCATGGTTTTCTCTCATATTACAAATGGCTAGTCAGCCTCACATGATTATTCCCAAGCATAAAAAGCTTCATAAAAAGATTGTATTGATCTGTTAATTTGCAGATTTTAAGGAGGCCATACCTGGGGAGAGGACTGTCTGATCGTACCGTGGATGTTCTCATGTCGGTCTGCAGGGATAGCACTCTGAAGCAGTACATCACCTCGATAAGGAAGTGGGAGGAATTCTGTCTACAGCAGAATATCTCCTATCAAACTGCAGGCATCCCAGACGTATTGGAGTTCTTGCCCACTCTTTATTTTGATCAAAAATTAAGCTATAGTGCGATCAATACAACCAGAAGTGCTCTGTCTTCTTATTTACCCATGAATTCAGAATTACATTCAGTAGGTTCACATCCGTTAGTTTCTCAATTTATGAAGGGAGTTTTCAATTCTAATCCTCCTAAACCCAGGTATGCCGGTATTTGGAATGTGAGTGAAGTTCTTATGCTTCTTCGCCAGTGGGCTCCTGTTGCAAGCCTATCTCTAGCCAAACTAACCATGAAGGTGGTTATGCTTATGGCGTTGGTTTCAGCCCAACGTTTGCAAACATTGCAAAAGCTACGGCTAGACAGAATGCAGGTATCAGCAGATGCCATTATTTTTTATGTCTATGATTTGCTTAAACATAGTAGAATAGGCATGACAGGATGTAAGATTGTGTTTTCAGCATACCCCACAGATGCTCGCCTGTGTGTAGTATCACATTTGTCCCGTTACAGAGCCCTACAAGGAACAGAGTCTGCATTATTTATTAGCCACAAAAAGCCACACAGTAAGGTGTCGGTGCAAACAATTTCAAGGTGGCTAAAGCAGGTTCTGGGAAGTGCTGGGATTGATACTGATAAATTCAAATCTCCTTCCACCAGGGAGGCATCAACTTCCGCGGCAAGGGCGATGGCCGTGCCTATAGACCATATCCTCGCGGCCGCAGGATGGTCCAGTGAGCTGACCTTCCCAAAGTTTTACCATAAGCTGATTACAAGGCTGGGGGTATTTGCTGATTCTGTTTTGAGTTCTGTTATAGTTTCCCCCTGAGTTAGAGGAGTTGTTATTGTTTCGTTTGTAAATAAACCGTTATTCATTTAACAATGTTATGATTGATGCATTATTGATTATTAACGACTTTTTGAGTCAATCAACGCAGTGTGAACGCCGGATTTGGGTCTGCGGCATGAAATCACAGTGCTTTGAAGTCTTCACGTAATCACGCACGTGACTCCGAAGTAAAATAGTAAGATTAAACGAGAACATACCAGTTTGAAGTTTGATCTTTAATTTATGAGGCGTTATGATGAGGGATTACGAGTCCTCCGCTCCCAACCCTCATAAATATCACCTGGTAGTTCAAGTCTTTGTTATCTTACCATTATACTTCAGTCATTGTTACCTGTGATTTCACTCCGCGGCTTTGAAGATTGATGCTCCAACGGCTGTATGGGGTTCTTCACGTAATCCCTCATCGTAACTCCTCATAAAATAAAGATCAAACTTCAAACTGGTAAGTTCTCATTTAATCTTACTATTTTACCAACCAATACTATATGTTAATGCATAATTTCATTATGTTCAGTTCAGTTTTGTTTATTGTCATGAAAAGCTTTTGTTGCGTGCTAACCAGTCAGCGGAAAGACAATGCATGATTACAATCGAGCCATTCACAGAGTATAGATACATGATAAGGGAATAACCTTCAGTGCAAGATAAAGTCCAATCAAAGATAGTCCAGGGTCCACCAATGAGGTAGATTGTAGTTCAGGACTGCTCGCTAGTTGTGATAGGATGGTCAATTGCCTGATAACAACTGGGAAGAAACTGTCACTGAATCTGGAGGTGTGCGTTTTCACACTTCTGTACCTCTTGCCTGATGGGAGAGGGGGGATGGAGAAATATGGTGAGAATGAAAACTGGCAGCCCCTCTTTTATGCTCCAACTCCAGGAGTGTCAGGGAAGCGGCAGATGGGGAGCAATAACCCGCGCCCCCCACGCCCCCCCCCCCCTCAAAGTCAGCAAAATGAAGAAGCCAGTTCTCGACTTCTGGAAGCATGGTGGAGTACATGCCCCAATCAGCATAGAAACATAGAAACATAGAAAATAGGTGCAGGAGGAGGCCATTCATCCCTACGAGCCAACACCGCCATTCAATACGATCATGGCTGATCATCCAAAATCAGTGCCCCGTTCCTGCTTTCTCCCCACATCCCTTGATTCCTTTAGCCCTAAGAGCTAAATCTAACTCTCTTTTGAAAACAACCAGTGAATTGGCCTCCACTGCCTTCTGTGGCAGAGAATTCCACAGATTCACAACTCAAAACTTTTTCCTAATCTCAGTCCTAAATGGCCTACCCCTTATTCTTACATTGTGACAATGGTGCTGAGGTGGAAATGGTTGAGGGCTTCAAGCTTGTTGGCGTTAATATCTGTTGTGGGTCGACCACAGCCAAGAAGGCACAAAAATGCCTCGACTTCCTGAGGAGACTGAGGATATTCGGCACGCCTCCAATGTCTCCTACAAACCTCTATGGATGCAACATTGAAAGCACACTAACAGGTTGCATCATAGCTTGGTCTGCCCAAGACCGCAAGAAAACTGATGAGAGTTGCAGATGTCGCCCAGACTTTCACGCAGACCAGACTTCCCACCATGGACTCTATCTACACCTAACGCTACCTTGGAAAAGCAGCCAACATAAGCGGTAATCACGTACAATTAACGTAGCGTGAACGTCGGAACTCGCGCGCGCAACTTAGCGACTCGTGGCGCTAACGGCAGGTACCCGTGAAACTTGTTAACTCTTGAAAAAATTCAAACATGTTTGAGGTTTTCCACGAGTCAAATTTACTGTTCAAGTTAAAAATTGAAACATTTAAACTCGTTGTAATAACGTAGTGGCCCGTGCGTTTACCTTAGTGACTCGTGAGTCTACCGTGGGCACTCTTTAACTCAGCGGGCAGGCAGCATCTCTGGAGAGAAGGAATGGGTGACGGGATGACGTTTCCGAATTTCTGTTGCGTCTTTGTGCTCCATCTCAGATGGTAAAGCTGCAACTTTAAACTGACATATAACAATCTTACCTCTTCACATTTTACAGGATTGGATCCGAAATCAGTGATATTCTCAGCCATTCCCCGTCACATATTGAGAGAGGGGCAGGGAGCGGGGAACCATGGTGGATGTCTAAAAGATGTAACTCCGGGGCACTGCCCCACACACGGAACCTTGACTGAAGCCCAGGGACTGCTCAGAATAGGCAAGTCCGCCCTCTTCAACCTGACTCCCCTCCTCGTCCATTCTGCTGGAGCCCTTCCTCAAATCCCACCGGGAACAGTTGGGCATCACAGTTAAAAGGTGCAGCAGTACAGAGCGGTGTCCAGGGCATTTGGTGCCATCTCTCTGACACACACACGTAGACAAGAAAGTGTCAGGGGCACGGGGGTGGTGGTGATGGGCAGACACTGACTGTGGGAAGGTCCTTGTGTGGAGGCTGATCCTGTCTTGATTTAGATTGTGCTGATTGGAATTATTACTGTCTCTCTCTGTATTACCCTCTTGATTTCACATTGTTTGTTTCACCAAGGTTTGGAAAGCTCACAATGTGTTATGTGCTTCCAGAGATTGTGATTGAACTGTAACATTGCAGTTTCATCAGCTCAAAAAACGAGCATCAAAACAAAAAGGATCTTGATGTGAATGACTTTGTGCGTGTGTCTCCCCGTGACCTGCGTGGGTTTTCTCTGAGATCTTTGGCTTCCTCCCACACTCCAAAGATGTTGCAGATTAATTGGCTTGTTAAAGTTGTCCCTAGTGTGGGTAGGATGGTGTTAATGTGCAGGGATCGTTGGTCGGCACAGACCCGGTGGGCTAAAGGGCCAGTTTCCACGCTGTATTCTCTAAAGTATTTAAATAGACAAGGCAGGGAAAGGATAAGGACCTAATTTGAGCAAATGCGATTAGTACAGATGGGTAAAAAGGATGTGAAAGGATGGTTCTGTGCTGTTTGACTCTGTAATTCTATTATCAGGCAATGACCATCTCCAACAAAAGAGATTGGTAACACTTTTCGAACAACATTCACTGACGGTCCCGGGTCCAATGATATGGGCTCCACCACGGTTGGGAGTCTCTCCCTGCTGCAGCCTTCTTCCACCTTCTCAGCCGCCGGCCAAACACCATCCTCGGCCAACATGGGCGGAAAACACGGGGTGGGGGGGGGGGCAGAGGGGACACGTCTCTCCCATGTTTTGAGAGGTGGGGGACATCCCCCCCAAGACCAAGCCAGGATTGATCCCGGCCGGGTCTCCGGCGCTGCTCCCGTCCCCATCCGAGTGCCCCTACCCCCCCTCCCCACGGGTGGCCAGAGAGGTCAGGAGTCAGGCGCGAGCTGTGTCCCCAGGCCCACTGCCAGCGCAGAATCTTTGTTTAGCGTCCGAGGCCTTGCGCATGTGTGTGTGTGCGCATGCTCGCGCGGCCGCCAAAATATTGTGTCCCCCGTCCCCTCCATGTTTTCAAAGCGAGTTCTGCTCTTGTCGGCCAGTTCCACTGAGGTCATCTCCTTGGGCCGCGCTTTGTCAGGGACCTCCCCCTCCACCTTCCTGCCATGAGGCCAGCTTACAGGATCTAAGGCACACGCAGATGTCTCCACTAGAAGGTGGCGACCCTCAGAGAAGTCCCAGCCTCACAAACAACTCAACACAATAAATAATGTCAAGCAGCCTGGGGCAAGATGGTTTGCCCATGATTTAAATTTTAAACGTCATCCCGTCACCCATTCCTTCTCTCCAGAGATGCTGCCTGTCCGCTGAGTGACCATACTGAGGGAATTCCCACGTTATATGAAGCAGAGAGAAACGCGAGTTCTACACGGCTCTGCCCGACTTTTGAGAATGGATTCGGTGGTTTGTACCCACTCCCCCTCCCTGCTCACCCACCCACCCACCCACCCACCCACCCACCCACCAAGCCAGCCAGCCGGACCCCTCCTCGTTACAGCAGCGGAAGCGACATTTCCAAGAGAATGGGGCAGAGAGCTGGGTCAGCGCTGGGATGGGAGCAGGGCAGATGAGGCACACCAAAGGAACAAACAAGCAAGGGGCAGGCGGCAGTGGTCTTGTGCCCCAGCGAGGTAGACCGCTCTTCCCCCTGCTAATGCACACACAGAAAGACAGAGATGAGAGCAGAGAATGATCCCAGCCTAGCTCTGGCACTGGACGGTGCGCATTTTCCCTTTGTAGATCACATCAATAGACGCGGTCGCGCTGAATTCTATCTTTAACTCAAAGCCGCAGGATGGAGTTGTCTTTTTTTTACACTGTTGCTTCGCCCGCCACCTCCTCCTTGCTGCACAACGGCAGCGAGTGCGGGGCCGGGATCCTGCCTAGTTTTTTTAAGTTCTGAAATTGAATAACTTTCAATACTGAATCGGAATATACTTACTGTATGAGATGCTGTCCAGCTCCTCTATTTGATACTTAAAACAGGCTTTCATTCACGGTTGGCTCAAGAGTAACTCGGGAGAGGAACTTGGTAACTCGGGAGAGGAACTTGGAACATCGCAGAAATGAGAAGTAAACGGCAAACTTAGTCATACCCGTGGGAACTCGGTTAAACTCTTGATCATAAACTTGGAGTCTCGCACACAACCACGAGTCTTTCACTCGGGGTCAGTCGTGGGTCAACTCGCACTGTGAGACAGGGCTCGAACAGCTTCCTCCCCTCTGTTATCAGGCTTCTGAATGGTCCTTCCATAAGCTAGGGTACCGTCCGGTTCACCTCTACCCCATTGCGGACATTGGACTTTGTCTCTGGAACTGATGCGCTACAATGCTGAGAACTATATTCTGCACTCTGCATCTTCCCCTTTGCTCTACCTGTTGTACTTGAGTTTGGCTTTCCTCTTTACTTTATTTTTCAGAGGTACAGCATGGAAACTGGCACATCGACCCACCGTGTCCACACCGACCAGCGATCACCCATGCGGGCACAGGGGATCGAGCAAACTCCGCAGAGGTAACACCCGTGGTCAGGATCGAACCGGGGTCTCCGGCGCTATGAAGCAGCAACTCTGCCGCTGCGCCACCGTGCTGCCCCTATCAAAGATGTGGAGAGCGTGAGGAAATAAATATTGTTTCCGTAGCGACAGTGATGCTGAAAATGCGGTGACGTGTTAACCGTGCAGAGTGTTATTAAACAGTAAGGTTAATTCATCTATGTGTTACACACTTCCCTGGTTTACATTTCAATAGGTTCAACGGAAATTGAAATTGGCAATGTTGCAGGCATCTTAATTAATCTCTTGAACAAGGGCAAAGTCAAAATGACTCCATATTCTTCCTGTACCATCCACAGCTTTAACTCCGTCTATACAAGGCTTTTCAAAACTGACTCATCTTTTGTTCAGGTGCAAGTCAACGTCAGTCCTGTTCCGAGCGCAATAATAGGAAAGGGATCTTGCAATGATAATAGGTTTAAGAAAGAACTGCAGATGCTGGAAAAATCGAAGGTAGACAAAAGTGCTGGAGAAACTCAGCGGGTGAGGCAGCATCTATGGAGCGAAGGAATAGGTGACGTTTTGGGTCGAGACCCTTCAGGGTCTTGATAATGTTAATAGATGAGAATAATTGTATAATAACCAAGTCACACCCACTGGCAGAATATGAACAGAGGAATGCCATTTAATGCTTTCTTTTTAGCAAAATACATTACTCAGAGAAAAACTCATCATCGATAAATTTATTTGAAAATTATGTGGATGGTATGATAAGAAAATATAGAACAGTGTAGTCTGAAGGTTCTTGAGCCAAAATGTTACCTATCCATGTTCTCCAGAGATGCTGGCTGACTGCTGAGTTACTCCAGCAATTTGTGTCAATAGACAAGAGACAATAGACAATAGGTGCAGGAGTAGGCCCTTCGACCCAGCATTGCCATTCAATGTGATCATGGCTGATCATCCCCAATCAGTACCCCGTTCCTGTCATCTCCCCATATCCCCTGAATCCGCTATCTTTAAGAGCCCTATCTAGCTCCTTTGTGTATTAACAATCATCTGCATTTCTTTATCTACACATAGAACGGTACAGTACAGGAACAGGTTCTTCTACCCATAATGTGTGTGACGAACATGATGCCAAGTTAAATTAATCTCCTCTGCCTGCACGTGATCCGTGCCCCTCCATGGTGCAGGAAGGGGCGTCGCTTTCCCATCGGTGACTGACAGGAGAGGAGACCAATCTGCGCCTGCGCTGTTTTTAAGATTTTCAAACCTTTATAACTTTTTAAATATACCACCGATCGTAACAAAACTTGTTGCACTTGCAGCACAGGAGAATGGCGAGTAAGGTGGCGATAAATCGTAGCACTATCATGTACCGTTTTTGCGCAAATGTTGAAAAAAAACCGCAAATTTTTAAACTGGTTCTGGATCCCCCAACATTTGCGTTCATAAGTTATAGGAACAGAAGTACGGAGTTTGTACGTTCTCCCCGTGACCTACGTGGGTTTTCTCCGAGATCTTTGGTTTCCTCCCACAATTCAAAGACTACTGGTATGTAGGTATATTGGCTTGGTAACTGCAAAAAATGTCCCTCGTGTGTGTAGGGTCGTGTTAGTGTGTGGGGTTCGCTGGTCGGCAAGGACCAGGTGGGTCGAATGGCCTCTTTCTGTGCTGTATCTCTAAACTAAACTCTAAACAAAAAGTCTTGTCTCAAAGGTAGACAAAAATGCTGGAGAAACTCAGCGGGTGAGGCAGCATCTATGGAGCGAAGGAAATAGGCAACGTTTCGGGTGGAAACCCTTCTTCAGACTTGCCTGACATATTGTCTACTCTCAACCACATTCTCATGCCTTCTACCCATAACCCTTGACACCCTTATTAATAAGGATTCTGTCAATCTCTGCCTTAACAATATCCATTGACTTGGCCTCCACAGCCTTCTGTGGCAATTAATTCCACAGATTCACCACCCTCTGACTAAAGAAATTCCTCCTCATTTCCTTTCTACATTAGTTTATTCTGAGGATCTTGCCTCTGGTCCTAGACTCTCCCATGACTGGAAACACCCTCTCCACACCCACTCAATCCAGGCCTTGCACCATTCAGTAAGTTTCAATGAGGTCCCTCCCTCATTGAATGGTAACGATAACTGGGAAGTCCTTCAAATAATCTCTGCTGCTTCATGATTTAAAATAAAATCAATTTGCCACAATTAATGCTGCAAAATAAATGTCCTAAGCCAGAATGTTAAATAGAAGATAAAAACAGGAAATGAAGGAAAGACCCATCAGGCCAGGCGGCATCCGTGGAAAAATCCTACCTGATCTCCCAGTTGCTAATTCCCCTTCACATTCCTACACAGACCTTTCTGTCCTAGGCCTCCTCCATTGTCAGAGTGAGGCTAAACGCAAATTGGAGGAACAGCATCTCATATTTTGCTTGGGCAGTTTACAGCCCAATGGTATGAACATTGATTTAACTCACTTCAGGTAGCCCCGGCATTCCCTCTCTCTCTATCCCTTCCCCACCAGCATTTCGTTTTCACTCAACAAACAGCTAACAATGGCCTGTTTCCTTTATCATCGTTACTTTTTTGCATATCTTTCATTCGTTGTTCATTTTCTCTCCACATCACTGTCTATATCTCTCGTTCCCCTTATCCCTAACCAGTCTGAAGAAGGGTCTCGACCCAAAACGTTGCCTATTTCCTTCGCTCCATAGATGCTGCCTCACTCGCTGAGTTTCTCCTGCATTTTTGTCTACCTTCGATTTTCCAGCATCTGCAGCTCCATCGTAAACAAATGGTGAAGGGCGATCTGTTTCTCTTTCCACAGATGCTACCTGACCTGGTGAGTATTTCCAGCTTTTTCTGTTTTTATTTCAGATTTCCAGCATCTGCAGTTTTCTTTTCTATTTTCATTTCACATTATATTTAGAACAGTTTTAAGTTACATTCAAAGTTTGAAAGGCATATTCCCAATATTAAATGTATACAGCCTTACGTTTAGGCTTGGATAGAGTGGATGTGGAGAGGATGTTTCCACCAGTGGGAGAGTCTTGGACTCGAGGCCACAGCCTCAGAATTAAAGGACGTTCTTTTAGGAAGGAGGTGAGGAGAAATTTCTTTAGTCAGAGGGTGGTGAATCTGTGGAATTCGTTGCCACAGAAGGCTGTGGAGGCCAAGTCAATGGATATATTTAAGGCAGAGATGGATGGATTCTTGATTAGTGCGGGTGTCAGAGGTTATGGGGAGAAGGCAGGAGAATGGTGTTTGGAGGGAGAGATAGATCAGCCATAATTGAATGGCAGAGTAGACCTGATGGTCTAAATGGCCTAATTCTACTCTTATTCCTTATGACCTTATGATCTTTTATATGTGGTTAGGATATTTTCCAATATTTGGATTATTTTTTGTGTACAATAGCAATTGATATTATATTAAATATTTGGGACTTAATTCTTCCACATTCTGGAAAAATGTACAATCTACTCAAATGAATTAAATAAAATCCCAAAAGCTTTTTATGATTAAAAAAAAAATGTTATGCTGAGTATAGAGGTGTCAGCGGTAGATAGCCGGGTTCATCAGACAGGTGCTGTCGGTGCAGAGTTTGTACGTTCTCCCGGTGACCACATGGGTTTTCTCCGCTATCTCCGGTTTCCTCCCACACTCCAAAGCCATACAGTATTTTTGGCTAATTGGCTTTGGTAATATTGTAAATTGTCCCTTGTTCATAGAGTCATAGTGATACAGTGCGGAAACAGGCCCTTGGGCCCAACTTGCCCACACCGGCCAACATGAACCAGCTACACTAGTCCCACCTGCCTGCGTTTGGTGCATATCCCTCCAAACCTGTCCTGTCCATGAACCTGTCTAACTGTTCCTTAAACGTTGGGATAGTCCCAGCCTCAATTACGTACCTCCTCTGGCAGCTTGTTCCATACACCCAGTGTGTGTAGGATAGTGCCAGTGTACAAGGGTCGCTGGTCGGCGCAGACTTGTTGGGCCAAAGGGCCTGTTCTCACACTGTATATCTAAAGTCTACGGGTGCATATTGTACAGCGCAAAGAATGATCAAGGCGATATTCTCTTTTGTTTCTGTACGCGCTTTGTTTGTCACCTATTATCCAAATAAGTGTCTCCGGGTCTCGGGGGAGCGAGTCTGACCAAGAACCGTGCAATTACTGAAATGGATTAGACATCTGTGAATAACAAATCTACTTGCACTATAAACTACACCATTTAATTGGACAAAACTGTTTGTGGTTACAATTAAAAGCTGACTTCTTCATTACACAGAGCTTCCAGCATCCCACGAGAGAATTATGCACTTAATAGTATGTTAATTTTGTGTGGTACAGTTTGTCCATTTAGATTCAGTATCACTTTCCAAATTAATCCAACCTTCTACAGAGGACAGTATTCAAGGGGAGACACATGCAACATCCCATCCTTGTATTGAAGATAGACACAAAACGCTGGAGTAACTCCAGCGGGACAGGCAGCATTTCTGGAGAGAAGGAATGGGTGACATTTCAGGTCGAGACCCTTCTTCAGACCATACTATCTTGTGGTGTCCATCTTGAAGATCTGAAAATGAAATCTCCAAGTTAAGATTTAATGATTTTGTTGTTGCTTTCATCCTTAAAATTGCTTCTCAATCTTTTGCACATACTTTTCCTATACTGTCCTGAATGTCTTCACAAGCCTATTTTCTGGAGAATTTATCAGTTTTGCAGCATTCTTTAGTCAAGTGCTTTGAGTAAAGCTTCGACCAACCCTCACTCTTTCACAAAATAATTCCTGATGTTTGACGTTATATTAGATTTGCAATGCAGATCATCACTTAAAACAGACACAAAGTACAGCACAGGAACAGGCCCTTCAGCCCACAATGTCAATGCCATGTACATGATCCATATCCCTCCATTCCCTGCATATTCATGTGCCTATCTAAAAACCACTATTGTATCTGGCTACACCACCACCCCTGGCAGCACATTCCAGACACCCACCACCCTTTGTGTAAAAAAATCTTGCCCCGCATATCTCATTAAACGTTGCCCCTCTTACCTTAAAGCTATGCCCTCTAGCCTTTAATATTTCCAGCTGGGAAAAGAAAGGATCTGACTGTCTACCCTATCTATGCCTGTCATCCAATTATATATTTCTATCTGGTAATTAATTCTGATTTGGCCATCCATTGCCTATCCAGTCAACATCATTTATATCTTGTAGAGAAAAGTTAGAACTTGCAAATTGTGTTCAAGGTATTTCATGTTACATGGATTGATATCTAAAAATGTTAAAGGCCCGCATCTTGCCAGTTGTGAAGAAATGTTTGGCCAAACAGCTTCCCTGTATTCCTGGCATGGATGAAGTTTAGTTTAGTTAACTTTGTTGCCAAGTGTGGCAAGGTGCAGGGGAAGGTTTGCTATCCAGTCAGCAGAAAGACTCTATATGATTACATTCAAGCTGTCCGCAGTGAACAGATGCAGGATAGAGGGAATCATGTTTGGTGCAAGTAAAGCCCAGTAAAGTCCAATTAAAGATAGTCCAAGGGTCTCCAATAAGGTAGACGATAGAGGCTATGAAATGCCTATCTTTCAGACAATGCTTTTGTTGTTTTACACGTAGAAATTCACAGAGATTTTATTAAATATCAAAACATCAAACATGTTGACTTAATCCAAAATTATCGAAAGCATTTCAAGAGAAGGGTCCCGACCAGAAACGTCACCAAAGGAGCTGCCTGACTCGTTGAGTTCCTCTAGCACTTCGTGTCCAAGCACCTGCAGTTCCTTGTGTCTCAAGACTTGCATAAGGTTCATGAAATTTTCGAAAATGGCAGATTGTCCAATAGTTATTGATCTGGTTTCAAGGTCAGTTTCTTGTCACATGTACCAATTAAGGTACAGTGAAATTTGAGTTACCATACAGCCATATGAAGTGATAAGCAGCAAGACACACAACCACATAAAAGTCAACATTAACATCCGTCACAGTGGATTCCATATTCCTCACTGTGATGGAAGGCAATGAAGTTCAACCCTCTTCCTCTTTGCAACTTCATGCTGGAGAAGATTGCACAGTATTTTTCTCCAAAGTCAATGGGAACTAAATTGGACAGCTCTGGTAAACATATGCTGGGATCATGATGCACAATTAACCTGTGACTGTTTAACCTGGTCCAGAATTTCAGTTGCCTGCTGATTATGATGAGTTTGGCAACAGACCAATGCTCTGTGTGGGTGGACAAAATGCTGGAGAAACTCAGCGGGTGCAGCAGCATCTATGGAGCGAAGGAGATAGGCAACGTTTCGGGCCGAAACCCTTCATCAGACTCTGTGTGGCATTTGTAACCCATCACCAGATTTGTCCGAGCAAAGAGAGACTTATTTAAATGGAGTCGCTCCGTCTCTGGTGGAAACTATTCAGCTAGTTGTCTTGTGGCAAGAAATGGAAGATAAGGGGTGGCGCGGTGGCGCAGCGGTAGAGTTGCTCCACCTGATCTTCCAATGCAGTGTTTTGTTGCATTAATGCGAGTTTTATTCAAGGTCCCCTATTCACGAGAACCCAGGTGGCACGGTGGCGCAGCGGTAGAGTTGCTGCCTCACAGCGCCAGAGGCCCGGGTTCAATCCTGACTGTGGGTGCTGTCTGTACGGAGTTTGTACGTTCTCCCCGTGAACTGTGTGGGTTTTCTCCAGGTGCTCCGGTTTCCACCCACGCTCCAAAGACGTACAAGTTTGGACATTAATTGGCTTTGGTATTCATCTAAATTAGCGATCGGTACACAATTTGAATGTGTGGAACAACAGGGAAAACTCAAACTTATCCTCAAAATAAATCTTCATAAACTTGTTGGATAATATAAAAACTGGAATGGTTTCATTCATTTTAAGTCAAAACACCCTTTAAAAAAATCATAGAACTTAATTACGGGTGTCTCCTCTCACCTCCAAATGCCTGCAATACAGCAAATCTAATCATCTGAGATAGACACATATAGCTGGAGTAAAGCCCCTGTTCCACTTTCCAGAGTTACTCACGAATTCTCCCGAGTTTTCTCCTTGATTCAAACTCGGAGAATGTCGTTAGCGAGTTTGTAGATATTTCGTAGCGGCTCGTAACACCAGCCGTAGGTATTCGGGGCATCAGGTAAGTCGGGACGTTTTTTTTCAGCATGTTGTAAAATGTCCACGAGTTAAAAAAACATCCCCGAGTACCTACGGCTGGCATCTCCGAGTTTGAATCAAGGGGAAAACTCGGGAGAATTTGCGAGTAACTCGGGAAAGTGGGACAGGGGCTTAACACAGCAGGACAGGCAGCATCTCTGGAAAGAAGGAATGGGTGACGTTTCGGGTCGAGACCCTTCTTCAGACCGTATTATCTTGTTATTTTGCGAGGTTCACTTGCACCTCCTCCAACCTCATCTACTGTATCCGTTGTTCCAGGTGTGCACTCCCATATAACGGCGAGACCAAATGCATGCTCCGCGATCGTTACACCTCCGCTCAGTCCACCTAAACCTCCTCTACCTGAAACCTTACCCGTTCCTTCTCTCCAGAGGTGCTGCCTGTCCCGCTGAGTTACTCCAGCTTTTTGTGCCTAACTTTGGCTAAAACCAGCATCTGCAGTTCCTTCCGACACACTTACTGTGTTCACAACTGAAATGTCTAAAACACAATCTTAAAAAGATAAACATGAAAGCACTGCAAAATAAAGCGACTTTAGTTGATTCAAAAGAGATTAGAAACATGATCTTCCGTGATGCCTTTGGAGTTAGCTGCTGTGTCCATGATCCACTTGCTCTTGGATTGAAGGATTGAGATTCTACTTTTATAATAATTAATTTTCTGGGCCAGAGAAAGTTGTATTCTTGTTATTGAATGGCAGTAGTATCAATTTATCTCTTCGTGTCTGGGATCTGGAGCCAGGCTGCAGCAGCTGGTGTGGCTGAGTTGATCTTGGCCAAGTGCCCTGGAAATAAATGGAGAGGGCAGCCTTTGACAATATGCCCCATTGTTTAATCTGTGCTGCTGTACTCGCAGCAAGGACATTTCCATAGAGCACCATACAGTCACAGGATCATACAGCACAGAAACAGACCCTTCGGCCCATCCTGCCCATGCCAGCCGAGATGCCCAATCATCAATTGTCCCACCTGCCCGCGTTTGGCCAATATCCCTCTCAATCTGTACGGGGGTTGTACGTTCTCCCCGTGACCTGCGCGGGTTTCCCCCAAGATCTTCTGTTTCCTCCCACGCTCCAAAGACGTGCAGGTTTACAGGTTAATTGGCTTGGTACAAATGTAAAAATTGGCCCCAGTGGGTGTAAGATGGTGTTGATATTGGCACGGACCAGGTGGGCAGAAGACCTATATCTAACTCTCCCTTGAATACATCCAGTGAATTGGCCTCCACTGTCTTCTGTGGCAGAGATTTCCACAGATTCACAACTCTCTGGTGAAGAAGTTTTCTTCATCATGCCAAACCATATAAACATATCATACCAGATGAGAATCAAGTATCCTGAATGATCAGCTACTTTTTATCCGGTCAGTGTGGTGCTGACTGAAATCTATATAACTAATGAAAGACCCATTTCCTGAGTTCTGCCTTCGCATTGGAGAAAATGAAAATTGAGCCTGTCACTTGTTCCGTGAAGTCCGTGCTATTATAATTTAATTATCCCTTCACTCCTGTCAATTTTTTTAAAATTTGTTTATTTTGCAGCTTATAGGATTGCTTTTCAATCACATTTAACATTTATCAGAATTACTTCAAATTATTGCCGGCATGAACATTGACTATAATAATTGTTAGTATATCCTAGGGATTCCTTGCAAAACAGATTAGTTTAATATTCCAAATATTATTGCCCCTGCAAAAAGGTTGTGAGTTTTATTTGTACATGACACGGTGGCCCAGCGGTAGAGTTGCTGCCTCACAGCGCCAGAGACCCTGGTTCCATCCTGCCTACGGGTGCTGTCTGTACAGAGTTTGTACGTTCTCCCCGTGACCTGCGTGGGTTTTCTCCGAGATCTTCGGTTTCCTCCCACACTCCAAAAACGTACAGGTTTGTAGGTAAATTGCCTTAGTATAAATGTAAATTGTCCCTGGTGTGTGTAGGATGGTCTTAATGTGCGGGGATCGCTGGTCGGCGTGGGCCAAAGGGCCTGTTTCCGTGCTGTATCTCTAAACTAAACTATGTAAAATCTTACTCAGCAACTTTGGGCACGTTCGTACCCAAGTTACGGTTAATAATTCTCATCATTTTTCCCATTTTCTTCCGACACTGGGAGCCAAGGTTGGCACGGTGGCGCAGCGGTAGAGTTGCTGCCTTGCAGCGCCAGAGACCCGGGTTTAATCCTGACTACGGGTGCTGTCTGTATGGAGTTTGCACGCTCTCCTTGTGACCTGCGTGGATTTTTCCCCGGGTGCTCCGGTTTCCTCCCGCTCTCCAAAGACGTGCGGGTTTGTAGGTTAATTGGCCTCTGTAAATTGTCCCCTGTGTGTGGGGTAGAACTAGTGTGCAGGTGATTATTGGTCAGTTCCACACTGTATCTCTGAACTAAAATGTATTTTGGAAACTATTACTCTAATATGCCAGTGCTTTTGACAAGATGCACCATTCTTAATTAGCAGACCTAAGAGACTGTTAAATATCTAGAGGGATCATAATAGTCTCCAGCTGCCAGTCTAGAAAAGCCAAAAAGACACTGAGACGTGCTCGGATGAATTGACTCTGCCTGAGAAGGTTGGAGGGAGCACACTAATCAGATTTCCCATCCTTTGTTTGGGAAGAAAATCATTCCCAAGTTATTTTCAGTTCAGTGTTGCAACCCAAGGTTGGGGCAAGGGGTCAGACTTCCTCCCAATCGTTTATTATTCTGGTGGGTTTCGGAAGGAAAAGGACATGGATTTGAGGAGAGAGGGGCAAGATTTAATCAGAACTGGAGGGGCATCTTTTTCACTCAGAAGGTGGTGGGTGTATGGAACGATCGGCCAGTTTAGGTAGTTGAGGCAGGTACTATAACAGCATTGAAAAGACACTTGGACAGGTGCTTGGATAGGAAAGGTTTAGAGGGATATGGGTCAAACGCAGGCAGGGTCTAGCCTAGACAATAGGTGCAGGAGTAGGCCATTCGAACCTTCGAGCCAGCACCGCCATTCAATGTGATCATGGCTGATCATCCCCAATCAGTACCCTGTTCCTGCCTTCTCCCCATATCCCCTGACTATGCTATCATTAAGAGCCTAATCTAACTCTCTCTTGAAAGTACCCGGAGAAGCGGCCTCCACTGCCCTCTGAGGCAGAGAATTCCACAGACTCACCACTCTCTGTGAGAAAAAGTGTTTCCTCGTCTCCGTTCTAAATGGCTTACTCCTTATTCTTAAACTGTGGCCTCTGGTTCTGGAGTCACCCAACATCGGGAACATGTTTCCTGTCTCTAGCGTATCCAAACCCTTAACAATCTTATATGTTTCAATAAGATCCCCTCTCATCCTTCTAAACTCCAGAGTATACAAGCCCAGCCGCTCCATTATCTCAGTATATGACAGTCCCGCCATCCTGCTAATTAACCTTGTAAACCTATGCTGTACTCCGTCAATAGCAAGAATGTCCTTCCTCAAATTTGGAGACCAAAACTGCACACAATACTCCAGGTGTGGTCTCACTGGGGCCCTGTACAACTGCAGGAGGACCTCTTTGCTCCTATACTCAAATCCTCTTCTTATAAAGGCCAACATGCCATTCGCTTTCTTCACTGCCTGCTGTACCTGCATGCTTACTTTCATTGACTGATGAACAAGGACCCCTACCCAGATCCTGTTGTACTTCCCCTTTTTCCCAACTTGACACCATTTAGATAGTAATCTGCCTTCCTGTTTTTGCTTGGAGGGCTTGCTTTAAATGGGGCTTGCCAAACATGCTGTCTGTATGGAGTTTGTACATTCTCCCCATGATCGCGTGGGTTTTCTCCGGATGCTTCAGTTTCTCACACACTTCAAAGACGTACAGGTTTGCAGGTCAATTGACTGGTAAGCTGTAGAATTGTCCATTGTGTGTGTAGGTTAGTGTACGGGGTCGGCACCGGCTCGGTGGGCAGAAGGGCCTGTTTCCGTGCTGTATCTCTAAAGTCTAAAAATCACGGGGAGAAAGCAGGAAGATGGGGGAATGATTGAATGGCAGAGTAGACTCAATGGGCTGAATGGCCTAATTCTGGTCCCATGTCTTATGGCCTTACTACTTTTTCAACAACACAGAACAGTGGACAATTAAAACTGTTTTTTTTTGTTTGAAGTAGATCGCAACCCGAAAGGTCACCGATTCATGATCTCCATGGATGCTGAGTTACCCCAGCATTTTGTGTCTTTTCTTTGAAAACCATCATTGGCAGTTCATTATTTCTACATTTTGTCTGGCTTCTCTACCTCCTGGATAGGCACAAAATGCTGGAGTAACTCAGCGGGACGGGCATCATCTCTGGAGAGGTGACGTTTCAGGTCAAGACCCTTCGTCAAACTGAAGAAGGGTCTCGACCCGAAACGTCACTCATTCCTTCTCTCCAGAGACGCTGCCTGTCCCGCTGAGTTACTCCAGCGTTTTGTGTCTATCTCCGGGGGAAACCAGCATCTGCAGTGCCTTCCTACACACTTCTCTACCCCCTGGCGTATCTCGAACGACTCCTTGTTGTACCTCAAGCCAATTTGATGGCAATAATCATCTGGTGAGGCATTAAACAAGGGCCTGTCCCACTAGGCTATTTTTAGGCAACTGTCATAGTCGTAGCAAGTCGCTGAAAAACCGGCGACTGGACCCCCCCCCTTCGACATAAAAATTGAAATAGAAACATTACTTTAACAAAAAAAAAAAACGAAATCAGCACCGGCGACAACCAGGCGACAACTACGACAGCACCTACGTCAGGAGAAGTCACGCTACGCTCATTGGCTTCAAACCCACTGTTGCCGACTGTCTCCGAAAATGTTTCTACA
This sequence comes from Okamejei kenojei, assembly GCA_035221665.1. Lineage (NCBI taxonomy): Eukaryota > Metazoa > Chordata > Chondrichthyes > Rajiformes > Rajidae > Okamejei > Okamejei kenojei. Next base: position 7,394,300 of record CM069147.1, on the reverse strand, counting down.
TGTTGAAAATCCAGCGGCGACCAGAAAGATGCTACAACTCTTAGGGCGACTGAGGAGACGACTCGCGACCGTACAGGCGACGCCCTGGCGACCATGTTGCGACTGCCCAGTCGCCTGTAGTCGCCTAAAAATCGCCTAAGTGGGGCAGACCCTTGGCACATTTAGATTAACCAAGAGATACCATGATTACTGTAATCGTAAACAGGTGAAAACAATTGATGCCGAGTTTGTGAGATGCAAAGGTGTTGCGTTAATAAACACCGGCGACCTGCAAAGCAATGGGAGGTTAGAACATTTGTGCCTCTTGATACCATTCAGATTTCAATTATCAATTATTCCTCCCAAGATAGTTGCTTCTGGGAAATGTGTTTAAAACGAGGCACTGAAGGTCCAGAAGGAATAGGTATGAGGTTTAAAAATGAAAATGAGAGCATATGAACCTGTATCTCAACGACATAAATGATATGAAATGAATTCATGATACAAAACATGGAATAGACAGCCATGACTGTATTTGAAGATAGCCACAAGATGCTGGAGTAACTCAGCAGGACAGGCAGCATCTCTGCAGGGAAGGAATGGGTGATGGATGTTTTGGGTTGAATCCCTTCTGTATCTGGTGCATTTGATGCTGGTAAGTCACCAGTTTACAAACAGTATTTTGGTTTTGTGTTGCTGAATTCCGAATATTTCAATATTAGATGAAAGAAAGCACTTATTTCTAATATTTCAAATCAATATTGTTCCTGGTTTAAAACGGTCCAATCTTATTTTACTGAAACCAAAATAATGATGCAGTATTCACAATTATTTAGGGGATAATCCTGAACCTTTCTTGCTTGGGAGCTTTCAAATCAATGAATCATTTACTGTTCTGAACTTGGTATTGTTCGTTTAAGATTCAGGCATTCTACAATTTCCTATTAGTTATGTGCAGATATTTAAATGTGTGTTCAAAATTGTTTAACCTTCAGGCTTTCTAAAGCATATAAAACGGAGTTAATACCCAAGCTGAGAATATCAGCCACAAGGTGCATGTTTTGTATACAACATGCAATTGAACTGAAGTGTAAAGTTCATTGCAATAATCCAAGCAGCAGCATTTGATACGCTTTCCCAGTAGTGGTAAATGGGTCTGTATCCTTCTGGTTAAAACCATAGTTGGACACAGAATGCTGGAGTACAGAGCCCCAGTGAGACCACACCTGGAGTATTGTGTGCCCTCATTTGAGGAAGGACATTCTTGCTATTGAGGGAGTGCAGCTGGGCTTGCGTAGGTTTACAAGGTTAATTCCCCGGGATGGCGGGACTGTCATATGCTGAGAGAATGGAGCAGCTGGGAACAATCTTGTACACTTAAGAATTTTGGAGTTTAGAAGGGACATGAGGGGGATCTTATTGTACAACTGAAGTAGAAGATTGTTAAGGGCTCGGACACGCTAGATGCAGGAAACGTGTTCCCGATGTTGGGGGTGTCCAGAACCAGGGGCCACAGTTTAAGAATAAGGAGTAAGCCATTTAGAACGAAGACGAGGAAACATTTTTTTTCACAGAGAGTGGCGCGTCTGTGGAATTCTCTGCCTCAGAGGGCGGTGGAGGCAGGTTCTCTGGATGCCTTCAAGAGAGAGCTGGATAGGGCTCTTAAAAATAGTAGTCAGGGTATATGGGGAGAAGGCAGGAACGGGGTACTGATTGGGGATGATCAGCCGTGATCACATTGAATGGTGGTGCTCGAAGGGCCGAATGGCCTATTCCTGCACCTATTGTCTAATGTCTATTGTAACTACCCATTCAGCTTAGTTTCTTGTCACGTGTACCGAGGTACAGTGAAAAGCTTTTGCGTGCTAACCAGTCAACGAAAAGGCAATACATGATTACAATTGCGCTATTTACAGTGCATAAATACATAACGTTTAGTGCAACTGGGAAGTCAAGTCATCAAGAGGGTTTATTGTCATGTGTCCCAGACAATGAAATTCGTGCTTGCTGTAGCCCAAAAAAAGTGCAACAGGCTGTTATAGTTCAGAGTTTGTTTGATGCCGGATTTAATAGCCTGATGGCTGTGGGGAAGAAGCTGTTCCTGAACCTGGATATACCAGATTTTAGGCTCCTGTACCTTCTACCTGATGGCAGCAGAGAGATGAGCGTGTGGCCAGGATGGTGTGGGTCCTTGATGGTGTTGGCAGCCTTTTTTGAGGCAGCGACTGCGTTAGATCCCTTTGATGATGGGCAGGTCAGAGCCGGTGATGGACTGGGCAGTGGTCATAACTTTCTGCGTTCTGCAGAAACTGTCCCTAAATCTGGAGGTGTGTCTTTTCACGCTTTTATACCTTTTGCCCGATGGGAGAGGGGAGAAGAGGGGGTGGCCAGGGTGCGACTCGCCCTTGTTGATGCTGCTGGCCTTGCCGAGGCAGCGTGAGGTGTAGATGGAGTCCAAGGAAGGGAAGGTTGGTTGGCTACAATTTTGTACGGTATTGGATGGAGCTGTTGCCAAACCAAGCTGTGGTTGCATCCTGACAAAATGCTTTCTTGGAACGGTCTCAAGTCTTTAGTGTAAATGGGAACATTGAAAGAGAATAAGCATTGAACTAACAAGACCATATGCGGCTGAGGTCAATGCCTCTCGCGTAATAATTACTTGTTCAACTCGTTATCTTTTGTGACTCCCGACAGAAGGACATTATCTGAGTACATAACGAACCTGAACATGCCTTGAAACAGCCACTCCGTCTCTCCCCGACTGACAGCAGGTGCAGTTGCAACTCTATGGGTCGTCTATTATATGTGTGAACAAGCCGTCGGGTATGTTGACAGCCAAAACCACTTGGAACGCTCCCCTCACACATCTGTTGATAAGCGTGACTCATCAAACTAACGATCAGCGAGCCTCCAGGCAAAACTGTAAATCTGCCTCGCATTCTCCGAGACTGACTCTGTTCCAACGTCGAGACTCTAATAGCAGTCGGCTTGCATTCTCCACAGATCCTCGTGGATCCACCCGCACTGTAACATGGGCAGAATGGTTGCTGCCCATTCAGAGTACTTAACAGATAATAGATAATAGACAACAGGTGCAGGAGTAGGCCATTTGGCCCTTCGAGCCAGCACCGTCATTCACTGTGATCATGCCTGAACATCCATAATCAGTACCTTGTTCCTGTCTTCTCCCCATATCCCCATGACTCTGTTATCTTCAAGAGCCCTATCTAACTCTCTCATGAAAGTATCCAGAGATCCGGCCTCCACCGCCTTCTGAGGCAGAGAATTCCATGCACTCACAACTCTCTGTGTGAAAAAGTGTTTCCTCGTCTCCGTTCTAAATGGCTTACCCCTTGTTCTTAAACTGTGGCCCCTGGCTCTGGACTCCCCCAACATCGGAAACACGTTTCCTGCCTCCAGCGTGTCCAAACGCTTAATAATCTTATATGTTTCAATAAGATCCCCTCTCATCCTTCTAAATTCCAGAATATACAAGCCCAGCTGCTCCGTTCTATCAACAAATGCCATCCCAGGCATTGACCTGGTGAACCAACACTTCTTCTTCTTCTAGTGCATAGCCAAATGGTGCAGGACAACTTGTTCTATTTGGTTGTGCACACCAGGTTGATTGCATTAGTTGAAACGGGGCAGACCACATGAAGGTAGCAATCTCCCACCCCGTGAACATACGCTGCCCTCCCTCAATAGCAAGAATGTCCTTCCTCAAATTGGGAGAGCAAAACTGCACACAATACTCCAGGTGTGGTCTCACTAGGGCCCTGTACAACTGCCGAAGGACCTCTCTGCTCCTATACTCAACTCCTCTTGTTATGAAGGCCATCACGCCATGTGCTTTCTTCACTGCCTGCTGTGCTCAAACTTTCAACTTCTGCCTCCAATTTTGCTTTCTCGACTAAGCTTTGTAGAACCATGTTGGGATATCGGGTTGGACTGCATTTGGCTGGGTGCCTTGGACAGTGCTCGGCCAACTAGAAAAAGGGTCCCAACCTGAAACGTTGCCCATCCACGTTCTCCAGAGATGCTGCTTGACCCATTGAGATACCTCAGCGATTTGCGAGCATTTTAATCGAGTAAATGCTCTTCACATCTCCCTAACCCGTCTGGAACGGAGGAGCATCTGCTTATCCGCTGTTTAGCCATGGTCGCAACCTTCCCGCTAATTCAACTTGAGGCTTTGTTTAGCGATACAGCGTGGAAAGTGGCCCTTCGGCCCACTGAGTCCATGCTGACTAGCGATCCCTGCAAATTGACACTATCCCGCACACAAGAGGGACAATTTCACATTTATAATTTATAGCACCTACAAACCTGCACGTCCTTGTAGCGAGGGAGGAAACTGCAGATCTCGGAGAAAACCCACGCGGGTCACGGGGAGAGCGTGCAAACTCCCTGCAGACAGCGCCCATAGTCAGGATCGAGTCCGGATCTCTGGCGCTGTGAGGCGGCAGCTCCACCGCTGTGTCACTGTGCTGTCGCAGTCTGAAACGAGCCAAAATTGCTGGAAACACTCCAGTTCAAGTTCACATTTATTGCCGCATGCACCAATTGGTACAGTGAAATTTGAGTTGCCGTACAGCCACACGAATAAAAAGAACACAATACACAATAGTTTAACATAAGCATCCACCTCAGCGGGATCAACGTTTCTCACTCTGATGGAAGGCAGTAAAGTTCAGTCATCTTCCCCTGTGTTCACCCATGGTCGGGGCCTTGCACGCTTCGCAGTCGGCCCGATGTACAGGCCCTCTCACCGGGTTGATCGAAACTCCGGCCTCGGAACGGATCGGAACGCACTCAGCGGCTTATAGCTTCCGAATCGGCCGCTTCTGCGGAAAGACACTCGGAGAGCATCAATGGGAAGAGGAAACGGGGTTAACATTTCAAGTTGAAAACATCTTATCAGAACCGGAAGAGAGAAAATATTTTTTTTTTAAGTCTCACAAAAGATGGGTGCAGGGTTAGAGAGGACAAGAGGGACATCCCTGATAGGTCAAGGCTAATGGGCTCATATGAAGAGGAGTTGTCCATGGAGCAGACAGAGGGTGGCCAAATAATATGAGTTGTAAATACCAGGTCAGGGTGTTCATTTATTTTAAGTTGCAGAAACTTAGTTTTAATATCCTTTGACGTGAGGAGACTGGTGCATGGACAGCCACCACATGCTCCTTGCGAGGCCCACCCGGGTCAAAGGCATGATCTTCACCACTGCTCGGACTTACAACCCGGAGGGATGAGCGTTGATTATTCTAATTCCCACCAACCCTTGCATTTCCTCCCTCCCCCCCACCCTGGCCGTCCTGCCAGTTCCACTGTTCGCATCCTCATGTCCCTCTTGTTATCACCTCTTTCCCCAGCCAACAATGGGGCCCTTGTGGGCTCCACCCTTGCTTGGTCATCAGTTGCTGGCCTTGCCTAGCACTGGCCTTTTCTTGCCTCCAGTTCTCTCCCTCTTTCAGCCTGAAGAAGGGTCCCGACGTAGAAATAGGAAGAGCAGCCAGAGGCAGCGAGATGCCAGATACATTCATTGCTGGAAGTCTAAAACAAAAGGGATTGTGGGGAACTCCCATCAGATAAAATGTAAAGCTCTCTGCTTGTTACAAGTCCATGTTACAGTTCTGCAAGTTCTATCTTCCCAAAGGGCATTAATTCCAAAAACATTGTTGGCTAGGGTAATTGCCACCGTTCCAACAGCACATAGAACAGTATGTATCGGAGGAACCGTGTATAGAACATGTTGTTCTATGTTCTTTGAATGTACAAACAGTACAGCATAGGTACAGGCCCTTTGGCCCACACTCCTGTGCCAATAGAACACCAAGGCTGAAGAAGTGCCTCGACCCGAAACGTCACCCGTTCCTTCTCTCCAGAGATGCTGCCTGTCCCGCTGAGTTACTCCAGCATTTTGTGTCTTCCAAGTTAAACGAATCCCTCGTGCCTGCAGGTGATCAATGTTCCTCCATTTCTGCGTTGTCATATACCGATCTAAAGGGGCCTCATCATATCTGCTTCCACCACCACCCCTAGTAGTGTTACACACTCCTTGGACTTTGTCAAAAAAAAACTTAGTCCATACATTGAAAATCAAACTTTCTCCATCTGATGTGTCTGAACCCTTTCATACGTCTAGTAGAAGAAAAAAAAAAATAGGTGTGGGAGTAGGCCATTCGGCCCTTGGAGGCATTCAATATGATCATGGCTGATCATCTAAAATCAGTAACCTGTTCCTGCTTTCTCCCCATATCCCTTGATTCCTTTAGCCCTAAGAGAGCGCTCTCTCTCTCTCTCTCTCTCTCTCTCTCTCTCTCTCTCTCTCTCTCTCTCTCTCTCCTCCCCCCCGCGGTATGAATATTGGTTCCCCCTCTCTCCTCTCTTTCTCTAACTGTCAAGTATCCCTTCGTTATCTCCTCTTTGACCATTGTGAGCTCCACCTGTCCTGGGTCATCAGTGCCGGCTCCGATTCGTTCTGAACCTTTTCATCCCTCTAGTTTCCCTCTCCCCTGACTCTCAGTCTGAAGAAGGGTCCTGACCCAAAACGTCACCTATCAATTTTACTCCAGAGATGCTCCTGACCCACTGAGTTACTCCAGCCTTTTGTGTCTATCTTCAGCATCCTAGTAAACCTCTCCTGCTCCCTCTCCAAAGTCTCCATGTCTTTCCTGTAATGGGGCGACCAGTGTCACACATGATAGTCCAAACCCACTCATCAAAGAATTAGAGAGCTGTAGTTCTACTGCTCAATACCCTGGTCAGTGAAGGCAAACGTATTATTTTCCTCCGTTACCATTCTATCTATCTGTGTTGTCACTTTCGGGGAGCTATGGGCTTGGACCCCAAGATCCTCCTATACATCCAGGAAGGAACCGCAGATGCTGATTTAAGATAGACACAAAAAGCTGGAGTAACTTAACGGGTCAGACAGCGTGTTGTTAACGAAGAAACTGCAGATGCTGGAGAATCAAGGGTTACACAAAAAGCTGGAGAAACTCAGCGGGTGCAGCAGCATCTAAGGAGCGAAGGAGATAGGCGACGTTTCGGGTCGAGACCCTTCTTCAGACTGGTCAGGGATCAGGGAAACAAGAGATATAGACGGTGATGTGGAGAGATAAAGAACAATGAGTGAAAGATATGCAAAAAAGTATCGATGATAAAGGGAACAAGCCATTGTAAGCTGTTTGTGGTGTGAAAATTAGAAGCTGGTGCGACTAGGGTGTGGGAGGGAGATAGAGATAGAGGGAATGCCAGGGCCCGAGGGCTGAGGGAGAGGTGGGAGGGGGAGGAGACAGCAGGGGTTAACAGAATTGAGAAAATTCAATGTTCAAGCCCAAAGGATGCGGACTCCCCAAGTGGAATATGAGGACAGCATCTCTGGTGAAAAGGAATTGGTGACGTTTTGGTCCCTTTTCCCCTGAAATACTGCCTGTTCTCTCTGTGACCACGTGGGTTTTCTCCGGGTGCTCCGGTTTCCTCCCACACTCCAAAGACAGTGCAGATTTGTAGCTTAATTGGCTTCTGTAAATTGTCCCTGATGTGTAGCATGGAACTAGTGTACGGGGTCAGCACGGACCAGGTGGGCCAAAGGGCCAGTTTCCCCGCCGTACCTCTAAATGAAACTAAACCTTGAACCACAGCCAGGAAGACGAGACAAACACGGCATTTGTGCCTGCCCCCATTGAGAGCAAGTTTCCAAATCTGCCCTACTGCGAAACTGAATTTGCATTGCAAAACTCAAAGGACAATAGGAATTTGCATCAGGGTGACTTCAGCTACTGTGGAGAGAGAGAGAGAGAAAAAATAGATTTTTTTTTTCCCACTGAAAAATACAACCGTAACGCAATTTGCATGGCATTATCAGCATGGTCCCTACTGGAAGAATGTACATGAAAGGTTACTCCTGGTCTTGCTATTCATGCATGGATTTAAGTCGAGATCCTTGGTGCAATTCATATTTAAAAGTGTACAATGGTCATGAAGATATGCTAAACTCGTATTTACTCAATACTAAAGCGAGCACAATTGAACTTCCAAGCTTAGCATTAACGGCCTGTAGCTTTGTCATACTGCCAGTGCCTTGTTCCTTCTGCACAAGTCTTTCGATGACCCTTTAGCAACTTTTTAACTTGGCTTGTCCCAGTTATTTCTTGTTTGACTAGATTTGAATACGTGACGACAGTTTGGATAGGTTTGAGGCAGATGGTTTTTGACATTTTTCTGGGCGTCGGTTGCACTCCATACATAAGGACACTTTCATCCTTTGTTTACCCTTCAGTGCGGAAGCTGCACAAGTTGATCATTAAGCTGGCATTTAAAAAAAAAATATATATATATATATATATATACCAGTCCGTGCGTGCTCCAGGGCAGATGTGATGTGGTACGAGCCTCCATTTGCATTGAGTGACAAAGCCACAATATTTGTTTTGTACGCAAGACACTCTCGCACTATGGTTCAAGGTCAGTGTAGAAAATGATGTAATAATGTATCATTTAATATATATAGGGTGTAGGAAAGGGCGGTATAAATGCTGGTATAAATCGAAGGTGGACACAAAATGCTGGAGTAACTCAGCAGAACAGGCCGCATCTCTGGAGAGAAGGAATGGGTGGTGTTTTGGGTCGAGGCCCTTCTTCAGACTGATGCGATTTGTGATGTTTTCGGGTCGAGACCCTTCTCCAGAGTCTTGCAGTGTGGTAACAGGCCATTCTGCCCAACTTGCCCAGACCGATCAATATGCCCCATCTGCACTAGTCCCACCGGCCTGCATTTGGCCCATATCCCTCTAAATCCATGCTATCCATGTACTTGGAGTCATTCACTGTGGAAATAGGCCCTTTGGCCCAACTTCCCTACACATGTCAACATGTCCCAGCTACACTAGATCCACCTGCCAGCATATGGCCTATATCCCCTTTAAATCTAAGCTATCCATGTACCTGTCTAATGCCCCGTCCCACTTAGGAAACCTGAACGGAAACCTCTGGAGACTTTGCGCCCCACCAACGTTTCCGTGCGGTTCCCGGAGGTTTTTGTCAATCTCCCTAATGGTTGAAAATGGTTTCCCCTTCCTCTATAGAACACAGAAGAAGCGGAAACCACTTTCGACCATTAGGGAGACTGACAAACACCTCCGGGAACCTCCGGGAACCGCACGGAAATCTTGGGTGGGGCGCAAAGTCTCCAGATGTTTCCGTTCAGGTTTCCTAAGTGGGACAGGGGCATTAATGTTGCAATGGTCCCTGCCTCAACTACCACCTCTGGTAGCTCATTCCCCACACCCACCACCCTCTGGCCTTTAAAATAAAAGTTGCCCTGCAGGTCCCTATTAAATCTCGCCCCCCTCACCTTAAACCGATGACCTCGGGTTCCCATAACCTCTACTCTGGCCAAGAGACTCTGTGCGTTTACCTGATCGATTCCTCTCATGATTTTGCACACCTCAATAAGATCACCCCCCCATCCTCCTGCGTTTTGAGGAATGTGCCTATTTAAAAGCATCTTAAGGGCCTGTCCCACTTGGCGGGTTCTTTTTGGGCGACTGTCGGAATCATTGACTGACGTATCAGGGTCGCCGAAAGATTTTGAACATTTTAAAATCCAGCGGAGACAATAAAAAAGTTGCGACACTTGAGGAGACACCGCGCGTCAATACGTCATCACGCCACTTTAAACACCATGAATTGTGTCTGCCTCCCCCACCACCCCTGGCTCTGGGCTACTCCTATGATTTAGGAACATGAACTAGTGGGACTAGCGTAGAGGTATACCAGCACCTCTAAAAAGTTAAAAACTACTTTTTTTTTTTGGAATTTTTAATATTACAAAAAGATTACTAAAGTTTTGAAAAAATGATTAATTAAATTAAGCGGGTCGGGTCCTTAGACAGTTTATAGGGCTGCAATACGCCATAGCCACTGATGGCAACGAACAAACAAAACGTGCAGGAAGGAACTGCAGATGCTGCTTTACACTGAAGACAGACGCAAAATGCTGGAGTAACTCAGCGGGACCGGCAGCGTCTCTGGAGTTAAGGAATGGGTGACGTTTTGGATCGAGACCCTTCTTCAGAATTGAAACGTCACCCATGCCTTTTCTCCAGAGATGCCTGCCTGACCTGTTGAGTTACTCCAGCTGTTTGTGTCTGTCTAAACAGCAAGATTAAGATGCACAATTCTAGCCTGCCCGACCACTTCCCTCTTCCCTTTTGTTGATTTAAATACCAAACGCTGTGCGATTGTGGGAATAACGAACAAATTGAAAATGGGTGTCTTCCTCGAAACATTTCTAGCCAGCAAAAACAAAATCGGGACCAATCCGCTTAGTAGGTCAACAATCAATATACTGGCGAGTGCCAAAAAAATTGTTCGGGATCGTAAAATTCTACTGCTCCATTGAGCCTGACCGAATATTTAGATTCAGGAATAACAAGTTGAAATCTAAAATGTTTAATGAACTGTTCTTGCCAAATGATCAGCAAATAACCTTTGGATTTACTGATGTTAGCAGTTAATTTCCATTGGTTGTCCATTCTGAACAGTCATTGCCAGAGCTTTCTCTTGTAGATATTGTAGCAATAATGTGCCGTTACACACGTGTTGCAAGGAACTGCAGATGCTGGTTGAACCTGAAGATGGACACAAACAGCTGGAGTAACTCAACGGCCCAGGCAGCATCTCTGGAGAAAAGGCAAGGGTGGCGTTTCAATTCTGAAGAAAGGTCTCGATCCAAATCGTCACCAATTCCTTCTCTCCGGAGATGCTGCCTGTCCCGCTGAGTTACTCCAGCAATTTGTGTCCATCTTCATTGTAAACCAGCATCTGCAGTTCCTGCCTACACATTTGGTTTATCGTTGCTGTTGGCATATTGCAGCCCTATGAGCTGTTTAAGGGTCAGACCTGCTTCTTTTAATTGATTTGTTTTCAACTTTAGTCATCTTTTTGCAATATTAAAAAATTCAAAAAAAATTGTAAATAGTTTTTAACCTTTTAGGTTTGCGCTGGTGGTGTGTTTATAAGTTCAGAAATCATAGGGGCAGGAGTCGGGCATTGCTAGAGTTGGAGATGGAGGCAGATTGAAGACATGGTGTTGAGGAGGCTTTTAAATAAGTGCATGGAAGGGCAGGGACTGGCGGGATATGGATCATGTGCAGGCAGATCAGACCAGTTCAGCTAGTCATCATGTGGCATAAACATTGTGGGCTGAAGGGCCTGTTCATGTGCAGTTAGGGTTGCCAAATGTCCCGTATTTTGGGCTAAATTAGTTTGTCCCATATGGGACCGCCCTTGTCTCGTATTTGACTGCTCCTACTCGGGTCGAGGGGACGAGTGTCCGGCCACCCCCTCGCCCGTCCCGACGTAGTGCAGCCCATGGAGTGCAGCAGCAGCGCCTCGCCTGTGGCCCCGTCGGTCGGCGGCCCGGCCATCTGTCCGACCTTCGGACCTTCACTTACCGCCGACATCACCACCACCCCTCCTTCTCATGGCTGATCATCGGTTCATGAGTTGGACGGGGCGCCGGACTTTGGGTTGCCCAGCCCGGGCCAAAACTCCTCAGCTGACCCGCCGGCTGGGCTTTGTGTGCAGTCCAACACCCGGGCCAACTCATCATTCATCCAGACACGGCCGAGTCGGTCAACGAATTGCCGTCGGGAATTTGTTCCTTATTTTGACCCTTTGTCCCTTATTTGGGAGTGAGAAAGTTGGCAACCCTAAATGTTGTAGTGTTCAGTTTTATAAGCATGTAAGAGTATCTCTAAACTAAACTAAAGAGAGACACTCCATCAAGTCTCTAAAGGTCAAGGTCATAAGTGATAGGAGCAGAATTAGACCATTCGGCCCATCAAGTCCACTCTGCCATTCAATCATGGCTGATCTATTTCTCCCTCCTAACGCCATTCTCCTGCCTTCACTGTGGACGTTTGATTGTAATCATGTATAGACTTCCTGCTGACTGACCAGCAAACAAACAAAAACATTTCCCTATACTTCTGTACACGTGACAAAGATAAACTGACCTAAAGAAGATGTTCAGTGGGTTTTTCCCCTGATTATGTTGTTTTTAAAGCAAGAGGCTTTGGTCTTCTCGGGCCTGGAGTCGGGGTGATGGAGGGGGGGGGGAGATGCTTGTAGGATGCAATGAGGCAGCAATGCAGGCTGCATTATCACTCATACTGTTCCCAATTCTCCCTTTATTGATTCCAGCATATGTTTTAGCCTTTAGCTGTACAATTCTTTTTCAAGCTAGCAAAGGGGACTGGCACAGGTCCAGTTCTGAATAGAGGTGTTTTGGTTCATGGAAGCATTTCTAGCATTTGTGGGTGACCCAGCAGCAGAGTTGCTGCCTTAACAGTGCCGGAGGACCCGGGTTCAATCCCGACTACGGGTGCAGTCTGTACGGAGTTTGTGCGTTCTCCCCGTGACCGCGTGGGTTTTCTCCCAGATCATGTTTCTCCCCACACTCCAAAGGCGTGCAGGTTTGTAGGTTAATCGTCTTGGTACAAATGTAAACTATCCCCAGTGTGTGTGTGTGTGTGTAAGGATAGTGTTAGTGTGCGGGAATTGCTGGTCGACATGGACTCGGTGGTCCGAAGGACCTGTTTTTCTGCGCTGTATCTCTAGACTGAACTGTAATGGCCTTTTACGGATGCTGTCTCTTTGTTGTTGTTGCTGCTGCATCTGCAAGACATATTTCTGCACCAAGTTATTTTTCATGTGGAAAACCTGCTTAATCATTTACAGAATTGTGGAATTAATTGGCCGTAACCCCTGGTCGTTGCAAAGCAAAAGGCCGAGCATAAAAGGAGAAGCAGGTGCATCATTCGTGGCCCTGTTCACTTATTTAACTTTGACAGCACAGCGCTAATCTCCAGACAAACAAGAGACTGTGACACACACACACACACACACGCGCACAGTCTCATGGCCGCATGCAATGGAACTGATTCCATGAATAACCGCTGGCTTGTTACATGGTTCATATTGGGCAATGCGCTCTTTTAGACACTGGCCTTCCAACGATGTGGCGGGCGGCTACGGTGGCTTAGCGGGTAGAGTTGCTGCATTCCAGCGCCTCCAGCGCCGGCGACCCGGGTTCGATCCCGACTACGGGTGCTGTCTGCGCAGAGGTTGTACGTTCTCCCCGTGACCACGCGGGTTTGGTCGGAGATCTTGGGCTTGGTGTATGTGTAAAGTTGTCCCTAGTGTGTGTAGGATAGTGTTAATGTCTGGGGATCGCTGGTTGGCGCGGGCTCGGAGGGCCTGTTTCCGCCCTGTATTTCTAAACAAGTTCAAGTTCACATTTATTGCCACGTGCACCAATTGGGGTACAGTGGAATTTGATTTACCATGCAGCCACACAAACAAAAGAGCACAATACACAATAGGATATAACATGAACATCCACCACAGTGGAAGCAACATTCTTCACTGTGGTGGAAGGCAACAACCTTGTCAGTCCTCATCCCTTGTTCATCCGTGGTCGGGGCCATGAACCCTCCGCCCGTCGCCGCTACGGACGGCACGATGTACAGACCCTCTCGTCGGGTTGATCCAAACTCCGACGTCGGTACGGACGGACACTCTGCGCTTGGAGGTCCCGGATCGGCTGCTCCCCACCGGAGACCGGGGCTTCATGATGTTATAGGCCGCAGGCCGGCAGTCGAAGCTCTTAACGTCCACGCCGCACCCGTGGCTAGAAGCTTCAGGGTGTCATAGTCCGCGGGCCAGCGATCGGAGCGCATCTTCTGGCCACCCCCGGCAAGGGATCGCCCGGTTCCGCGATGGAAAGTGCGCGCTGCGACCGCTGCTGAAGCGCTGGTCCCGACTCCGGGAAAGTTGCATTCCACCGAGGTAAGTGACTAAAAAACAGTTTTCCCCCAAATCTCGCCCACACCACACTAATAGACATACCAAAAAACAAAACAAAGTGGGAAGGACGAATAGCTGCCGGCTCACGGCGCCACCAGTCGAAACTAAAGTAAATTGAGTGGAAGAATTTCTAAGATATCGTAAGGTTGGCTGTTAACGGGACAAATCTTGACATAATTGTGTGTGGAAAGCATATCGCGTACTGGTGTTCACTTTCTAATCTTGTCTTAAATAGCTTAATAAACGTTTCTTCGTGTTAGCAGCTGGAGTTTCCCACCTCTGGGAATGCAGCAGCAACTCAAACACCATGTATCATGTTCGATCATGTTGCTGAATTGAATCCCAATAGTTTTATAGCTATTGCCATGCCTGTGCCAAGCAGATTCATGTAGAGGGAGGATCTAAACTCTGCTGAGACATGGGTTTCCTACAAGTGGTGAGATGGACTTTGGGGAACCGGCGGCATCTGCAGTTCCATCCAACATCTGCAGTTCCTTCCTACACTGTGGGCTCTGTGGCCTACAAGAAAAGTAACACCAAAACTAAGCCTAAAGAAGGGTCCCGACCCGAAACGTCCGAGTCTGAAAAAAAAACGACAGGCCCCAAATCGTCACCCTTCCATTTTCTCCAGAGATGCTGCCCGTACCCTGAACCGGCATTTTGCGTCCATCTTGGACGCCAAACTAAAGTTGGATGATCCGCAGCAAGTTATTCAGGGCACAAATACGCGTTGTACACGTGGGGAAACTTTGGCACGAACGGGGAAGTGGAGAGAAGAATGTCATGTTACTGTACGCAGACATGTACAAGGTATTTTGGCAGACTTTAATGAATAAGGGTAGATATATATATGTATGTATATATGTGTGTGTGTGTATATATGTGCATATGTGGGTGTATATGTGTGTGTGTCTATATATATATATATATGCGTATATATATATGTATGTGTATATCTATGTGTGCATGTATATATATATATGTGTGTGTGTGTGTGTATATATATGTATGTGTGTGTATATATATATATATATATATATATATGTGTGTGTGTGTATATATATATATATATATATATATATATATATATATATGTGTGTGTGTGTGTGTATATATATATATATATATATATATATATGTATGTGTGTATCTATCTATCTATCTATCTATCTATCTATCTATCTATCTATCTATCTATCTATCTATCTATCTATCTATCTATCTATCTATCTATCTATCTATCTATCTATCTATCTATCTATCTATCTCTGTGTGTGTGTGTGTATATATATATATATATGTATATTGTGGTTGATCTAGGACAGATTTTTTGTCATATTTACACTGGGGATATATACGTATAACCTTGGTGTAAATATGTAAATATGACCAACAATCTATACTGCATCAACTACATTGAAGCTACCTCAAAAAGGTCACGGTGGCGCAGCGGTAGAGTTTCTGCCTTGTAGCGCTGGAGACCCAGGTGCAATCCCGACTACGGGTGCTGTCTGTACAGAGTTTGTACGTTCTCCCCGTGACCTGCGTGGATTTTCTCCGAGATCTTCGGTTTCCTCCCGCACTCCAAAGACGTGCAGGTACTTGGGTTAATTGGCTCGGTGTTTGTGTAAATTGTCCCTAGTGTGTGTAGGATGGTGTTAATGTGCAGGGATCCCTGGTCGGCATGGACTCGGTGGGCCGAAGGGCCTGTTTCTCTTTCAAAAAAAAAGCCTCGACTTCCTTGAGGAATTGATGAATCTCACCATCTTCTACCTTTGAGTAAAGTGCAAAATATCATACGAACTTGGCAGATCAGGCAGCATCTATCGAGGGTGTAGATGCGTGACGTTTTGTGACTAGGCTCTGAGTATTTGGGGAAACTGCCAAAGTGGAACTGGTTTCCAAGAGTAACTTCCACTGCAGGGAATAGAGGAATGGGAGGGGTTCGCCCCCCGGTAACTTGGAAAGATTTGATTTGGTTTAGATTAACGATACAGCGTGGACACAGGTCCTTCTGCCCGCCAAGTCCGCACTGACCAGAGATCCCCGCGCACGGGCACTAGCCCTACACACCAGGGACAATGCGACATTTTTTCCGAAGCCAATTAACCTGCACACCTGTACGTCTTTGGGGTGTGGGAGGAAACTGGAGCACCCGGAGAAAACCCACGGGGGTCACGGAGAGAACAAACAAACTCTTTGCAGATGGCACCCATGGTCAGGGTCGAACCTGTGTCCCTGGTGCTGCAAGGCAGCAACTCTACGGTATACCCTTACGGGCCTGTCCCACTTACGCGACTTTTTCGGCGACTGCCGGCACCCGTCATAGGTCGTTGCAGGTCGCCGAACATTTTCAACATGTCGAAAATCCAGTGGTGACCAGAAAGGCGTTATGACTCTTTGGTCGAGGAGATGACTCACGACATGGCTTCGCCCCGCGACATGTCGCCTGTATGGTCGTGAGTAGTCGTCCAAAGAGTCGTACCTTGTCCTGGTCGCCGTTGGATTTTCAACATTAAGAGAACATGTTCCCTTCAGAGAAAGCTGTTGTAAGGATTGGGGTGGGGAAGGGGATTTGCATGACTTGTGTAAGCTTAATTCACTTTAATTAAGCGATAATTCTCATTTGTCTATCACTGCAAGTGAAAGTTGAATCTAGTGATGTCCGTGTGTTTTTCTGATCAAGTTTTCATCTTCTAGGAATTTATTGCAGATAACCAAGGCTTGGTGCAACAGAATTGTAATTTAATTTGACAAGTTTATAAAATAAGCTCTCTTCCCTTTAATATAGCAGATGCCTGCTGTGCATCCCTTCAATTCAACAATGAAAGGTTGTCATGGGTTTTAATCAGATTCCAGCAGAGCAAGGGAAAGATGTTAACTGGAGATTGTATCTCGCACAGTCGAATACTGTGCGAGTTTTTAAATGTAAGTGCATCAATAAGTATCATTTTCCCGGTGTTGCAATAATGCAGCATTCAGCCTCAAACACAAGACGACATTCTTTTTGCAAAAATGAAGCATGGAGTTGGCGAGGTTTACCTCCGCCGTTTATATTACCAGGAGTTGCTGGCACCCATCCAGCATGGAGTATCGCTTGGATATTGTCATTAAAACATCTAACCTCTTTCATCTGACAGTGAGTTGTAGGCCTTTGTTCTGGTACGCTGACTTGGGCCTGCTCTTGGCACGTTGTCATCTGGTGTCGTCTTTTTTTTTTTGCCCGATTTTAACCTTTTGTCAATAAAGTCTGTCAAAATACCTTGTACATGTCCGCGTACAGTAACATGACATTCTTCTCTTCACTTCCTCGTTTGTGCCAATGTTTCCCCATGTCTAAAATGTGTTCTTGCACCCTGAATAACTTTCTGCAGATCATCCAACTTTAGCTTGGCGCCAAAGATGGACCCAAAATGGCGGATCAGGGTTCCAGGCAGCATCTCTGGAGAAAATGGGTGGGTGACGTTTTGGGTCATGCTATTTTTTTTTTTGTCAGACTCGGATGTTTCGGGGTGGGGACTCTTCTTTAGGCTTGGTTTGGTGTGGCTTTGAATTCTCGTGGGGGGGTGGAAGATTGCAACCTTCACGTGGTCCGCCCTGTTTCGACTAATGCAATCAACTCGACGTGCACAAACGGAAGATCAAATAGAACAGGTTGGCCAACAACTTTAGGCTGCGCACGCCACACGAAAGAAGAAGAAGAATTCTCGTGGGCCGAAGAGCGATACAAAATCCAGAGCTGCAAATACAATGGGCCTGTCTTCAGCACAAGCAGAAATGCAGTGTAGGGAAGGGTCTTGACCCGAAATATCACCCATTCCTTCTCTCCAGAGATGCTGCCTGTCCCGCTGAGTTACTCCAGCACTTTGCATCTATCTGGTGAAGACACTTGGTCAACAGATCTCTCCAATCTTGAAATATGTTGAGTTTTACCTCTATAGGTACAAGGATAGTGATGGGTGAGTTAAATACTTTAACAGGTGTAAAGCACAGTGCACCTCAGTATTGGCTGTGAGAACATGGTTCTGCAAAATTATTTAGCTGCAAATTGTAGAATAACTTAAATGACAAGAAAATTCAAATAGAGAGTGCTGGAGGAACTCAGTTGGTCAAGTTGACCCCGCTCAGTTCCACCAGCATTTTGTTTTGCTCCAGGTTCCAGCATCTATGGTTCCTTGCCAATCCAGAATATTCAAACGGCTTTGAGTTGAAGTCGTTCTTGTTTGTATTCTAACAAGTTTGGAGGGCAAAGTTCAGGCATGCGAAACATCCTCTTTAACACCATTATTGTGAAGGGTTTAAGAAGGAACTGCAGATGCTGGAAAAATCGAAGGTAGATAAAAATGCTGGAGAAACTCAGTGGGTGAGACAGCATCTATGGAGCGAAGGAATAGGTGACGTTTCGGGTCGAGACCCTGGTTCAGACCCTTCATATTGTGAAGGGCGGCACTTTGTTTACACGCGTTAATTAGCAGACAGCTCTTGGATGAATGTGTATGTGTAGAACCTTTTTTGTGCCGTTGCAACTATAAGTGTCGGTGCTACAGCAGAGTGTGCTCAGAGTTGAGGACCTAATAATCATGTTGCAGGTGATTGCAGGAAGTTTAGTTCAGAGATACAGCACGGAAACAGGCCCTTTGGCCCACTGAGTCCACACTGACCAGCGATCCCCGTACACTAACACTATCCTACACATACTAGGGACAAATTACACACACACACCAAGGCAATTAACCTACAAACCTACAAATCTTTGGATTATGGGAGGAAACCGAAGATCTCTGGGAAATCCCACGCAGGTCACGGGGAGAACGTGCAAACTCCGTACAGACCGCACCCAAAGTCAGGTTGGAACCCGGGTCTCTGACTCTACCGATGTGCCACCTTGGCCGCAAGTAGGTTGCTGAAGAAGAACATGCCCATGCAATGCCCTCTACTCTGCCCATTTGTAACATTGGTTCCTCCCACATTCTAAAGACGAACAGGTTTGTAGGTTAATTGGCTTTCTTTAAACTACTGCCTAATAGTGCCAGAGATCTGAGTTAGATCCTGATTATGGGTGCTTGTCTGTATGAAGATTGCACATTCTCGCCATGACCTGTGTGGGTTTTCTCCGAGATCTTTGGTTTTCCAAAGACGTTCGGGTTTGTAGATTAATTGGCTTGGAGAAAATGTCAACTTGTTCCTAGTGTGTGTAGGGTAGTGTTAATGTGCGGGGAGATTTGCAAAGGCTACTGGGGAGACTTTAAACTAGATCGGTTGGGGGGAGGGACTGAAATAGAGAAAGCAAGTAGACAGTGTGTGAGGCAGGAGGCAGAGAAGGGAAGCACTCAGACGCAACATGTAGGGGGGAAAGAAGAAAAAAATAATAAACAGAGAATATGAGGTGGTGGGTTTGTTAAATGTGTCAGCAGAGAGACAGAGGGGTGTAAAATGAGGGTAGAAGCAATAGGTAGCAAGGTAAAAGTGGCAGGAGACAAATCCAGGGCAAAAATCAAAAAGGGCCACTTTTCAACATAATTGTATAAAGGGAACGAGCGTTGTAAAAAAAAGCCTGAAGGCTTTGTGTCTCAATGCAAGGAGCATTCGTAATAAGGTGGATGAGTTGAATGTGCAGATAGCTATTAATGATTATGATATATTTGGGATAACGGAGACATGGCTCCAGGGTGACCAAGGCTGGGAGCTGAGCATCCAGGGATATTCAATATTCAGGAGGGATAGACAGAAAGGAAAAGGAGGTGGGGTAACGTTGCTGGTTAGAGAGGAGATTAACGCAATAGAAAGGAAGGACATTAGCTTGGAGGATGTGGAATCGATATGGGTAGAGCTGAGAAACACTAAGGGGTAGAAAATGCTAATGGGTGTTGTGTACAGGCCACCTAACAGTAGTAGTGGAGTTGGGGATGGCATCAAACAGGAAATTAGAAATGCATGCAACAAAGGTAAAACCGTTATAATGGGTGACTTCAATCTACATATAGATTGGGTGAATCAAATTGGCAGGGGTGCTGAGGAAGAGGATTTCTTGGAATGTATGCGGGATAGTTTTCCAAACCAACTTGCAGAGGAACCAACGAGAGAGCAGGCTATTCTAGACTGGGTATTGAGTAATGGGGAAGGGTTAGTCTGCAGCCTTGTTGTGCGAGGCCCCTTGGGCAAGATAGACTGGCAATTGATTCTTAAAGGGTTGACGGTGGATATGCAATGGATGGCATTTAAAGACGGCATGGATGAACTACATCCCAGTATGGCAAAAGAATAAATTAGGGAAGGTAGTGCATCCGTGGAGAACAAGGGAAATAAGGGATAGTATCAAAACAAAAGATGAAGCGTACAAATTATCCAGAAAAAACAGCCTACCAGAGGACTGGGAGAAATTCAGTCCAGCAGAGGAGGACAAAGGGCATAATTAGGAAAGAGAAAATAGATTATGAAAGAAAACAGGCAGGGAACATAAAAATTGACTGCAAAGGTTTTTATAGATATGTGAAGAGAAAAAGATTAGTTAAAACAAATGTAGGTCCCTTGCAGTCAGAAAGGCGAATTGATCATGGGGAACAAGGACATGGCAGACCAATTGAATAACTACTTTGGTTCTGTCTTCACTAAGGAAGACATAAATAATCTGCCGGAAATAGCAGGGGACCGCGGGTCAAATGAGATGCAGGAACTGAGTTAAATCCAGGTTAGCCAGGAAGTGGTGTTAGGTAACTTGAATGGATTAAAGGCCGATAAATCCCCAGGGCCAGATAGGCTGCATCCCAGAGTACTTAAGGAAGCAGCCCCAGAAATAGTGGATGCCTTAGTAATAATTTTTCAAAACTCTTTAGATTCTGGAGTAGTTCCTGAGGATTGGAGGGTAGCTAATGTAACCCCACTTTTTAAAAAGGGAGGGAGAGAGAAAACGGGAAATTACAGACCAGTTAGTCTAACATCGGTAGTGGGGAAACTGCTAGAGTCAGTTATTAAAGATGGGATAGCAGCACATTTGGAAAGTGGTGAAATCATTGGACAAAGTCAGCATGGATTTACGAAAGGTAAATCATGTCTGACGAATCTTAGAGAATTTTTTGAGGATGTAACTAGTAGAGTGGATAAGGGAGAACCAGTGGATGTGTTATATCTGGACTTTCAGAAGGCTTTCGACAAGGTCCCACATAAGAGATTAGTATACAAACTTAAAGCACATGGTATTGGGGGTTCAGTATTGATGTGGATAGAGAACTGGCTGGCAGACAGGAAGCAAAGGGTAGGAGTAAACGGGTCCTTTTTCAGAATGGCAGGCAGTGACTAGTAGGGTACCGCAAGGCTCAGTGTTGGGACCAGTGTCGGGACAGCTATTTACAATATATATTAATGATTTGGACGAGGGAATTGAATGCAACATCTCCAAGTTTGCGGATGACACGAAGCTGGGGGGCAGTGTTAGGTGTGAGGAGGATGCTAGGAGGCTGCAAGGTGACTTGGATGGGCTGGTGAGTGGGAAAATGCATGGCAGATGCAGTATAATGTGGATAAATGTGAGGTTATCCACTTTGGTGGCAAAAACAGGAAAGTGGACTATTATCTGAATGCTGGCCGATTAGGAAAAGGGGAGATGCAGCGAGACCTGGGTGTCATGGTACACCAGTCATTGAAAGTAGGCATGCAGGTGCAGCAGGCAGTGAAGAAAGCGAATGGTATGTTAGCATTCATAGCAAAAGGATTTGAGTATAGAAGCAGGGAGGTTCTACTGCAGTTGTACAGGGTCTTGGTGAGACCACGCCTGGATTTTTACGTACAGTTTTGGTCTCCAAATCTGAGGAAAGACACTCTTGCCATAGAGGGAGTACAGAGAAGGTTCACCAGACTGATTCCTGGGATGTCAGGACTTTCATATGAGGAAAGACTGGATAGACTCGGCTTGTACTCGCTAGAATTTAGAAGATTGAGGGGGGATCTTATAGAAACTTACAAATTCCTAAGGGGTTGGACAGGCTAGATGCAGGAAGATTGTTCCCGATGTTGGGGAAGTCCAGGACAAGGGGTCACAGTTTAAGGATAAGGGGGAAATTTTTTAGGACCGAGATGAGAAAAACATTTTTCACTCAGAGACTGGTGAATCTCTGTAATTTTACTTCGGAGTCACGTGAAGCCCGCAGGTAAGTGCAGTTGAAATACTTAAAGGGCATATCAAAACTCCGAGGCTGCTGTATAGAGCCACCAGGAGTTAAAAAGAAACAGAATTTAAAAGAAAAAATAAAATAAAAGTTAAAATGAAAAGAAAATACTCCGGGGGGAAAAATGGAGTTTAAAAGGCGTCCCAGGGGAAAAAACATTGTGCAATAACCAAAACATTTAAAATAAAAAGACAAATTGCCATTAGTTTGTGGAGCTCAATGGGATAAAAATATATTTATATATGTATGTGTGTATATATGTATGTGTGTATATATATTATGTGTGTATATATATATATGTGTGTATATATGTATGTTTATGTATGTATATATATGTGTGTGTATGTATATATGTATGTATATATATATGTGTGTGTGTGTGTGTGTGTGTGTGTGTGTGTGTGTGTGTGTGTGTGATATATATGTGTGTGTGTGTGTATGTAAGTGTGTGTATATACAGTCGCTTGCAAAAGTATTCATACCCCTTGAACTTTTTCACATTTTGTCACGTTACAACCACAAACGTAAATGTATTTTATTGGGATTTTATATGATAGACCAACACAAAGTGGCGCATAATTGTGAAGTGGAAGGAAAATGATACATGGTTTTCTAATTTGTTTACAAATAAAAAACTGAAAAGTGTGCCGTGCAAAGTATTCAGCCCCCTTTACTCTGATACCCCTAAATAAAATCCTGTGCAACCAATTGCCTTCAGAAGTCACCTAATTAGTAAATAGAGTCCACTTGTGTGTAATCTAATCTCAGTATAAATACAGCTGTTCTGTGAAGGCCTCAGAGGTTTGTTAGAGAACATTAGCGAACAAACAATGTTCCATGGGCATCATGAAGCCCAAGGAACACACCAGACAGGTCAGGGATAAAGTTGTGGAGAAGTTTAAAGCAGGGTTAGGTTATAAAAAAATATCCTAAGCTTTGAACATCTCACGGAGCACTGTTCAATCCATCATCCGAAAATGGAAAGAGTATGGCACAACTGCAAACTTACCAAGACATGGCCGTCCACCTAAACTGACAGGCCGGGCAAGGAGAGCATTGATCAGAGAAGCAGCCAAGAGGCCCATGGTAACTCTGGAGGAGATGCAGAGATCCACAGCTCAGGTGGGAGATTCTGTCCACAGGACAACTATTAGTCGTGCACTCCACAAATCGGGGAGAGTGGCAAGAGGAAAGCCATTGTTGAAACAAAGCCATAAAAAGTCCCGTTTACAGTTTGCCACAAGCCATGTGGGGGACACAGCAAACATGTAGAGGAAGGTGCTCTGGTCTGATGAGACCAAAATTGAAGTTTTTGGCCTAAATGCAAAACGCTATGTGTGGCGGAAAACTAACACAGCACATCACCCTGAACACACCATCCCCACTGTGAAACATGGTGGTGGCAGCATTATGCTGTGGGGATGCTTTTCTTCAGCAGGGACAGGGAAGCTGATCAGAGTTCATGGGAAGATGGATGGAGCCAAATGCAGGGCAATCTTGGAAGAAAACCTATTAGAGTCTGCAAAAGACTTGAGACTGGGGCGGAGGTTCATCTTCCAGCAGGGCAACAACCCTAAACATACAGCCAATGGAATGGTTTAGATCAAAGCATATTCATGTGTTAGAATGGCCCAGTCAAAGTCCAGACCTAAATCCAATTGAGAATCTCTGGCAAGACTTGAAAATTGCTGTTCACAGACGCCCTCCATCCAATCTGACTGAACTTGAGCTATTTTGCAAAGAAGAATGGGCAAAAATTTCATTCTCTAGATGTGCAAAGCTGGTAGAGACATTCTCCAAAAGACTTGCAGCTGTAATTGCAGCGAAAGGTGGTTCTACAAAGTATTGACTCAGGGGGGCTGAATACTTTTGCTCGCCACACTTTTCAGTTTTTTATTTGTAATAAAATTTGGAAACTATGTATCATTTTCCTTCCACTTCACAATTATGCACCACTTTGTGTTGGTCTATCACATAAAATCCCAATAAAATACATTTATGTTTGTGGTTGTAACGTGACAAAATGTGGAAAAGTTGAAGGGGTATGAATACTTTTGCAAGCCACTTTATATATATATAGTGTATAACATATATATATATATGTGTGTGTGTGTATGTATATGTAAATTGGGACCAATTTTGCACTTTGGATTTGCAGGTCAAAACAGATCAAGTTATGTTAAACTCCTGATTATTATGGAGTAAACCTGCCTCAGGATAAATCAAAGACATTGATTACAAAGGAAAGACTATTGGTCATTAAACTTTGGAAAAATTATGATCCAATGTAACGATTTGATAACGGATCAAAACAAAGGCAGGTGTATGATAAATAAATATTTATCCAACACAGCCTTATGTGAACCCATATGATTGGGGAGAGAAGGCTTCATGTACATTTGAAGAGGTGCAAAAACTTGTTACAGAGAAGTTGATGAAATCTCCAATTGTGGGAGATTACAGGTGTGTTATGATCAATGATATGGCATAACAAAGGGTTGATTTATTTTAATGTGTAAAGGATCTACAAAATATTTGTAGAAGGAATTGGTTCACCTGTACAGGAAAACCTAAAAATTGATTTTAGGTTTGCACCCAAAATATCTCCAATAAAGAAGGGGTACGTAAATTTGTATCATAAATTTCCCCGGGGGGGTGGGGGGGGGAAGGGAGATGTGGCGGTAAAGCCATACAAGACATCATTTTAAATACACTTTTATAGGGTTAAAAATTTTATTAAAATGGACATCTTCAACATTGCAAAACAGTTGTTATTAACAAATTGTTAATCATTACTATACGACTTGAAGGATTGGTATTTAGTACCAATTTATTATCATATTTACAGGTGCTTGAAATTAATTAGAATGGGTCAGCTGTGCAAGTTAAAACATTGTCTAATGGATTAAATTCAGTTCTAGGCTGTTCGCATTATTACTGGAACAACAATTGCATTGATACGAAGATCAGCACTTGCACTAATGAGGACATGGTCATGGTTTATCTTGATCACATTTTAAATTGGAAGGTTGATCAGGAGTCAGCTGCAAATTAGTGCAGCAAATACAAGCCTGTTGAGAGGCAAGGGTCCTGACTCATCCAATAAAAACTATGTTTTAGGCATTCATAAACATTCCTAAATTATTATTCTGGGTTTAGGAGTATTTCAGTACCATATGAGGGGGAACATTTTCCGAGATACAAATATGTCTCATTGCTTTGTTGACAAACTTTGTCCTTCCATCAGAGAAGGAGCTTAGGTAAAAGAGTAAAAAAGCTCCAAAAAAGGGAAAACACAAGCATTTAAGAGTATGCAGGCCTTTTGACAGGCCTATGCAAATACCAAAGGATACGTTATCAGAATTACACTGGTGTATAGAAAAGGTTCCACAAGCTGCTTTAAATATATAAGCTTAGCAGCCGTTGCAAGCTGAAGCAAGTATTATCGGATGATGGATAGCTTCTGTGATTATTTGGGCTAAGATAAGTATAATATCTATTCTTATCAAGTTAATATTTGATACATCCCTTGTTTAGGGGACTACGGACAATAACACCAGGGAATTGCAAATGGATTGTCCTAAGAAACTTTTTCTCCAAACATTTGTATTAATTATTGGAGTATCAGGAGCTTTTCATGGATTAAATGCCTATTGTTCTACTATGAAAGTGTGCATGTCCAATCAGGTGAACAATACCACAGCTGTGGCATATATCAATCACATGGGTCAAGTAAGATCATTATCAAGTGATTATCTGGGTAACCAGATGTGGCGTATTCTAAAAATGGTTTAGTTCAGCTGTTTATCTCTAAGGAAGAGACAATGTTGTCGCAGACAACAGATCAGGGGAAAAAGCATTGTCAGTAATATGGATTACTTACCATTAATCTGGTTGTGTCCAGATTAAATCACCGATTTCTCAAATGTTTCTCATGGGAAAACCGAGAGCAGGAGCGGTGGATGCATTTCACTAAATTACATGAGGAAAGATGTTCTTTTATGATATTTATAGGCAACGACGCATGCTGTATATACAGGCGGATATCCTCTTGCGTAAATTTGGTGTGTGTGCAAATGTGGTGAAGATGTCACTATTTAGAGCATACTGCACACCCCTCTACACTGCACACCTGTGGTCGAACTATTTAAAGACAAGTATGCAGAGACTAAAGGTTGCATATAACGAAGCCATGAGAACATTGCTAAGGCAACCAAGATGGTGTAGTGCCAGTAATATGTTTGTGGCTGCAGGAGTCAGTTCTCTAGAAGCTATCCTAAGACAACACATGTATAAATTCATTTGCAGGATAAATGACTCTAAAAATGAGCTTATTGTGGCCTTGACAAAAATAAGGGTTAGCACTACACGCTACGAATCCCAGTTGTGGAGACACTGGTATCGTTGTCTCGTTGTACGACATTGATCATTTTTTACTCTGGATTTTTAACTTAAGTATTGTGGGTTTTTAAAAAAAAATATATAAATTATGATGTTTTTATGTGATTTACCATGATTTTATATATATTTATGATATTTGAGATGCAATGCATTTTTTAATGTAATGTTGCCCCTTGTCTGGACCTTGAGTCCGTAATAAAGTTATTATTATTATTATTATGTTCCTCATTTTGTCTGATAGGGCAGTGTCTGATGAAAATGTAGCAGGACGCTGCCAGGGGCGCTTTGGTTGCCCAAAACCGGACCGTCAGGGTTCTCATTAATGTTGAGAGTGATGTTTGAACCAGTTATGATGACTCATAGTTGCAGTAATTTATTGTTGTACAAATTCATCCATGGCATGAAGATATGAATTTGGCTATCTGCAGGTTTGACCAGACCATTATAACAGTTTGACGGTCAAAGAGGTCTATGAATGTTTTAACTAATATAACAATATAACAATTATGTACAAAAGGAATGTTATACCTGCAATTTGGAGAAATAGTTTTAAAAACAATATTTTGTTTATAAGAAATTGGAAGTCTTTTGCAGACAGTAAAAGTTATTTTATCATATTAGATATATGGGAGTTCCTTGTGGATTGCATTTTTTCTCAGCATCTAAGTGAGAGCCAATAATAGGGCTCATAGTGTTTATCGTCCTATTTAAGACAAATTGCTGACCAAGAAGTTATCGGGTTCATTCGTAATATCCCATATATATATATATAATCTGTCCAAAGTTGAAATACAGAAGTTGGGAGATCAGCATAGTCCTGACTTGCCTTAGGCAATGGACTCCAATTCTATCAATGACTCAAAAAATTAACATTGAAAGTAATAATGCTCATGACTTTAGTATCAGCATAAGAGTGCAAACATTGCAAATGTTACGTTATATAATTGCATGTGGCTACAGATTACATTATCTTATATGTTTATGAATTTACCAAACAAAGCAGACCAAGAAGAGCTGGAACCAAGGTAAAATTTAAGCATATCCTGTCGGCCAAAAATTGTGTGTGGGTCAACATTGACTCAATATGTTAAAGTAGGTAAAAGTCTCTGTGGTGGTGAGACAGCACTACTTATTACACACAAAAACCACATTAAGTATCAGTAAAAACTGATGGTTCTAGATAATTATATTCTAGATGGTTAAAACATGTTTAAAACTCAGTGGAACTAGACATTGAGATGTGGAAAATCACTCCATTAAGGAGGTAGATACATTCACAGGAATGGCACAGGATGGGCCGCTCGAGCAAAGATTCAAGGCCGCAGGAGGGTGTAAAATAAATATTAAAGTTACAAGGAACCAGTCTTGGTGTCAGGATCGGACACGGAGTGTTGGGTTCTCTGTAATTGTTGCTTTGTTTATACTATCAAATTATATTATCAATTGATATTTTGGTGATAAATTTGCCTTTCAATGGAAAGGGCATTACTTTCATTCTTTTATAATGGGAAAAATTTATCACATAAACTGAGGCAATGTGTTATTTGCTCATTACTGTGTTGATTGAGCCAGATTGTCGTGTGGAATGAGTCTACGACATAAAAAACACAGAAGCTACAAAATCATCACGTAGTCACTCACGTGACTCCGAAGTAAAATAGTAAGATTAAACGAGAACTTACCAGTTCGAAGTTTGATCGTTATTTTATGAGGAGTAACGATGAGGGAACTTACCAGGGTTACGTGCCCTCCACTCCCGACCCTCATAAAACAAATGATCATCTGGTAGTTCTAAATCTAAAGCCTTACTATCTTACTCCGGCTATTATGTTCTGTGTTTTTCATGCCGCTGCTTTGAAGTATGCCGTTCCAGCGCCAGGCGGGGCTTCTTCATGTAATCCCTCATCGTTACTCCTCATAAAATAACGATCAAACTTCGGACTGGTAAGTTCTCGTTTAATCCTACTATTCTCTGCCACAGAAGGTAGTTGTGGCCAGTTCATTGGCTATATTTAAGAGGGAGTTAGATGTGGCCCTTGTGGATAAAGGGACCAGGGGGTATGGAGAGAAGGCAGGTACGGGATACTGAGTTGGATGATCAGCCATGATCATATTGAATGGTGGTGCAGGCTCGAAGGGCCGAATGGCCTACTCCTGCAGATATCTTCTATGTTTCTATGTTTCTATGATCACTGGTCGCTGAGCCATTGTTGAAACAGATACCCAACACATACCTTCGCTCCTTAGATGCTGCTGCACCTGCTGAGTTTCTCCAGCTTTTTGTGTAACCCACATATCTGGTGTGTGTTTGGAATGGAAAAGATGAGGCATCAATTCCAGAAGTATCTCTTTTACTGGAGTACTCTTGACTTTAATGTAGAAATACGAAAAGACAGTTAAGTGACCTGGATGAATTGTTAAAGCAGGAATTTCTTAGATTTGCAGCTTTGTATGTACGATCTTAAATAACATCAGCTGCTCAGAGTCAGAGTCCTAGAGTGATACAGCATGGAAACAGGCCCTTTGGTCCAACTTGCCCAACCGCCCAACATGTCCCAGCTACACTTGTCCCTCCTACCCGGTGGTACATATCCCTCTAAACCTGTCCTAGCCATGTACCTGTCTAACTGTTTCTTAAACGTTGGGATAGTCCCAGCCTCAACTACCTCCTCTGTCAGCTTGTTCCATACACCCACCACTCTTTGTGTGAAAGGTTTGCTCCTCAGATTCCTATTAAATCTTTTCCCCTTCACCTTGAACCTATGCCCTCTGGTTCTTGATTCCCCTCCACTGGGCAAGAGACTCTGTGCATCTACCTGATCTATTCCTCTCATGATGTTATACCTGGACACCTCTATAAAATCTCCCCTCATCCTCCTGCGCTCCAAGGAATAGAGACCCAGCCTACTCAACCTCTCCCTAAAGCTCAGACCTTTAGTCCTGGCAACATCTTCGTAAATCTTCTCTGTACCCTTGACAGCTGCGGCACGGTGGCGCAGTGGTAGAGTTGCTGCCTCACATTGCTTTCAGCGCCAGGGACCCGGGTTCTCCCTAGAGAGGGAACACGCGATGTCCACGGGGACTGTGGAGGCTCCTGGTCACCGCAGGAGGTCGAATGTATTATTGATAAAAATGTTAATATTTTAATTTGTGAACTTTCTTTGTAAAATGCCAATATAGGCATTCTCTGATCGTGTTACTACTTTGTATTTGTTTGTTCTGAATAAAAGCATTTTTGTAAAAAAAAAAAAAAAATGGTCCCGGGTTCGATCCCGACTACGGGTGATCTCTGTACGGAGTTTGCACGTTCTCCCCGTGACCAGCATGGGTTTTCTCCAAGATCTTTGGTTTCCTCCCACACTCCAAAGACGTACAGGGTTTGTAGGTTAGCTGGCTTTCTTTAAATGTAAATAATCCCTAGTGTGTGTAGGATAGCGTTAGTGTGCGGGGTCGGCACGGACGCGGTGGGCCGAAGGGCCTGTTTCCACGCTGTATCTCTAGGACCACAGTGAGAGGGTGGGAGGGGAAGAACAATGGAGGACCCGGCATGGGGAGGTGAACTGTTGGGAGGGCGGGGGGGGGGGGGGGGGACACGACAAAAGGAGGAGCCGGCGTGCTTTGTAACTTTGTCAGTGCCGTAGGTGGCCGCTATTTGTATACATTGTGTATGCAAGCAAAGAATCTCACTGTGTCTAGTCACATGTGAATATAAAATAAACTAAACTAACATATTTCATATAACATGGTGCTGCAAGACATTTATGCTGTTTTTTTCAGTTGACGGTGAATTCAATAAACTGCACTTCAGCCAATGAATGTAAATGGGCTGTGAAGAAATAAAGATCTAATAATGAAGATGCCTCTGTGGTGATTGCAAGCTGAACTTAATTAGTAACGTTATAATAAAGCCAATGATTGAAATGCTAATTATTGAAACGTGAAGAGCCATTTGCAGCAAAGTGTAAGTGGTCTACGATACTTTATAACATTCACTCTGGGTATTCCGCAGTTGCTACTTCTGTCCCCATTGAAACAATTTTTAGGGTTAAGGACCATTAGCGCGTGTTTGGTTTGAGATACAGTGTGCAAACAGGCCGATCGGCCCACCACGTCCGCACTTACCAACGATCACCCGTATACTAGTTCTATCCTACACACCAGGGCCAATTGTGCGACACGGTGGCACAGCGGTAGAGTTGCTGCCTTACAGCGCTCGCAGCGCCGGAGACCCGGGTTCGTTCCTGACCACGCGTGCTGCCTGTACGCAGTTTGTACGTTCGACCCGGGACCGCATGTGTCTTCTCCGAGATCTTCGGTTTCCTCCCACACGTCAAAGACCTGCAGGTTTGTAGGTTAATTGGTTTGGTGTAAGTGTAAATTGTCCCTAGTGTGTGTAGGTCAGTGTTAATGTGCGAGGATCGCTGGTCGGTGTGGACTTGGTGGGCCGAAGGGCCTGTTTCCACCCTGTATCTCTAAACTAAACAATTTACAGAAGACAATTAACCAACTGACCTGTACATCGTTGGGATGTGGGAGGCAAACTAGAGCACCCAGAGAAACCCCAAGCAGTCACGGGGACAACGTACAGTGGCTTGCAAAAGTTTTCATGCCCGTTGAACTTTTCCACATTTTGTCACGTTACAACCACAAACGTAAATGTATTTTATTGGGATTTTGTGTGATAGACCATTTTTTTTCAGTTTTTTATTGTAATAACATTTGGAAGCCATGTATCATTTTCCTTCCACTTCACAATTATGCACCACTTTGTGTTGGTCTATCACATAAATTCCCAATAAAATACATTTCCGTTTGTGGTTGTAATGTGACAAAGTGTTGAAAAGTTCAAGGGGTATGAAAACTTTTGCAAGGAACTGTACAAACTCCATACAGACAGCAGGTGTGGTCAGGATCGAACCCGAGTCTCTGGCGTTGTGAGGCAGCAACTCTACTGCTGAGCGACTGCACTGCAAATGCGCTTGTTTTTAGTGTTTATAATTCATAAACGTTTCATTTTGAAGCACTTTGTTCTTTGAATGTTATACGTTATTTGAAGGAATTGAATTATAAAGTTGTCCCAGTACAGTTGCTGAGTTAGAATCATTAAATCATAAATGATCGGAGCAGAATTGGGCCATTCGGCCCATCACGCCTACTCCCCCATTCAATCATGGCTGATCTATCGCTCCCTCCTAACCCCATTCTCCTGCTTTCTCCCCATAGTCTCTGACACCCGTACTAATCAAGAATTCAGTTCTCAATTAGAGTTTTGTGTAAAGATTTGAGTAACTCCAACATACTGGGGCGGTCTGGGTGGCGCAGCGGTAGAGTTGCTGCGAATGCAGCGCTGGAGACCCGGGTTCGATTCCGACTACGGGTGCTGTCTGTACGGAGTTTGGACGTTCTCCCCGTGACTTGCTTGGGTGTTCTTTCAGATCTTCGGTTTCCTCCCACACTCCAAAGGTTTGTAGGTTAATTGGCTTGGTAAATGTAAAAATTGCCTCCAGTGGGTGTAGGATAGTGTTAATGTGCGGGGATCGCTGGTTGGTGCGGACCCGGTGGGCAAAAAATATCCATTGAATCCTTGACTTGCTGCCTTGTTGGTTTTTGTTCAGAGAACATTGTTCTGTGCTGCATTCAACTTCTGATCAAATGTGTAGAATAACCATTTGTCCGGGCAATCTAGCTGCAAGCGCTCAAAAAATGGTTACAAGTATTTCTATTCCATTTTGGTGAATGTCAATGACCTTTTTGAAGAGTTACAATGAAATCCATAACCACTTACCATTCCTGAGTGTCACAATTGCAGAAATAAATTGCCCGGCTACCTGAATGTAATTTTCAGGGCTCCTAGAAAGCAAAATTTAAAGCTTAACGTACATAAAATGAGAATAATCTCAAAATAGACAACACATTTCTATTGCTTTTACGATTACAGGTTTAGTGTATACCCTCCATTCAATGTCAATGTTCAGGTTGCTCTCCGATTCACCTCTACCCCGTTGCGGACACTGGGCTTGGTCTATGGGACTGATGCCAAGCAATGGTATTGGTGTGCAGAATTGATAGGTGACGAGAAGAGACCTTTCAATCCATTAAATGCATCAGCCTACATTGTGCAAACAGTACATCAAAGAACCAATTGTTGACGTTAAGAGGGAGGTCTTTGTCAGCGGTGGAGAGAGAGTCAACAACTTCATGTTCCTGGACATGCAGAGCTGTCCTGGACCCAGCACATTGATGCAGTAATGAAGAAAGCCTATCAAGCAAGGTTGAAGACATTTGGTACGTCAACAAAATGTCGGGATCCGAAGCGTCACCCATCCTTTCTCTCCAGCGATGCTGCCTGACCTGCTGAGTTACTCCAGCATTTTGTGTCCACCCCCGCCCACCATTTACGTTGGGGTTGAAGGTCAGAGGAGTCGGGCTGGTGAGTGTGGGGATCCATGCCATTGTTTTCATTACATAACCTCAATGGAACCTCAACAAAAACTCTTTTGAATCTGCTTGTATATAATGTCAGTCTAGTGTCTTATGATGCATTTGCAATATATACTCTATGCAAGCCACTTCATGCCTTTAAGAGGAATGTTTTAAAGTGCTGCTAGTTTACCGGCAGAAGTTAATTTCGGAATACAAACGCAAGTCCTACGTTCCACAATATATCCGTCACGTACGGAGTTTGTACGGTCTCCCCGTGGTGTGACCGCCTGGGTTTTCTCTCAGATCTTTGGTTTCCTCCCACACTCTAAGACGTACAGGTGTGTAGGATAATTGGGTTGGTGGCGCAACGGTAGAGTTGCTGCCTTACAGCGCCAGAGACCTGTGTTCGATCCTGACTACTGGTGTTTGTCTGTGTGGAGTTTGTACATTCTCCCCGTGACCTGCTTGTGTTTTCTATGAGATCGGGTTTCCTCCCACACTCTAAAGACATGCAGGTTTGTAGCTTAATTGGCCTGGTATAATTGTAAATTATCCCTCGTGTGTGGAGGATAGTGTTAATGTGCGGGGATATCTGGTTGGTATGGACTCGGTGGGCCGAAGGGCCTGTTTCCACGCTGTATCTCAAAACTAAAATAAAGAACCATGTTCCTCAAATGTCATTGCTTTCGATAAAAGTAAAATTTCTCCAAATTAATTCGCTCGAATACCAGGGCAAGAAAATCATGAGTTTTGTAAAATAGAGTCTCAGTGGGCCTGACATTTATCTTATTTTCTGCCTTGCAGTCACTATCTGATAGCACCTGTTCGTTTTTAGATTGGATGGAACGCTCAGAAAATATTTCACTTGCTTTCTTTTCTTTGTGGAATCTTTGCCCAGCCTCTTAGAATTCTGCGAACGATTTTGGGATTGAGAATATAATGTTGTTTGATTCCAGATCAGATTTCCCAATGTCCTTGGCCTAAAATACAGATGTTGCCAAGCCAGCAAACACAAGTTGTACCGGAGCATCTAAGTGCAATATTATCTGATCGCCACTCACTGCTCCCAATCTAATGACATTTGCTTCCCTTTGTGATCCATAAGTACTCAATCAAATGATAATGCACTTGAACTCTACCTGTGGTTTCAGCAATAAAACAGTTTATACAAGACAACAGGAAAAAAAAAACCATTAGGGTTTAAGAGAGTTTCTAATCCTTGTTGCCCAGATTTAGCTTAGTACTGAAATACAGTGCGGAAACGCACCCATTGGTGCACCCGTCAGCGATTTCCCGTTCACGAGTACTATCCTACACACCAGAGACCATTTACAATTCTTACTGAAGCCAATTATCATACAAACGTGTACGTCTTTGGAGTGTGGGAGGAAACCCGAGCTCCCGGAGAAAACTCATGCGGTCACGGGGGAGAATGTGCAAAGTCTGTACAAACAGCGCCCGCAGTCGGGATTGAACCCGGGTCTCTGGCGCTGTAACGCAGCAACTCGTATGTGATCAATACATTTTGCGAGGGTAGGGTTTTTCAGATTGTTGACTTGAAATATGAAGCTTGATGATTGTTGAATTCAACATGTGACTCATTACCCTGATGTGAGCCTTAAAATGTGAAATTTAAAATCTTCAGATTGACTTGGATCAGCAATTTTTGGAAAATAAATTAAGTGACAAGAATCTGCCTCGAATATTTATGGTTTCATTCCCTTTATCTCAGCGTGTCAGCAGCATGTCTGGAGAAAAGCAATAGGGGATATTTTTGGGTTATCCTTCCCTTTCAACCCATTTTCCTGCCTTAACCCCATAACCCCTGACGCCCGTACTGATGAAGAATTTGCCAATATCCATCGAGACACTGCATTTCAACTTTTTTGCTCCAGACGGCTATAATGCCTTGACAACATGGATGGCTTCAGTTCGGTTCAGTTTATTATCATGTGTACCGAAAAGTGAAAAAGATTTTGTTGCATGCTAACCAATCAGCGGAAAGACAATACATGATTATAATCGAGCTATTTATTTGATTTGATTTGATTTTATTACCTGTCATTCAAACCTCGGAGAGGCTCGAACAAAACTCCGTTTCTACAAGCCATACAAACAAACAAACAGAACCATTCATAAAAAAACACGCAATCAATTAAATTCACACAAACATCCATCACAGTGGATCTCCTCCTCACTGTGATGGAAGGCAAAGTTCTTCTCTCTCCCCCGCACCATTTCTCTCCCGATGTCGAAGCCCCACGGTGTTGAGTCCCACGGACATCCCGCGACGGGCGAAGTTGTGTTGCGGAGCTCCCGGAGAGCGGTCTCCCACCTGGACCCGCGAGCTCCCGATATCCAACAGTCCACCGGCAGCAATCTGCAGCTGGAGCCGGAGCTGGAGCCCCGGTCGGGCTGGAGCTTAAAGTGTATAGATACATGATGAGGGAATAACGTTTAGTACCAAGGTAAAGCCAGCAAAGTCTGATCAAAGATAGTCCAAGGGTCTCACAAATGAGGAAGATAGTAGTTCAGCATTGCTCTCCGGTTGTGTAAACGGCCTGTCCCACTTGGGCGACCTAATCCGCGAGTTCTGGCGAGTTTGCCCTCGACTCGTACTCGCATCATGGTTGACACGAGGTTGTAGGAGGTCTTTGTAACTCTCCTTCATGATCGAGAGTAGTCCCCGTGTACTCGAGGCCTCAGCCAGGTTGCGGCCTGTTAAAAATGCCCACGAGTAAAAAATAAAGGTCCCCATGGAAAAAATCGATACTTTTTTTACTCGTAGGTTTAGTCGCAGTAGGTCGTAGTAGGTCGGCATGTTAGTCGTAGGTAATCGAGGGTAGTAGAAGGTAGTTGTAGATAGTCTTCATCGAAGTCGAAGGGAGGTCGAAGGAGATTGTCTGCGCTCTCCACTTTTAGGTGTCCAATTTTCCCGAAGTTAGTCATAGCTAGTCGAAGCTAGTCTTTAACATATTCAAAGGAGGTCTTCTACATAGTCTCCAAACTCTTCTAAACTCGCCAATTAGGTTGCCCAAGTGGGACAGCCCCTTTAGGATGATTCAGTCGCCTGATAACAGCTGGGAAGAGACTGTCCCTGAATCTGGAGGTGTGCATTTTCACATTGCTATACCTTTTGCCCGATGGGAGAGGGGAGAAGAGGGAGTGGCCGGGGTGTGACTTGTCCTTGATTATGCTGCTGGCCTTGCTGTGGCAGCATGAGGTATAAATGGAGTCAATGGAAGGGAGGTTGGTTTGTGTGATGGTCCGGGCTGTGTCCAAAGTCCGCTTATTGGTGAACTAATGGGATCATCTGCTCTAGGACTGAGCTATGCATAGCAAACGGTCCCAATCTGTTTTCCATACTTTGTCAAGCTTTGGAGGCATAAGTCATAAGGGATAGGAGTTGAATTAGGCCATTTGGCCCATCAATCATGGCTGATCTATGTCTCCCTCCTAACCGCATTCTCCTGCCTTCTTCCCATAGCCCTTGGCACCCGTACCAATCAAGAATCTATCTGTCTCTGCCTTAAAAATATCCATTGACTTGACATCCGCTGCCTTCTGTGGCAAAGAATTCCACACATTCACCACCCTCCGACTGAAGATTGTAGAAATGGAAACTAAAATCTCAATGACATGAGTTTATCTGAAGTTGGCAGAGAGCTTCTGCAAGGTACTTGTGGACGTGAGGGAAATAGAGAATTGTGTTTGCATGGGGAGGTGCGGTGATGTTTCGCATTTGGACTCCAACATGCATCTTCAGGAATGGAGAGGTGGAGAGATGGGAAAAGTTTAATGGACATGTGCGAGGCAAGTTTTTTTTTTTAGACAGAGGGTGGTGGGGGTCTGGAACACTGCCTGGGATGCTGGTGGAGGCAGATATGCTAGTGGTGTCTAAGAGACCTTTAGATAGGCACATGGAAATGCAGGGAACCAAGGGAAGAAGGTACAGGAGACTAAAAACTGTAAGGTCCAGGTTCAGGAACAGCTTCTTCCCTACAGCCATCAGGCTATTAAACACTACAACAAATAAGCTTTGAACTAAAAGACTTATTGTTATTATTGCACTATATTTGTTTATTTATTGAGTATGCGTGCATGTGTGTATATAGACACACTGATTTTTTCTTCTCCTGTTATGTACTATGTTTACATATTCTGTTGTGCTGTAGCAAGCAAGAATTTCATTGTCCTATCTAACACATGACAATAAAACTCTCTTGATATGAATTATGTGCAGGTGGATGAGATCGCTTTAACTTGCCAAACATTGCGGGCCAAAGGGCCCATTCCTGTGCTGTACTGTTCTACATAGGTTGGAGTTTGTGTGTAATAGATGTTAAATTTTGGCAAGAGTTCTTATTAATATGTTTAATAATTTCAGGGGAACACAATGTTGGCAGAATAAGCTTAAGATATCTTTTTAAAGTACATGCTGCAAATTGTTTTACTCCGGAGTCTCTTGCCCAGATTAGGCAAATTGAGCACAAGAGGACATAGAAACATAGAAACATAGAAATTAGGTGCAGGAGTAGGCCATTCGGCCCTTCGAGCCTGCACCGCCATTCAATATGATCATGGCTGATCATCCAACTCAGTATCCTGTACCTGCCTTCTCTCCATACCCCCTGATCCCTTCAGCCACAAGGGCCACATCCAACTCCCTCTTAAATATGGCCAACGAACTGGCCTCAACTACCTTCTGTGGCAGAGAATTCCACAGATTCACCACTCTCTGTGTGAAAAACGATTTTCTCATCTCGGTCCTAAAAGACTTCCCCCTTATCCTTAAACTGTGACCCCTTGTCCTGGACTTCCCCAACATCGGGAACAATCTTCCTGCATCTAGCCTGTCCAACCCCTTAAGAATTTTGTAAGTCTCTATGAGATCACCCCTCAATCTTCTAAATTCCAGCGAGTACAAGCCGAGTCTATCCAGTCTTTCTTCATATGGAAGTCGTGCCATCCCAGGAATCAGTCTGGTGAACCTTCTCTGTACTCCCTCTATGGCAAGAATGTCTTTCCTCAGATTTGGAGACCAAAACTGTACGCAATACTCCAGGTGTGGCCTCAACAAGACCCCGTGCAACTGCAGTAGAACCTCCCTGATCTTGTACTCATATCCTTTTGCTATGAATGCCAACATACCATTCGCTTTCTTCACAGCCTGCTGCACCTGCATGCCTACTTTCAATGACTGGTGTACCATGACACCCAGGTCTCGCTGCATCTCCCCTTTTCCTAATCGGTCATCATTCAAATAGGTTCAAGGTGAAGGGGAAAAGATTTAATAGGAATCTGAGGGGGTAATTTTTTAGCAAAGTGTGATGGGTGTATGGAACAAGCTGCCAGAGGAAGTAGTGGAGGCTGGGACTATCCCAACGTTTAAGAAACAGTCAGACGGGTACATGTTTGAGGGATATGGGCCAAAAATGGGCAGGTGGGACCAGTACAACTGGGACACGTTAACCGGTGTGGGCAAGTTGGGCCGAAGGGCCTATTTCCACGCTGTAACACTCTATCACTCTATCAAAGAAAAATTGTTATAATTGTGATTTTTTTTTTTTTTTTGCTGTTCGTGGCTTGGATCGGACTGCATTAGTTATTTGTGGAGCTTCAATCTTCAGGGTGAGAGTGAAGGTTAGATATTTTAAAATTTAAATTATTGATCCCACATTGGATGGATTCTGCAGACTGCATTGAAGAAGCAATTAGGCATCTGCAGTCTGAAATGAAAGAGAGACGGTGTATCTAAGTGTGCGGGGCAACGCATTGAGAAATACCTGCGTCAAGCTAATATAATTAAGATGAATTCATTGGCATATGCACAAGGACAGTGAGCGAGCTACAGGTACAGTGAAAATCTTGCTTGCATCACAGACACATGGACTCAAACATAAATAATATAATAAGGGGCGCATGATGGCGTAACGGTGGAGTTGCACCAGAGTCCCAGATTCAATCCTGACCACGGGTGCTTGTCTGTACGCACTTTGTATTCTCAGTTTGTACGTGACCCGCGTGGGTTTCCCCAGATCTTCAGTTTTTACCCACACTCAAGACATACAAAACTGTAGGCTAATTGGCTTGGTATAAATGTAAATTGTCCCTAGTGTGTTGGTTCAGCACTGCTCTCTAGTTGGTGGCGGGATGGTTCAGTTGCCCGATAACCGCTGGGAAGAAACTGTCCCTGAATCTGGAATTGTGCGTTTTCACACTTCAGTGTGTATAGCTCCTCTCTAGAGTTTGTACGTTCTCCCCGTGACTGCGTGGGTTTCTCCAGGTGCCCCTATTCCTTCCCATGCTCCAAAGGCGTGCAGTTTTGTAGGCTAATTGGCCTCGGTAAGTTGTGAGCTTGTAAGCTCTCATTTTTTTAAGGTTGTGAACCACGTGTCGAAGATACTTCTTCTTTCGTGTGGCGTGCACAGCCTAAAGTTGTCGGACAACTTGTTCTATTTGACTTTCTGTTTCTGCACGTCGAGTTGGTTGCATTAGTTGAAACAGGGCGGACCACGTGAAGGTTGCAATCTCCCACCCGGTCGAAGATACTGTTGGGTAGGAAACTCCGGGATTGATCCTAGGGTCGCACGGTGGCGCAGCGGTAGAGTTGCTGCCTTACAGCGCTTGCAGCGCTGGAGACCCGGGTTCGATCCCGATTACAGGTGCTGTCTGCACGGAGTTTGTACGTTCTTCCTGTGACAGCGTGGGTTTTCTCCGAGATCTTTGATTTCCTCCCACACTCCAAAGACTTGCGGGTTTGTAGGTTAATTGCTTGGTGTAAATGTTAAATTTCCCCTAGTGTGCGTAGGGCAGTGTTAATGTGCGGGGATCGCTGGTCGGTGTGGACTAGGTGGGCTGAAGGGCCTGTTTCCGCGCTGTATCTCTAAACTAATATTTAAGTTGCACAAGACAGTGAAAATGAAAAACACTGTAAAAACAAGACATTAGTGCCATATAATTGGCAGAGGTCTGTGGTGCTATATCTTTATCCTATTTAGCTTAGTTTAGAGATACGGCGCGGAAAAAGGTCCTTCGGCCCACCAAGTCCGTGCCCTGCAAACCCCACACACTAACACTATCTTATGCACACGAGGGGTAATTTACAATTTTACCAAGCCAATTAGACTACAATCCTTTATGTGTTGGGATTGTGGGAAGAAACCGGAGCACCCGGAGAAAACCCACGCAGGTCACGGGCGGAGCATCCAGACAGCACCCGCAGTCAGGATCGAACCCGGGTCTCTGGTGCTGCAAGGCAGCTCCTCTTCCACTGTGTCGCCCTATTATTAATCGACGGCCAATGTTACAAACTGAATGGAAACAAACATAATATTTGGAAGTCGTCAGTAATTTAGTGAATGGTGAAAAGCCTCAGGATAAAGTTTTTAAACCTTGGCCATTACGTTTTGTGTTTCTTACTGCTAATTATTATTATTTGGAGAGCGTGCTACAGGAAATGAGATGCAACTTCACCAGATGGAAAAACAATTAAATACATGGGATCAGGATGAGGTTCTCTCCACCGCAGTCTGGCTGTGCATTTGCGTGATATAAACTTTACCAATGAGGCTGCCATTGGTGGACAACTAATGGACAAGGAGTCAATGTACAGGATGGCCATTAATAATGTTGTTTGCTTGGTGCCCGAACACAGTTAGCAAGGCCAAGTAGCTGATTATTGAATTGAGGAAGAGAAACCTGAGATCAATGTGATCATGGCTGATCATCCACAATCAGTACCCCGTTCCTGCCTTCTCCCCATATCCCCTGACTCCGCTATCTTTAAGAGCCCTATCTAGCTCTCTCTTGAAATCATCCAGAGAACCTGCCTCCACCGCCCTCTGAGGCGGAGAATTCCACAGACTCACCACTCTCTGTGAGAAAAAGTGTTTCCTCGTCACTGCTCTAAATGGCTTAATCCTTATTCTTAAACTGTGGCCCCTGGTTCTGGACTCCCCCAACATCGGGAACATGTTTCCTGCCTCTAGGGTGTCCAAACCCTTAATAATCTTATATGTTTCAATAAGATATCCTCTCATCCTTCGAAACTCCAGAGTATACAAGCCCAGCAGCTCCATTCTCTCAGCATATGACAGTCCCGCCATCCCGGGGATTAACCTTGTAAACCTACGCTGCACTCCCTCAATAGCAAGAATGTCCTTCCTCAAATTAGGGGACCAAAACTGCGCACAATACTCCCTTTATTTTTTAATTATGGGTTAATAACGGCAAAAGAACTTATACCTAAATTTTGGAAAAATATACCCATACCAACGCTTAAAATGTGGATTTTAAACATGTTGGAAACCGCACATCTTGAGGAAATGCGAGGTCTCACTAGGCACAACGGCGGTGGAGAGAGTCAATGACTTGAAGTTCAATGGTTTAAAATGGCAGAGCAAAGCAGGTCCTGCCGTATGATACTTTGGTGGTGCCCTTTATATAGCGACTGTTTGCATACTTTGGGTCTGCAAAACAAAGAAGTTCACTGTGACTCGTCACATTTAACAATAAAGTATACATTCTTTAATTCAGAGGAAACTGGAGATACGGAAGGGTAGCATACGTATATCATATACGGTTAACATACTAACACTAGTATGAAGATGGACACAAATAGCTGGAGTAACTCAGCGGGACAGGCAGCGTCTCTGGAGAGAAGGAATGGGTGACATTTCGGGTCGAGACTGAACCCAAAGAAGTGCTTCTGCAAACAGCAATTGTGGCACCCGGGCAATCGATAACACTGATCTCACTTGTCGACCCTGTATATTTATTTCCAGTGAAATCCCTTGAAGTTCTTGACTGCTACAAGGGATGCAGTCATCCTGCTGAAATGAAGAGAACCGGTTTAAATATTTTACAAGATGTTCTTAACAATGCACCTCAGAGAAAGAAAGATAGAAATTGACAGGAGATTATCTTTCATCGGGAGAACTTGTGCATTTAAAAAAAATCACAGAGGGAATGCTCAAAATGGTCGTTTCAATGATTAATTTTGAGTCATTATTTGGTAGCGTTAGAGCGTTTGTTTAAGTAATGGTTTATGGAATATAGGTGGCCAATTTGCACATGTTGGCATGAATGTTTAATGTATTTTCTATTTGCTGGGGTAATTTTAGTGCCACATTGATTATTTTTGGAGATCAGTGTGATGTGAGGCATCTGGTATACCTGGTGCAATGCTTTCATTGTCTCCGAGTGTATGAAGCAGTGTGCAAAACAAATAGGCACTTGAGTTCTAATAGTATCTAGCCATAAATGTCGGGCATCTGGAAATTATAGCTTCAATTTCATCAGTGCAGACTCTTTGTCTGTTTTATTATGCCTGTTTAGGATGTACGTAGCTGGAGGCAAAAATGATGTAGCTGACGGAAGTCGGGAGCGTTCTCATCTGCACAGTTCAGATGGCTGCGACACAGCCCGACACTTGCATGAAGGTTCTTCGATGAAGCAGCGATCCAGCCTTGTCAAATGATTTGGAATTGTTCTGTGCCATTGCAAGCTACAGTTACTGCCCCATTTTGCCTGGCAAATTTGAGCATTGGAAATTGAAGACTGCCATTTAAACAAAAACAATAAAGAATTCCTTTTTATAATCCAGTTGCTACATGCACTAAAGCAAGCTCGATCTCAAGGTACAGCTGCTTTAGCACAGAAACAAAGATAACTGTTTAAACAAAGCTTAAGATAGACATTTTGAGTCTAAAGCTTAACTGTTGTTGCACAAACTGCTACGCTCTGGATACTTTCAAGAGATAGCTAGATAGGGCTCTTAAAGATAACGGAGTCAGAGGATATGGGGAGAAGGCAGGAACGGGGTACTGATTGGGAATGATCAGCCATGATCACATTGAATGGCGGTGCTGGCTCGAAGGACCGAATGGCCTACTCCTGCACCTATTGTCTATTGTCATTCAATTCAAGTATTAACAAGGAACTGCACTTGCTGGTTTATACCAAATATAAATACCAAAGTCAAAGTCAAAAGAGTTTATTGTCATGTGTCCCTGACAGGACAATGAAATTCTTTCTTTGCATAGCTCAGCAGAACATAGTAGGCATTGACTACAATTATATATGTAAATACACACATGAATGAATAAATTGATAACGTGCAAATAGCAGATGGAGGGGTATTAATGTTCAGAGTTTTGTCCGAGCCAGGTTTAATAGCCTGATGGCTGTGGGGAAGTAGCTATTCCTGAACCTGGTTATTGCAGTCTTCAGGCTCCTGTACCTTCTACCCGAAGGTAGCAGGGAGATGAGTGTGTGGCCAGGGTGGTGTGGGTCCTTGATGATGCTGCCCGCCTTTTTGAGGCAGCGACTGCGATAGATTCCCTTGATGGAAGGAAGGTCAGAGCCGATGATGGACTGGGCAGTGTTTACTACTTTTTGTAGTCTTTTCCTCTCCAGGGCGCTGAAGTTGCCGCACCAAGCCACGATGCAACCGGTCAGCAAGCTCTCTACTGTGCACCTGTAGAAGTTAGAGAGAGTCCTCCTTGACAGACCGACTCTCCGTAATCTTCTCAGGAAGTAGAGGCGCTGATGAGCTTTCTTAATAATTGCATCTGCGTTCTCGGACCAGGAAAGATCTTCACAGATGTGCACGCCCAGGAATTTGAAGCTCTTGACCCTTTCAACCATCGACCCGTTGATATAAACAGGACTGTGGGTCCCCATCCTACTCCAAGTTCCCAAAGAGTATCTCCAACGTTTTGTATTTCTATATTCACTTCAAGTACTTTTGTTTACCTGATTTATTTTGAGATAAAAATTATGCTTGGGCATTATAAAACTTTTTGATTTTAGTTTAGAGATACATTGAGAAACTAATTAAAAGCAGCACGTCATGGAAATTTGATACACAAGGCAGCGCAGTGGGGCACCAGTGGAGTTGCTGCCTCACAGCGCCAGAGACGCAGGTTCAATCCTGACCTTGGGTGTTGTCTGTATGGAGTTTGCCTGTTCTCCTGTGACCACGTAGTTTTTCTCTCGGTGCTCTGGTTTCCTCCCACACCAAAGCTGTGCAGGTTTTTTGGTGAATTGGCTTCTGTGAATGGGCCCTAGTGTGTTGGATAGTACTAGTGAGCAGATGCTTGGTGGGCTGAAGGGCCTATATTCATGCTGTATCTCTTACCAAAACTAAACGCGGACATTTTGGAAATAATAAGTAGTCTTTCTGTCTTCCACAGCACCTGTGGAAAAGAATGAACAGGTTCTCCAATCTGAAAGAGGACTGCTTGTCCATTCCCTCCCCAGACGCTGCCTGACCATCCAAGTTTCTTTCTGAGCCAGTCCGAAGAAGGGTCTCGACCCGAAACGTCACCCATTCCTTCTCTCCAGCGATGTTACCTGTCCCGCTGAGTTACTCCAGCTTTTTGTGTTTACCTTCGAGTTTCTTATGTTCAAGGTTGCAGCTTCTGCAGTCCTTTATATTTTCCGGCTGAAAACCCTTCACCAGGCCCCTCCCAATTCTGATGAAGGGTTCTTGACTTGAAATGGCAATTGTTCATCTTTGGTTTTATTTAGAGATACAATGCAGAAACAGGCCCTTTGGCCCACTGAGTCCG
This sequence comes from Okamejei kenojei, assembly GCA_035221665.1. Classification (NCBI taxonomy): domain Eukaryota; kingdom Metazoa; phylum Chordata; class Chondrichthyes; order Rajiformes; family Rajidae; genus Okamejei; species Okamejei kenojei. The sequence continues at coordinate 7,349,878 of CM069147.1, read as the reverse complement.
CACCGGCCAGCGATTCCCGCACACTAACAATATCCTACACACACACTAGGGACAATTTACATTTATACCAAGACAACCCTGTATGTCTTGAGCGTGGGAGTAAACTGAAGATCTCGTAGAAAACCCACGTGGTCATGGGGAGAACGTACAAACTCCGTGCAGACAGCCCCCCTAGTCAGAATCGAACCCGGGTCTCTGGCGCTGCAAGCGTTGTAAGGCAGCGACTCTGCCGCTGCACCACCGTGCGGCCCCTTTGCAGACATGCTGCCTGGCCGACTGTGTGTTTACAAACTTTTCTGCTTATTTCACATTCCTGTGCGTCTCTGTGCAAATATCTTTGCACACAGCATGACTCAGAGTTAGATGAGTGATTCCTGCTTTCTTTTTTTATTTTCTTTTTTTTTTAAGATGCTGTGATTCCTGCTTTCTATGTGTCTACGTGCAATTTGTTCTGAAAAACATGCTTGAATATGTTTACGCTCCTGACTCTCGACTCCTTTGCATTTCCTAACGTTCTTTTGTGCTGGTTTGACGATTTTGCCCAGGAACCTGGTGAGTTTTCTCACAGAGAGTGGTGAGTCTGTGGAATTCTCTGCCTCAGAGGGCGGTGGAGGCCGGTTCTCTGGATGCTTTCAAGAGGGAGCTAGATAGGGCTCTTAAAGATAACGGAGTCCGAGGACATGGGGAGAAGGCAGGAACGGGGTACTGATTGGAGATGATCAGCCATGATCATATTGAATGGCGGTGCTGGCTTGAAGGGCCGAATGGCCTACTCCTGCACCTATTATTGTCTAAAACCATCAACCCGATACATGAATTAATTTCAGTCAGAAAGTCTTTAGATATCAAATGTATTCAAAGTCGTGGCATTTAAAAAAATAAGGATGTGGAAGCAAAGATAGTCACTGAAATTATTCAATATGACACTTCGGAAACGGAATTCACCAAGCTCGTTAACATCTAGGGCTTTGAATGGATTATAAATTCTGTATGCAGATTTGGCCCATTATATTCTTCCTGAGAAGGCAGGAACGGGGTACTGATTGTGGATGATCAGCCATGATCACAATGAATGGTGGTGCTGCCTCGAAGGGCCGAATGGCCTACTCCTGCACCTATTGTCTATTATCTATTGTCATTCGGCCCGTCGAGGCTACTGCGCAATTCAATTGCAGCAGTTCTAGCTCTCCCTCTCAACCCCATTCTCCTGCCTTCTCCCCGTCACCCCTGACACCCGTACTAATCAAGAATCTATCAATCTCTGCCGTTAAAATATCCATTGACTTGGCCTGCACAGCCTTCTGTGGCAATTCATGGGGTGACACATGAATTGGCACAGTTTAATTATCATCAAATAATCTATTCATTATTGAAAAGATGTGCACTTGCAGTCAATTCCTCTTGTCTTTAATTCAATTAAGTGTTCTTCCAGTGCCGTCTCTGCCAGTCGCGGCCTTTCCTCTCCCCTGAAGTCCTGAAAATTACAGAAGGTTTTTTTTGTTCTGTATTTGTGTTGGTTTCCTCTGGGAGCTCCGGTTTCATCCCGCATGCTGAGGCTGTGTACATTGCTGGGATAATTAGCAATTAGAATAAATTGCCCCATGTGTGCAGTTGATGGGACAGTGTGGAGAAGTGAGCAGGGCTGGCCTAACAGGGTGCTTGATGGTTTTGTGACTCGATGGGCTGAAGGGTCTCTTTCTCATGCCGTACGCCCCTCGGAGAAAGCCCCAAAATACAAAGGATGGGAATTGTCAGTTATGCTTGAGATATGTAAAGATAACGGGGTTTGTACGCTCTCCCCGTGACCCGCCAGGGTTTTCTCAGGGTGCTCCGGTCTTCTCCCACACTCCAAAAAATAATGTCGGTTCATTTGATTTGGTAAAATTGTAAATTGTCCCTGGTGTGTGTTGGATAGTGTTAACGTGCGAGGACCGCTGGTCTTTGCAGACTCGGTGGGCGGAAGGGCCTGTTTCTGCACTGCATCTCTAAACTAAACTAATACGGTACCTTGGAACCTTGATAAATAATGCAATTCGTAAAGAGACTATTCAAACAATTACACTTGTGTCAGTTTGAATTAGTCTCAATCCCTTGTACTTACCCCAGAACCAATTCTGGCCGTTGCTAATATTTGTCCACTCCCCTCTCAAAATGTATTGAGTCAGTAGAGAGCCACTCGCATTAGCTGCTGATCTCTGAATAAAGTGGCCATTTGCCTGCTTTGCTACTCTCTCTGTGAGCCTGCGTGACGAGGCATTCCTCTTGTACATTATATCACTGCAGGGAACAAGAGCAAGACCCATCATCAAAGCTGAGGGGGAGAGTGAGTCAAAGAGTCAACTAATATTGGAAAAATACCCAATATCATAGATAATCAAGAGAAGAACCTAAAGCAATCTCTATCACTGGTGAAAAGTAATAATTGAACAAATTAATTAGTGATAGGAGCAGAATTAGGCCATTTGGCCCATCATCTACTCCGCCATTCAATCATGGCTGGTCTATCTCTCCCTCTCAACCTCATTTTCCTGCCATCTCCCATTAACCCCTGACACCTGTACTAATCAAGAATCCATCTATCTCTGCTTTAAACATACCCATTGACTTGGTCTCCACAGCCTTCTGTGGCAATGAATTCCACAGATTCGCCACCTCTGAGTAAAGAAATTCCTCATCTCCTTCCTAAAGGAAGTCCTTTAATTCTGAGGCTGTGACCTCTGGTCCTAGACCCTCCCACTCATTGAAAGATCCTCTCCACACCCACTCCATCCAGGCCTTTCACCAATCAACCAGTTTTTATGATGTGTCCCCTCATCTTGGTGTTCATTTTGGTAGTAGGAAGTAGGAAGTATTGGTAAAGGCGTAGACTATTTTCTAAATGGGGAGAGAATCCAGAAATTGGAGGTGCAAAGGGTTTTGGGAGTTCTGGTGCAGGATTCCTAAAAAGTTAATTTGCAAGTCGAATCTGTAGTAAAGAAAACAAACTCAATGTTTGCATTTATTTCAAGAGGGCTCGTATACAAAGACAGGGATGTAATGTTGAGGCTCTACAGGGCGCTGGTAAGGCCGCATTTGGAATATTGTGAGCGATTTACCCGAGGATGGATGTGCTGGCTCTGGAGAGGGTCCAGAGAAAGTTTACAAGAATGATCCCAAGAATGAGTGGGTTAACTTATGATGAACGTTTGCCGGCACTGGGCCTGTGCTCACTGGAGTTTAGAAGAATGAGTGTGGGGGAAACCTCGTGGAAACAATGGGGTTAGGAGGGACATTTTATAACTTGACCAAAGCCAATTATCCTACAAACCTGTACATCTTTGGAGTTTGGGAGCAAACCGGGGCACCCAGAGTAAACCCACGCAGGCCACGGGGAGAACATACAAACACCATACTGACAGCACCCATTGTCAGGATCGAACCTAGATCTGTGGCGATGTAAGGCAGCAACTCTACTGCTGCACCACCATGCCAACTAAATATCCTGCAGTTAATTTCCACTTCAAGCTTTGGTGGAAATTCTGAAGAGATCCCCAAGCCAGTGCATCTTTTGTGCTTTGGCACATGTATACAGACTCTCATCGACTTGTGCAAGGGCTGTGTTCCGTGAAACTTTACCTAAGACAGAGTTTACGTAAGTCGGAATCTCTAGCCCCATCCCCTGCCCGAAATACATCACTGAGAATGTGAACTGTCTCAGCCGCGTCCCAGCTGCGTCCAGGGCACTTTCTCCAGTGCACGGTCTTCTGGGTAAGCGCAGCTGCCATTGCTGGCTTGTTTCTGATGTAAACTTGAGGGGTCACAAGGAATAGCAGTAGAATTAGGCCATTCGGCCCATCAACTCATCCCAATCATTCAATCGTGGCTGATATATCTCTCCTTCCTAACCCCATTCTCCTGCCTTCTCCCCATAACCTCTGACACCCGTACTAATCTAGAATCCTATCTATCTCTGCCTTAATAATATCCACTGACTTCTGTAGCAAAGAATTCCATAGATTCATCACCTTCTGACTAAGTAAATTCTCTCCTCGTCTCCTTCCTAAAAGAACACTCTTTAATTCTGAGACTGTGACCTCTGGTCCTAGACTCCCCCACTAGTGGAAACATCCTCTCCACATCCACTCTATCCAAGACTTTCACTATTCTGGATGTTTCAATGAGGTCCCTCCTCATCATTGCAGAGCATTGTGGAAATTACAAACCGCCTTGATCGCACTGAGTACTGAATTGCGTACGTAAGTGCGCGTTTCCGTAAGTCACCCGTGATTTAAGCCGGGAAGTGTCTGTAATTTGCTGCTCCTCAATTAGGTCAATTCAGACCAGCTGACATTTGAGAATTTCTCTTTAGCGTCGCTGCCTTACAGCGCCAGAGACCTAGGTTCGATCCTGACTACGGGTGCTGCCAGTACGGAGTTTGTACATTCCCCCCGTGGCCTGCGTGGGTTTTCTCTGGGTGCTCTGGTTTCCCGCCACACTCCAAAGACGTACAGGTTTGTAGGGAAATTGGCTTTGGTAAAGTTACAAAATGTCCCTCCTAACCCCATTGGTTCAATGAGGTTTTCCCCCATCCCCCCCCCCCCCCACCCCCTCATTCTTATATTCATCCCTCATTCACGCTAGAGGCAGGAAACATGTTCCCGATGTTGGGGGAGTCCAGAACCAGGGGCCACAGTTTAAGAATAAGGAGTAAGCCATTTAGAACGGAGACGAGGAAACACTTTTTCTCACAGAGAGTGGTGAGTCTGTGGAATTCTCTGCCTCGGAGGGCGGTGGAGGCCGGTTCTCTGGATACTTTCAAGAGAGAGCTAGATAGGGCTCTTAAAGATAGCGGAGTCAGGGGATATGGGGAGAAGGCAGGAACGGGGTACTGATTGGGGATGATCAGCCATGATCACATTGAATGGTGGTGCTGGCTCGAAGGGCCGAATGGCCTACTCCTGCACCTATTGTCTATTATATTGTCTATTCTAAACTCCAGCGAGTACAGGCCCAGTGCCGGCACGCGTCTTGTCGCTAATTCTGGATGTTGTCTCTGATATTGCCTCGGCAAATAATTTATTTCTGTTTGAAATAATTTAATGGACTGTTAGAAAAGCATCAAGTCCCAGACCGGCGTGTTTTTTGAAGTTTTCAGCTTGTATATCGTGATACTGAAATAACCATTAATGTCAGCAAGAGTTTTATGACTCTCATTAGAACCTAAATCACTCTGAACACGATTTTCACTTTGTCTTTTTCTCTTACTCAATTTCTCTCACTTCCATTTTTATTATTTTAACTTCGACGTGCTTTGTGTTTTTATTTGATGTGAAATGGTTATCAGTGGCGTTCGATTAAAAAAAAAAAACGACAATTATTATTTTTTTTAACTTTCTTCTTTAATTTTCAAGAAGCCTTCAGCGGATGCTATGAATTGGGTAGATAGAAGGGTCTTGAAGAGTGTGGTCGAGAGTTTGTCTCAACTGTTGTACTGAAATTAACAAGATTTCTCCAGCATCAGCACCGTCTACAGGTAGACACAAAATGAGACCGTGGGGGGGGGGGGGGGGGACACAAAATGGGGGGGGGGGGAGGGGAACCTAATTGAAACCGACCGAATAGTGAAAGGCTTGGATACATAGTGGATGTGGAGAGAATGTTTCCACTGGTGGGAAAGCCTAGGTCCAGAGGGTGCAGCCCCAGATTAAAAGGACGTTAGAAGGATGGGAAGGAATTTCTTCAGTCAGATGATGTTGAATTTCTGCCACAGAGGGGTGCGCAGGCCAAGCCAGTGGATTTTTTTAAGGCAGAGATAGATTGATTCTTTGTTAAAGAAGGAACTGCACAGATGCTGGAAAATCGAGGGTACACAAAAGGCTGGAGAAACTCAGCGGGTGCAGCAGCATCTAAGGAGCGAAGGAGATAGGCGACGTTTCGGGTCGAGACCCTTCTTCCTGGCGACGTTTCGGGCCGAGACCCTTCTTCCCCGAAACGTCGCCTTATCTCCTTTGCTCCTTAGATGCTGCTGCACCCGCTGAGTTTCTCCAGCCTTTTGTGTACCCTAGATTGATTCTTGTTTATTTATTTATTTATTTTTTTAAACTTTATTACGGACTCAAGGTGCAGACAAGGGGCAACATTACATTAAAAATGCATTGCATCTCAAATATCATAAATATATATAAAATCATGGTAAATCACATAAAAAACATCATAATTTATATATTTTTTTAAAAAACAAACCCACAATACTTAAGTTAAAAATCCGGAGTAAAAAATGATCAATGTGGTACAACGAGACAACGATACCAGTGTCTCCACAACTGGGATTCGTTGCGTGGAGTGCTAACCCTTATGTTTGTCAAGGCCACAATAAGCACATTTTTAGAGTCCTTTATCCTGCAAATGAATTTATACATGTGGTGTCTTAGGATAGCTTCTAGAGTACTGACTCCTGCAGCCACAAACATATCACTGGCACTACACCATGTTTAGGATGGGTGTCGGGGGTTATGGGGAGAAGGCAGGAGCATGGTGTTGGGAGGGAGAGACCCTTGGACCATCTTTGATTGGATTTTACAGACTTTACTTTGCAATTAGTGTTCTTCACATTATCCCCTTTATCATGCATCTGCACACTGCGGGCGGCGCGATTGTAATCGTGTATTGTCTTTCCGCTGACTGGTTAGCACGCAACAAAAAGCTTTTCCCTGTACCTCAGTACACGTGACGATAAACTCAACTGAAGTCAAAGCCTTGGCCAGTATTAATTAAATTACCAGTAAGCAAGTGATTTACTGGTGTTACAGAAACATTTGGGTAATAATCACATCAGACTCAAGATAACGACTTTCAAAATCTCATTCGGCAAATCATTCATTTTGTGCATAACTGAAGCATTTTTCTGGCATTAGGAACATAATAAGGTGTATCTGGTAATATTTCAAATGAAAGTGATCATTTGTTTGACGTAGCACAAGGATGAGAGGTTGTGTCATTAGCAAGAGAGGTGGGAAGAGATGATGATTCTTCCGTGTGAACATTATTTTGTATTCTATGCACGTGAAGCTCACAAATGCATGAAGATTGACAGCTTGTTTCTTTAATAGTGCAAAGTAAAGCCAGTAACGTCTGATCAAAGGTAGTCTGAGGGTCACCAATGAGGTAGATAGTAGTTCAGCACTGCTCTCTGGTTGTGGTAGGATGGTTCAGTTGCCTGATAACAGCTGGGAAGAAACTGTCCCTGAATCTGGAGGTGTGCGTTTTCACACTTCTATACCTTTTGCCAGGTGGGAGAGGGAGTGGCCAGGGTGCGACTGGTCCTTGATGAGGCAGCGCGAGATATAAATGAAGTCAATGGAAGGGAGGTTGGTCTGTGCGATGCTCTGATTTTATTCTGATTTCAGTGCATTTTCCATGTGAATGATCTGCATCATCCCCGCCTCCCATATTAATACAGTCTGAAGAAGGGTCATGACTCAAAACTTCGCCCATTCCTTCTGCCTGACCTGCTGAGTTACTCCAGCATTTGTGTCTATCTTCGGTTTAAACCAGCATCTGCAGTTCCTGTCTACACATTTAATAAGTTATCATCTTGACTTTCATGATAATTAACATGAGCTCCATCTAAAGAAACCACAAAAAGAAAACTATCAGAAATGCGTGCTGTTAAATTATATTGATCTATTTTATAATTTAGTGCGTGGAAACATTGTACTCTTGGTACTGTGATCTGCCACGTTTCAGAGTAATCAAAGTGATGTTAGTCCCCTTCAGCTCATCCAGAAGCTAATTGTAAATTGACCTCCTACTCAAATATTTAATCTTTGTATAAAGCTAGGAAGCTAAACCTTTGTACGAGAGCTACCCGTCAGAGATCTGGAGTGAAATTAATAATCCATGCTTGCTGAGAGGATTTGTGAGTGTGTTGAATTGCCTGTATTTCCCGGCAAAGTAGACACTATTTTGTATCCTAAAACAAGGCCCGAAAATGTACCTGCGTCTTGGAGGCTGAAGGTTAGCTTGTTAGCCGAGAAAGATAGACTTGGGGCAAATCGCTTTTAAAACATGGGGGGGGGGGGGAACGCAATGAGGCCTAACGCAGGGGGTCGGCAACCTATAGCCCAGATCCGGCCCGTAACCCAAACTCATCCGACCAGCAGGCGTATATTAGTTTTCAATTTGTTTTCGCAACCTGAGAACTTCAGCCAGTCCCGGGGCATGTAGGCGACCTGGGATCTGCAGCCGGACCTGGGGCAAGCGAGCTGACCTGGGCACTAGAGCGTGTGGGGAGTCTGACCCGGGTCAGCATGGCCTGGGCTGCACAAAGTAGTAAACTTGGCTGGGCCGCCTTGGGCTAAAGTTGCGGGGAGGGCAGGAGCGTTGAGAAGGAGGGGGCCGGGGATCATGCCACCAACTTACTCAGTAGCTCAGGTGGCTGCGAGCGGCTGCCGGGACCGGAGAGCAAAACCGGCCACCACCTCAGCGCCTTCTGCCGGCCCACCCGCCAGCCAGCCTTCGGCACACGCGCAACCGGTGGTGGTTGGTGGGTAGCTATTGGGTGGAAGGCTGGCTGCTCCATCCCGGGCTTTCTCTTTCTCTTTCCCTCCCCCTCCCTCCCCCCTCCCCTCACCTCCCTCACCCCACCCCTCCCTCCCCTCCCTCCCCTCCCTCCCCTCCCTCCCCTGCCTCCCCTCCCTCCCTCCCTCCCCTCCCTCACCTCCCCCCCTCCCTCCCTCCCTCCCCTCCCTCACCTCCCTCACCTCCCTCACTTCCCACCCCTCCATCCCTCCTATCGATGTACTTGTCCAAATGATTTGTCAACATTATGATAGCACTTGCCTCAGCTACCTCCTCGGGCAGCTCGTTCCATGTACCCACCACCCTTTTTCTGTAAATTATTTGTTTAACAATGCTGATCTAGTTAGGAGGTGGCACGGTGGCGCAGCGGGTCACGGTGCCTTAAACCAGAGACCCGGGTTCAATCCCGACTACGGGTGCCGTCTGTACGGAGTTTGTACGTTCTCCCTGTTGAACAGCATTGGTTTTCTCTGAGATCTTTGGTTTCCTCCCACACTCCAAAGACGTACAGGTTTGTAGGTTAATTGGCTTGGTATGAATGTAAATTGTCCCGAGGGTGTGTAGGATAGTGTTAGTGTGCGGGGATCGTAGGTCGGTGTCGACCCGGTGGGCCGAAGGGCCTGTTTCCTCGCTGTATCTCGAAGCTAAACTAAACTAAATCTAAACCAATGTCCTTTAATGAACGGTGAAGGCCATCAAAATATTTTTGTTTGTGAAAGGAAATCTTTGCAAGTTTGATGGGGCTTTTCTTGCTTGTTTTGGGAAGATATGTAAATGGAATACTGAATTTCTTTTAGTTTTAACTTCTGTTCTATGACGCTATTGTCAGCAAGGAGGCGCAGCGGTAGAGTTACGGCCTTACAGCGCCAGAGATCCTGGCTTCATTGGATGACCTCGCGAACATCTCCTCTATAAGGGCGGCACGGGGTGGCGCAGCGGTAGAGTTGCTGCCTCACAGCGCCCGAGACCCAGGTTCGATCCCGACTACGGATGTTGTCTGTCTGCGCGGAGTTTGCACGTTCTCCCTGAAAACCGCATTGGTTTTCCCCGGGTGCTCCGGTTTCCTCCCGCGCTCCAAAGACATGCAGGTTTGTAGGTCAATTGGCTTTGGTAAAAATATGTAAATTGTCGCTGGTGCTGGTGTACAGGGATCTCCGGTCGGCGCAGGCTCGGTGGGCCAAAGGCCCTGTTTCCGCACTGCATCTCGAAACTAAACAAAGAAGCAAAACTTATTGTCACATGTCTTCCTTTATGTCTGATGGACTTGCCCTTGGCTGAGGATGATTTATTTTTTGAGGCGCTTGTGCTGGCTCCTAATTCATCTTCCTGTGAGATAAACTGCTGTTAAATGGTACCGATGCTTTCGATGTCAACCTATTCAGCTGTGGTTAAATGCAACAGTATTTATGGGCTGATAACGATCAAGTTCGCCACCCTCAGCATTTGGACGGCCACCTCGCACCTGTTTTAATATCCTCTATCGCAACTGAACAACCGTATAACTTCAGACCAAGAGATGCATATCTCTCTGGCTAATGATAGATTCTTAACCCTCATATCACGTACACGTACGGTCCATTTAGAACAGTTATTAACGTGAGTGTAAGAGAGAAGACAACAGACAATAGACAATAGGTGCAGGAGTAGGCCATTCGGCCCTTCGAGCCTGCGCCGCCATTCACTGTGATCATGGCGGATCATCCCCAATCAGTACCCCGTTCCTGCCTTCTCCCCATATCCCCTGACTCCACTATTTTTAAGAGCCCTATCTAGCTCCCTCTTTAAAGCATCCAGAGAACCCTCCTCCACCGCCCTCTGAGGCAGAGAATTCCACAGACTCACCACTCTCTGTGAGAAAAATTGTTTCCTCGTCTCCGTTCTAAATGGCTTACTCCTTATTCTTAAACTGTGGCCCCTGGTTCTGGACTTCCCCGATATTGGGAACATGTTTGCTGCCTCTAGCGTGTCCAAGCCCTTAACAATCTTATATGTTTCAATGAGATTCCCTCTCATCCTTCTAAGCTCCAGAGTGTACAAGCCCAGCTGCTCCATTCTCTCAGCATATGACAATCCCGCCATCTCGGGAATTAACCTTGTAAAGGTTAGAGGGTAGAATTTACTTGCGTTTCTGCGCAAACATTGCATCGCTACGAAGCATATTTTCGTGACGCATCACTGACACCACGGTTTGGGAACAGCTCCGTCCAAGACCGCAAGCAATTGCAGCGAATTGTGGACGCAGCCCAGACCGTCACACAAACCCAACTTCCCTTCCATTGTCTCCATTTATGCCTCACGCTGCCTCGGCAAGGCCAGCAGCATAATCCAAGGACCAGTCGCACCCCAGTCACCCCTTTTTCTCCCCTCTCCCCTCTCCCATCAAGCAAAATGTACAGAAGTGTGAAAACGCACACCTCCAGATTCAGGGACAGTCTCTTCCCAGCTGTTATCAGGCCACTGAACCATCCTGTCAACAACTAGAGCGTGGTCCTGACCTCCCAACGACCTCACTGGAGACCCTCATTTATAATCAAACTTTACTCTTTGAATCACTTCCCTCTGGAAGGCGACTCCGGACTGTCAAAGCTGCCACAGCCAGACATAAAGACATTTTTTATCCACGAGCAGTTGCTCTACTCAACAGCCAAAAATCTGTAGCCTCCCTTTGATCTGGTATTTTGTTGGTTCACATGCTTGATCAATGGTGTTTTATCATGAATGTTTTATTATTATTAATGTTTAGTGTTTTGTGAGTCATTCGTAACTGTCACTGTATGTCATGTTGTTACTTGTGAGCGGAGCACCAAGGCAAATTCCTTGTATGTGAATACTTGGCCAATAAACTTACTTACTTACTTACTGGACTTTATCTTGCTCACCACATTATTCCCCTTATCATGTATATGTACACTGTGTGTGGCTTGAGTGTAATCGCGAAGAGTCTTTCTGCCCAATGGTGACATTGCAACGAAAGCTTTTTGACCGTACCTCATTACACATGACAATAAACTCGGCTAAACTGAAAAATCCTCAAACTTTAACTCTGGAACTATTTATACAATGTTGAATTTGCAAAGATTTGTCTGTGTATTTTAATATTCTGATGTTTGATATTGGGGGGGCGTCTTGTTCATTGGAACAGCACAGCACCAGAACAGACCCTTTGGCCCAAGTAAAACATGATCCGCCACTCTCTGCCACCCCCACCCTCCCCCACCACCCCCTGCAGTACGTCCTAGGCACTCATCGCACTCTATGTATATAAAAAAAAACCATGCTCCCGCACATCTGCTTTAAACTTTGCCCCTCTCACCTTTAAAGCTATATCCTCATTTCCACCCATTGAAACAAATTTTGCTTTTCACGTGAATCAAAAAGTGCTAGGGGACTAATTGCAATTCAGTGGATTGGTTCGTGATCGATTGGTACTTATTTTTTGGTTTCGTTTAGAGATGCAGAGTGGAAACAGGCCCTTCAGCCCACTGAGTCCTTGGTACAAGTCATCTTGTTATCCCCTTTTCCTTCCAGAGGGAAAATGTAACTGGTATTGGTTTATTAAAGTCAGAAAAAGATTTTCCTGGAATTGGCGGGCACATGGATGTCACAGAAGAGGGCATGACATGAGAATTATGGGACAGAAGTTTAGGGGTAACGTGAGGGGGAACTTCTTTACTCAGAGGGTGGTGGCTGTGTGGAATGAGCTTCCAGCAGAAGTGGTGGAGGCAGGATCGATTTTAACATTTAAAAGTAAAGTGGATAGGTATATGGACGTGAAGGGAATGGAGGGGTATGGTCTGAGTGCAGGTAGATGGGACTAGGGGAAAACAAATGGTCGGCACGGACTGGAAGGGCCGAGAGGGCCTGTTTCCGTGCTGTAATTGTTATATGGTTATATGGTTATATATGGATAGGAAAGGTTTAGAAGGATATAGGCCAAATGTGGGCATGTGAGACTAACATAGATGGGCATAATAGTTGGCACCTATTTCAATCCTGCATGACTCTATGACTCCAATTAAAGCAGATAATCCTATACGTGCGTCCAATCCAGCCATGCACAAGGACAACAGGTAGTGCAAAGAGAAAAATACCAGACTGCAGAATCTAGTTTTCCCAGCCTTGCAGCATAACAGTTCCTGGAAAAACATAAATGGAATAAAATTTAGATGGGGCATCATAGTTGGCATGGATGTTGCACCAAGGGTCTGTTTCCGTGTTGTGCGGCTTATGAGTCCAATTCCTGCAGTGAATTGTTTTTTCAATAGATAACAGGTGCAGGAGTAGGCCATACGGCCCTTGGAGCCAGCACCGCCATTCAATGCGATCATGGCTGATCATCCACAATCAGTACCCCGTTCCTGCCTTCTCCCCATATCCCCTGACTCTGCTATCTACAAGAGCCCTAACTAGCTCTCTCTTGAACGTTTCCAGAGAACCAGCCTCCACCGCCCTCTGAGGCAGAGAATTCCACAGCCTCGCAACTCTCTGTGTGAGATACAGCGTGGAAACAGGCGCTTTGGTCTGCCAAGTCCGTGCCAACCAACGATCCCCGCACATTAACATTGCCCAACGCACACTGTGGACAATTTTACATTTACACCAAGCCAATTAACCTACAAACCTGTACGTCTTGAGAGGAAACCACCGATCTCGGAGAAAACCCACGCAGGTCATGGGAAGAACGTGCAGCGTCCGTACAGACAGCACCCGTAGTCGAGATCGAACCCGGGTCTCCGGCGCTGTCAGGCAGCAACTCTACCGCTGCGCCACCGAGCGGCCTTTGGAGTTCCCCACCCAACAGTATCTTCGACATGTGGTTCACAACCTTAAAAAAATTACAGGCTCACAACTTACCCCGAAACCAATTAGCCTACAAACCTGCACACCTTTGGAGCATGAGAGGAAACAGGAACACCCAGAGAAACCCCATGTGGTTACGGGGAGAACGTACAAACTCTAGAGAAGTGTGAAAACGCACACCTCCAGATTCAGGGACAGTTTCTTCCTAGCTGTTATCAGGCAACTGAATCAGCCTGCCCACAACTAGAGAGCAGTGCCGAACTACTACCCACCTCATTGGTGACCTTGGGACTATCCTTGATCGGACTTTGCTGGCCTTACCTTGCCCTGGACGTTATCCCCCTATCATGTATCTGTACGCTGTAAATGGTTCAATTGTAATCACGTATTGTCTTTCTGGTGCCTGGATAGCACGCAGCAACGTCGTGCAGCTTTTCACTGTACCTCAGTACACGTGACAATAAACTAAACTCACTACAGACAGCAACCACAATCAGGATTGAACCCGTCATCTCTGGTGCTGTGGGGCGGCACCCGTCATCTCTGGTGCTGTGGGGCGGCCCCACCGTGTGTGCGACCCGATCACTCTGGAAATATCATGAAATGTACATACATGAGATGCTCGGATCATGTGGTCAGCGGAAATAAACACTGAAGAAGGGTCTCGACCCAAAACGTCACCCATTCCTTCTCTCCAGAGAAGCTGCCTGTCCCGCTGAGTTACTCCAGCTTTTTGTGTCTATCTAGAGATAAATATTTTCTCTTCTTGTTGAAGTGCCTGAACGTGATAATATTACTGTTTGGGAATGTGGCTTGTCTTTTCTTCATCTCTATCTCTACCACTTGAGACTTTGCATTTCATCAAAGCTGAAAGGATGGTTGCAGCATGCTCCCCTTCTGTTCTGCTATTCTTTGCTGCAATACTGATGAACAACACCTCTTGTCCCCCCCCCCCCCCCCCCTCCCACACACACACACACAAAGAACATGATCACAAAGGGCTTCAAGATGCCTGAGGTCACTTCCATCTAACAGAATAGCTGGGTGAAAAAAAGAGAATTCATTAAAGCGCTGATAATATTGGCATCATTTTACATTGACCTTCCCATGTTCCACTGAGGGGGGAAAGCTAATGAAATCTATACGTGAGCTTGCCAGATATGTCTGTTATCTTTTCTTATTTTACTTTAGATTATGCACCAGATTCCTGTGCATGACAGCACATATTTCATGGTTTCAATACCATTATGTACGTATCTGAGGTTCCATTTGCTGAAAAAAAAATCAAATACAAATTAGGTTATACTTACACTATACCAGATCCCTGAATATATAGCTGTGTTTCTATTACAATGCAGGGTCAGGATATACATGCTTTTTGAGATTGGTTTTATTAATAGGCTTCAAGGTGGGTGATCATTTAAAACATTAAAATATCAGCATCAATAATCCGTTGACGGAGTGTCGAAGAGATTGCAATAATAATCAACAGAGGCAGTGCAGTGGCACAGCGGTAGGGTTGCTGCCTCACAGCGCCAGAGTCCCGGGTTCGATCCCGACCACGGGTGCTGTCTGTACAGAGATTGTACGTTCTCCCCGTTCTCTGCGTGGGTTTTCTCCGGGTTCTCCGGTTACCTCCCACGCTCCAAAGTCGCGCCGGTTTGTAGGTTAATTGGCTTCAGTAAAATTGTAAATTGTCCCTGCTGTCATGAGAGAAACAGATTGGGTAGAAGCACAGAGTCTCTTGCCCAGAGTAGGGGAATCAAGAACCAGAGAACATAGGTTTCCACAAGGCGGTCACATTGGCGCAGCGGTAGAGTTGCTGCCTTACAGCGAATGCAGCGCCGGAGACCCGGGTTCGATCCCGAACTACGGGTGCTGTCAGTACGGAGTTTGTACGTTCTCCCCGTGACCTGCGTGGGTTTTCTCCGAGATCTTCGGTTTCTTCCCACACTCCAAAGGCGTGTGGGTTTGTAGGTTAATTGGCTTGGTAAATGTAAACATTGTCCCTAGTGTGTGGAGATAGTGTTGGTGTGCAGGGATCGCTGGTCGGCGCTGGACTCAGTGGGCCGAAGGGCCTGTTTCCGTGCTGTATCTCTAAACTAAACTAAAACTAAAGGCCAGGGTCTTAAGCCATATTAATTGTTCTGTTGCCATCCAAGACATGATTTTAAATAAGCAGAACATTGGGATGGAATCTCGTTATTTTTTTTGTTGGGTAACATTTAATTAGCTCTGGAAATTACTTGTGGCTAAAACACCGATGATGTGTTTTATCTTTGATTGGTTTTATTCATAGTTATTTATGAGCAGGCACACCTTCAAGTGCATCCAAAGAGGATCTGGCATTAGATTCATATGGTTAATGTAAATTTAATTAAGTTGATTTGATTAGTCTGTGACTGAATGTTGTCAGATCTTTTGGTGATTGTGTGGGTCGTTTAATTTGTCTGAATATAAGAAAAATTAGCAATTTCCACTAAGAGCTTAATCACTTTAAAATAGGCAAACGTAAAATGCCAGATGACCTGTTGGGATTACATTTTCTGCTGGTATTTGGTGCATTGAGCCATGAATGCAAGTCAATATCACCTTCTTGTTTGTATCACTTGCCCTGAATAACAAATTGCATTTAATTTCCCTCCTGCTTCCACACGCTCAACATTTGTCCATTAAATAGATGGAAGAGGTTTATATTCTGTTTAAAAATGTGTAACAGTGTGACATTGTTCTCGGTAATTGACACATCGAGCCCTGAATGATCATATCGTACGAGAGAAATCGAGGGGTTTAACAGTAATGCATGAGCAGCCTGAAAGACATTTAAAATTGGCTTAGACGTAGTGTTAATGTAAATATCCACTCCATACTGAAAGCAACTTGATTTATGAATAACGCCATTCAGTGAAATAAACCCTATTAAAATGCATTTTATATGACAATTATCAAAGACATCAAATATCGTATGACAGCGTTTTAAATTGATGTCTAAAAATTATATATTTTCCCAACTCGCATTCCCTGCAGTGCTTATTCCTATTAGTGTTTGATGTTTCATCAGCGACATTAAATGTAGCAACAAATTGTGCAGTTGGTGATTTTGTACATTAACTATAGGAAAAATGTGATTTAATGCTTGTGACAAACATTTATGCTGCTGCCCTGGGTTTTTTCGAGCAAGTTACAAATTGGAAGCAAGGTATTTGTCAGGCCTGCTTCCGCAGCTTTTCAAAGTGATGGATTCACTTAAATGTTCTCATCCCAAAAATGTTCATCTTCATATTCTGCGATGCAATGATCAGAAGGATTTAAAAAGAAAAATATTTGCGGAGAGCACCGGCAGCTATCCCTGATCTGTCACTATTCTTTAAACTAACCTAATGGATATTGATTGGGGGTACGCAAAAGGCTGGAGAAACTCAGCGGGTGCAGCAGCATCTAAGGAGCGAAGGAGATAGGCGACGTTTCGGGTCGAGACCCTTCTTCAGACTGGTCAAGGATCAGGGAAACGAGAGATATAGACGGTGATGTGGAGAGATAAAGAACAATGAAACATAGAAATTAGGTGCAGGAGTAGGCCATTCAGCCCTTCGAGTGCACCGCCATTCAATATGATGGCTGATTCATCCAACTCAGTATCCCAATAAAGAACAATGAATGAAAGATATGCAAAAAAGTAGCGGTGATAAAGGGAACAAGCCATTGTAAGCTGTTTGTGGTGTGAATAATGAGAAGCTAGTGCGACTAGGGTGGGGGAGAGAGATAGAGAGAGAGGGAATGCCTGGGCCCGAGGGCTGAGGGAGAGGGAGGGGAGGAGACAGCAAGGGTTAACGGAATTGAGAAAATTCAATGTTCAAGCCCAGAGGATGCAGACTCCCCAAGCAGAATATGAGGTGCTGTTCCTCCAACTTGCGGTGTTGCTCACTCTGGCCGTGGAGGAGGCCCAGGACCGAGAGGTCGGATACGGAATGGGAGGGGGAGTTGAAGTGCTGAGCCACCGGGAGGTCGGGTTGGTTATTGCGGACCGAGCGGAGGTGTTCGGCAAAACGATCGCCATTCCTAACTGCACCTTATGGCGGATCAAATGGTGACCTCACCTCACATTACCATGTAGCCCAGAAACATTTCACCCATTCCTTTTCGAGGATCTACCAAACTCTACCTTTAAAATATTCAACGACTTTGCTTTTACCACCCCTTGAAGAAGAATCCAAAGGCGGGCAGCACGGTGGCGCAGCGGCAGAACTGCTGCCCTACAGCGCCAGAGACCCTGGTTCGATCCTGGCCACGGGTGCCGTCTGTACGGATTTTGTACGTTCTCCCCGTGACCGTGTGGGTTTTCTCTGGGTGTTCTGGTATCCTCCCACACTCCAAAGACGTCCAGGTTTGTAGGTTCATTGGCCTGGTATAAAAAAAATGTTTTAAAAAATGTCCCTAGTGTGTGTAGGATAGTGTTAATGTGCGGAGGTTCGCTGGTTGGCGTGCACTCGGTGGGCCGAAGGGCCTGTTTCCACGCTGAATCTCTAAACAAAACTAAAAAAAATGCTTGATCCACGGAGAGAGAATAAAAAATTGCCTTATTTCTGATTTAAAGATTTAAAATTGCCTTTATTTTTAACCAGCGATCCCAAGTTTTCGATGTTTTCACAAGAATAAGCATCCTTTGCACACTGTCAAATGCCATTTGTTACCACACCTGTGAAGTATCGGGGGATATTTAGCTGCGTGTAAGATATTACATTCATGTAAGTTGTGTCAATGTGTTTTAGGAGGACAGATTGAAGCATATCAATGGGAAACACGGAGTTGCAATTATGTTTAATAATTGTCAAGGCAATACTGGCTCCATTGTAAATAATGTTCAGTGTTTGCCCGATCCTTGCGGAGGCAGCAACGTAATCAATCCTCCCACAACATAACTAAAACAGAATGTAATCAAACACATGCTCTTTGTCTCAAGGACAAATCAATTAATTGCATTTCTATCAGCATTACATGTTCTAATTGATCAAGGCAGCGATCGTTTGATTTCTCTGTTCAGGCCTGCTCTTGTTTTTTAGAGAAACAGGTCCTTTGGCGCACGACCAGCGATCACGGCACACTAACACTACCCCACACAGGATAAATTTACATGTATACCAAGCCAATTAACCTATAAGCCTTTGGAGTGTGGGAGGGTTTCCTGAATATCTCGGAGAAAATCAACGCGGTCGCGGGGCGAACATGCGAACTCCGCACAATCAGCACCCGCAGTCGGGATCGATCCCGTGTCTCTGGCGCTGCAAGCGCTGTAAGGCGGCAACTCTACCGCTGCGCCATCGTGCCGCCCTGTTATCAGTTAATAACGGACTATACTCTAAATTAAAATGTACGAAGCAGAGATTTCTCCAGCATAATTGGACCAAATGCAGTTCATGACTCATTATTTTACAGGCACAAATAAACCAAAGCTGTAGAGCATAGATTGTCAACAAATAGGAAGATAGACACAAAATGCTGGAGTAGCTTAGCGGGTCAGGCAGCGTCTCTGGAGAAAAGGAATAGGTGACGTTTCGGGTCGAGAGCCTTCTTCAGGGTCACAGGTTCTCTCTCTGTCGACGAATATGATTTGGGCTTGTTAGTAAGGTCAACTATTCCTACCTACCTTCCCCTCTGGGTTTTCATTCAGCTGGTGAAAAAATACAGGGAAATAAATCAACTATGATGAATTCCTTGAAATGGTGCCATTTAGCTTATTCATTATGAGTGTCAGGAAGGAACTGCAGACGCTGGTTTACACCGAAGATAGACACAAGACGCTGAAATAACTCAGCGGGACAGGCAGCATCTTGGGAGAAGAATGGGTGACTTTTTGGGTCGAGATCCTTCTTCAGACTGAAAGCTGCCTAGTGTTTTGTTTCTATTTGTGAAATATCTTTCATCGCACTTTACTGGCTTTATCTGGCACTAAACATTATTCCCTTATCAAGTATAGACACAAAACACTGGAGTAACTCAGCGGGTCAGACAGCATCTCTGGAGGACATGGATGGTGTTTGACTCGCTGAGTTACTCCACAGTTACTGTGTCTATCTTCTGCTTAAATTAGCATCTGCAGTTCCTTCCTACACATCCCTTGCCATGTATCTGTACACTGCAAATAGCTCGATTGTAATCCCGTATTGTCTTTCCGCTGACTGGTTAGCACGCAACAAAAGCTTTTTACAGTACCTCGGTACACGTGACACTAAGCTCCACTGAACTGAAGAAATACTCAGCGGATGATGTTTAGTTTAGAGATAGAGCACGAAACAGGCCCTTCGGCCCACCGAGTCCGCGCCGACCAGCGATCCCCGTACACTAACACTATCCTACACCCACTAGGGACAATTTACAATTTTACCAAGCCAGTTAGCCGACAAACCTGTGCGTCTTTGGAGTGTGGGAGGAAACTGGAGATCTCGGAGGAAACCCACGCAGGTCACGGGGAGAAGGTATAAGCTCTGTACAGACAGCGCCCGTAGTCGGGATCGAACCCCCTGTCTCTGGCGCTGTAAAGCAGCAACTCTACCGCTGCGCCACTGTGTGGCTAGGTAGCCACAATCAATGCAAAACAGATCTAGCATTTCACATCAGTGACTTTCCTTCACATTCCCTGGTGGACATCTCGCTCCGCTGGGAGACCAAAGAGCATCTTTCACCCAGTTGATGATCATCCTCCTCGAAGAGACCATCACGTTGATGCCTCCAGTGGCCAGCACTGCTTTGAGAGATGGGAAGGGTCTATCCTCCCCTTGGGAAGGATAAAGACCCCTGAGGAAGGGTGAAGAAGCTTCTCTCCAGAGATGCTGCCTGTCCCGCTGAGTTACTCCAGCATTTTGTGTCTATTGTCGGTGTAAATCCACACACCTGCAGTTCTTTCCTCACCTTAGATGGTTACTCAAGGCCTTGCTCTATCCAGTCTCAACAGCTGAGTCTTGAACCTGCTGGAATTTATTTTTTCCAACAGAGGGCTGTGGAGGTCAAGTCAATGGATAATTTTAAGGCACAGATTGATAGATTCTTGATTGGTACGGGAGTCGGGGGTTATGGAGAGAAGGCACGAGGATGGGGTTAGGAGGGAGAGATAGATCAGCCACGATTGAATGGTGGAGTAGACTTGGCAGGTGGGATGGCCTAATTCTGCTCCTATCACGATCTTGAGTGCATTTACACTGATACCAGAATATGGTGTAGTGTAGGTCTGCTGAAGACGTTGCCTTGTGGTGCTGATTTGCAAATCTTGTTAACACCCTGACCACAAGTGCTCAATGAACAGGCAAGATAATTAACATTAAGTAACACGTGTAATTTTGTGGCCTGCTCCTTTCTTAGTTGGTGTCGGTCATTTATCTCTGTCTGTGAGTCGGATAAATTGTCTTGCATTCCTTGCAACTCTCAGCTCGTGTTGAAAGTTCAAGTAAAGGTCCTGTTTTACTCCTCAGGCCCATGCATGGTTGTAAAACCTGGTTGATTTTTAATTGTGAACCCAGAGAAAAGCTGCCTTTGGAGGGCAGCTGCCGAACTGCTTTAATGACTTTGAGTTAAACGGCTCTTGCTGCCGATCTGGCTATGAAGGTATTGGCAATGCATGCCTTTAGAGAAACAGCGCAGAAACAGGCACTTCGGACTACCGAGTCCGGCCCGACCAGCGATCACCCCCCGACACCAACACTATCCCACAATTTAGGGACAATTTACAATTTTTACCAAAGTCAATTAACCTAATGTTTTTTGAGCATGGATGGGTGGAGGAAAGGAGGACCTGGCGTGGTATACGGGGATACTTTGTAACTTTGTCAATGCCCTTTATGTGTTGACTCTTTGCATACCTTGCGAATGCAAAACAACGAATTTCACTGTGACTTGTCACATGTGACAATAAAGTATCCATTCATTCGTTCATTCGTTCACCTACATACCTCTACGACTTTGGAGTGTGAGAGGAAACCGGAGCACCCGGAGAAAACCCACGCGGTCACAGGGAGAATGTACAAACTCCGTACAGACAGCGTCCGCAGTCAGGATCGGACCCGGGTCCACTGGCGCTGGGAGGCAGCAACTCTACCGCTACGCCCTGTTTTCATCATTTTCTCTCGTTATTTCTGATTTTGGGCACCTGCAGTATTTTAATTCTGCCTCAAAATTAATGTTCTAGATTAATTCATAACTACACATATGAGAACTGCATCTTTCTTCTCATTAAACACTGAACATCTGAAGGGTGACTAATAATTCCCCACAAAATTAGGTCAAATATTGCGATATTAGTGAACTGCATATTAAAGGCTGACTACTGGGTTGATGACGTGTAGTCATTTTTCACAGTTGATGACGGACTGATCAGTGTTAGAGTCAAGAGTTATTATTGTCATGTGTCCCAGATAGAACAATGAAATTCCTACTTGCTGCAGCACAACAGAATCTGTAAACATGATAAACAAGAGAGTTCAGTGTATATATATATATGTATATATATATATGTATGTTTATATGTGTGTATATATATGTATATATATATATATATATGTGTATATATATGTATAATATGTGTATATATGTGTGTATATGTATGGATATATATGTGTATATGTATGTATATAAATGTATATATATATGTATGTATATATGTGTACGTATATATATGTATATATATATGTATATATATATACACATACACATACACACACACACATATCCCACAAGTACACATACCTTGAGGAGATTTTGCATTTGTCAAAATGTGTAGGAAAGAACTGCAGATGCTGGTTTAAATCGAAGGTAGATGCAACAGGGTCATGACCCGAAATGTCACCCATTCCTTCTCTCCAGAGATGCTGCCTGGCCCGCTGAGTTACTCCAGCATTTTGCGTCTTGCCATAAGTAAACACATGCGCGCGTGCGCACACACACACACGCGCACACACACACACACACACACACACACACACACACACACACACACACACAGTGGTGTGCGCACACACACACACACACACACACACACACACACACACACATATACACATATGTGTATACACATATATACACACACATATATATACACACACACACACACACACATATATACACATATGTATATACACATATGTATATGCACATATATATATACACACATATATACACACACACACACGCACACACATATATACACATATGTGTACACACATATATACACACACACACACACACACACACACACATATACACACACACACACACACACACACACACACACACACACACACACACATATATATATACACACACACATACACATATGTATATACACATATATATACACACATATATATACACACACACACGCACACACATATATACACATATGTACACACACACACACACACACACACACACACACACACACACACACACACACACACACACACACACACACACACACACACACACACACACACACATATATATACACACACATAGTCAAAAACAAACAATTGTATTGCAAATAATAATAATAATAATAATAATAATAAAATAATAATAATAATAATAGTCCATTGAAGTTCAGAGCTTATTTGAAATTATTAGAGGTTAATTTTCTGGTTATTTTCTAAATTGCATATTCAAATCTTTCTATTGCACGGCACAAATGCAGCGCGTTTCATTTCTTGTACAGCAGCATTGTCCACAATGGACTTACATTAGGACTCTGTTGGAAAGCAATTATACTATGCTGTGCTCCAATCATTAGTTATATGTTTATGTAACTTCCACTTAGATGGGCAGATTGGAGAAAGTAAAACTACCATTTAAAATAACCGATTAAGAGGTAACAGACCTTCCAGAAGAATGAGACCATTAGAACTATTTTTTTCTTTCAAAAGATTCTAATTTGCTGCTTTCCAACTAAAAATATTTACATTTATTCTACTTAAAGCATTTTTTTAAACGCTCAATTTAGTTAATTAGTTCACAGAATTAAAATTAAATAAAAATGCACTTGGTTCTTAAGATGCCTGAGATATAGGGCTAAGGATAGACACAAGGTGCTGCAGTAACTCCAGCAAATGATCGGAATAAGAAAGATGGGTGACGTTTCGGGTCAGGCCCCTTCTTCAAACTGAAAGTAGGAGGTGGGTGAACAGCTGGAGAAGAAAAAAAACCAGGTCCACAGGTTAGTTAAGAGATACAGCACGGAAACAGGCCCTTCGGCCCACCAAGTCTGTGCCGACCAGCGATCCCCGCATATTCTCAAGTTATCGCATTAGAATTAGGCCATTCGGCCCATCGACTCTAATCCACCATTCAATCATAGCTGATCTCTTCCATTTTCCTGCATTCTCCTCATAACCTTAGACACCCATTCTAATCAAGAATTTGTCTATCTCCGTCTTAAAAATATCGACTGACCTGCCCTCCACAGATCCTCTGAGTTCCACAGATTAAGTACCCTAGGAAACCAGGATTACTATTAACACTATCCTACACACACTAGGGACAATTGATACATTTACCAAGCCAATTAACCTACATACCTGTACGTCTTTGGAGTGTGGGAGGAAACCAAAGGTCTCGGAGAAAGCCCACGCAGGTCACGGGGAGAACGTACAAACTCCGTACCGACAAGCACCGTAGTTAGGATCGCATAAGGCAGCAACTCTACCGCTGTGCCACCAGGCCTCCCTAAGTTCCACACATTGGTTCTCTGGAGATCACACCTTCCCTAGCCAACAATGGGCCTACCAAGCACCGCACTGCCCAAGGTCATTTGCGGCCAGTCTTTTCTCATCTCGTGTACTTCACCGCCACCCACCCCTCCCCTACTTTGAGTCGGAAGAAGGGTCTCGACCTGAAACACCTCCCATCCTTTTTCTCCAGAGATGCCGCCTGTCGCGCTGATTTACTCAAGTGCTTTTAACCATATAACATATAACCATATAACATATAACCATATAACAATTACAGCACGGAGACAGGCCCTCTCGGCCCTTCCAGTCCGTGCCGACCATTTGTTTTCCCCTAGTCCCATCTACCTGCACTCAGACCATACCCCTCCATTCCCTTCACGTCCATATACCTATCCACTTTACTCTTAAATGTTAAAATCGATCCTGCCTCCACCACTTCTGCTGGAAGCTGATTCCACACAGCCACCACCCTCTGAGTAAAGAAGTTCCCCCTCACGTTACCCCTAAACTTCTGTCCCTTAATTCTCATGTCATGCCCTCTTGTTTGAATCTTCCCTACCCTCAATGGGAAAAGCTTATCCACGTCAACTCTGTCTATCCCTTTCATCATTTTAAAGACCTCAATCAAGTCCCCCCTTAACCTTCTGCGCTCCAAAGAATAAAGACCTAACTTGTTCAACCTTTCTCTGTAACATAGTTGCTGGAACCCTGGCAACATTCTAGTAAATCTCCTCTGTACTCTCTCTATTTTGTTGACATCCTTCCTATAACTAGGCGACCAAAATTGTACACCATACTCCAGAATTGGTCTTACCAATGCCTTGTACAATTTTAACATTACTTCCCTACTCCTATATTCAATGCTCTGATTTATAAAGGCCAGCACACCAAAGGCTTTCTTTACCACCCTATCTACATGCGATTCCACCTTCAGGGAACTATGCACAGTTATTCCTCGATCCCTCTGTTCCACAGCATTCCTCAATTCCCTACCATTTACCATGTACGTCCTATTTTGATTTGTCCTGCCAAGATGTAGCACTTCACACTTATCAGCATTAAACTCCATCTGCCATCTTTCAGCCCACTTTTCCAAATGGCCCAAATCTCTCTGTAGACTTTGAGAATCTACTTCATTATCCACAATACCACCTATCTTAGTATCATCTGCATACTTACTTATCCAATTTTCCACCCCATCATCCAGATCATTGATGTACATGACAAACAACAGTGGACCCAACACAGATCCCTGAGGCACCCCACTGGTCACCGGCTTCCAACCTGACAAACAGCCATCCACCATTACTCTCTGACATCTCCCATTCAGCCACTGTTGAATCCATCTTGCTACTCCGCCATTAACACCCAAAGATTGAACCTTCTGAACCAACCTTCCATTGGGAACCTTGTCAAAGGCCTTACTGAAATCCATATAGACAACATCCACTGCTTTACCCTCATCAATTTCCCTAGTTACCGCTTCAAAAAATTCAAGAAGGTTTGTCAAACATGACCTTCCAGGCACAAATCCATGTTGACTGTTCCTGATCAGACCCTGTTTATCCAGATGCTTATATATATTATCTCTAAGTATCCTTTCCATTAATTTTCCCACCACTGACGTCAAACTAATAGGTCTATAATTGCTAGGTTTATTCTTTGAACCCTTTTTAAACAATGGAACAACATGCGCAGTACGCCAATCCTCCGGCACTATTCCCGTTTCTAATGACATTTGAAATATTTCTGTCATAGCTCCTGCTATTTCTACACTAACTTCCCTCAATGTCCTAGGGAATATCCTGTCAGGACCTGGAGACTTATCCACCTTTATATTTTTCAAAAGTGTCAGTACTTCCTCCTCTTTGAATCTTTTTTGTCCAGCCTTGGCAATAAACTAGCATCTGCGGTTCCTTGTTTCTGCTGGTTCGTGGGGCCGCAGGTGGTGGAGGCCAGAGACAATCGTGGCGTTGAAGAGGCTTTTAGATAGGGACATGGATGTGCAGGGAATGGATGTACCTGGTCACGGGCAGGCAAGGAGATCAGTTTACCGTGGCTTCACGTTTGGCACAGACATAGCGAAGGGGGAACAAAACAGGACAAATCAGGGCCACCAACAGATGCCGTCATCGAGGCAAGGAGGATCCCTGATAAGCTGACTGCCTATGAACTTGTGAACTTCCTGTGAGACTGCCGATTGTAAACTGCAGGCAATGATATCGGCACGGTGGCGCAGCGGTAGATACGCTGCCGTACAGCGCCAGAGACCCTGGTTCATCCTGACCACGGGTGCCGTTTGTACGGAATTTGTGCGTTCTCCCCGTGACCGTATGCACTTTCTCCGGGTGCTCCAGTATCCTCCCCGACCTAAAAGACGTGCAGGTTTCCACACTGTTGGTCCCTGTTTGTTCACTGTATCTCAAAACTAAAACAAAACTCAATTTACTCTCTATCTCCGTCAATTATTTACCTGCCAACTACTCGTGGGTAGAATTACATCTCCGAACAAAGATTTGAAGATATTCTCTTTTATTAAGGGTCTTTTTCTCCTATTTCTACTTTCTACTTTTTCTTTTCTTATATACGCACCTCGCGTTTTTCTATTTTCTACTATCTATTTTTCCTCTCTTTCTTCTCTCTATCCCTTGTCTTTTTTTAATTTCCTTTTCAAAAACATAAAACTAGAGGTTGCACATAGAATGCATTACATTATGACATAGTTGGCATCTAAAATGAGGTGCCACTGTATTGTTTTGTACTGTATTAACTTCTAATAAAATAAACAAAAAATAATAATAATAAATAAATAAATAAACTGATTTAAAAAAATATATATATATATTTACCTGCCAACTTCTCAAGTCCTGCACTACCAACGACTGTCAAATCAAGTATTCAAGGTCAGTTTATTGTCACATGTACCAATTAAGGCACAGTGAAATTCAGACATGTAGTACCAATAATTTCACACAGAGAGAACTCTCTGCCACAGAGGGTAGTTGAGGCCAGTTCATTGGCTATATTTAAGAGTGAGTTGGATGTGGCCCTTGTGGCTAAGGGATCAGAGGGTATGATCAGCCATGATCATATTGAATGGCGGTAGGCTCGAAGGCCGAATGGCCTACACCCCTATGTTTCTATAAAGAGCAACAAGACACCCAAATAATTGTTTTAACATAAACATCCACCACAGTGACTCCTCCACATTCCTCACTGTGATGGAAGTGAAAAAAGTTCAATCTCTTCCCTTCCTTGTTCTCAGGGCGCTCGGACCTTCCGTTGTCGTGGCGATCTTGACTCCCGCAACCGGCGGTCGGACCCTCTGCATCGGGGCGATCACGCTCCCTCGTCGGGGGGATGTCAGCTCCCCCGGGCCGGGCGATCGACTCTCGAGTCGGGGCTGGTCGGAACTCCTGCGGCTTGGAGCTTTCCGACATCAGTCTCTTCCCGAGACTGCAAGCTCCTCGATGGTGAAATCCGCAGGCTGCGGATGGATCGTCGATCCCAGGCAAGGGTTCGCAGGCTCCGTTGGTAAGTCCACAGCGCCGCGGTGGGGCTCAACGTCAGGCCCTGGGCTTACCATTGGGGCGTAAGCTACCCAAGCTAAGTACGAGGTGCTGTTCCTCCAATTTGCATGCAGCCTATCTCTGACAATGGGGGAGGCCCAGGATGGAGAGATCAGTGTAGGATCTATCTATCCTGCTCCCTCTGATTATCTTTGCCAGCAGTATAAAATCATGAGAGGAATAGATCGGGTGGATGCACAGAGTCTCTTGCCTAGAGGAGGGGAATTGAGGATCAGAGGACATAGGTTCAAGGTGAAGGGGAAAAGATTTAATAGGAGTCTGAGGGGTCACTTTTTCACACAAAGGGTGGTGGGTGTATGGAACAAGCTGCCAGAGGAGGTAGTTGAGGCTGGGACTACCCTAACGTTTAAGAACCAGTTAGACACGTACATGGATAGGACAGATTTGGAGGGATATGGACCAAGTGCAGGCAGGTGGGGCTAGTGTAGCTGGGACATGTTGGCAGGGTTGGGCAAGTTGGGCCTGTTTCCACACTGTGACTCTATCTGACAACGGTATGACGTCTGGATCAATGAGAACGGAGTGGACAGAGAGGAGAAACGGAGGTGGCTGTTGTCACACCAGCAGCTTGCAAGTGAAAGATTCAAAGCCGTCGAGAGGCCCAGGGCAGGGCGGCAGCTGGAAAAAGATTACCCCCTGCCGAGGTTTTAGCCTCATTTTCTGGGAGCTGTATCGCCGACATTCCGTTCACGAGAACGCTGCAAGGAATAGTCACCGTCTAACAGTCCCGCCCCGTCACTGAAATAATGTTTGGGGAGTTCCATGTGCCAGTTGCGGTTGCCCCAAAAAACACTCGCAGTTCATGGAATGAGGCACTAAAGAAAGCTTAAAAAGTAAGCAATGTTGTTATTTCCACTTTGATGGAGGCTAAACAGATGAACCGATGTAGGCGAAAAAATGTTGATCGTATGGTCTGATTATTGATTTAAAAAACGGGCGATGTTAACTAAATGCTTTATCTGACTGAAGAGATGCACAACAATGGGTCTTTGTGGTCTGAATCTCATCGCCCAACGATGTTATTAGGATTCAGCTGGCATCGCTCTCATGGTGTATAAGCATTTTATTATTATGAGAATAAGCCCTTTCTACTTGCTGTGACATTGATTCAACCACGTTTAATTTAAGACATGAAGAAAGGCAGGCACTTCAGAATAGAAAGTTGGTCGTCCACAATGGTCTGTTGAACAGCGCATTTCACAGCGACAACAGATAAATAAGCTCCCCTTAAAATGGTACAAAGAAGGTGGGGATAAAACGTGGATTGTTAATACTAAAATCTGTAAACGTTGAGTGCCTGGTGGGGTGGATCAGCTCCATGAGAGCAAGATCGGAATACAGACGCAAAAAGCTGGAGTAACTCAGCGGGACAGGCAGAACCCCTGGAGAGAAGGAGTGGGTGACGTTTCGGGTCGAGTCCCTTCTTCAGAATGGGAATGTTGATGTATAATTGTATACATGCATTGATGCATAGTCCAAATGCAGCAACCACCTTTGGTAAAGGAGTCCAAAGATTTTGTCTCCGTTGACAGAATGATCCCAGGAATGATTGGGTTAACGTATGGTGAGCGTTTGTCGGCAAACTCCACACAGACAGCACCCGAGGTCAGGGTCGAACCCGGGTCTCTGGCGCGGTGAGGCAGCAGCTCCACCCACTGCGCAACCGTGCCGCCCCTGGTCTCGCGCTCCAATGAGGTGAGCACGCGGACATCGACCTCGATCACGTGCGGAAGTTCTAGAGAGAGTCGCTGGGGTTTAGGAGGATGAGGGGACATCTCATTGAAACTTACCGAATAGTGAAAGGCTTGGATAGAGTGGATGTGGAGAGGATGTTTCCACTAGTGAGAGAGTCTAGGACTAGAGGTCATAGCCTCAGAATTAAAGGATGTTCCTTCAGGAAGGAGATGAGGAGGAATTTCTTCAGTCAGAGGGTGGTGAATCTGTGGAATTCTTTGCCATAGAATTGCCATTCTTTGCAAATAGACTTTGCCAAGTCAGTGGATATTTTTAAAGCAGAAATGGATAGATTCTTGATTAGTACGGGTGTCAGAGGGTATGGGGAGAAGGCAGGAGAATTGGGTCAGGAGGGAGAGGTAGATCAGCCATGATTGAATCGAGGCGTAGACTTGATGGGCCGAATGGCCTTATTCTCCTCCTATCACTTATGATCTTATGAGAGTCAAAGAAGGACACAAGAGTCTGCCGAATGGTCTCGATCCGAAACCCAGCTTCTCTGCAGCCTCCTAGGAGGTGTCCGCCATCTTGTACAGTGTCCCGAATGTGTGTAGGACACTGGTCAACCTGAGGAGCACCTTCAGCAACAGACAGATGCAACACAGAACGCCACAGGAGATCCTTTTTCCCTGTGGCTATCAAACTGTACAACTCCTCCCCCTTCTGTCGTGGGGTAGACTAACTCCCCTCGCCCCTCTCGCCCCTCTCGCCCCTCTCACCCCTTTCTCAAAGAGTGCCCTTTAGTTCTGAGGTTATATGACCTCTGGTCCCAGACTCTCCCACCGGTTAAACATCCTTTCCACATCCACTCTACCTATGCCTTTCAATGAGGTCCCCAGCCTCAACCTTCTAAACTCCAGCGAGTACAGGCCCAGTGCCGTCAAACGCTCATCATGTGCTAACCCGCTCACTCCTGGGATCATTCTTGTAAACCTCCTCTGGACCCTCTCCAGAGCCAGCACATCCTCAGATACGGGGCTCACAGTACTGAAATAGCAATTCCCTACCACAATGGTATACCAAGGCATGTTGAGCTAAGACAGATACATGGAACTAAACTCAGATCAGCCTTGAATGCCAGAGTACCCCTGAGGCCTTGCTTCAGCCATCCCTGTTCCTAATAAGAAACTCTGTTAATTACAGAAGGATTATTTTAGTCTTCCTTATTCCCCAGATATTGGCACAGACAGGTCATGTCACACCTTACAAAATGGTTGAGCAGACCCCTAGTGATACCCGATCTGTGGTAGACAAAATTGCTGGAGAAACTCAGCGGGTGCGGCAGCATCTATGGAGCGAAGGAAATGGGCAATGTACCCGCTGAGTTTCTCCAGCAATTTTGTCTACCTTCGATTTTCCAGCATCTGCAGTTCCTTCTTGAACATGATCACTGATCTGTTCTGTCTGATGTTAGATTAAAGATTACTAAAGTTTTTTTAAAAAATTAATTAAATTAGGCGGGTCAGGCCTATAGACAGCTTCTAGGGCTGCAATACGCCATAGCCACTGATGGCAAAGAAGAAACAAAATGTGTAGGAAGGAACTGCAGATGCTGCTTTACACTGAAGACAGACACAAAATGCTGGAGTAACTCAACGTGCCAGGCAGCATCTCTGGAGGGAAGGAATGGGTGAGGTGTGTCGGTCGAGAGCCTTCTTCAGACTGAGAGTCAGGCGAGAGGGAGCCACAGAGATAAGGAAGGGTACGGTGTGAAAACACCGATCAAAGGCGACGCTGGTCAAGGACATGTAGCATGTGTAGGAAGGGAACTGCTGATGCCGGCTTACACCGAAGATAGGCACTAAATGCCGCGGTAACTCAGCGGGACGGGCAGCGTCTCTGGAGAGAAAGGGTGACGTTCCCAGTGGAGATCCGTCTTCAGAATGCTGCCCATCCTGTTGAGTTACTCCAGCATTTTGTGCCTATCATCGTTAGCTGAAGGGAAGCTGACAACCAGCAACACAATCCATAATATTTAATCAGGAGGGCAGTAGGACTAGTCGGTGATGTCTAGGGTGGGGGAGGGGTGGTGAGAGAGGGGGAAAGCAAAGGTTACTTGAAGTTGGAGAAATCAATATTCATACCGCTGGGTTGTAGTGTGCCCAAGCAAAATATGAGGCATTGGCCCTCCACTTTGCGTTGGGTCCTTACGATGGGGTTTTCAAATAGAAGCTCTGGTCTTTACCTGCTTTCATTGTGAAAATGGTGCCACCTCTTGTCAATCCCCCAGCGTAAAGAACTCTGAGGAAACCCAAGCATTGAATTTTCCCAAGTATCGGCGAATTCCGGCAGTGTTGTGTTTCAATTTGTGCTTGGGTAGTTTACAACCCAGCGGGATGAATATTGACTTCTCTAACTTCAAATAACCCCTTGCATCCCCTCTCTCTCTCCGTCCCTCACCCCACCCTAGTCCATCACGCTACCTCACGGTTGTCCTGCCTTGTTTCATTGTTTGTATCACTCGTTTCCACCTTCCCCACAGCCAACAATGGACCATTGTGGGCTTTGCCTTTCCTTGCTCCCTCCACAACCAGAGAGCAGTGTAGAACTACTATCCACCTCATTGGTGACCCTCAGACTATCCTTGATTGGCTTTGCTGGCTTTACTTGGCACTAAACGTTATCACGTGTCTATACACTGTAAATGACTCGATTGTAATCATGTATTGTCTTTCCGCTGACTGGTCAGCGCGCCACAAAAGCTTTTCACTGTACCTCGGTACACGTGACAATAACAAAAACTGAAACTGAAAAAATACTCTGCGGATGATGCTTAGTTTAGAGAAAGAGCGCGGAAACAGGCCCTTCGGCCCACTGAGTCCGCGCCGACCAGCGATCCCCGTACATTAACACTAACCTACACACACTAGGGACAATTTACAATTTTACCAAGCCTGTTAGCCTACAAACCTGTACGTCTCTGGAGTGTGGGAGGAAACTGGAGATCTCGGGGAAAACCCACGCGGGTCACGGGGAGAACGTACCTCGGTACACATGACAATAAATTTAATCATCGTTGCTGCCTTTGATTTGTCCTTTTGCATATCTTTCATTCATTTGTTCTATGTACCTTTTCGCATCTCTCGTTTCCTTCTCCCCTGTCTCTCAGTCTGAAGAAACGTCACCCATTCCTTCTCTCCAGAGATGCCGCCTGTCCCGCTGAGATACTCCAGCATTTTGTCTCCATCTTCGGTGTAAACCAGCATCCGTAGGTCCTTCCTACGCATTGTGTTTAACAGGCTGATTGATACAAAGGGTAGAATATTCAGGCATTTCAGGACTTACAGTTGGGACTTTAGTGAGAATTATAGAAAATATTCCAAACAGAAGCAAGCCATATGACCCACTGCAACAGTGTTGGGAGAAAATGTACTGACCACCCAATTTCAAGGCTGATGAGTAATGGATTGAAAGATACAGCAGAGAAACAGGCCCACTAACCCTCGGTCACCCATTCGCACCAGTTCTCATAACTTCATAAGCTCTTGGAGCAGAGTTTGGCCATCAGTTCAGCCCATCAAGTCTACTCCGCCATTCAATCATGGCTGATCTATCTTTCCCTCTCAACCCCATTCTCCTGCCTTCTCCCCAAATACCACTGCCACCCGTACAACTCAAAAATCTGTCAGTCTCTGCCTTAAAAATACCCATTGACTTGGCCTCCACAGCCTTCTACGGCAATGAGTTCCACAGATTCACCACCCCATTCCATGTTGTCCCACTTGCCAATGGGTATATCCCTTGGTGTGGTTTGGAAGAGGAAAGTGAAATTATTCAGAGAGTGTGAAAGGGTTGTTCACATGGAAACTTCTCAAATTCCACCGAAAATGTGGACCACCAGAGGCTTTTTAATGACATTTGGGTCACTGAGAAGGATATGGACCAAACATGGGCCTACAAAGATAGGTAGATAGAGGCATCTCGGTCGGCACGGGCAATTTGGGCCAAAGGGCCAGATTCCATGCTGGATGACCACAAAACGCCGGTTTACTTTCACTGCAGGTCCAACTTTATAGTTAAGATACAAAAATTGCCTGAGTTTTGGATTTCAGTTTTGGATATACCATTGAAGCATTGAGATCACATTATTACATACTTGCATAGACCCAGCTCATCTAATTGCCCAAGTGTCCAATGATCCCTTATCTAAGATGTCCCTACGTGCTTATGTTTCGTGATAGATCTACTGCACTGTATGGCCTGTACAAGAAGGGACAGAGTCGGCTGTACTTTTTGAGAAGGTTCCGCTCCATCAACGGCTGCTGATGTTCTACCAATCGGAGGTAGCCAGTGCCATCTTCTTCGCTGCCGTGTGGGCGTAGGCTGCGGACGCCAATAGGATCAACAAACTCATCAGGAAGGCCGGCTCCAACCTGGGGGCGGAGTCGGAGGAGAGGTGGTCCTGGAGGGGAGGATGCTCATCAAACTGCGGAACATCCTGGACAATACAGCTCACCCCCTCCGTGACACACTGGTCAGCCTGGGGAGCACCTTCAGCAACAGACTGGTTCCACCAAGATGCAGCACAGAACGCCACAGGAGATCCTTCTTCCCTGTGGCTATCAAACTGTACAACTCCTCCCCGTTTTGTCGTGGGACTGACCCCCCCCTCCCCCACCCAAAGTACCATGAACCATTGTCCCAAATGAGGTTCAGTACAAGTCTGTTCCATCATTTAACTAGTGGTTCGAAGCAACAAACTTGGTTTTATGTGCTTTAATCTTGCCTGTCATTTTGTTGCCCATTTAGCTATCGGCCTTGTCCAAGGATGCAAGGACATTGCATGCATTCCTATTCATTTATCCAAATGCTTTTCCATTTCTGATTTTTGACAACAAAACACTGGTGACGCTCGAAATAATGTACTCCCATTAGAATGAAGTCTCATTCGCATTCTGGCGAGATTTAGAAATGCTTTAAACCAGTGCACTCGAAAAAAAAAAAGTCCCTCTTTTAATTGCACAGCAAGTCAATTTCTTTTTGCAGATTTTGAGATAAGAATGTGCTGGTGCAAAAAAACAAAATCAAAAGACAATATCCACTTCACTAAATAAAGACTGTAGGTCACGGAGTAAATTACAATCGCTGAGGCGTAGACTCAATCTATCATGGCAAATTAAGTGCATTTTAGTAACCTACTTCCCCCCCACCCCCTCCTGATCTAAAGTAAAGGGACATCTGCAAACAGGATAAACTGAAAAGTGTCTACATTTTGATTATTGCATATTCGTTTTTAAGCAATTTTTGATATTCCTGTAAGAATTGTAGATTTTCTATTTAGTTGTCTGGAGAGTGCGCATTATCGTAAAAATCTGCCTCGGTTTTTTTTCTTCTGTTCAATTTGATCTGAAGGGATCTAAATCCAATGAACCAAACCTAGAACCGAACCACGAAAATGCTATTTCATTTTGAGGAAATGCAGGGAGAAGATACAACGATCTCAGCGAACATAATTGCATCTATATTCTGCTTTAATCTGTCTTAACTGCCTGCTTTTTCTGTGCTGTTACGTCGGTAGCTTTTGTTACACTGCCCTCTGCCAGATTGATCAGATTGTGATCGCTGATTTTTAGCTTGAAAATATCATGTGGTCGTTTAAAAAAGCTAATAGCAAAATAATTCTTGCGATCCAGTCTTATAATTGGCGTGGGTTTAGGGGAATGATTAGACAACGTTATCAGGGAAATATGAGTTTAACAAAATCATACAGGATTAACTTTATCTCTATCTTTGCTTCAATTTCAAACGTTGCACATTATTATTCATAGACCAGTTCGCAGCAGAGGCTTCAGCAGTGGTGAGGAGTAAGATTACGTCTAGCAACATTTGAAATGCGTGTACCAACATGCATCTTAATCGTGCAAGCTATTTAAAAGGATTGAGCAAATTTTTCAAAGTGCAGTTTATAGCAAATATTTCATATGTGAATATTTTCCCACTCCGATAAGAGTCATCCAGCACGGAATCAGGCCCTTCGGCCCAACCCGTCCATGCCGACCATCTAAGCTACTCCCATTTGCTTCCACTTGGCCCATATCCTTCTGAACCTTTCCTATCCATGCCCCTGTCCAAGTGTCTTTATTTGCTGTTTTATTTCGGAGTCACGTGAGGGACTACGTGAAGACCCCGTCCAGCACGCATGCGCGACATTAGCGTTCATGCAGTGCACCCGCGACGAACAGGAGTTCAAGGCGCTCCCGCTACAATTGGAAAGTCGGGCCGACAGGGAAGTGTTTTACCGTGGCCGTGTGTATTTTCTCTGTGGTCTGCTTTGTGTTCCAGGAAGAATGAGCAAGACCAGAGGGAAGAAATCTGTAGCTCGCCCCCGTTCGTCTACCGTTGAGGAGCGTTCTTTGGAGGGGGGGGGGGCGAGAGGCGGCAGGATTGACTACCGAGCCGGGCCCAGCACCGCTCGTGCTGCCTGAGCTGCGGGCTGGAGGTACCTGCAGCCAGAACCAGGCGGTAGTATCCGACGATTCGGATGAAGATGCCTCACCGCTCGAGAGCGGCACAGGCAGCCGCCTAAGCCGCATGGAACGGCTTATGGAGCAATTGCTCCAGCGAGATCTGCTGAGAGAGCAGCAGCAGACTCGCCAAGGGAGCTCAGGCACTCCCGCAGTGCCCTTTACGGCACTGGCCATTGCTTCACCTTCTATAGAAGGCAGCATTGGCGACCAGGTCTGGGCTGGTCAAGAAGAGGGGTTGCTGGCTGAAGATGTCCGGAGTACGCAGGGTGTACAGGATCAGGAAGAGCTGCTGGGTGTGGTCAACCGCTACGTGGCCAATCCACGAGCGGGTCGGCCGTTAGAGCCGAAACTTGCAGCCAGCATTGACCACCTGTCCTCAAAACCCCTACAAGAACAGGTGGTCAATGAGGCTCTTGAATTATATACAGCCCCAGAAAATTGTACATCACTGAATGTACCAGCAGTAAACAGCCAAATTTGGGGACATTTGGGGCAGAACATCAGGAACCTGGAGTTGAAGCTCCAGAAAACCCTAAAACTCCTGACAGCAGGAATAACATCATATGCTCGGTTCATTGATGGTGTGGACATCACCACAAATCAGCAAGACACATTAGCTCTGCTGTGCACCATTCAATATGAGATTAACAATTTACGGAAGGAAATCATCAAGCCTGCCCTCAACCCTAAGTTTGCAGGACTTTGCAAAACACCGGGTTCAGAACCTCCAATTCTGCTCTTTGGAAAGGACCTTCCAAAAAAGGTGAAAGACCTAGAGGAAGAATCCAAGACCTTTGGTCTCGTGAGGGCAGGTTTGGAACCGAGCAGACCTAACAAACCCAGGCGGCAGTACCCCATGGCGTCCACCAGTCGTCGACCACACTATGGGACTGGTGAAAGCTCGGGGTCCGCAACCATTCCCCGTAAGCCTTTTTTAGGCCAGGGCCCAGAGCGGACCCCATGGAAAATGCGCCACCCCCAACATCAACATCAACAGCAGCCCTCTACAGCCCAGCAGACACCTCATCGTCCAGCGAAGAGGCAGAAGAAGCACCAGTAACCGTGGAGGTAGGTGGGTCTGGTTCCTCTCAGCATATGAGCAGTAGGGGCTCTATACTAACAGGGGGGAGATTGCACTTGTTTTTGGATACATGGGAGTCTATCACTAATGACAAATATATACTCAGCAGCATTCATGGCTATAAAATTGACTTTGTTCATGAAAACATGCCGTCAGTTCAGCATATACCCCAAAGAGTATTCACCCTCTCAGTCAAAGAGAAACAAGAGGGTCAAGCTGAACTGATGAGGCTACTAGCAAAAGGTATCATTGAAAGAACTAAACATGAACCTTTGGAATTTGTGTCTAATCTTTTCACTAAAACTAAAAAAGATGGTGGATGTTGCATCATCATTGACTTAACTTCTTTAAACAAATCTGTTAAGTATATACATTTAAAGATGGAAACCTTTGTAACAGCCAGACAATTGATTTCTAGAAGGTACTTTCTGGCAAGCATTGATTTAAAAGATGCCTACTACTCAGTACCCATACACAAGGAGCATCGAAAATACCTAAAGTTTATCTGGATGAAACAGCTATGACAATTTAAAGCCATACCAAATGGGCTAACCTCAGCTCCAAGAAACAAATGCATATAGTCATGGCGTACATAGATGACGTTTTAATAGTAGGGAAAACCTTGGAGACAGCCATTTTGGCAGTAGCAGCCACCAAATGTTTGTTTGAAACTTTGGGGTTTGACATACATCCAGATAAATCCAATTTGACACCATCCACAACCATGGACTATCTTGGATTTACAATTGACACTATTCGCATGACTGTAACTCTGCCAAAGGGGAAAGCATCAGAGTTGGCACAATCAGGCAACGAACTAATGGTTAATCATCAGCCAACCATACGGCAGGTAGCTAGTGTCATTGGGAAAATGGTAGCAGCCTTTCCAGCTGTACAATTTGGGCCTTTGTACTATCAAAATTTACAAAGAGCAAAAGTGCATGCACTAAAGAAAAACGCAGGTCACTTTGACCGAGCTATGAATTTAACTGCTGAATCCATTCCAGAGTTACAATGGTGGACAAGGAACATTAGGCTTAGTTCCAGTCCCATAATAATCACCAACCTGGAATCCGTTTGAATTAACCATTCAAACGGATTCCAGTGCTTAGGGCTGGGGAGCAACTAACATGCAATCCAGCACAGGGGGAAGATGGACTAATTTTGAATCATCTTGCCTACAGACACGGGGTATTAACTACTTAGAAATGTTGGGTGCGTTTTATGGTTTAAAAGCATATTCATCTAATACGCATCACGCACATGTCCGGTTGCAATTAGATAATACCACGGTGGTGGCTTATATCAACCACATGGGTGGTGTAAAGTCGATATCATGTGACAATTTGGTCAACCTAATCTGGCAATGGTGTGTCGAAAGACATATTTGGTTATCAGCAACTTCCCTACCAGGTAAGCAAAATACAGTGGCAGACACCAGGTCACGCAAATTTAACGATAACATCGAATGGATGTTAAATCCCAAAGTATTTGCTGAAATTACAAAGCAATATGGCACACCAGATATCGATCTATTTGCATCTAGGCTGAATCACCAGGTACTAATGTATGTCGCTTGGGAACCAGACCCTGAGGCAGCAGCAGTTGATGCATTCACGCTGCATTGTGAGAAAATGTTCTTCTATTCTTTTCCTCCCTTCTGCCTCATCAGTCGGGTATTACGCAAGATTCAATTGGATTCCGCTTCAGGAATCTTGATAATACCCGACTGGCCTACACAGCCATGGCTCCCAGTGGCCCTCGACATGGCTGTTGAAACATCGTTGGAATTCCCCAGCAGTCCAGTATTATTAATCCACCCAGTGTCAGGCATTAGTCACCCGTGCCATGACAGAGTCAATCTCCTGGCTTGCAGATTCTAAAAAGACCTCTACTGGGCCTGGGACTGTCTGAGGACGCCATCAACATGATGACCGCATCCCACCGGGAGTCCACCAGCAGACAATACCTGACCAACATAAGAAAATAGGAATGGTATTGCTCCAAAACAGGAACTACCTACACAACAGCAACAGCTACCAGTGTTGTGGAGTTCCTGGTTGGATTATAACGGGATGGACTCAGCTACAGCGCCATCAATACAGCCAAGAGTGCGTTGTCAGCTTATTTGGTTCCAGCAGCAGGACAACAGGCTTTGGGGTCCCATCCACTGGTGGTCAAAATCATGAGGGGTATTTTTAACACTAATTCCCCCAGACCAAGGTACACTCAGATCTGGGATGTCAGCATTGTGCTGACGTACCTTAGGGGATGGCCACCACCCAGGTCACGCACGCTGGAACAACTTACTCTGAAATCAGTCATGCGCATGGCACTAGTGTCAGCTCAAAGGGTACAGTCCCTCCACCTTCTGAGGCTGGACAGCATGACAGAGTCATTGGGCTGTTTCACATTCCATATTCAGGGTCTGGCTAAACAAACTAGACCAGGAACCATGCCTCCAGTCATGGAGTTCCGGGCATATTCATCTGACCCACGGCTGTGTGCCAAGACCCATCTTGCCATTTACATA
Source organism: Okamejei kenojei (assembly GCA_035221665.1). Classification (NCBI taxonomy): domain Eukaryota; kingdom Metazoa; phylum Chordata; class Chondrichthyes; order Rajiformes; family Rajidae; genus Okamejei; species Okamejei kenojei. The sequence continues at coordinate 7,310,405 of CM069147.1, read as the reverse complement.
GACACAACATACAACTTAAGAGGTAGAGAAAAAAGCCTTATGGATAAGCCACAAGAAGCCACATGGTCAGGTGACGAGCCAAACCATTTCAAAGTGGCTCAACCAGGTGCTTAAGTCCGTGGGAGTCAACACTAATGTTTACAAATCTCACTCCACCAGGGCTGCATCCACGTCGGCGGCTAGGCGAATGACGTGACTATGGACCATACTCTGGCCAGAGCAGGATGGTCCTCGGAAAGAACTTTCCAAAGGTTTTATAATAAGCCGCTGGCAGAACCTGCTACATTTGCAGACAGAATTTTAGAGTCTGCACATAATATTTAATTTAAGCCCGGGGGAGCTCTCTGTTTTTTGTTGATATTAATAAACCTTTTTTGTTCACAAACAGGTTATTGTTGATTGTGATAACATATTTCCTCCCTCAAAGGTCTTCAGACAGTGAGTGAAGCATGAGCTGGTACACGGTTCGGAATCACAGAGCTTTGAAGTCTTCACGTAGTCACTCACATGACTCCGAAATAAAATAGTGAGATTAAATGAGAACTTACCAGTTTGAAGTTTGATCTGTATTTTATGAGGAGTTACGATGAGGGATTACGTGCCCTCCGTTCCCACCCTCTATTATACAGATCAACTGGTAATTAAGTTCTTATTTTTTTCTTTACTATATTTATTTCAATCGTTGTGTTTTTTCTGTGAATCCACGCCGCTGCTTTGAAGAATGTCGCGCAAGCGTGCTGGATGGGGTCTTCACGTAATTCCTCATCGTAACTCCTCATAAAATACATATGTGAATATTTTCCCATTCCGATAAGAGTCATCCAGCACGGAATCAGGCCCTTCAGCCCAACCCGTCCATGCCGACCATCCAAGTTACTCCCATTTGCTTCCATTTGGCCCATATCCTTCTGAACCTTTCCTATCCATGCCCCTGTCCAAGTGTCTCTTATTTGCTGTTATGGTACTTGCCTCAACTATCTCCTCTGGCAGTTTGTTCCAGCTATATCCACCACCCATTGAGTGAAAAGGTTGCCCCTCAGGTTCCAATTAAATCTTGTCCCATTAATGACGTTAAACCAATGTCCTCCGATTTTTGATTCCCACACCAGCGGCAAAAGACCATTCACCCTATCCATCCCCCTCATGATTTTGTACATTCCTGTGAGATTGCCCTTCAGCCTCCTGCGCTCGTAGGAATGAAGTCCTACCGGCACCTTAATGATTTAATCTAGAGATGCAATAACTAATGATTGAGAACAGAAGGTAGACAAAAGTGCTGGAGAAACTCAGCGGGTGCGGCAGCATCTATGGAGCAAAGGAAATAGGCGACGTTTCGGGACAGAAGTTAAATTACAACATGGGTACAGATATTGATTAGAGTTCTTGATTAGTACGGGGGTCAAGGGTTATGGGGTGAAGGCAGGACAATGGGATTAGGAGGCAGAGATCAGCCATGATTGAATGGCGAAGTAGACTCGATGGGCCGAATGGCCTAATTCTTCTCCTTTAACTTGTGAACTTGTGAGATATGTGACTTGTTCTACGTTTTGGTTTTTACTTAGCGATTGATTGATTGAAAGATACAGCATGGAAACTATCCCACTTCTGCATCAACTCCAGAGTGGCCGCTGCCTCACAGAGACCCGGGCTCGATCTTGACTACGGGTGCTGTCTGTACGGTGTTTGCATGTTCTCCCCGTGACCTGCGTGGGTTTTGTCCAAGTTCTCCAGTTTCTTCTCACACTCCAAAGACGTACTGGTTTGTAGGCTAATTGGCTCGGTAAAATTGTAGATTGTCCCGATTGTGTGCTGGATAGTGTGCGGGGATCGCTGGTCGGCGCGGATTCGGTGGGTGGAAATGTCTATTTCTGCGCTGTATCTCTAAACTAAAAAAGACTGTAAGACAGACTGCCCTCAAGACATCACCATTAACTTTCCCAAGTTCCATAGTCTTCATATCTTTCTCCATGTTAAAAACAGAAGGGAAATATTAATTGAGGACCTTGTCCACCTCTGCTACTCCACACAGAGATGACCACTTTGGTTTCTGAGGGACACTATTCTCGTTCCAGCAGTTTTACTGATTATCAAAAAATAGGCTGTTATCTTGACGTACTTTTCTTCCAGTCTTTGTTCCCTTTCCCTTCCAAAGTCACTTTCTTTTTTTTTTCCAATATCAAATTTGCCTTCTGAATCCATGCTCTGCTTGTGTTGCCCTATCCAGCTACATTAAACCCTCCAAGATGAGAGAAGCCAACATTCCAGGAGCATATTCAAGGAAAAAAAACCTAGTCAATTCATGTAGAGTCATACATGTAGAAACAGACCCTTTGGCCCAACTTGTCCACGCAGGCCAACATGTCCCAGTTACACTAGTCCCACCTGCCCGCGTTTGGCCCGTATCCCTCCAAACCATGTACCCATCTAACTGTTTCTTAAAAGTAGGGATCGTCTCAGCCTCAACGACGTCCTCTGGCAGCTCGTTCCATACACCCACCACCCTTTGTGTGGAAAATATTATTCATCTGATTCCTATTCAATCTTTTCCCCTACATCTTGTACTCGCTAGAATTTAGAAGACTGAGGGGGGATCTTATAGAAACTTACAAAATTCTTAAGGGGTTGGATAGGCTAGATGCAGGACGATTATTCCCGATGTTGGGGAGGTCCAGAACAAGGGGTCACAGTCTAAGGATAAGGGGGAATTCCTTTAGGACTGAGATGAGGAAAACATTTTTCACACAGAGAGTGGTGAGTCTCTGGAATTATCTGCCACAGAAGGTAGTTGAGGCCAGTTCATTGGCTATATTTAAGAAGGAGTTAGATGTGGCCCTTGTGGCTAAAGGGATCAGGGGGTATGGAGAGAAGGCAGGTACAGGATACTGAGTTGGATGATCAGTCATGATCATATTGAATGGCGGTGCAGGCTCGAAGGGCTGAATGGCCTACTCCTGCACCTATTTTCTATGTTTCTATGTTAAACCCATGTCCTTTGGACCTCGATTCACGTACTCTGGGCAAGAGAGACTCTGTGCTCATCTCATGATTTCCTGCACCCCTCATCCTCCTAGTGAAAGGCTTATTCCTTTATGGTGCAATTAAATGTTATTTTCATGCTGCCAGGGATTCAGATTATCCCTGGAGAAATTGTTTACATTCATCATGAATGAATGAGTAATTCCTTCTTGCTAATGAGTGATGTCATGGGGCAATTAGTACCTGGCAGGTGATCAAGTAGAGAATGAAATAATTCAATTATTTCTAATTTAGGATCAGAGTCATGGAGTGACACAGTGTGCAAACAGGCCCTTCGGCCCAACCTGCCCACAGGTGCTGGCCACACTAGTCCCACCTGCCCACGTTTGGTCCATATCCCTCCAAACCTGTCCTATCCATTGTGGAAACGCAAGTGAACGGCTATTTCTACCTTCAATTTGCAGACTAATCAGAATTTTTTTAAATAAGTGTAAAGAACGAATGAAGGATTAATAACTGATATCAGTTCTCAGCACTATTACATGGGTCAACACTAAATGTTATCAACACTAAAATAGGTAGCAGATTAAACGCTGAAGTTATGGAAGAAAATATATCACAAAGTGCAGTTGTTTTTTTTTTAAAGATAGTTCAAGATCTCTGTGGAATTCTCTGCCACAGAAGGCAGTGGAACCAATTCAATGGATGTATTAAAGAGAGAGTTAGATATAGCTCCTAGGGCTAACTGAAATCAAGGGATATTGGGAGAAGGCAGCAACAGGGTACTGAGGTCCAAAGGACATGGGTTTAACATAGAAACATAGAAAATAGGTGCAGGAGTAGGCCATTCGGCCCTTCAAGCCTGCACCGCCATTCAATATGATCATGGCTGATCATCCAACTCAGTATCCTGTACCTGCCTTCTCTCCATACCCCCTGATTTTGGATGACCAGCCATGATCACATTGAATGGCGGTGCTAGCTCGAAGGGCCGAATGGCCTACTCCTGCACCTATTGTCTATGTTGCCATGTTTCTATCTTTTGCAATTTGAAATTAAATTTAAAGTTTAGTTAAGTTTAGAGATACAACGCAGAAACAGGTTGTTCGGCCCACCGAGTCCGCACCGACCAGCGAGCACACACACACTTACACAATCCTACACACCAAGGACAATTTACAATTATACCAAGCCAACGCGGGAGTTTCGATCACCCCGACGCGGGTCTTCGACCGCCGGCCGCGGGAGCTTCAATCGCCCTGCCGGTGGATGGTTCGAGTGCCCCGACCGTGGGAGAATAAAGAGGAAGAAGTTTGGACCTTATTGCCTTCCATCACAGTGAAGGCCCTGTCCCACTGTACGAGCTCATTCAAGAGCTCTCCCGAGTTTAAAAAAAAATCAAACTCCTGGAAGCGCGTAGAATGTACGTAGCGGGTACGTCGAAGCTCGGGAGGTCAACGGGACGGGCATCCTCTCTGGAGCGAAGGAATGGGTGACGTTTCGGGTCAGTTTTCACACCTTGCCAATCCATAGCTCTAGACTCCATCTCCCCTGACTCTCAGTCTGAAGAAGGGTCTCGACCCTAACCGTCACCCATTCCTTCTCTCCAGAGATGCTGCCTGTCCCGCTGAGTTACTCCAGCGTTTTGTGTCTATCTTCTGTTTACATGTTAGTTCTCTTTGATATATAAATTGCAACTGCCTCTTTAGAAAATAGCGACTTTTCTCATTGTGCCGAGCCAATGTAGTGCTGAGTTTCTCCTCTTTTTGGCAGAACATATTTTGTCGGTTAGTAATCGGCCTCAAGAAAAATAATTAAAAATAAACGTTAAGGTTAATTGCATAAAGTTGACGTATTGCACTCGTCCCTTATTTATTGCATGCCTGAGTGACCACGAGAAACTGAAACTGCACAAAAAATATAGATTGCAGGAGATATCACTTAGCTGCTTGTTTAAAGCCCTGTCCCACGGTACGAATTCACTCCAAGAGCTCTCCCGAGTTTAAAAAAAAATCAAACTCATGGTAAGCACGGAGAATGAACGTAGCGGGTACGTCGGAGCTCGGGGACGTCTCTTAGCGGCTCGTAACGCTAACGGCAGGTACTCGGGAAGACTCGCTAACGGCAGGTAAGCACGGGAAGACTCGTGAAGATTTTTCAACACGATGAAAAATGTCCACAAGAGCCCCGAGTACCGACGAGCGGCCATTACCGTAAATCTCCGAGTTCGAATCAGGGCAAACTCGGGACAACTCTTGAATGAACTCGTACCGTGGGACAGAGCCATGAGGAACATGGATTCCGCTGCGGTGGATGGTTATGTTAACTTTTATGTAGTTGTGTGTCTTGTTGCTTTTATTTTAGTATGGCTGTATAGTAATTCGAATTTCACTGTACCTTAATTGGTACATGTGACAATAAACTGACCTTGAAACCTTGAATTAACCTACAAACCCACACGTCTTTGGAGTATGGGAGGAAACAGGTGCTCCTGGAGAAAGCCCAAGCAGTCACGGGAAGAACGTACAAACTCCATACAGACAGCACCCGTAGTCAGGATCAAACCCGGGTCTCTGGCGCTGTGAGGCAGCAACTCTACCGCAATGCCACTGTGCTGCCCATAATGTTAATTTGTGCAATATGTTTAAGTTCCATGTTGTAAAGGATGTTAATCTCCAATTATTAGATATCGCTGATGGTGAATTGATGTGTAAAGATCAGTATTGATGAGCTGGGTCTCGACCCGAAACGTCGCCTATCTCCTTCGTTCCTTAGATGCTGCTGCACCCGCTGAGTTTCTCCAGCTTTTTGTGTACCCCTCGATTCTCCAGCATCTGCAGTTTCTTCGTTAACAGTATTGATGAGCTATTGTGTTCTGGTATCTCGTCTGTGGCCAGGCTTGGATGTTAGTCATTGTGATCAGAGGGTGGCCTTTAGGTGCTAATGGATAGTGAATGGTCTTTGAGCTTTCTGCATGGTTCCCTCAGGCCACATCAGACCCACCTTCTTGTTATCAGCTTTTGACACAATTGGGGGAAAACAGCAATTTATTGTTATAGTGTTAACGAAGAAACTGCAGATGCTGGATGAATCGAGGGTTACACATATAGAGCTGTTTTGCAATCCTTATCGGACAGCAGAGTGAGAACAAGATCGTTTAGTTTAGTTCAGAGATACAGCGCGGAAACAGACCCTTTGGCCCACCGAGTCCTCGCAGACCAGCCATCCCCGCACACTAACACTATCCTACAAACATTAGGGACAATTTGCATTTATACCACGCCAATTAACTTTCAAACGTGTACGTCTGTGGAGTGTGGGAAGAACGCAAAGATCTCAGAGAAAACCCACGCGGTTTTCTCTGAGTGCTCCGGTTTCCTCCCACATTCGAAAGAAGTACAGGTTTGTAGGTTAATTGGCTTTGGTTAAAAAAAAAAATTATAAATTGTCCCTAGAGTGTAGAATCATGCTATGTGCAGGGTAATCGCTGGTCATCGCAGATTTGATGGGCCAAAGGGCCTGTTTCCGTGCTGTATCTCTAAAGTAATCGAAACGAAGGTAAACAAACAGCTAGATTCACTCAAGATAAACACACTGCAGAATTGATAGCAAAATACAGCACAGAATCAAGCCCTACGGCCCATCTAGTCCATGCTGACAATCGTTCTATGTTATCCCACTTACGCATCCAATCCAGACACACTGGGGGACATTTGCAGAGACCGATTCACCTACAAACCCGCACATCTTTGGGAAGTGGAAGGAAACCAGAGCACCCGGAGGAAACCCACACGGTTACTGGGAGAACGTGCAAACTCCACACAGACAGTACCCAAGGTCAGGATAAAACCAGGCCTGAGAGAGGGAGGAAGAGTTTTAGTGTTAAATGTCTTGAAAATGGAGCATTGAAAGCAGCACAACAGATATGTATAGTCATAGTATTTCATCAGCTGTGTCACAATGCTGTCCGTCATCAGAAAAGACTGATGTATATTTACACATACAGTGGGCAGTGGGCAGGTGCTATAGACCTGCACGGGAAGGTAGACGCTCCCGGCCCCTCGAGTCTCGGGCAGATGGGGCTCGTCAGCCTGGGAAGGCAGTCCATCTAGGAGAGAGAAAACTCTGATTTAAAACCTCCGCTGCCTTGTGGCCATATCCAGCCATGGAAAGTGCAGGCCGTTCTATCTGCCCAGAGAGTTTACCTCCACTGTTGTGACTGCAGCCTATATCCCTCCTGATGCTAATACCAAGCTTGCAATGAAAGAACTGCATGTTGCCGTTAGCAAACAACTGACCCTCAATCCAGACGCAGCCTTCATTGTTGCGGGCGACTTCAATCACTCCAACCTGTACAGACTGTACTCCCCAAATTCCACCAACATGTCTCCTTCGCCACTAGAGAGGACAAGACACTGGACAAAGTCTACAGCAACATGGCTGAAGCATACAAAGCCATCCCCCTCCCCCACCTTGGTCAGTCTGATCACTTATCATTGTTCCTGCTCCCTAAGTACTCCCCATTCATCAGACGCGTTAAACCCACAGTGAGGACAGTCAAGGTTTGGTCAGATGAAGCGGACTCCACACTCCAGCAGCGTTTTGGTAACACTGACTGGGATGCGTTTGCAGGTCAGGCCACCCTTGACTCCCACACTGACATTGACGCCTACACTTCCTCTGTTCTGGACTTCATCAACTCCTCCATCAACAGTGTCACCACTCACCACATTTCCGAATCAGAAGCCATGGATGAACAGCGAGGTCAGGCGACTGCTGAAAGCACGGGACTCGGCTTTCAGGTCAGGCGATGCCCGTGCCTATAGTTCATCGAGGGCCAATCTGAAGAGGGGCATCAAGAACGCCAAACACAGATACAAGCTGCGGATCGAGAGCACTTCGACAGCAACTCCGACCCCCGACGCATGTGGCGTGGCATCCAGGCCATCACTGACTACAGAGCCACCAACTCCACCCCCACTTCCAGCGACGCATCCTTCCTCGAGGAACTCAATCACTTTTATGGCTGCTTTGACAGGGACAACCAAGAGTTGGCCATCAAGGCTGTGCTCCCCGATGACCACCAGCCCCTCACACTCAACCCCTACGACGTGCACGTGGCACTGAGTAGGATCAATGTACGTAAGGCTGCCGGCCCTGACGGCATCCCCGGGCGCGTCCTCAGGACCTGTGCTGCGCAGCTGACAGACGTCTGGACTGACATCTCCAACCTGTCACTTGCCCAGGCAGTTGTCCCCACGTGCCTTAAAACTACCTCCATCGTGCCAGTGCCAAAACACTCCACTGCGGCGAGCCTCAACGACTTCCGCCCAGTTGCACCCACCCCTATCATCGCCAAGTGCTTTGAAAGGCTGGTCATGGCACACCTCAAATGCTGCCGACCTCCCACTCTGGACCCCTACCAGTTTGCATACCGCAAGAACAGGAGCACGGAGGATGCCATCTCAACGGCACTCCACTCCGCCCTCTCCCACCTCGACAACAGAAACACTTATGTGAGAATGCTGTTCATCGACTACAGCTCAGCATTGAACACCATTATCCCCTCGAAATTGATCGCCAAACTCGATGACCTGGGCATCAACCCCTCCCTCTGCAATTGGTTACTGGACTTTCTAACCAACAGACCACAGTCTGTTAGGTTGGATAACCACTCCTCTTCTACGCTCACCCTGAACACTGGCGTACCCCAGGGCTGCGTGCTGAGCCCCCTCCTCTACTCCCTCTTCACCTACGACTGCATACCTGTACATGTACCAACACCATCATCAAGTACGCAGATATTGTAGTCAGCAGATATTGATGTCAATTGATGTGGATAGAGAACTGGCTGGCAAACAGGAAGCAAAGAGTAGGAGTAAACGGGTCCTTTTCACAATGGCAGGCAGTAACTAGTGGGGTACCGCAGGGCTCAGTGCTGGGACCCCAGCTGTTTACAATATATATTAATGATCTGGATGAGGGAATTGAAGGCAATATCTCCAAGTTTGCGGATGACACTAAGCTGGGGGGCAGTGTTCGCTGTGAGGAGGACGCTAGGAGACTGCAAGGTGACTTGGATAGGCTGGGTGAGTGGGCAAATGTTTGGCAGATGCAGTATAATGTGGATAAATGTGAGGTTATCCACTTTGGTGGCAAAAACAGGAAAGCAGACTATTATTTAAATGGTGGCCGATTAGGAAAAGGGGAGATGCAGCGAGACCTGGGTGTCATGGTACACCACATTGAAAGTAGGCATGCAGGTGCAGCAGGCAGTGAAAAAAGCGAATGGTATGTTAGCTTTCATAGCAAAAGGATTTGAGTACAGGAGCAGGGAGGTTCTACTTCAGTTGTACAGGTCTTGGTGAGACCACACCTGGAGTATTGCGTACAGTTTTGGTCTCCAAATCTGAGGAAGGACATTATTGCCATAGAGGGAGTGCAGAGAAGGTTCACCAGACTGATTCCTGGGATGTCCCTCGGTTTATACTCTCTGGAATTTAGGAGATTGAGAGGGGATCTTATAGAAACTTACAAAATTCTTAAGGGGTTGGACAGGCTAGATGCAGGAAGATTGTTCGATGTTGGGGAAGTCCAGGACAAGGGGTCACAGCTTAAGGATAAGGGGGAAATCCTTTAAGACCGAGATGAGAAAAGACTTTTTTCACACAGAGAGTGGTGAGTCTCTGGAACTCTCTGCCACAGAGGGTAGTTGAGGCCAGTTCATTGGCTATATTTAAGAGTGAGTTGGATGTGGCCCTTGTGGCTAAGGGATCAGAGGGTATGGAGAGAACAGGTACGGGATACTGAGTTGGATGATCAGCCATGATCATATTGAATGGCGGTGCAGGCTCGAAGGGCTGAATGGCCTGCTCCTGCACCTAATTTCTATGTTTCTATGTTTCTATGACACGACGGTGATTGGCCTCATCAGCGACAACGATGAGTCGGCCTACAGGGAGGAGGTTCAGCTCCTAACAGCATGGTGTGCCGACAATAACCTGGCCCTCAACTCTAAGAAGACCAAGGAGCTCATTGTTGACTTCAGGAGATCGAGAGGCTGCACGGACAACCCCATCCATATCAACGGGACAGAGGTGGAACGTGTCTCCAGCTTCAGGTTCCTGGGGGTCAACATCTCCAATGACCTCTCCTGGACCAACAACACATCCTCGCTGATCAAGAAGGCTCGCCAGTGTCTCTTCTTCCTGAGGAGACTTAAGAAGGTCCACCTGTCTCCCCAGATTCTGGGGAACTTCTACCGCTGCACCATCGAGAGCATCCTTACCAACTGCAGTATGGTATGGCAACTGCTCTGTCGCTGACCGGAAAGCTCTGCAGAGGGTGGTGAAGATCGCCCAACGCATCACAGGCTCCTCACTCCCCTCCATTGAGTCTGTCCATAGTAAACTGGAGATTGGATAGTCCCCCCCCCCCAGACTATCCAATCACCAGCAAATTGCACGGACACCACTGCATATGTATATGTATTACTTGTTTATTCGTAAGTTCGCCCTTCGGAGATACCAACTGCATTTCGTTGTCTCGGTATTGTACACTGCCCAGTGACAATTAAAGATTGAATTGAATTGAATTGAATTGAAAAGGCTCCAGGAGTAAACCTCAAGAAAATCCGTAGTCGGAGCCCCTAAGGCAGTTCGCCGTTGTCTACAACCTCGCTCTGGCAGCTCCTGCGACGGCGCTGGTGCCAAACTGTAACGGCCCTGCTGTTCCTTTGGATCGATCAGCGACGTGGAGAGGGGGGACGCGCTGCACGGGCAACAGCCTGTCCTCCACGTGACATCGCCCAGGCTTGCATCCGACAAACTAGGGTGCATCACCCATGGTCAGTCGTGACCAAGGGGGGCCTGCTACTACTATATTTACACTATAATCATTTAAATCAATTCCAGCTTGCAAGGGATTAAAATGATTGCAGAGATGACATTCTGATGCTGTGCATTTTGTAATAAATAAATGATGTCGCTGCTTCACTGCTTATTGGATATTTGGCCATTGTTTATACTAAGGTTTGCCTTAGTACCACCTGTAGTAGTTAGTTTGCCTGAGTACTACCTGCTCATTACTAATATGCTTCAGTTGCTTTTCGAGGTCCATAAAATCATGAGGGGAATAGATCAGGTAGATGCACAGAGTACTCTTGCCCAGAGTAGGGGAATTGAGGACCAGAGGGCACAGGTTTAAGGTGAAGGGGGGGGGGGGGGGGGGGGGGGGGGGGGGGGGGGGGGGGGGGGGGGGGGGGGGGGGGGGATGGATTTAAAAGGAACCTAGGAATCGGGGTAACTTTTTCACACAAAGGGTGGTGGGTGTATGGAACGAGCTGCCAGAGGAGGTAGTTGAGACTGGGACTATTGCAATGTTTAAGAAATAGTTATGTGGATTGGACAGTTTTGGAGGGATGTGGGCCAAACACAGGCGGGTGGGACTAGTGTAGATGGGGCTTGTGGCCGGTGTGGGCAGGTTAAGGTGAAGGGCCTGTTTCCACGTTGTATGACTCTATGCTGGCCGACAAGAGAAATCAACGGCAACACCTCTTGACATCTGTTAAACTAAAAGGATAGTCTGAAATGCATCTGCTTCCTCTGTCCAGTTTAGAAACCACATCCTCTAGATGCGCCATTACTCCATGTTGCTGTGAGTAAAGGTTAGCATTAAACCCCTACACAAGTCACTGCCGTTTTTTCTCAGAGTCAGAGAACTTAGAGCAGCACAGCACTGGAACAGGCCCTTCTGCTCACAGCGCCTGTGCTGAAATAGATCAGCCATGATTGAATGGCGGAGTAGACTTGATGGCTGAATGGCCTGCTTCTGCTACTAGAACCCATGAACTTATGAGAAAAGTGCTTGGCATTAAGGTAATATGGAAGAAGTGCCCAATCCAGGACTCTGTAGGTCCCCAGCAAGTTGGCATTTGTCCAAACCATGATGCATAAGCATATATTAATCAGAAACTCTGGAAAAAAAAAAGTTTTGTTTTATTGCAATTGAAAGAAGGTGAATACTTAGAAGCAGAAAAAAATGGGGAATAAAAGAGGACTAAAAGTGATTCATGAAGGAGCCATTAAGGAGGGTCCTGACACAATGTCACCGTTGTGGGAACATACAGGCCAATTACAAGTCCCTCTCGTGGGTATCGCTACATTGAGTCATCCAATCACACAGTGTAGCAACAGTTCCAACGGCCCAACATGCCCACACTGGCCAACATGCCCCATCTACACCAGTCCCACCTGCCTGCGTTTGACCCAAATCCCTCGAAACCTGTCCAATGCATATACCTGTCTAAACGTTTTTTGGGATAGCTTTATAGGACTTTGGTTAGGCTGCATTTGGAGTATTGCATGCAGTTCGATTCAGAGAGTCTCACAATGTGGATGCAGGCTCTTTGGCCCAACTTGCCCACACCGGCCAACATGCGCCATCTACAATAGTCCCACCTGCCTGAGCTTGGCCCTTATCCCTCTAAACCTGTCCTATCCATGTACCTGTCGTTGCGATGGTACCTGCCTCCTACCTCATCCAGCAGCCCGTTCCATATATCCACCATCCTTTATGTAAAAAAATAGTTACCCCTCAGGTTCCTATTAAGTCTTTCCCCCCTCATCATAAACCTAGGTCCTCTGGTTCTTGATTCCCGCACTCTGGGTAAAAGTGGCGTGGACTTACCATCCCGGAGCGGGCGATCCTTTGCCGAGGGTCACCAGAAGAAGAGCTACGACCGCAGAGCCTGTGGACTTTAACACCTGGAAACGTGGCCGATTCGGGAGGGGGGTGGATGGGAAGCTGCACACTGGGGGGAGGGGGGGGGGGGGGGGGGGCGAACTGCCTTGGATTTACAGCTTGTCAAAGCTACAGGTGTCAGAGGTTATGGGGAGAAGGCAGGAGAATGGGGTTGGGAGGGAGAGATAGATCAGCCATGATTGAATGGCGGAGTAGACTTGATGGGCCGAATGGCCTAATTCTGCTCCTATCAATTATGACTCGTGACCTATGAAAGCAACGCAACTTTCTTGGAGCTTACTAACGAGTCTGAACCTACACCTCGGTCTGCGTTCAGTCTCTTCGCTCTACTTTTCATTCTAATCCATTACCATTCATCTTAATCAGTCAAAGGTATAACAGTTGCTGTTGCTGCTGCTTTCCAAATGTGCACTCCAATTATACATGAGACTTTTGTGAAGGGTAAAATGCTAATCAGAAGGCAAAAACGGAGCCAAATTAGCATTCAGCCACAACTGACGCTTCACGAAAATGAACCCCTCTGATTAATTATCAACTTTACCCAGTAATAAAAGGCAAGGCAGCAACAAGAAATTGATTCTCTTCTTAAAGAAACAATTTAAGCCGTTTGGAATTATGCAAGTATTGAATTTTTGAGTAGCTGGGGAAATTAAATTACTTGACTTGTGTGTCACAAGTTGTCCTTTGGCACTTGTGTTTGTTTGATAGGGAAACCTGTCCTAGTTATTAAGTGTGAGGAATTGTGTGTTGTGAGATAACATAAGCAAATAATCCAGTGTGTACGCTATTGCAAGCAAATGTTAGTGCCCCAATATCCTCTTTGCACTCTGCCATCTATTATCTGTGGCAAAGAAGGGCCAGTGGGGTGAATAATTTTGTCATGTTCCGTTATATCGCCTTCTGAGATTATTTTCTCTTTGTTGCAGAAAAATCATTCCAGACAAATTTATATAGTCAAGGCAGTTTTTGTTAAATTCTTGCCTTTCAAGAATTGTAAATCAAGAGTTGGCATCTTGCCAGATCCCATTCTCCCGCACAATTGTACCATTTGTTCAGGCCTGTTTTTCATGTTCTTTTGTGATTCCGAAACTCCGCATTGGGAAAGCTGCTGAATGATAAAAGTCCTCTCTCTGATTTTGAACTATGTTCAGCACTTGGCGCGGTGGTGCAGAGGTAGAGCTGCTGCCTCACAGCGCCAGAGACCCGGGTTCGATCCCGACTACGGGCGCTGTCTGCGCAGAGTTTGTACGTTCTCCCTGTGACTGCGTGGGTTTTCTCCAGGTGTCTAAAAAACATGCAGGTCTGTAGGTTAATTGGCTTCTGTAAATTGTAAATTGTCCCTAGTGTGTATGGATAATAATAATAATAATATTTTATTATTATTATTAAAATAATAAATTATTATTTATTAATAATAATTATAACCAAAAAGCGTCCTGCTACATTTTCATCAGACACTGCCCTATCAGACAAAATGAGGAACATAATAATAATAATAATAACTTTATTACGGACTCAAGGTCCAGACAAGGGGCAACATTACATTAAAAATGCATTGCATCTCAAATACCATAAATATATATAAAATCATGGTAAATCACATAAAAACATCATAATTTATATATTTAAAAAAAACCCCACAATACTTAAGTTAAAAATCCAAAGTAAAAAATGATCACGAGACAACGATACCAGTGTCTCCACAACTGGGATTCGCAGCGTGTAGTGCTAACCCTTATGTTTGTCAAGGCCACAATAAGCACATTTTTAGAGTCATTTATCCTGCAAATGAATTTATACATTTATAGTGCTAGTGCGTGGCGTGATCGCCGACCGGCACAGACTCGGTGGGCCGAAGGGCCTGTTTCCGCGCTGTATCTCTAAAACCAAACTAAAACGAACACTAAAAAGGAATATACCAGATTCTGTCTGTAAAAATAGACCATGAGGGTTAGATGCAAACAAGAAACATCCGCAATTATCAGGAACATTAATTGTGATTGTTATCCAATAACCACCAATGCTTTGATTGTTGGTTCTTATCTAACACTTGTTTTGGTTTCTCCACAGTTGCTGCCTCACCATCCATGTCTTTCCAGTGTCATTATTCCATTTCATGTTTCCACCCCAGAATTAGATTGCCTGCAGTAAAATAACTTGTACATTTCAGAATCAAATCCTCTGATAAGTCTGAAGAAGGGTAACGGCCCGAAACGTCACCCATTCCTTCTCTCCGGAGCTGCTGCCTGTCCCGCTGAGTGACTCCAGCATTTTGTGTCGATCTTCTGAATCAAATCCTCTTGTTCTGACATTGACTCACTGGAGCCCCCTTCGGGCGATGGAGACACGAGGAACTGCGGATGCTGGAAACTTGTGTCGAACGCCAAATGCGGGAGTAACTCAAAGGCTGACACAAAATGGTGGAATATCTCAGCGGGACAGGCAGCATCACTGGAGAGAAGGAATGGGTGAAGGGGCACCTACTCCTTGTCTCCAGATATGACAATAGACAATAGACAATAGATGCAGGAGTAGGCCATTTGGCCAGCACCACCATTCAATGTGATCATGGCTGATCTTCCCCACTCAGTACCCCGATCCTGCCTTCTCCCCATATCCCCTGACTCCGCTATCTTTAAGAGCCCCATCTAGCTCTCTCTTGAAAGCATCCAGAGAACCTGCCTCCACCGCCCTCTGAGGCAGAGAATTCCACAGACTCACCACTCTCTGTGAGAAAAAGTGTTTCCTCTTCTCCGTTCTAAATGGCTTACTTCTTATTCTTAAACTGTGGCCCCTGGTTCTGGACTCCCCCAACATGTTTCCTGCCTCTAGCGTGTCCAAGCCCTTAACAGCCCAAGCCCATTCCCGCTGAGTTACTCCAGCTTTTTGTGTCTATCTTCGGTTTAAAGCAGCATCTGTAGTTCCTTATAAACACAGAACACCAAGTGCTGGAGTAACTCGAAGATAGACACAAAATGCTGGAGTAACTCAGCGGGTCAGGCAACATCTCTGGAGGACACGGATAGGCGACGTTTTGGGTCGAGGTTTTTCTCCTGACTCCAAATTGTCTCCAACACTTGACTTGCTCTGTGTCTATCCTCTGTAGTACCCAGAAATAATTGTAACTTTATTCGTTAGAGGGCAGCTGTGAAATCAAGTTAATAATTCACAACCCCCACCTTGAAAAACAGTTTATGCTTCGTTATCAACCCGTCCTCACTTTTCTCACAAGCATTTCATATTTTGCATTCGTTGTTGAATGCAAAAAATTACTCCCTACTGTATAATTGTAAAATACTCTGCTAAAACTGTGTTCCAATGAAAGATTTGCCACTCGGATCCTGCTAGCATCAAATGAACTGAACAAGGAAAATATTAAATGATTGATCACACGAAACAGGCCCTTCGGCCCACCGAGTCCGTGCCGACCCAGTGGTCAACCCGTACACAAGCACTTTGCTACACGCTGGGGACAATTTACAGAAGCCAATTAACCAACAAAGCTGCGCGTCTTTGGAATGTGGGACGAGACGAGAATAAGGGGTAGGCCATTTAGGACTGAGATGAGGAAAGCCTTTTTCACCCAGAGAGTTGTGAATCTGTGGAATTCTCTGCCACATAAGGCAGTGGAGGCCAATTCGCTGGATTTTTTCAAGAGAGAGTTAAGTATAGCTCTTAGGGCTAATGGAATTGGGGAGAAAGCAGGAACGGGGTACTGATTTAAAAGCAGTGGGCAACCCTCAACCGCTTGAGGACAGGAGTCGGACGCTATGGAGTAGCGATGAAGAGGTCGGGGCCTCGCGAACAGCGCCTCCTGCGAGTGTGGGGACCCAACACAGACAGTGGAGCACATCGTCACCAGTTGCCCCAAACACCGGCACCGAATGGTGAACGAGGTCTGATTGACCTGGACGATGACACGTTGGCCTGGCTCACCTCAACGGAGCTGCAGGACTAAAAGACATACGACAGAAGAAGAAGGGTACTGATTTAGAATGATTGGCCATGATCATATTGAATGACAGTGCTGGCATGAAGGGGCGAATGGCCTACTCCTGCACCTATTTTCTATGTTTCTATGTTTCACCCAGAGAAAACCCATGCGGTCACGGGAAGAATGTACAAACCCCGTACAGACAGTACCCCTAGTCAGAATCGAACCCTGGTCTCTGGCGCTGTAAGGCAGCAGCTCTACCTGCTGTGCCACCGTGCCATCCAAATGAAGAAAGACCTTGGGGAAAATTGGTATTGGGTTTGAAGTTTGTACATTTGGCACCTCTGACAGCATTGACAAAATTCCCACAGCATGGTTCACTGATATGGTTGTCGTATGTTTTGACTATTAATGCTTTAAGGCAACCATGAACATTTTTGTACTATATGAATAATGTTGTTTGACATTTTTATTTTATTTATTTTTTGTTATAATATTTTTATTACAAGTGATCCATCATAACAATGGTATAACAACTTTTCAAATACACAACCAACTTATTTCAATAAGTATACGGATGTGACGAATAATTCTTATAAACTTCTATTTTTTTAGAAAATAGAAAAAAGAAAAGAATAGATTTTAATCAATAAGAATGGTGATTAAATAATAATTTTGATTATATAGAGAGAGAGAGAAAGAAAAAAGAAAGAGAAAAAAAATAATTGTTATACATATTTAATGGAAACAAAGTATTATATATATATATAAGATTATAGTATACATCTTAATAGTGAATAGCACAATTTCAAATAACGATATCAATAGAGACATGTATACAAATTTTAAAAAAAGCAATTTTTTTCATCAAATCCTGCCGGGTACCCATTGAGTTGTGATGCCAAGAACAGCTACCCCTTCAAATATTCTGTATATGGAGACCATATCTGTTCAAAGAGTTCGTATTTGTCCATTAGGACAAATCTGATTCTTTCCAAATGCAACGTCTCCAACATTTCCATTGTTCCACATTTTAATTGTGGGGGATAATGTTCCCTTCCAAAATTTCAATTAATTTTTTCCCTATTATCAAACAGTAATCCAAGAAGTTTATTTGGTTTACTGTTAATATTAGATTTGAATCCGGAACTCCTAATATTATTAATTTTGGATCTGGGTCCCGTTTAATTTTAAGAACTTCAGAGATAACTACTAAAGATTTTCTGATAAATCCAATAATATTGTTGAGTTTATACATCCCAACGTTATAGATAAACCTATTTCATTTTCCCATGTTTGTCTCCGAAGTTGGGGATTTCCCTATCCAAGATAGTATTGTATATATACGCTATTCATTTTTCTGTATTTGGGTGTTTATTAAAACAATTCATCTAATAATCCTGGTTTTCTATTTTGTACACAAAAAGCTGGAGAAACTCAGTGCAGCAGCATCTAAGGAGCGAAGGAGATAGGCGACGTTTCGGGTCGCGAGACCCTTCTTCACAAATCAGGGAAACGAGATATAGAATGTTATGCAAAAAAAATTCTATTGTAATTTCGTGCGACTAGGGTTGAGGGAATAATGAATTAAATTCTCAAGCCAAAGGATGCAGACTGAATATGAGGTGCTGTTCCTCCAACTTGCGGTGTTGCTCACTCTGGCCATCGAGAGGTCGGATACGGAATGGGAGGGGGAGTTGAAGTGCTGAGCGACCGGGAGGTCGGGTTCATTTTAGAAACGATCGCCAAGCCTCCGCTTGGGATCATCTGGCATCTGGAGCAGCGGATGCGAGGTTGGAGGAGGTGCAGGTGAACCTCTGTCGGGACCTGGAAGGGACTGCTTGGGTCCCTGAAAGGATTGGAGGGGGGAGGTGAAGGGACAAGTGTTGCATTTCTTGCGGTTGCAAGGGAAAGTGCCCGGGGAAGGGAGGGGAGGGAAGAATTTCGCGGAGGGAGCGGTCTTTGCGGAAGGCAGACAGGGGGGGAGATGGGAAGATGTGGCGGGTGGAGGGGTCACGTTGGAGGTGGCGAAACTGGCGGAGGACTATCTGTTGTATTTGCCGGCTGGTGGGGTGAAAGGTGAGGACCAGGGGGACTCTGCCCTGTTTGCGAGTGGGAGAGAAATGCTATGGAGGACCTGGTTCATCAATAGTGGGGGAGGGGAATCGTTCTCATGAGGCCATTTGTGATGACCTGGTGTGAAACGCCTATCCTGGGAGCAGATCGTAGACGAAGGTTGGGAATAGGGGATGGAATCCTTACAGGAAGCAGGGTGGAAGAGTAGTCCAGGTAGCTGTGGGAGTCAGTGGGTTTGTAGTGGATCAGGAGTGTATCATGCAATAGAGATGGTGAGGTCAAGGAATGGTAGGGAAATGTCGGAAATGGTCCAAGTGTATTTGAGTTAATGAAATGAATTTCAGTTGTGTGTGGGTGTATTCGTCGATGTAACGGTGGTAGAGGTTGGGGATGGTACGCCGAGAACAAGGATTGTTCGACGTACCCAAAAGAGGCAAGCGTAGCTGGGGCCCATGCGTGTGCCCATAGCTACGCCTCGAAAGAGAAGTTATTGAGGGTAAGGACCAACTTTGTGGACGGGTATGGGTTGCTTCTTGGTCGAGGAAGATCTTGCGTATTTGACTTAATATAGTTTCTAATTTGTAAATACCTAAATTTGTTATTTGACTGCAATCCATAGATATCCTGTAACTCTTGAAATGAAAGAAATTTTCCTTTCTTGTAAAGGTGTTCTATCCTTTTAATTCCTAAATCATTCCAGTGTCTAAACCCCTTGTCCAATACAGAGGGCTTAAACAAAGGATTATTCATAATTGGCAAACACAATGACAAATTATCCATATGTAGGGTCTTAACTATTTGTTTCCAAATACGTCTATTGCTATGAATTATAGGGTTATCACCATACGTTTTATTTTTGTACTTCCCTTGGTGCAAAAAGAATCAAACCTACATCAAAAGGCAAACAGTCTTCCTTTTCCATCTTTAGCCAGCTTGGCTCATAATCTAAATTTACCAACCAAAAATTCATATTCTTAATCTGAACTGCCCAGAAATAATATAAGAAATTTGGTAGTGCTAGTCCACCATTTATTTTAGATTTACATAGATGTTTTTTACTTATTCGATTATTTTTATAGTCCCAAATAAAACTATTAACCAAAGTATCTATTTAAAAAAAAAAAAAACATTTTAGGGAGATATAAAGGGATAGCTTGAAATAAATATAACAATTGTGGCAAAAAAAATCATTTTTATAGCATTTATTCTACCGATCATTGAAATAGGTAGTTTATTCCAATATAAAATATTTTTTTTTAGTTTATTTAACAATTGTGGGTAATTATTCTTAAATAGACAGTTATAGGATTTAGATACATTAATTCCTAAATATTTAAATTTGTCCGTGACTATTTTAAGTGGGAATTGTTCTAATATATTTAATTTTATTCCAGTTATAGGCATAATTTCACTTTTATTCCAGTTAATTCTATACCCAGAAAATGTGCCAAACTTAGTTATAACATTAAGTAGATTGGGAATACTAATGTCCGGTTTTGTGATATAAATTAAGATGTCATCAGCATATAAAGATATTTTATTCGTTGTGCTTTTGGTATTATATCCATATATTTCTGGTTCTGATCTAATCATTTTGGCTAATGGTTCTATTACCAGAGCAAATAGTAATGATGACAAAGGGCATCCTTGCCTACAACCCCTAAAGAGATTAAATTTTGCTGATAACATTTGATTTGTTAATATTCTTGCAGTTGGATTCGAGTATATGATTTTTATCCATTTGGAAAATCTATCCCACAGTTGAAATTTCTGCATTATTTTAAATAAATATGGCCATTCAACCTGGTCAAATGCTTTTTCATCATCTAAGGATATGACAGCTAGTTCAATATCATTCACTCTTTTTGAGTATATGTTATTGAATAGATGTCTCAGATTATAAGATGAAAAGCGTTTTGGGATAAAACCTGTTTGGTCATGATGTATTAAGTTATTAATCACTAAACTTAGCCTCCGAGATAAAATTTTAGTTAGTATTTTTTGATCAGTGTTTAAAAGAGCTATTGCTCTGTATGACCCAGGGTCTTCCAAATCTTTATCAGCTTTAGGGATAAGTGTGATTGTAGATTCATTTAATGATTCTGGTAACTTTCCTTGTTCATAAGCATATTTATATATTATATGTAAACGTGGAGAGATCAGATCATAAAACATCTTATAAAATTCAACACTTAAGCCATCAGGGCCTGCGGCTTTTCCATTATTTAATTTTTATTTTTTAGTCAGACTAGTTTTAAGTGTAATCAATTGATTATTTTTGAATGTATTGAATTATACTTGAAAAACAGCATTAACAATAATTGACATTAAATAACTCAAATTTCTCATGAGTTGATCCATTGCTATTAGTGTCAGAGATGAGGAGGCTGATAGTTTGTAACTCATAGCATTGCACTGGTATACTGCATGTTTTTAGTCAGAGGGTGGTGAATCTGTGGAATTCATTGCCACAGAAGGCTGAGGAGGCCAAGTCAGCGGATATTTTTAAGGCGGAGATGGATAGATTCTTGATTAGTAATAGCCCTGTCCCTAAGGTACGAGTTCATTCCAAGAGCTCTCCCGAGTTTAAAAAAAATCAAACTCATGGTAAGCACGGAGAATGAACGTAGCGGGTACGTCAGAGCTCGGGGACGTCTCTTAGCGCTAATGGCAGGTACTCGGGAAGACTCGCTAACGGGCAGGTAAGCACGGGAAGACTCGTGAAGATTTTTCAACATGATGAAAAATGTCCACGAGAGCCCCGAGTACTGACGAGTGGCCATTACCGTAAATGTCCGAGTTCGAATCAGGACAAACTCGTGAGAGCTCTTGGAATGAAGTCGTACCATGGGACAGGGGTTTAAGGGTTTCAGGGGTTATGGGGAGAAGGCAGGAAAATGGGGCTAGGAGAGTTTGTCCGAGATCTTTGATTTCCTCCCACACTCCAAAGACGTGCAGGTCTGTTGGTTAATTGGCTTGGTATAAATGTAAATTATCCCGAGTGTGTGTGGGGTAGTGTTAATGTGCGGGGATCGCTGGACGATGCAGACTCTGTGGGCTGAAGGGACTGTTTATCTCTAAACTAAATTAAACTAAATTATTTAAACTTAGATACTTGACACTGTTGCAATCTATTTAAGGGTGGCCACGGTGGCGCAGCGGTAGAGTTGTTGCCTTACAGCGCTTGCAGCGCCGGAGACCCGGGCTCGATCACCACTACGGGTGCTGTCTGTACGGAGTTTGTGCGTTCTCCCCGTAACCTGCGTGGGCTTTCTCCGGGATCTTCGGTTTCCTCCAACACTCCAAAGGCGTACAGGTACGTAGGTTAATTGGCTTGGTGCAAATGTTAATGTTAATGCGCGGGGATCGTTCAACGGTGCGAACTCAGTGGGCCGAAGGGCCTGTTTCTGCCCTGCATCTCTCAACTAAAAAAAACAACACTAAAGATAGGTCAGCCATGATTTGAATGGCGAAGTAGGCTTGATGGGCCGAGTGGCCTAATTCTGCTCCTATCACTTATGAACTTACGATCTCATATGTACTGTGCTGTTAAAGTGAACTTCAATCCTCTTTAATCACACAGGAATTAGGAGAAAAAAAATGAAGCGAGAATCCTTTGCAATGCTTTAAATTAAAGTTTTTAGCGCATTCATCAATTTAAAATGTTGGAAGAAGAACTTTGAGCAATTCCGCTTAAAACCGAGTTATTTTAGTGTACGATGAAAGTGTCTTGCATCACCTTGCATATGTTTGTACACACTAAACATTTATGATAAGTATACATTTTGTGAGACATATTATAGTTTAATAGGACTGCTTGGGGTTTCTTGCCATGGTTTGCTTTATTTAAAATATATATAATTCCCATTTTTAGACAAGGTCAAGTAAATAATGCTTGGCTGTGTTGCAGGCTGCCTTTGCATCTTATTACGCACATGACTGAACTTTCACTAAAGCTGGATAAGCATGCAGTTATTCACTGATTTAATCGTTTTTAAGCTTGAACTCCTTGAAGCATACAAATAGTCTTCTCTGCATTTCCATCAAAGCACTGTAAACTGTTTCCTTAACTAATTAGCTCGTAAACCAAAGATTTTGTTTTAACCCAAGCCCATTTATCTGTTAGGTTCCTTCAAAGTTGTTGGGAGTGTTCAATGCGGAGTAGGGTGAACGTAATCATAGGAAGCAAAATAATAGTTCGCAATGCAGGTTAAGCGATTCTCTTCAAAGGATTTTAGTTTTGCTTATGGGCCTGTCCGACTTTCCTGAGCTATTCACGAATTCTCCCGAGTTTTCCCCTTGATTCAAACTCGCAGAATGTTTGTAACAAGTCCGTAGGAGGCTGCAGGAGTCCGTGGATTTTTCGTAGCGGCCTGTTATGCCAGCTGTAGGTACTCGGGGCTATTTTTTTACTCGTGGACATTTTATATCAGGCTGGAAAAAAATATCCCGACTTACCTGATGCCCTGAGTACCTATGCCAGGCATAGCAAGCCGCTACGATATATCCACGCACTCCTACGGCCTCCTACGGACTCGTGACGAACATTCTGAGAGTTTGAATCAAGGGGAAAACTCGGGAGAATTCGTGAATAACTCGGGAAAGTGGGACAGGCCCTTTGGAGATACAGTATTTAGACAGGCCCTTCAGTCCGCGCTGACCAGCGATCCCCCTGTACACTAGCCCTATCCTACACACACTAGGGACAATTTACAATCTTTACTGAGGCAAATTAACTGACAAACCTGCACGTCTTTGGTGTGTGGGAGGAAGCCAGAGCATCCGGGGAACACCCACGCAGGACACGAGGAGAACGTACAAACTCCGTACAGTCGGCACCTGTAGTGAGGATCGAACCTGGGTCTCTGGCGCTGTGAGGCAGCAACGCTACCGCTGCGCCACCGTGCAGCCCCATATTGCTCCCTAATATGAAACAATATAATAGTTTTCAATGCAAGTGGTGTGATTCACTTCAAAGAATGAAAGACTTAAAACATGTATTTTACTTAGTGTCACTGGTATACACATCATCTGTTGTTGCCTGGAACTACTGATAGATGTTTTTAGATGCTGGCGGCTGGAAATATTGTAATAAGTCTTGAAATATTGAATGCACTTGCCTGACATTATTTTGTAACTTTTTATAAGCAAAGAGTTAGTCTTTTTTTTTGATTAATATTTTTATTAGAAGCATTGCATATTATCTAATGTACAACAGCACTTCAAATACAAATCAGACTTATCACAAACGTTGTACAGATATTACGGGATAATTTATATATGCTACTGTTTTTGATTTTTTTTTGGGAAGGTAAGGGAGTGAAAAAAAGATTAAAAGTATAAATCAATACGTTGTGATTGAATAATAATGATTATATAATTTAAAAAAAATAAATTAAAAAGATATAATCAAGACGTGATTAAATAATAATGATTATATAATAAAGACATAAAAAGTAAAAAAGAAAAGATAAACAAGAGAAATTTAAAAAAAAACAATTATTATACAATTAAAAATTAAATAAAAGAATCTTTACATTGAATGGAACAGTTTCATATAACAATATCTCTTGAGACATGTATGCAGATCCCAATACTTTTTTCATCTAATCCTACACCAGGGTACTTATAGAGTTACGGTGCTGAGCTCAGCTACCCCTTTAAGTAATCAATAAATGGAGACCATATTTGTTCAAAAAGTTCATATTTGTCCATTAGGACAAACCTAATTCCCTCCAAATGCAACGTCTCCGACATTTCCACAGTCCACATTTTGATTGTGGGGGATAATGTTCCCTTCCAGAATTTTAATATTAATTTTTTTCCAATTATCAAACAGTAATCAAGAAAATTTCTTTGACTTACTGTTAATATTAAGCTTGAGTCAGGGACTCCTAATATTATTAACTTTAGATCAGGGTCCAATTTAGTTTTAAGAACCTCAGAGATGATTCCAAAAATATCAGTCCAATAACTATTAAGTTTTATGCATGTTACAAAACTATGCGTTAAGTTGGCTTCTAATTTCTGACATTTATCGCAAATAGAAGAAATGTTAGGAAAAATTCTATTTAATTTTGTTTTTGAATAGTGTAATCTATGTATTACTTTAAATTGTACCAAAGTATGTCTGGCATTTAATGAGCATCGGGGTATACGTTGTAAACTTTCTTCCCAAGTGTCTTTCATTATAGATAGACCTATTTCATTTTCCCATATCTGTCGGTATGATTCTGTTGTTGGGACTTCCCTATCCAAAAGAGTATTATATATGCACGCTATTCATTTTTCTGTATTTGGGTGCTTGTTAAGCCACTCGTCCAATAATCCTGGCTCTCTATTCTTATAGTCTTGCATGTTTGACTTGATATAGTCTCTAATTTGTAAATACCTGAACAAGTTATTTGGGTGTAATCCATAGATATCATTTAATTCTTGAAATGATAGAAATTTTCCTTTCCTGTAAAGATGTTCTATCCTTGTAATTCCTAAATTTTTCCAATGTCTAAACCCCTTATCCAATATAGAAGGTTTAAATAAAGGATTATTCATAATTGGTAAACAGAGTGACATATTATCCAGATGTAAAGTCTTAACTATTTGTTTCCAAGTACGTATATTGCTATAAATTATAGGGTTATCCCCGTAAGTTTTTTTTTTGTACTTCACTTGGAACAAGAAGAATCGAACTTATATCAAATGGTAAACAGTCTTCCATTTCCATCTTTAGCCAAGCTGGTTCCTGGTCCATTTTTACCAGCCAAAAATTCATATTCTTAATCTGAACCGCCCAAAAATAATATAAAACATTAGGTAATGCTAATCCTCTATTTATCTTGGATTTACATAAATATGTTTTACTTATTCTGTGATTTTTATAATCCCAAATAAAGCTGTTAATAATGGAATCGATTTTTTTGAAAAAACATTTTGGGAAATATAAAGGGATAGCTTGAAATAAATATAATAATTGTGGTAAAAAGACCATTTTTATAGCATTTATTCTGCCAATCATTGATATTGGTAGTGTTTTCCAGTATAAAATATTCGGTTTTAGTTTATCCAATAACTGAGGGTAATTTAATTTGAATAATAGATTATAAGATTTAGATACATTAATTCCTAGCAACTCTACCGCTGCGCCACCGTGCCACCCCATATTGCTCCGTAATATGAACCAATATAATAGTTTTCAATGCAAGTGGTGTGAATGAAAGACTTAAAAAAAAAGTCTTCTGTCTCGACATTCCAAAGACGTACAGTTTTGCTGGTTAATTGGCTTCTCTAAATTATAAATTGCAAATTGTCCCCAGCGTGTGGGGTAGTGCTAGTGTACGGGAATCGCTGGTCAGTGCGGACCTGAAGGGCCTGTTTCCGTGCTGTATCTCTTAACCTGGCCTCAAGTTCGGCATGGACATTGCGGGCCGAAGGGCCTGTTCCTGTGCTATACTATGTGAGTGCCTGGAACACATTGGCAGAGGTGGTGGTGATGGAGGCTGATAGTGGCGTTGAGGGGGGTTTTAGATGGGTGAGCAGGGAACGGAGGGATATGGATCGCGGACAGGCAGAGGAGATTAGTTTAACTTGCCATTGGGATTTGGCGCGGACATTGATGGCTAAAGTGCCTATTCCTGCCTGTGTTGAACTGTCCTGTGACAGAGAAACTGAGCAAACGATGGGGCCAAAAGCAGCATGTCGGAGGAAGGCCAAGTGACCTGGAGACAATATCTCCGCTCTCTGTGGCTTTTCCTCTTTGCCATTGATTCACACAGCTGCTGCCTCCGTCAATGTCACAACCTTGTCAGCTATGCACTTCAATACTTTGATCTTGATGTCTGACTGTACAGCTCCACTATACAAAAAATAAATAGAATTCAACTTGCTTGTCCCAATTTGATGCCAGAGACAGTGTAATTGATTATGGCAGCTTTGTGTACTTGCTTTGTATCATATAATGGTGGCTTGCTCAAGGTACTCGGAGAAAATAAATAACCATACAAAATGTAAAGATTCGATTTAGTGAACTGGCTTTTGTCACATTGAAACTGTCTTTGTGGTGCAAACAAAGTAGCCTGTGACCCGCAGTTTTGAATTTAATCCTGCATTTAGTTTCCATAAAATTCAGTTCTCAATTTGAGTTTTGTGTTAGATTTTAATAACTCCAATATACATGGGCAGTCACGGTGGCGCAGCGGTAGAGTTGCTGCCTTACAGCGAATGCCGCGCCGGAGACCCGGGTTCGACCCCGACTACGGGCGCTGCCTTTACGGAGTTTGCACGTTCTCCCCGTGACCTGCGCGGGTTTTCTCCGAGATCTTCCGTTTTCTCCCACTCTTCAAAGACGTACAGGTTTGTGGGTTAATTTACGTGGTGTAAATGTAAAAATTGATCCTAGTGCGTGTAGGATAGTGTTAATGTGTGGGAATTGATGGTCGACGCAGACCCGGTGGGCCGAACGGCCTGCTTCCGCGCTGTATCTCTAAACTAAACTAAACAGTGCTCCATTAAAATACATAACTGGAAAGGGAAGGAATTGATATCAATGTCTTCAGATATATGTCCCAAAATGCATTAAGAAAGCAATAAAAAGATGCATTGTGGTGACGTGCCATAAATTCATAGAGTGATACAGCGTGGAAACAGGCCCTTCGGCCCAACTTGCCCACACAGGCCAACATGTCCCGGCTACACTAGTCCCACCTGCCTGCGTTTGGCCCATATCCCTCCAAACCTGTCCTATCCATGTACCTGTCCAACTGTTTCTTAAACAGTTGGGATCGTCCCAGCACCAACTCCCTCCTCTGGCAGCTTGTTCCACACACCCACCACCCTCTGAGTGGAAAAAGTTCCTATTACAGTTTAGAAGTCTCAGCATCATGATGCAGCCTTGTAGGACTTTGGGAATGCTGCACATGGAACAATGCAAAAGATAGACACAAGAAGCTGGAGTAACCTAGCAGGACAGGCAGCATCTCTGGACAGAAGCAATAGTGATGTTTCGGGTCGAGACCCATTCTTTGGGATAGTGCATACTGTTCGGGTCACCCCATTACTAGGGAGGACGTGGAGGATGTTGGAAAGGATGTTGAGGAGGCTTATTAGAATGATACCTGGATTAGAGGGCATTAGGTGCAGGGAGAGGTTGGACAAACCTGGATAGTTTTCTCTGGAATGCCAGACGTTGTGCCTCACCACCTCTGACTTGTCATCTCTGGTCTCTGCCCACCATCTGCCTATAAACCCTTCCGCCTTTACCTGTATCAACCTGTTACCTGCCAGGCCTTGTCCTGCCCCTCCCCTCTTAGAAACATAGAAACATAGAAATTAGGTGCAGGAGTAGGCCATTCAGCCCTTCGAGCCTGCACCGCCATTCAACATGATCATGGCTGATCATCCAACTCAGTATCCCGTACCTGCCTTCTCTCCATACCCTCTGATCCCCTTAGCCACAAGGGCCACATCCAACTCACTCTTAAATATAGCCAATGAACTGGCCTCAACTACCCTCTGTGGCAGAGAGTTCCAGAGACTCACCACTCTCTGTGTGAAAAAAGTCTTTCTCATCTCGGTCTTAAAGGATTTCCCCCTTATCCTTAAGCTGTGACCCCTTGTCCTGGACTTCCCCAACATCGGGAACAATCTTCCTGCATCTAGCCTGTCCAACCCCTTAAGAATTTTGTAAGTTTCTATAAGATCCCCTCTCAATCTCCTAAATTCCAGAGAGTATAAACCGAGTCTATCCAGTCTTTCTTCATAAGAGTCCTGACATCCCAGGAATCAGTCTGGTGAACCTTCTCTGCACTCCCTCTATGTCAATAATGTCCTTCCTCAGATTTGGAGACCAAAACTGTACGCAATACTCCAGGTGTGGTCTCACCAAGACCCTGTACAACTGAAGTAGAACCTCCCTGCTCCTGTACTCAAATCCTTTTGCTATGAAAGCTAACATACCATTCGCTTTTTTCACTGCCTGCTGCACCTGCATGCCTACTTTCAATGACTGGTGTACCATGACACCCAGGTCTCGCTGCATCCCCCCTTTTCCTAATCGGCCACCATTTAAATAATAGTCTGCTTTCCTGTTTTTTGCCACCAAAGTGGATAACATCACATTTATCCACATTATACTGCATCTGCCAAACATTTGCCCACTCACCCAGCCTATCCAAGTCACCTTGCAGTCCCCTAGCATCCTCCTCACAGCTAACACTGCCCCCCAGCTTAGTGTCATCCGCAAACTTGGAGATATTGCCTTCAATTCCCTCATCCAGATCATTAATATATATTGTAAATAGCTGGGGTCCCAGCACTGAGCCCTGCGGTACCCCACTAGTCACTGCCTGCCATTGTGAAAAGGACCCGTTTACTCCTACTCTTTGCTTCCCTGTTTGCCAGCCAGTTCTCTATCCACATCAATACTGAACCCCTAATACCGTATGCTTTAAGTTTGTATACTAATCTCTTATGTGGGACCTTGTCGAAAGCCTTCTGGAAGTCCAGATATACCACATCCACTGGTTCTCCCTTATCCACGCTACTAGTTACATCCTCGAAAAATTCCACAAGATTCGTCAGACATGATTTACCTTTCGTGAATCCATGCTGACTTTGTCCAATGATTTCACCACTTTCCACTCTTCCAGCCTCCCTCACCCCACTCCCCCCCCCCCCCCTCCCACACACAATCGCTAGTCAGGGTGGACTTGATGGGCCGAAGGGCCACCTTCTGCACTGTATCTCTAAACTAAATTAAAAAAGCAGGGTTCAGACCCAAGACATCACTTATCAATGTTCTCCAGAGAGGTTGCCTGGCCTCTTGTGTCTTATTTAGTAAACCAGCATCTGCAGTTCATTGTTTCGATGTGCTATATCTCACTATGACTATGTGACACCACCCCTGTGCCCTCAATCACGGAGTCATAGACTTAGGGTGATCCAGTGTGGAAACAGGCCCTTCAGCCCAACTTGCCCACACACCGGCCAAAATGCCCCAACTACACTAGTCCCACCTGCCCACGTTTGATCCATATCCCTCAAATCCGTCCAATCCAATGTACCTGTCTGACTGTGTCTTAATTTTTGGGATAGACCCAGCCTCAACTACCTCCTCTGGCAACATGTTCCATACACCCACCACCCTTTGCGTAAAAAATCCTTTGTGTGAAAAATCTGTGCATCTACCCGTTCATGATTTTATACACCTCTATAAGATCGCCCCTCATCCTCCTGCGCTGCAAGGAATAGTGTCCCAGCCTACCCAACCTCTCCCGATAGTTCAGACACTCTAGTCCTGGCAACATCCTCGTAAACCTTCTCTGTACCCTTTCCAGCTTCACAACATCCTTCTTATAACATGGTGCCCAGAGCTGAACACAATACTCTAAATGTGGTCTCACCAATGTCTTATATAACTGCAATATGACCTCCCAACTTCTGTACTCAATCAGATGACGGAAAATGTGCCAAAAGCCTTTTTGACCACCCTGGCTACCTGCGTCTCCAGCTTCAAGGAACCATGCAGCTGCACTCCTAGCTGCTCTGCAACACTCCCTAAATCCCTACCATTCACTGTGTGGGTCCTGTTAGACTCCTCTAAATGAAACACCTCACATTTCTCTGTATTAACTTCCAAGAAATTCCCTTCTTCCAAGGCACAACTTCAGAATTCCACGGTGTTTATTTTTCACGAACAGTCGC
This sequence comes from Okamejei kenojei, assembly GCA_035221665.1. Taxonomy (NCBI): domain Eukaryota; kingdom Metazoa; phylum Chordata; class Chondrichthyes; order Rajiformes; family Rajidae; genus Okamejei; species Okamejei kenojei. Next base: position 7,279,960 of record CM069147.1, on the reverse strand, counting down.
ATAGGGCGGCTGCGGTGGCGCAGAGTTCCTGCCTTACAACGCTCGCAGCACCGGAGACCCGGGTTCGCTCCCGACCACGGGGGCTGTCTGTACGGAGTTTGCACGTTCTCCCCGTGACCGCACGGGTTTTCTCCGAGATCTTTAATTTCCTCCCACACTCCAAAGATGAATTATAGGCGAGCATGGGAGGACGAGCTGGGTTTACCCATTTCAAAAGAGATATGGGAGGAAAGACTACCATCCATACATTACTGTTCTTTAAATGCCAGGCATTGCCTGATACAATTCAAAGTATTGCATAGGTTATTACTACTCAAAGACTAAACAGTACAAGAAGCTTGTACTTCCAAGAAGCTACCCTAACTCATTCTTTTGTATCCTGTATAAAAAAACAAAACTTCTGGATGGGAATATTCAATACCATTTCTAAAACACTCAAAATTCATTTGGAGTCAGATTCAAAATGAATAATGTTAGGAATGTCAGAGGTTGCCCGAAGTTAACGATATTCCAAAGACGTTTCCTTGACTATGGTTTAATAACTGCGAAAAAACGTATGCTTCTGGAAAAAAGATAACAGTCCGCACAGTGAAGGTGTGGATCACAGAAATGACCGAGATGCTACATCTAGAAAAAATAAGGCTTGTTTTGTCTGACAAACCAGATGAATTTTCCAAAATATGGTCTCCTTTCATTGAATATCTTCAACGACATAATGGTTGAACACAAACTCAAAACTGACGCTAGGGTCGGGTGAGCGGGCGTAGGGAAGGGAAGTGAGATATATCTCCGCTTCATTCACTTTATCATTAGTTCAGGGGTTTTTCTTTTTTCTCTTTCGTGTCTTTTTTAAAATTCTTTCTTTTCTTCTTTCTTTCCCTTTTTTCCTTTTTCCTTTTTTCCGATTTAGTTATTAGTTTATAAAATGTTAAAACTGAAGCTGTACGAAAATTGTATAATTGTTATGTTGATTACTTTCTCCTTGTACAATTGCTACTAGTAAATTAAATATTTTATAAAAAAAAGATGAATTGGTTTGGTGTTTGCGTAAACTGTCCCTGGTGTGTGTGTGTGGGAGCGCTGGTCGGTGCAGACTCGGTGGGCGGAAGGGCCGGTTGCAGCGCTGTATCTCTAAAAAAAAGTCTGTGGCATTTGATCTGAACTCCCAATGAGGATTGAGACCGATGAATATTTATCTCTCTGGAAGCAAAATGAAGATTGGAGACGCTAACATGATCTGCAAGAACTCAAGGCAGCCCACAGGACAAGAGGGCTGAAACACTAGCTATTACCTACAAGGGAACTATTGTCATGCATGCTCATAAAATAAATACCAAAACAAAGTCCTTCCAATTTGGGAAAAAGTTCGAATCCATCTAAGGCGAGCTGTTTTATTTCAACGATTTGACTTTGTTGCCTTTGAAATCTACAAAGAAAAGTGAGCTGTTCCAATCAATCGAGACGAGTTATAGAATCATAGAATCATAGAAAATAGGTGCAGGAGTAGGCCATTTGGCCCTTCGAGCCTGCACCGCCATTCAATATGATCATGGCTGATCATCCAACTCAGTATCCTGTACCTGCCTTCTCTCCATACCCACTGATCCCTTTAGCCACAAGGGCCACATCTAACTCCCTCTTAAATATAGTCAATGAACTGGCCTCAACTACCTTTTGTGGCAGAAAATTCCACAGAATCACCACTCTCTGTGTGAATCTGTGTTACAACACTAAGATGGCTTTATTAAGCAAGTGTAGGAAGGAACTGCAGATGCTGGTTTAAACCGAAGATAGACACAAAATGCTGGAATAACTCAGCGGGACAGGCAGCATCTCTGGAGAGAAGGAATGGGTGACGGTTCGTGTGGAGGGCTTTCTTCAAACTGATGCTTTAAATAAATTCACTTCTCCCACAGGCAAAAGGCTCAGAAATATTGTTGGTGGGGAACTAAACTTGGATTTGGAAACAACATTGAATATTTTGTCAAAAGAACTTGGCTAAAGTGACGTATCTGTTGCCTCCCTTGCCGTTGTGTGATTCTGAGTCCTAATGCCATTTCCAACGTACACGAGCACTATCCCACACACTAGGGACAATTTACACTTTTCACCAAAGCCAATTAAACTACAAACCTGTACGACTTTGGAGTGTGGGAGGAAGCTGGAGATCCCGGAGAAAACCCACGCAGGTCACGGGGAGAACGTGCAAATTCCCGTAGTCAGGATTGAACCCAGGTCTCTGGTGCTGTGAAACAGCAACTCTACCGCTGCACAACTATGTCTGTATGTCTTTTAGTCTTTTTAATTATATTTAGTGTGCTTTAAAAAGTATGTGTTAATGTTCTCTGGTTTGATTTATGTGGGGGATGGGGGAGGGGGACGGGGGAGGGGGGAAACTTTTTTTCAATTTTTTACCTTGCCGGAGATGCGATTGTTTTCCGGGTCGAATCTCCGGTCGCTCTGCGGCCTAACATCATGGTGCCGGCGGCCTGGCTCGCGACTGACTTTGAGCCCCACCACGGAGCTGTGGACTTACCATCGCAGCCTGCGATCCCTCGCCTGGGATCGACGCTCCAACCGTGGCCTGCGGATTTCAACACCGAGGAGCTCGCAGTCTCGGGTAGAGACCGATGTCAGGGAGCTGCAAAGTTGCAGGAGTTTCGACCAGCCTCGACTCGAAAGTCGATCGCCCGGCTCGGGGGAGCTGAGATCCCCCCGATGCGGGAGCGTGATCGCCCCGATGCGGAGGGTCCGACCGCCGGTTGCGGGAGTCAAGATCGCCACGACAACGGAAGGTCCGAGCGCCCTGAGAACAAGGAAGGGAAGAGATTGAACTTTTTTCACTTCCATCACAGTGAGGAATGTGGAGGAGTCACTGTGGTGGATGTTTATGTTAAAACAATTATTTGGGTGTCTTGTTGCTCTTTATTGCGTATGACTGCATGGCAATCTGAATTTCACTGTGCCTTAATTGGTACATGTGACAATAAACTGACCTGGAATACTTGATTTGACAGTAGTTGGCAGTGCAGGACTTGAGTAGTTGGCAGGTAAATAACTGACGGAGATAGAGAGTAAATTGAGTTTTGTTTATGTTCGAGATACAGTGAACAAACAGGGCCAAACAGTGTGGAAACCTGCACGTCTTTTAGGTAGATGAGGATACTGGAGCACCCGGAGAAAGTGCACACGGTCACGGGGAGAACGCACAACCTCCGTACAAACGGCACCCGTGGTCAGGACGAACCAGGGCCTCTGGCGCTGTAAGGCAGCGTATCTACCGCTGCGCCACCGTGCCGACATCATCGCCTGCAGTTTACAATCGGCAGTCTCACAGGAAGTTCACAAGTTCATAAGCATTAAGGGCAGAATTAGGCCATCAGGTCTACTCCGCCATTCAATCACGGCTGATCTATCTCTCCCTCCCAACCCCATTCTCCTGCCTTCTCCCCATAACCCCTGACCCCCGTGCTAATCACGAACCGATCTGGTTCTGCCTTAAAAATATCCATTGACTTGGCCTCCACAGCCTTCTGTGGCAATGAATTCCACAAATTCACCACCCTCTGACTAAAGAAATTCCTCCTAAATTCTTCCTAAAGGAATGTCCTTTCATTCTGAGGCTATGACCTCTAGTCCTGGACTCTCTCACCAGTTCACTCAAACATATGAGGTAATAAATAGTCTCATTGGAGCCGTAAATCCACATTTTAAACATTTATGTCATAAACCTATGAAATCTGATTAGTATTTTGCAGTAATGTGTTTTGAACTAAACCTTATGCACTTTGCGCCATCTGGTGGTATCTCAGAGATTAGATTTGAATTGAACTGTTTCCTCTTGACACACAGTGGGTAGGAATAGAATTAGTCCATTCGGCCCATCAAGTCTACTCCGCCATTCAATCATGGCTGATCTATCTCTACCTCCGAGCCCCATTCTCCTGCCTTCTCCCCGTAGCCTCTGACCCCCACACTCACCAAGAAGGGAGGCACGGGGGCACAGCGGTAGAGTTGCTGCCTTAGGTGCCACAGGCCCGGGTTCGATCCTGCCAACGGGTGCTGTCTGTACGGAGGTTTTATATTTTCCCCGTGACCGGGCGGGTTTTCTCCGGGTACTCCGGTTTCCTCCAACACTCCAAAGATGTATAGCTTTGAAGGTTAATTGGTTTTGGTAAAAAAATGTGCAGGTTGTCCGATAGAGTTAGTGTACGGGATAGTCGCTGGTCGGCAGGGACTGGGCGGGCCGAAGGGCCTGTTTCCAAACTCTATCACTACCGTCTAAAGTCACGCAAGGCTGGGTGTTTTTATTACTTTGACACAGTTGTGAGTGGATAAACCGTCCACCAGCCTCTTAACCATGTCTCAGCCACAGTGATTTCTCGAGGGCGGGACATTTTTTCGTTTAATTTAGAGTTTAGAGATACAGTGTAGAAACAGGCCCTTCGGCCCATCGAGTCTATGTCGACCATGGATCCCCGCACATTAACACCATCCTCCACACTCTAGGGAAAATGCCAAATGACCTACAAACCTCGGGGAAACTCAGCGGGTGCAGCAGCATCTAAGGAGCGAAGGAGATAGGCGACGTTTCGGGTCTCGACCCGAAACGTCGCCTATCTCCTTCGCTCCTTAGATGCTGCTGCACCCGCTGAGTTTCTCCAGCTTTTTGTGTGACCCTCGGTTCTCCAGCATCTGCAGTTCCTTCTTTAAGACCTACAAACCTCTATGTCTTTGGAGTGTGGGAGGAAACTGGAGCACCCGGAGGAAACCCATGCAGGTCACGGGGAGAGCGTACAAACTCCGTGCAGACAGCACCCGTGGTCAGGATCGAGCCCGGGTCTCTGGCGCTGTAAGGCAGCAACTCTACCACTGCGCCACCGGGCCGCCCGCACATTCACAATAGTTTGATGGGTTTTCTGCAGGACATCATCCTTTGCTGGTATAACCTCGTCCCCATCACAAGCCCTGACCAACAACACCTGGAAAAGGAAAAACAGCTTGAATAGGAAAGACACAACATGCTGGAGTAACTCAGTGGGACAGACAGCATCTCTGGAGAGAAGGACTGGGTGATGTTTCGGGTCGAGACCCTTCTTCAGTCTGAGAGGAGAATCAGTCTGAAGAAGGGTTCTCTCCAGAGATGCTGTGTTACTCCAGCATTTTGTGTCTATCTTTGGTTTAAGCCAGCATCTGCAGTTCCTTCTTATGGGGCCTGCCCCACTTGGCGATTTCTTAGGCAACTGCCATGGTCGTAGCAGGCCGCTGAAAAGCCGGCGACAACCTACGACAGCACCTACGTCAGGAGAAGTCGAGCTACGCTCATTGGCGTCACACCCACTGTCGCCGACTGTCTTTCAACATGTTGGAAATTTAGCGGCGACCGGAAAGACGCTACGACTTTGTGCACGACTGAGACGAAGCCCGATGATGTGGCGACAAACTAGTCGCCTGTAGTTGCCTAAAAAATCGCCAAAGTGGGACAGGCCCATTACATGCCCCTTGAATAACCCTATTATCTGGACTCCTGGTCACATAGCACCTTCGCTTGGAGATCAGATCTTAAAACCATTGGCTCTTTCACCTGTGCTCGGTGTCCACTAACTGCACAGATTGCAGTTGGTCAGGTGGGTAGTTGTTCGCTAGCCCCCCGCCTCAGCCAATGCTTGTAGGTGAGGGTGAATGAAGAGAAGCCTAAGTCCCTCGGAGACACAGTTCCATTTTACCACCTCCTAGAAAATGTACAGAGAATATAGGACATAGAGCAGTACAGCACTGGAACAGGCCCTTCAGCCCATAATCTCCGTGCTGTACATGATGCCAAGACCATCCCTTATCTACCAGCAACAACATCTCTCCATTCCCTGAATATCCATGTGCCTATCCAAACGACTCTTAAATGCCACTATAGTATTTTCCTGAACTATGTTCTCCTTAGACATGAAACTCCTGGCAGAGTGTTCTGGACACCCTCCACCCTCTGTGTAATAAAAACTTGCTCTGCATATCACTGTTAAACCTTGTTCTCTTCTCGCTGTGCCCTCCAATCATTGATATCTCCAATATTTCCGTCCACATAGAAAGGTTCTGACTGTCTGCCCTGTCTATGTGTCCCATAACTTCATATACCTGGAAATGTATGTATCAGTACTTTAATGCCCCTGTCCCACTTAGGAAATCTGAACGGAGACTTTGCGCCCCACCCAAGGTTTCCGTGCGGTTCCCGGAGGTTTTTGTCAGTCTCCCAAATGGTTGAAAGTGGTTTCCACTTCTTCTATGTTCCGGCGATTATTTCAAAAAATTCGAAACCGGCTGCGACTAAAAATAGGTTGTCGATTTAAAAATCGGTAATTTTTTTAGTCGAAGCCGGTTGCGATGCTAGTTGAAGGTGGTTGCCGGAGGTTGCAGGTAGTGGAAGGTAAGACCTCCCTGGTGGAATAAAACTGGGTGAAAAAAAGGTCTTACCTTCCACTACCTGCAAGACCCTTGTTCAGACTGAGGGGAGAGGGAGACGAGCGATCTGGAAGCTACATAGAACCAACGAATGAAAGATATGCAGGAAGCAAGGATGATCAACGGTGAGTTCCCAGGAGTTCAACCCACTGCTGCCAACACTATCACCCTCTCCGACAGGCCGCTGTTCCTTCCCACTCTCCTGGCTTTCCTTCCTTCCAATTACCCCTCTTCCCAAAGCATGCCCTTCCCTATTAAGGAATGGTCCGAATCCTGGTGCCGTTCCTGGTGAGAAAGTTGGAGCTTCATTAGAATTAAACAGGGCCGGTTAATTGGCGTTCCGACAATTCCTAGTTAACTGCAACAGAACCTGCAGAAATCAGGCTCAGTCTGCAGAAGAGTTCAGGCCCAAAACGTCACCTATCTATGTCCGCCTGGGATGCTGCCTGACCCATTGAGTGACACAATAGACAATAGGTGCAGGAGTAGGCCATTTGGCCCTTCGAGCCAGCACCGCCATTCAATGTGATCATGGCTGATCATCCCCAATCAGTACCCCGTTCCTGCCTTCTCCCCATATCCCCTGACTCCGCTATTTTGAAGAGCCCTATCTAGCTCTCTCTTGAAAGTATCCAGAGAACCGGCCTCCGCCGCTCTCTGAGGCAGATAATTCCACAGACTCACCACTCTCTGTGAGAAAAAGTGTTTCCTCGTCTCCGTTCTAAATGGCTCACTCCTTATTCTTAAACTGTGGCCCCTGGTTCTGGACTCCCCCAACATGTTTCCTGCCTCTGGTGTGCCCAAGCCCTTAACCCTAGTTGCACTAGCTTCTCATTTTCACACCACAAACAGCTTACAATGGCTTGTTCCCTTTATCATCGATACTTTTTTGCATATCTTTCATTCATTGTTCTTTATCTCTCCACATCACCGTCTGTATCTCTCGTTTCCCTGATCCCTGACCAGTCTGAAGAAGGGTCTCGACCCGAAACGTCGCCTATCTCCTTCGCTCCTTAGATGCTGCTGCACCCGCTGAGTTTCTCCAGCTATTTGTGTAACCCTTAACAATCTTATATGTTTCCAGCAATTTGAGTTCTACGCTAGATTCTAGCATCTACAGTTTCTCGTGACCTCGGACTATCCTTGATCGGACTTTGCTGGCTTTACCTTGCACTAAACGTTATTCCCTTATCATGTGCCTATACGCTGTAAATGACTCGATTTCAATCATGTCTTGTCTTTCCGCTGACTGGTTAGCACGCAACAAAAGCTTTTCACTGTACCTCAGTACACGTGACAGTAAACGACACTCAACTGAACTGGACTGGAGACGTATAGCATCAAAGCAGGCCCTTCTGCCCATGCCGGCCAACATGCCCCATCTACACTTGTCCCACCTGCCTGTGTTTGGCCCATATCCTAAGATGTGCTTATCCTATCCACGTCCCTGTTCAAATGCTATTTAAACATTGTGGTGGCACCTGCCTCCGCTACCTCCTCCGGCATCTAACTCCCGTGTCTAACCCCAGGACAAATACTTCACATTGTTCTTACATACAATGTCGAAAGCCGTATAGCGTTCCTATTTCCATCCGTTTAATTGTGTCAGTTAAAATACACTCAGGAGTATGATGATGGGATTTTTTCCTAAGGTTGGAACTAATATTATACTGACACCTACTGGCTAAACAGTGGATTATCAATTGCTTTTGAACATGAGCCCTGCTTTTCTTCTTATCTCATCCGTACCCAGTGCTTGTGATCAGTTCATAAGTGCTCGGAGCGGAATTAGGCCATTCGGCCCATCAAGTCTCCTCCGTCATTCAATCGTGGCTGATCTATCCTTCCCTCTCAACCCCATTCTCCTGCCTTCTCCCCATATCCCCCGACACCCGTACCAATCAAGAATCTATCTATCTCTGCCTTAAAAATATCCATTGACTTGGCCTCCACAGCCTTCTGTGGCAATGAATTCCACAGATTCACCACCCTCTGACTACAGAAATTCCTCCCCATTTCCTTCCTAAAGGAACGTCCTTTAATTCTGAGGCTGTGGCCTCTGGTCCTAGACTCTCCCGCTAGTGGAAACACCCTCTCCACATCCGCTCTATCCAGGCCATTCGCTATTTGGTAGGTTTCAATGAGGTGGTCAAAAAGGCTTTGAGCACTTTGGCCTTCATTAGTCAGAGTATTGAGTATAGAAGTTGGGAGGTCACGTTGCAGTTGTATAAGACGTTGGTGAGGCCGCATTTAGAATATTGTCCAGATCTGGACACTATGTTATAGGAAAGATATTGTCAAGCTTGAAAAGGTTCAGAAAAGATTTACGAGGTTGTTGCCAGGACTAGAGGGTATGAGCTATAGGGAGAGGTTGAGTAGGCTGGGTCTCTATTCCATCGAGAGCAGGAGGATGAGTGGTGATCTTATAGTGTACAAAATCAAGAGAGGAATAGATTGGGTAGATGCACAGAATCTCTCACCCAGAGTAGGGGAATCAAGGACCAGAGGACATAGGTTCAAGGTGAAGGGGAAAAGATTTAATAGGAATCCGTAGGGTAACTTTTTCACACAAAAGGGTGGTGGGTGTATGGAAGAAGCTGCCAGTGGAGGTAGTTGAGGCTGGGACTATCCCATTGTTTAAGAAACAGTTAGACGGGCACATGGATAGGACAGGTTTGGAGGGATATGGACCAAGCGCGGGCAGGTGGGACTAGTGGAGCTGGCACATCGTTGGCCGGTGTGGGCAAGTTGGGCCGAAGGGCCTGTTTCCACACTGTATCACTCTATGACTCTATGAAGTCCCCCCTGATCCTTCTAAACTCCAGCGAGTAGAGGCTCAGTGCCATCAAACGCTCGTCGTATGTTAACCCTTTCATTCCCGGGATATGATGCGATGTTGTTGCTTCGGCAATAGTACGGACAGGAGAGGCGTGTATAGACTTAACCAAATGTGGCGTAGCAGAAGCGTTTGGGGATATAAGACGCTCAAAGTAAGCATCGAGGCTGCGGAGCAATAGACCGCAGGCTTTCACACGCGAAACAAGCAGCACGACACACTGCTGCAGCGGGTAGATGCGCTGCCTCACAACGCCAGAGACCCGCATTTGATCCTGACCTCGTGAGCTGTCTGTGCGGAGTTTTCACAGTCTCCCTGTGACCACGTGGGTTCTCTCCGGGTGCTCCGGTTTCCTCCCACACCTCTGGGACATGCGGACCCATAGGTTACTCGGCCCTCTGTAAATCGCCCGCAACATGAGGGAACTAGGTGAGATAGTGGGAAAACATGGAACGAGTGCGAACGGGTGATCGCAGGTCGGCGTAGGGCCCGTTTCCATGCTGTATCTCTAATGCTGAACACGGAAACTAAACTTGGATGCTGATCGAGAAGACATTTCTTTCCATTGTGTGGTACATGGGCTGTTAAATTGGAATGTATTGGACGATAAAAAATGTTAAGATCTCCAGAAAAAAAAAGAACACAGTATGTGGCGTAATTGAGGCTACTTTACATTGACATACTTACCTCATAGAAACTAGGAAGGTCACAAGCGCTGGAGGAATTTGGCTGGTCGGGCAGCATCTCTGGAGGACGTTTCAGGTCGGGACCCTTCTTCAGACTGAGTTACTCCAGCACTTTGTGACCTTTTTTGTAAACCGGCATCTGCATTACTTTGTTTCTACCTGGAAAGTAGGAACCTGATTGCTTTGAGTTAGAGGGGTTTTGAGGAAATGTCAAGGTCAGTTCCAAGTTCACATTTATTGTCACATGTGCCAACTAAGGTGCAGTGATATTTGAGTTACCACACAGCCATACAAGTAAAGAGAACACAACACGCAATAGAATGTAACATAAACATCCAGCACAGTGGAATCAACGTACCTCACTGTGATGGAAGGCAATAAAGTTCAGTCATCTTCCTTCTTTGTTCACCCGTGGTCGGGGCCTTGAACCCTCCGCAGTCGCCGCTACAGACGTTCAGGCCCTCACTTCGGGATGATTGAAACTGCGGCGTCGGGACGGATCGGTACTCCGCGAGAACACTCCGTGGCTTGGAGTTTCCGAATCGGCCGCTTCTTACCGGAGACTGCGGAATCACAATGTTAAAGTCGGAGCTCCAACGCTGGCGATCCGAGGTAAACGACCGCAGTCCACGCCGCGCCCGCAACTGGATGCTCCGCAGACCGCTGCTCCACGATGTTAAGGTGAACAGGCACCCGCGGTTGGAGCTCCAACACTGGCGATCCGAGGAAGGTGGTCAGGGCAATACACAAAGAAATAGGATCTAGATCAATGGTTGAGGAGGAAGGAAGCCAGATATAGGTTTGCTCTGAGTTGAGTCAAAGACCTCCCAGTGGAGTTTCCATTCAGTGAGGAAAGTTGCAGTTGTTTCACCTCTTGGCCAAGGACAATGTGACAAATTAGCAATCTGGACCTCCAGATGGACAATACCATTCTCCATTGTTGTAGTTTGTTTGGGTTTGATATATGTTAAGCCTTTATGGCCACTTTTATAATGTTTATTAGTAATTGCCTCATTATATACAATTAGGGGCCGGTACAAACTGGGTGTCCATCGCCTCTCTACCACTGGAGTTCCCCCCCCCCCCTCCCCCGCTGCGTCTGACTGGGGTGGAGATTCTGTACAATTTATCTTTGAATGTATCTGGTGGCGATGGGAAGCTCTATTTAGCTGTCAACACCTGCGACCAAAAGGGCATCAAGGTTCTTGCCTGCGTTAGACACAAAATGCTGGAGTAACTCAGCGGGACAGGCAGCATCTGTGGAGAGAAGGAATGGGTGACATTTCGGGTCGAGACCCTAGGTACTTGATTATGTTGACTTTAACTCTCGACATGTTGTTTGAAAGGTTAAAAATTCATGAATTACATTGCGTGATTATGGAATTAAGGAATATGGGGAGGAAGCAGGAACGGGGTTCTGATGTTGGAAGATCAGCCATGATCATATTGAATGGCAGTGCTGGCTGGAAGGGCTGAATGGCCTACTCCTCCACCTATTTTCTACGTTGTAAATTCTCACTGCCTCTGTGGTTACGGGCGATCGATGGAATGATTTATTAACAGTCTAAAGTGATGAAATATGAACAATACCATTGTGGGGATAGGGAACTGCAGATGCTGGTTTATACACAAGAAGACATAGAGTGCTGGAGTAACTCAACAGGTCAGGCAGCATCTCTGGAGCCTTTAAAATTATGAGATGGAGAAGATAGTCAGAAACCTATTCGCTAGAGTGGAACGGCCAAGGACTAGAGGATGTAGCTTTAAGGTGAGAGGGGCAAAGTTTCTAAAGAAGGGTCCTGACCCGAAACGTCACCTATCCATGTTGTCCAGAGATGCTGCTTAGTTCATTCAGTTACTCCAGCACTTTGAGTCCACTTGTGCAAACCAGCATCCGCTGTTCCATGTTGCTACAACTGTAACGGCAGATTTTCATATCTTTTAGGTAATTAGCACCCTAGCCGCTATTTGGATGAGAATGGTTGAAGGGCGTGTCTTCTAAACGCATGCGAGCTCACTCACAGAGACCTTCAGAGCTTCTTCACAGATATGGCTTCCAAACACAGTCTTTTGATGAATAAATGCTTTATTGTTGATAGAAAACAGTAAGTTCTTCGAACTTCAGCTTATTACTTTAGACATTAGAAAACTCCTCGTGTCTCCGTAACACTGGCAAGTTCTGGCATGGACCCCGCACGGCCCACATGATCCCGCATGGTAGAAGGGTTAACCTTCCCCACCGTCTCTCCAAACTCATCTAAAAACTAAACTTCTGCGCAAGCATCTAAGCTCCAAACACGCCCAAAAACACCTCATAAATCCCACCCACAATATAATGGGCAGTCTAAAATTTAAAGGCACATGCTATCATCAATGACAGGCCAAATGGCCGCTACATACCGCCCCTAATTGTTCCGAGTATATAATGAGGCAATTACTAATAAACATTAAAAAAGTGGCCATATAGGCTTAACATATATAAAAAGCAAAAGGTCAGGGAATAAAACCCTGTGGCTCCTCGTCGGGAAAACAAACCCCAGTCTACCGCGTGACAAGCGGGGATACTAACCACTATACTGACGAGGAAAAAATAGCATGCACTATATATCCGCAATCAGAATTCCTCATCAACTCTTCCATCTTCACTTTCGCCTTCTAGAAGCAAGCGTAACTAGGTTATTAATCTTATTACAACAGTGGTTTTAGTTCAAAGCCGTATCGTGCATGCCAAAGCCTTAAGATCAGGCCTGATACCCAGTATATAGTCCAATAGACAATAGTCCAAAGCTTTGACAGCATGAAACGTCTTCCTCCATGTCCGATCAACTCATTGATGTGTTATAACAGTAATGTTGAAATATGAAAATCCTTCAACAGAATAACAGGATCTTTAACAATAAAGTTCACCGTTAGCTTTTAATTTAATGTCCGGATCATTAGCAGAGGTTTCAAATCCCAGCTCAAGCTTTGGCCATTCTCTGTCTGGCTTGCAGAGAGATTTTAGTTCGTTGATCCATTCCTTCTCGCTTAAGAAGCGGTTCACTGTCAGTTCTCTGGAAACAGAATTTTCTTCCGTGTCAACATATTTCAATTGTACAACATTCGTAACTCCCAATGCTCTTTCCATTGGCAGAGCGTCTCTGCCCAAATCCAATTCCCTGGTTTATTTGGCTCTATCATCTAGTGGAATGCTTTCACAATTGTTGCTGTTTCATTTAGAAAGTATAAATCCTCCCTTATTGCAAAGAGAAATCAGATGTTCTACTGGTAGAATTGCCTCCTGCTCAGTAGACATAGATTTTAAGCAATCATCCTTATGGAAATTATTCTTCAAAGAGATTCTTAATTCATGAAATTTACTCTTCTCGCCAAACTTGCGTTTCAAAGTCTGGGTACGTTGCTCTGCCATTCTGCCATTATTTGGCACTTGTTTGAAAATAAAGATTCCTGTAGTCAGGCAGGGATTAGTAAGGGGCTGTCCCACTTGGGCAACCTAATTGGCGAGTTTAGAAGAGTTTGAAAAAATGCCACGTTGAAGACCTCCCTCGACTATGATGAAGACTACCTTCGACTACCCTCGACTACCCACGACTAACGTGCCAACCTACTACGACTAAACCTACGAGTAAAAAAAGTATCGATTTTTTCCACTGCGACCTTTTTTTACTCGCGGGCATTTTTTAACATATTGAAAAAAACGCTGCGACCTAGTTGAGGCCTCGAGTACGCGGAGACCACTCTCGAGCATGAAGGAGAGTTACGAATACCTCCTACGACCTCGTGTCGACCATGCTGCGAGCATGAGTCGAGGGCAAACTCGCCAGAACTCGCGGATTAGGTCGCCAAAGTGGGACAGGCCCTTTAGGCTGAATTTGAGCTTAGTTTAGATATACAGCAGCAGAAGGCCCTTCGGCCCACCGACCAGCGATCCCCGCACACTAACACCATCCTACACACATTAGGACCAATTTTCGGTTTATACTAAGCCAATTATCCGACAAACCTGTACGTCTTTGGAGTGTGGGAGGAAACCGAGGATCTCGGAGAAAACCCACGCCGTCAGGGGGAGAACGTACAAACTCCGTACAGACAGCACCTGTAGTCAGGATCGAACCCGGGTCTCTGGCGCTGTGAGGCAGCAACTCTACCGCTGCGCCCCCGTGACGCCTTTTGAGGCTTGGAGAAAGAACTGCTAGAAGAGTCATAGCTCTGGGCTTGCGATGCACCAGAGAATGGAGCAATGAGCACAGTGGGCCAGTCACTAAATGTACCAGCCCGTAGGTGGCTAAGGGGATCAGAGGGTATGGAGAGAAGGCAGGTACGGGATACTGAGTTGGATGATCAGCCATGATCATATTGAATGGGCGGTGCAGGCTCGAAGGGCTGAATGGCCTACTCCTGCACCTAATTTCTATGTTTCTATGTTTCTAAGTTCTGTGCAGGATTGTAAAAGATTAGAATGTCAGCGTTGTGCTGATGCTGAGGAAAAGAAGATTTTCTGATCGACTGCCTGCGTGGACGTGGCGATTCCATCCTGTATCCCTGAACTAAACCCAGTTTGAGCCGTAATGTAGGACATCTGCAGGGATGTTCAGGGAAGAGGTTCTGTGGTTTTACTTGCAAACTGACGGGACACTGGCCGAAGGCAGTGGAGTTAGCGCTTTTTCTCCGCGCCGGCTGTAAGCCTGGGCCGCCACTGCTCAGGGCCGGTGTCCCGTCAGTCCAGGGTCACCCCGGACATCGGACAGGGATAAAATACTCGGGAGAGGATGGGGACAGCCCAGTAGCAATTCAACAGCGCTTGCAGCGCCGGAGACCCCGGGTTCGATCCTGACTACGGAAGAAACGCAGGTCTGTACACTCGCAGCAGCGCAGCTGCCGGGAATGTTTATCGCGAGTGACCTATGACCTGGGCGCGCGCAGTCGGAATACCAAACTCGCTTAATAGCTGCAGGGAGAGGTTAGACAGATTTGCACTGTTTTGTCTAGAATGCCAGAAGCTGCGGGGAGACCTGATAGAAGTATCTACAATTATGAGAGGCACAGATAAGGTAGACAGTCAGAAGATAGACACAAAAAGCTGGAGAACTCATCGGAACAGTCAGCATCTCTGGAGAGAAGGAATGGGTGACGTTTCGGGACATTCTGTGTGACCTGCTGAGTTACTCCAGCCTTTTGTATCTATCTTTGGTTTAAACCAGAGCATCTGCCGTTCCTTCCCAGACAGTCAGAACCTTTTTCCCAGGATGGAAAGATCACACAAAGCTAGAGGGCACAGCTTTAAGGTGAGAGGGGCAAAGTTTAAAGGAGATGTGCAGAGCGAGGTTTTTACACAGATGGTGGTTGTTGGGTTGCCAACTGTCCCGTATTAGCCGGGACATCCCGTATATTGGGCTAAATTGGTTTGTCCCCTACGGGACCGCCCTTGTCCCGTATTTGACGGCTACTACTCGGGTCGAGGGGACTGTCGGGTCGGAGCGCCGCGCCTCACCCATCCCGACCGAGTGCAGCCCGTGGAGTGCAGCAGCAGCAGCAGCGCCTCGCCCGTGGCCCCGTCGGTCGGCAGCCCGGCCGGCTGTCCGACCTTCGGACCTTCGCTTACCGCCGACCCCACCACCCCTCCTTCTCATGGCCGATCATCGGTTCATGAATTGGATTGGGTGCCGCCCTTTGGGTTGCCCAGCCCGGGCCAAAACTCCTCATCTGGCCCGCCGGCTGGGCTTTGTGTGCAGTCCAGCACCCGGGCCGGCTCATCACTCACCCAGCCACGGCCGAGTCCGACAATGAATTACCGTCGGGAATTTGTCACGTATTTTGACCTTTTGTCCCTGATGTGGGAATAGGAAAATTGGCAACCCTTGGTGGTGGGTGCCTGGAACACCATTCTGGGGGAGGGGGTTGAGGCACATAGGATAATGGCGTCTGGGAGACTATTGGATAGGCGCAAGGACATGCATGGAATGGAGGGATATGGATGA
Organism: Okamejei kenojei; assembly: GCA_035221665.1. Lineage (NCBI taxonomy): Eukaryota > Metazoa > Chordata > Chondrichthyes > Rajiformes > Rajidae > Okamejei > Okamejei kenojei. The sequence continues at coordinate 7,264,007 of CM069147.1, read as the reverse complement.
GTAGAGGCAGATAAAAGTTGGTCTTGGCATTATGTTTGGCACAGATATTGTGGGGCTGTGCTTGTGCTGTCCTGTTCGAGGATCTAGGTTTTATTCTACAATGAAAATGATACGTAAACTACCTTCTCCCACACTAGCAACAATCCAGTACTCTCGCAAACAAATTATGAATGCCTGGCAAACCCGATGATTCATACTATCCATAAAACACAAATACGCAGGGACTGAGGGGAGTCTCTTGCCCAGAGGTGGTGAATCGAGGACCAGTGAACATAGGCCTGAGGTGAAGGGGAAGAGATTTAATGGGAATCTGAGGGGTAACATTTTCACACAAAGGTTGGTGTGAAATTCGCTGGAATTTAGAAGATTGAGGGGGATCTCATAGAGACTTACAAAATTCTTAAGGGGTTGGACAGGCTAGATGCAGGAAGATTGTTCCCGATGTTGGGGAAGTCCAGAACAAGGGGTCACAGTTTAAGGACAGGGGGGAAGTCTTTTAGGACCGAGATGAGAAAATCATTTTTCACACAGAGAGTGGTGAGTCTGTGGAATTCTCTGCCACAGAAGGTAGTTGAGGCCAGTTCATTGGCTATATTTAAGAGGGAGTTAGATGTGGCCCTTGTGACTAAAGGGAGCAGGGGGTATGGAGAAAAGGCAGGTACGGGATACTGAGTTGGATGATCAGCCATGATCATATTGAATGGCGGTGCAGGCTCGAAGGGCAGAATGGCCTACTCCTGCACCTATTTTCTATGATTCTATGATTCTATGGTGGGTGTTTGGAGCAAGCTGCCAGAGGAGGTAGTTGAGGCTGGGACTATCCTAACATTTGAGAAGCAGTTAGACAGGTACATGGACAGGACAAGTTTGAGGGATATGGACCAAGCGTAGGCAGGTGGGACTAGTGTAGCTGGGACATTGTTGGCTGGTGTGGGAAAGTTGGGCTGAAGGACCTGTCTCCACACTGTTTCACTCTATGACTCTATAACTATGACTCTAACCAAGTAGCCCTGTTATATTTAGTTCACTAACATTGCAGCGATGTGGAAATTAGAGCTTCGACTGACAAATTTTCTTTCAAGGAGATTTGATCCTTGGGCTTATTTGACAGGGCTAATCTAATCTTCTTAAATAGATGTGAAGCTATGGTTATCTAGTCTTTGACTGAAAGATTTGAAAATGCTGCATGAGATTTACAAACACAAAATATGTTACCGTGAAGGAAGGAACTGCAGATGTTGGTTTAAGCCGAAGATAGACACAAAATGCTGGAGTAACTCAGAGGGGCAGGCAGCATCTGTGGAGAGAAGGAATGGATGACATTTCAGGTTGAGATACTTCTTCAGACTGAAGAAGGGTCTCGACCTGAAACGTGACCCATCCTTTCTCTCCAGAGATGCTGCCTGTCCCGCTGGGTTACTCCAGCATTTCGTGTCTAAATATGTCACTGATTTCCCATGGCTATCATCCTGTGGAAAGGAAAGCATTCATCATCATTGAGACCGTTAGCGGCGCAGTGGCGCTGGTTTCCGACGGGAACGGTGACGGACGCACCACACATCTCCGTCCTCCAGTTCCTGCGGACTTCCGCCGCTGGAAGTATCGGATTTTGGCGTGTGTGTGCTTTATCATCAATCCTTACAATGCCGTGTACGACAGTGATGGCAACTTTTTCTGAAAGGAAAGCACCCAGAATGAAAATCCTTCTAACAGCATAGTGCGGTAGTTATGCCTTCTCAGAATAAACAGAATGAAAGCTCTCTCATTTTAAATACATGTCCTCTAAATTTAACCAGATTCTATCTCAAGAGAGGGTTAGATAGAGCTCTTAGGGATAGCGGAGTTAAGGGAAATGGAGAGAAGGCAGGAACGGGGTACTGATTGTGGATGATCAGCCATGATCGCATTGAATGGCGGTGCTGGCTCGAAGGGCCAAATGGCCTACTCCTGCACCTATTGTCTATTGTCTATTGTCTATTATCTACCCTATCCATGACTTTCATAATTTTATATCCTCTGCCAGGTCTCTCCTCAGCTTCCAGAGAAAACAATGCAAGTTCGTCTAACATTGCAAATGCTCTCTAATCCGGGCAATATCCTGGTGAACCTCTCTTGCACCCCTTCCAAAGCCTCCGTTTCTGTTCTGTAAAGGGGAGCATGCAATACTCAAAACTCGGCCTAACTACCCTTCCCATTCCCACGCTGACCTTTCTGTCCTGGGCCTCCTCCACTGTCAGAGTGAGGCCAAGCGCAAATTGGAGGAACAGCACCTCCTATTTCGCTTGGGTAGCTTACAACCCAGCATCATGAATTCTGATTTAGCTTCAAGTAACTCTTGCATCCTCTCTTTTTTTTTTTTTTTTTATGTTTCAAAAACTTTATTTGACACAATCATATAATACAACACATCAAACCATAATCAAAAATTGCACTATATCAAAAAAAAATCATGATAGTACAACAATACAATCATTGTTCACAATACTCTGAACCCCACGCGGTGACCAGCGCCCACGGAAGGCCTCCAGAGTCCCCGTGGACACCGCATGTTCCCGCTCCAGGGACACACGTGCACGGACGTAGGCCCGGAAAAGGGGCAGGCAGCCGACTCTAGCCTGACCATCGACCGCCCGCTGCCTGGACCCACGAATGGCCATCTTGGCCAGGCCCAGGAGCAAACCGACAGGGACGTCCGCCCCCACTCGGCTCTCCTCACTCCCTGCCTTGAATCGTGGGACTAAAATGCAACCAGAACTTGAGGAACAACCCCTTCAGATATTGGTACAGGGGCAGTAGTCTCTCTCTCTCTCTCTCTCTCTCTCTTTTTTTTTTTTTTTTTTTTCAAAAACTTTATTGACACAATCATATAATACAACACATCAAACCATAATCAAAAATGGCAATATATACAACCATTATAGTACAACAATACAATCATTGTTCACAATACACTGAACCCCACGCGGTGACCAGCGCCCACGGAAGGCCTCCAGAGTCCCCGTGGACACCGCATGTTCCTGCTCCAGGGACACACGTGCACGGACGTAGGCCCGGAAAAGGGGCAGGCAGCCGACTCTAGCCTGACCATCGACCGCCCGCTGCCGGGACCCGCGAATGGCCATCTTGGCCAGGCCCAGGAGCAAACCGACAGGGAAGTTCCCCCCCCCCCCACTCGGCTCTCCCCACTCCCTGCCTTGTGTCCGAACACTAGAATCGTGGGACTAAAATGCAACCAGAACTTGAGGAACAACCCCTTCAGATATTGGTACAGGGGCAGTAGCCTCTCACACTCCATATACACGTGGAACACGGTCTCTTGCTCGCCACAGAAATTACATGCTGCGGACGAGCCCGTGAACCGACTCAAAAGTCTATTACAAACCACCGCTCTGTGCAACACTCTCCACCCCAGGTCCCCAATGTAAAGGGGAACAACTCGCTTATAGAAGGACCCCCACTGAGGACCTCCCCCGCCTTCAGGTGGTAACACCGTCCGCCATGGTGTATCGGGACGGGAGACGAAGGTAAGGAGGTGCAAAAATGTGCAGGAGCATCCTGTACAGTGTGCGTCTCTTCGCATCACGAAATGGCAAGCTGGTCATCTCAGAAAGGCGGCTTAGATTGTGTGGAACCGGTGCCCGAGAACTATCCGGATCCTAGGCCCGATGAGCAGATCTGACGGAGCGGGGGTAAGCTCTATCAGAACCACTCTAGGCACTCGCCTCTCCTCGACACCCGCCATGACAGGGTGAGGACCGGCCACTCCCGCAGCCACGACAACCCCCTCCCCTCTTGGAACAAACACGCTGGCTGAAAACAACCAAATTCCTCACTCTTAGCACATCCCGGTAGAAGACAGGCAAGCCCCTTAGAGCGGGTCGACTGATACCCGCCACCGGGAGCCGTGAGACCCCCCTTAGACAACGACCCCGACGGAAAAAAATACGTGGCCAGAGCGTGCCATCTGGGTGGGTTCTCTTCGTACATGTACCTCCGCAGAGTCCTGAGGCGGAGAGCTGCCACCTGGGTACGCACACATACCAAGGACTGGCCGCCCTCCTCTAACGGGAGACTCAGGACCGCCGCGGAAACCCAGTGCTTCCTATTTCCCCAAAAGAAATCTACCAGCTTCTTCTGTAAAGCAGTTGCAAAAATAGAGGGCGGCACAAGAGTAGCCAGCCGGTACCATAACATGGAGGCCACCAGCTGGTTTATGACCAGCACCCTCCCACGAAAGGAAAGAACTCCAAGCAGGCCTGACCAGCGCCCCAACCGGGCGACCACTTTCGTCTCCAACTCCCGCCAGTTTGCCAGCCAAGCATCCTCAGTGGGACTCAGGTACACCCCCAGATAGAGGAGGTGCGTGGTACTCCACGCAAAACATTACCATCTCCTCTGGCAGGGAGTCCACCTGCCACTCACCCACTAAAAGTCCAGAACACTTACTCCAGTTAATCCTAGCAGAAGATGCAGCCGAGAAAATCTCCTGGCAGTCACGCATCCTCCGCAGGTCACCAGGATCAGTGAGCATAAGGAGTACATCATCGGCATACGCCGAAAGAACCACCTCCACCCCCGGGCCAGGTAGGGCCAGGCCTGTCAACCTCCTCCGAAGAAGACACAGGAACGGCTCCACACAGACCGAGTATAACTGACCCGACATGGGGCACCCCTGACGGACCCCCTCCCAAAATGAAAAGGAGACAACAACGCACCATTAACCTTCACAAGGCACTCCACTGCAGTGTACAAAAGCCGGACCCGGGCCACGAAATGCGGCCCAAACCCAAACGCTTGCAACGTCCCGAAAAGGTATTCATGTTCCACCCTATCAAAAGCCTTCTCCTGATCAAGAGACAGAAAAAGCAGCTGGCTGACCAGTGCCCTGGGCTAGATGAATCAGGTCCCTTACCAGGTGGATGTTATCCTGAATGGACCTGCCAGGGACTGTATAGGACTGGTCAGGATGAATCAGTTGAGACAGCACGGAGCCCAGGCGATTTGCCATTGCCCGTGCAAAAACTTTATACTCTGTGCATAGGAGAGAGACCGGGCGCCAGTTCTTCAACAAGCGGTGTTCACCCTTCTTGGGCAGCAGGACAACAACTGCCCTACGCCACGAGAGGGGCATCTCCCCGGTCGCCAGGCTCTCCCCCCAGAACCAACATGTAATCTCCACCAAGAACATCCCAGAACGCTCTAACAAACTCTACCGTCAGCCCATCCATCCCAGGGGACTTACCGTTCCTGAGCTGACGCAGGGCACGAGTCAACTCCTCCAAAGATAAGGGGCCATCAAGAAGATCTGCCACCCCCCTATCTACAGTCGGCAGACCCTCCCACAGATCTCGCTGAGCCTCCCTGTTGAATCTATCCGCAGTGAACAGGGACCCATAAAAGGACCTGACCAAGGCACTTATCCTCTCTGGATCAGTGACAGAGGAAAACCCGTCGTCTGCGAGCAGCTCCACAAGCTGTTTGCGAGCTCCCCGCCCCTTCTCCAGAGAGAAAAAGAAAGGCGAAGCTCGGTCCAGATCGCGCAGCATCTGGACCCGCGACCTCACGTAGGCGCCTCGGGACCGCTCAAGCAGCAGGCTCCTCAAAGCTTCCTTTTCATCTGAAACTCTCCCCATTCGCAGGAGTCTTCACCAAACCGACCCAGACGAGACTCTGCGTCCAGTATCTCCCTCTCAAGCCTCTCGGACCGCTGAGTCCCGCTTTCCGGTCGACCCCCACGTATAATCCTTACAAAAGAGACGGATGTGAGCTTTCCCCACATCCCACCACTGCCTAAGGGAAGAGAAGCACCTCTGCCTCTCTCTCCACTTCCCCCAAAACCGACTGATGCTTCCCCGGAAACACCGATCCTCTAGCAGCCTGTTGTTAAAGTGCCAGTACGCGGACCAGCCCGAGCGCGCGCTGGATTGAAATCCACACGCACCAGACAGTGGTCCGAGCACGGCACCAGCCGCATTGATGCCGCCCGAGACACGGGAAACAAACGCTCGTGAAATATATATCCGATCAATGCAGGGAACCACCACCCTCAGACCTCCGCGAAAAAGCAGTGGAATCCGGGTGGAGGTTCCGCCAGGCATCAACCAACTCAAAGGATTCAATCAACCCTCTCAGCTTCTTCGCTACAGCAGGGGCACACTGAGTACCAAGAACGGTCTCGCGCCTCAAGTGCAATTAAAATCCCCCACAAGGAAGACCACCACTCTCCCCTATCAATTGTGCTCAACAGAGCAGTCACTCCTGAAGTAGGCGGCCTGCCGTGCCGGAGCTAGGGGCATACAGTTAATGAAATGCAACGGCATGCCATCCAGGCTCACGGCCAGATGGAGCAAACGTCCTGGCAAACTTCTTGCACTTTTAAAATATTTGGCAGAAAATTCGGGGCCAACAGAAAGGCCACCCCACTCGAGTTCGAGCTGAGATGGCTCATGTAGACCCCCTTCCCACTCCAGTCGCCAGGGTGGGTTCATCACTAACAACAGTATGCGTCTCTTGCAGAAACACACACCGCAAATTTCCCCTCTCTAAGGACTGATAAAAGCTGAAATCTGCGAAAACTCTCTCTACTCCACGTTTAAATTTAATGTTAGCTACTGTGAATGTGGCAGGCACACTAAATTGAGATCCTCACACTCCGCCAGACTCTCTCTGAGGAACTCCAAAAAGTCCCCAAACTGTCTCTTCTCAGAGTCAGGAAGATCGCTGTCCTTGTTACCAAGGATAGCCTCGAGAGTCTTAATCAAAGCTGGCCAATCCTCCACCGTTTCTTTGCAGCACCCATTTTTGTTCTGAGAGTATGACTTGTTTTTAGGAACTCTTGCACCTCACAGATAACTGTTGCATGATACACGGCCTTGGAGTCTGGGCACTCGGCCCAACCCCCTCGCACCTGAAACAACAAGCTTGCCAGTGCAGCTCCCAGGGTCGTTATCAAAAATTGAAAGACCAGAACTCTCGGAAAGTTCACTAATCCCGCTACACAAACTGGCCCATCACTCTCCCCCTCCTCCGGCATGCCACCACCCCCAGGATCAATGCCAGGGAAGGGTCGACACCCCTGACCGCAACAAGCAGCCCACTGACCCCCCCCGGGCTGGGCTCCTGCACTCTCCCATCACCTCACGTCTGGGCCTGGGGGAAGAAAAAACAAGAGGCACCCCAGGGTCTGTGGTTACACTGGCACGCTCGGAAACTGAAGGAGGATCACGACCCGAAACAGCCCCGACCTCCCACAGCACCCAGAGTACCCTCTCCACAAGGCAAACACCAGAGAATCTCCTCTTGCCTCTAAACTCTCCCTGCGACTCAGCCTGAGAGGCAGCACACCCCCCAGCACCTCCAATTGGCTCTGATAAGGAGCACAGAGTGGTACACAATGCCCCTGAACCTCCACCTTCGGGCTGACTCGGCTCATCCCCCGTCTCAGGGGGCACACTAACCCGGGGAGCTAACCCATCATCTGACGTGCCAACACCCTCAGTAGGTCTCTGAAACGAGGGGACCTCCTCCGACCAGAGGACAACACACCCAGGGGAGCTAACCTCAACACCCGATGAGATAACTCCCCCAGAGGTCCCCTGAAACGAACGGGCATCCTCCCGCTCGAGGACACACCACCAGAGGAGTCAACCGATCACATGGTCTTATAAACACTCGCGGAAGATCCCTGAGATAGAGGCCCAACCTCCGACCCGGAGGACACCTGTTCAAGACCACCAACACAACATCAGTGGTGGAAGGTCTGGAGAAAAGACATCCCCCTCACTTTGGACCCACGCCCTTGCTCTTCCTCGCCAGGCACTAACCTCCTTTTTGTCCCGCTAGCATGTGGCAGTACGGTGACCTCCATAACAGAAGTGTCTTCGGCCTCCACACTATCCCCAGCACTTTACCACCCACACGTTTTTGCTTCCCTGCCCCCGTCTGAACCACCTCAGCTCCTTGCTGGACCACGACAGGTGCAAACTGCACCACACTGGAGCTGGCAGGCACCTCTTGGGTGGTATCAGATAACTCGGCAGGTGCGCACCCGATCCCGTTTGACTCGCTCGGGACGGCCTTTCTCCTCTCCTTCTTCTTCTCTTTCCTCTGCTTCTCCCACTTGCCCCCTCCCTCACCCCCCTCCCCCTGTGCCCCGCCTTCAGCCGCCACCACAGGTTGAAGACATGGGGGGCGGGGGCTATCTCTACCTCGAGTCCCCGAGGCAGAACCTGGCAGGCCCAGATGGTCTATTACTGCCGCCCTGGATCACCGAGGCAGAGCTGGCAGCCCTAGCCGGGTCAGCAGTACCACCCCGCGCCACTGAGGTTTGACGAGCCACGCCGGATGGGCCAGCAATGCATCCCTGGGCCGCTGCGCTAGAACTTCTCGCAGTGACCCCACGAATAGGACACTCCCTCCGGAGATGTCCAAATTCGCCGCACGCATGACACCGTGCCTTTCCCCAACTCCAACGCACGGTTCTAGGGAGACCCCTATACTCCACCTCGAAACTCCCCTCAGCGCCATCCCCCTCACCCACCTTCATGAACACCCTCCTCTTGAACTGAAGACCCCTTTTTCCTCTGGGTCACCCCCCAGGGTGCATGAGCCCTAAAGCACTTAGACCGCACCTCCCCAAACTTAGACAGGTGTGGAATAAGTGATGCGTCTGGAATACATGTGTGGGCAACTCCGCAGGAGAACCGGTCTCACCCTGGATACCCACGGATCCACCTGTATGTGGACCCCCCTCACTGAAACCCCCAGCTCCAATGCTTGGGCCACACCCTCCCGGGGTCTTTAGTATCACCTCCATCCTTTCCTCTTTCGAGCTCGGAAGAGACAATAGCTCCCCTCCCAAGAAGTTCATTCAAGGCCTTTGTAATGTCTCCCCTTGACATCATAGGCCCAGTTTGAACCCGAGATACCAAACCCGTCCCAATCCAAGTCAACATGAGGTTCATGCTCAGATGACCTCATACCCGCCACTGTTGCTACTGCGTATGTCCGGTCCTTCGGCCGCGCCCCAGCCATCGCCATCCTGACAGAGGCACAAACCAGCTCCAGGCACCCCAGCAGCTCAGCTCCAAGTTAAGTTCCAGAGACAGTCACAGTCAAAGACAGGCAGCAGAAAGCAGAAACCTCCAGCTGAAGCAGGAAAGTCCCCAAGTTCGTCCACAGCCGAGAGCAGCTTTTGGGAAGCTCTATCCCAGTCGAGCCAGAAGCAAAAGTACCTTCTTCACATTAAGCCAGGCAGCCGCACTGTGCAAAATGAATTTAGGGCAGAGAAACGGTGCAAAAAAGACAAAGACACCGCAATCTTCGTGCCCTCGATCTCCAGGCATTCTTGGCAGTCCGCCAACGACAACCGCACCCTCGACAAATGTAGAGAAAACTCAGGAATTTTCGCACTAGTAGAGATCCTAGACCAGAGGAAAGCTTCAACAGCCCAACGATAAGTTAAACTATGAAGCCCTCTGCCTTGTTCCTTCTCCAACAGCAAAATCCTTGAAAGGCTGCTTCAATCCTTCTCAACCGCAGAGCTGAGAAGAAAACACAACCTCTCTCTCTCTCTCTCTCTCTCTCTCTCTCTCTGTGTCCCTCCCCACCCACTGTCGTCCTGTTGAGTTTCACTGTCTGCACAACTCGTTATCACCTAGCCTGCAACCAACAATGGACCATTGCGAACTCCACCTTTCCTTGATCATTGCTATTTTTTTGGCATATCTTTTCATTCATTTCTTCTGTATCTCTCTCTATCACCACATAAGAGATTAGTATACAAACTTAAAGCATACGGTATTAGGGGTTCAGTATTGATGTGGATAGAGAACTGGCTGGCAAACAGGAAGCAGTGTGAGAGTAGGAGTAAACGGGTCCTTTTCACCAATGGCAGGCAGTAACTAGTGGGGTACGCAGGGGCTCAGTGCTGGGACCCCAGCTATTTACAATATATATTAATGATCTGGATGAGGGAATTGAAGGCAATATCTCCAAGTTTGCGGCTGACACTAAGCTGGGGGGGGCAGTGTCGCTGTGGAGGAGGATGCTAGGAGACTGCAAGGTGACTTGGATAGGCTGGGTGAGTGGGCAAATGTTTGGCAGATGCAGTATAATGTGGATAAATGTGAGGTTATCCACTTTGGTGGCCAAAAACAGGAAAGCAGGACATATTATTTAAATGGTGGCCGATTAGGAAAAGGGGAGATGCAGCGAGACTGGGTGTCATGGTACACCAGTCATTGACAGTAGGCATGCAGGTGCAGCACGGCAGTGAAAAAAAGCGAATGGTATGTTAGCTTTCATAGCAAAAGGATTTGAGTACAGGAGCAGGGAGGTTCTACTTCAGTTGTACAGGGTCTTGGTGAGACCACACCTGGAGTATTGCGGTACAGTTTTGGTCTCCAAATCTGAGGAAGGACAGTATTGCCATAGAGGGAGTGCAGAAGGTTCACCAGACTGATTCCTGGGATGTCAGGACTGTCTTATGAAGAAAGACTGGATAGACTCGGTTTATACTCTCTGGAATTTAGGAGATTGAGAGGGGATCTTATAGAAACTTACAAAATTCTTAAGGGGTTGGACAGGCTAGATGCAGGAAGATTGTTCCCGATGTTGGGGAAGTCCAGGACAAGGGGTCACAGCTTAAGGATAAGGGGGAAAATCCTTTAAGACCGAGATGAGAAAGACTTTTTTCACACAGTGAGTGGTGAGTCTCTGGAACTCTCTGCCACAGAGGGTAGTTGAGGCCAGTTCATTGGCTATATTTAAGAGTGAGTTGGATGTGGCCCTTGTGGCCTAAGGGGATCAGAGGGTTGAGAGAAGGCAGGTACGGGATACTGAGTTGGATGATCAGCCATGATCATATTGAATGGCGGTGCAGGCTCGAAGGGCTGAATGGCCTACTCCTGCACCTAATTTCTATGTTTCTATGTTTCTACCACCTGTATCTCTCTATATCACCATCCATCGCTCGTTTCCCTTCCTCTGCCTTTGGTCCCTTACGCAAGTCGTATGTCACCTAACTCGGAAATGGAAGTGCTACTGCGCCACGAGTAAATTTTATATTCGACATGGAGACCATGGGGAGAGCTCCATCGTGGAGGACCATAGGGAGAGCTCCAACGTGGAGACCATGGGGGGAGCTCCAACGTGGAGACCACACGTAGACCATGAGAACAGGGCAGCATGGTGGCGCAGTGGTAGAGTTGCTTCCTTGCAGCGCCAGAGACCCGGGTTTGACACTGAATGCGGGTGCTTCTGTGCAGAGTTTGCACGTTCTCCCTGTGACCGCATGGGTTTTCTTTGAGAGTTCCAGTTTCCTCCCACATCCCAGGACGTACAGGTCTGTAGGTTCATTGGCTTCTGTAGAATTGTAAATTGTCCCTAGTGTGTAGGATAGTACTTGTGTTCGGGGGGAATGCAGGTCGTCACAGATTTGGTGGGCCGAAGGGCCTGTTTTCGCGCTCTATCTCTAAAATCTAAAGAGGGTGGGGCTCCGTCGCGGAGACCATGGGGGGAGCTCCAACGTGGAGACCATGGGGGGAGCTCCAACGTGGAGACCATGGGGGGAGCTCCAACGTGGAGACCATGGGGGGAGCTCCAACGTGGAGACCATGGGGAGCTCCAATGTGGAGACCATGGGGGGAGCTCCAATGTGGAGACCATGGGGGGAGCTCCGACTTGGAGACCATGGGGAGAGCTCCAACGTGGAGACCATGGGGGAGCTCCAACGTGGAGACCATGGGGGGAGCTCCAACGTGGAGACCATGGGGGGAGCTCCAACGTGGAGACCATGGGGAGCTCCAACGTGGAGACCATGGGGAGCTCCAACGTGGAGACCATGGGGAGCTCCAACGTGGAGACCATGGGGAGCTCCAACGTGGGAGACCCATGGGGGGAGCTCCAACGTGGGAGACCATGGGGAGCTCCAACGTGGGAGACCATGGGGGGAGCTCCAACGTGGAGACCATGGGGGGAGCTCCAACATGGAGACCATGGGGAGCTCCAACGTGGAGACCATGGGGGGAGCTCCGACTTGGAGACCATGTGGGTGTCAGTGAGCTTAAAGAATTGTTTACGTAAGTACGAGTTTCCACAAGTTGCCTATTACATAAGTGAGGGAGAGCCCGTAATAGCAAGTGCCATGTGCATTTTTTGCAAACCTGCATCTGCACCATTCATTGACCTTGAAGACTGCACGAGCGAAATCCAGATGTGTACCACATGTAGGTGGACATGCCAACACACGCCTGTGCTCCTTCATGCGTGAACATGTTGGGCAAAATCTCAATAACTTGCCAAAGAAATCTCAGGCTCTGGAGTGGAAGTTTCAGATTGGTGATTGCGAATTGCTTAAAAAAAAAGTGACAGGGTCATAGTCATACAGCATGGAAAGAGGCCCTTATGCCCAAATCATCCATGCGGACTGCAACTATGCTGGTCCCTTTTGCCCTGAACCGTCTGAACCATTGTTCTACCAACAACTAGAGAGCAGTCCTGCACTACCATCTACCTTATAAGGTCACGTACAGAGCGCCACTACAGTGCAAAACACTCTACTCATAAGTGTTAGTAGAATGAGGCCATTTGGCCGGTCAAGTCTACTCCACCGTTCAACCATGGCCCATCTATCTCTCCCTCCTAACCCCATTCTCTTGCCTTCTCCCCGTAACCTCTGACACTGGTACTATATCAATAATCTGTCTATCTCTGCCTTAAAAATATCCACTGCCTTAGCCTCTACAGCCTTCTGTGGCAAAGAATTCCACAGATTCACCACTCTCTGACTGAAGACGTTTCTCCTCATCTCCTGCGTAAAAAGAACTCCCTTTAGTTCTGAGGCTGTGACCTCTAGTCCTAGACTCTCCTGCTAGTGGAACCATCCTCTCCACATTTCATTGGTGACCCTCGGACTGTCTTTGATCGGACTTTACTGGACTTTATCTTGCACTAAACGTTATTCCTGTAATTCCCTTTATCATGTATCTGTACATTATGGACAGCTTGACTGTAATCATGCATTGTCATTCCACTGACTGGTTTGCACGCAACAAAGGCTTTTCACTGTACCTCGGTACACGTGACAATAAACTAAACAATACAATACCGTTTATTGTCATTTGAACCTCAACGAAATTTGGTTTCTGCAGTCGTACAACAAGAAAAAAAAAACAAGACACACAATTAACACAATTAACACAAACATCCATCACAGTGAATCTCCTCCTCACTGTGATGGAAGGCAAAGTCATTGTGTCTCCCCCGTTTTCCATTCTTCTCCCGATGTTAAAGCCTCGGCGAGCGATGACACGTCCAGCGGCCGTTAAGGCCGCGCCGTGCGATGCAAGGCCGCGCTCCGGGTCTTGATGTTGGAGCCCCCGGCGGGCAATGGCAAGTCCCGCGGCCGTTAAAGCCGCGCCGGGCGATGTAGGGCCCCGCTCCGGGTCGTTTCCAACCCCGCAATTTGGGCGGGAGAAGTTGCCATTGCGGGATTGACTCAAACTAAACTAAAACTCAAGAGAGACAGCACTCCGCAGGTCAGGCAGCATATCTGGAGAAAAGGAATAGGTGATGTTTTGGGTCAAGACCCTTTTTCAACTCAAACTCAAGCCCAATGCCTTGTTTGGCCCATATCCCTCCAACCCTTTTCCTTTCAACGTACCTGTCCAAGTGTCTTTGACTCCAGCTATGCAATAGGATTCTACTCTCTCATCTAGCGCAGAAATAACACGACGTGACTGATTTACTGATGAATTTGTCTTTTACGCAGATTTATTTTGCCATAAATAATGACTTGTTAAGTACATTTATTAAATCTAATAAACCATTGAAAAGTGTGTATGCGGTTGAGCGAATTCATAAAATATAAATAAAAATCTCATTTACTTTATTGACAGTTCTGACAACCATTGGAAGCCGTGAATCATAATGTGGTGTATTATTGAGAACATCAGTGAATGAAAACCATTACCGGTAATTTAATTAAATTACTGTCATCTTTCAGTATACACGATGGTTAAATGATTACTAATATACTGTTTATTCTGTGAGAACGCAAGATGAATACTGGCCGATCAAAAAAGTGTTGGCTTGACGTTACTTGTGCTTGCAAAGTTGGATTAAAACAAAATCTGCAAACGTAGAGATTTTGAAGTGAATTCTGAAAACACATTGGAAAGAGAAATGTTGATGTGTCATTATTTTTTTCCCCTTAATCTAAAATTAATTTTCTGTCTTAAGTCGATGTTCTCCCTCTTCCCTCATACTCAAAAGCCAGCGGGTTTTTAATCTCCCAGCTGTCACCTAAAGGCCGTTATTCATTTTGTGTGCTGTCTGTGGCAGGCTCTCTGACTTCAGGGGTTACGGGGAGAAGGCAGGAGAATGGGGTTCGGAGGGAGAGATAGATCAGCCATGATCGAATGGCGGGAGTAGACTTCATGGCCTAATTCTGCCCACTTTCAGTCACTTTTGACCTTATGACCAAATGACAACACATCCGAGCCTGTACCTCGCTCCATCTATCGTCCATGTGTCTTTACTAGGGATTGCCATGTGTTCATTCCTCATTAACTATGGACCAAGTCTGACGAATCTTGTGGAATTTTTCGAGGATGTAAACTAGTAGCGTGGATAAGGGAGAGAACCAGTGGATGTGGTATATCTGGACTTCCAGAAGGCTTTCGACAAGGTCCCACATAAGAGATTAGTATACAAACTTAAAGCATACGGTATTAGGGGTTCAGTATTGATGTGGATGGGGGGAGAGAACTGGCTGGCAAACAGGAAGCAAAGAGTAGGAGTAAACGGGTCCTTTTCACAATGGCAGGCAGTAACTAGTGGGGTACCGCAGGGCTCAGTGCTGGGACCCCAGCTATTTACAATATATATTAATGATCTGGTGAGGGAATTGAAGGCAATATCTCCAAGTTTGCGGATGACACTAAGCTGGGGGGCAGTGTTCGCTGTGAGGAGGATGCTAGGAGACTGCAAGGTGACTTGGATAGGCTGGGTGAGTGGGCAAATGTTTGGCAGATGCAGTATAATGTGGATAAATGTGAGGTTATCCCCTTTGGTGGCAAAAACAGGAAAGCAGACTATTATTTAAATGGTGGCCGATTAGGAAAAGGGGAGATGCAGCGAGACCTGGGTGTCATGGTACACCAGTCATTGAAAGTAGGCATGCAGGTGCAGCAGGCAGTGAAAAAAGCGAATGGTATGTTAGCTTTCATAGCAAAAGGATTTGAGTACAGGAGCAGGGAGGTTCTACTTCAGTTGTACAGGGTCTTGGTGAGACCACACCTGGAGTATTGCGTGCAGTTTTGGTCTCCAAATCTGAGGAAGGACATTATTGCCATAGAGGGAGTGCAGAGAAGGTTCACCAGACTGATTCCTGGGGATGTCAGGACTGTCTTATGAAGAAAGACTGGATACACTCGGTTTATACTCTCTGGAATTTAGGAGATTAAGAGGGGATCTTATAGAAAACTTACAAAATTCTTAAGGGGTTGGACAGGCTAGATGCAGGAAGATTGTTCCCGATGTTGGGGAAGTCCAGGACAAGGGGTCACAGCTTAAGGATAAGGGGGGAAATCCTTTAAGACCGAGATGAGAAAGACTTTCTTCACACAGAGAGTGGTGAGTCTCTGGAACTCTCTGCCACAGAGGGTAGTTGAGGCCAGTTCATTGGCTATATTTAAGAGTGAGTTGGATGTGGCCCTATGTGGCTAAGGGGATCAGAGGGTATGGAGAGAAGGCAGGTACGGGATACTGAGTTGGATGATCAGCCATGATCATATTGAATGGCGGTGCAGGCTCGAAGGGCTGAATGGCCTACTCCTGCACCTAATTTCTATGTTTCTATGTTCCAAGTCTAGTCATCAGTGTTATCAGACTACTGAACGGTCCTCGCATAAACTAAGGGTGTGCTCCTCATCTTCCAATCTATCCCATTGTGCATCTTGCACTTTTTATTTGCACTGTCTCTGTTATGCTATAACACTGTTACACTATTTTGCACTCTGATATATTTCTCTTTGCACCACTCATTCTACCTGTGTACTGTTTGATAGTACTCTGTCCTCTAAGATTTGACTGAACACTACACTACAACCTCCATTAAGCTCTCACCTACATTTCACGACTATTATTATTATTATTATTATTATTATTATTATTATTATTATTATCATTATTATTAGTTTTTAATGTGTAGCATCTCTGAAGACAATAGGCAATGGAGAATAGGTGCAGGAGTAGGCCATTCGGCCCTTCGAGCCAGAAGGAATGGGTGATCCATCTTCAGACTAGTCAGGGGAAAGGGAAACGAGAGATATAGATGATGATGTAGAGAGATAAAGATCAATTAATGAACAAAAAAGCCAAATAATGATCGATTATAAAGTAAACAGGGTGAAACCGAGAAGATGGTGCGACTTGGGAGGGGGAGAAGGAGGAACTGCCGGGGTTACTTGAAGTTACGTAGACTGGGCGATTATTTCGTTGAACACCTTCCCTCAGTCCGCCAGGACCTACCTGATCTCCCAGTTGCTAAACCCTTTAATTCTCCTTCCCATTCCCACACAGACCTTTCTGTCCAAGGCCTCCCCCATTGTCAGAGTGAGGCTAAACACAAATTGGAGGACCAGCACTTCATATTTCGCTTGGGCAGCTTACAGCAAAGTGGCATGAATATTGATTTCTGTACCAAGTCAACCTCATTCACTGTGTTGCTCACAGTGTACTGTGTTCACACATTCTGTTGTGCTGCTACAAGTAAGAATTTCATTGTTCTATCTGGAACATGTGACAATAAAACTCTCTTGACTCTTGACAACAAGCAAACAATATTTGTCACGGTACCTCATCCACAGGACAATAATAAACAAATGTAGATTTGAGACAGTACCTGTAAAAACTGTTACTAACCTAAAAGCCCTGTCCCACGGTACGAGTTCATTCCAAGAGTTCGCCCGAGTTTCCCCTGATTCGAACTCGGAGATTTACGGTAATGGCCACTCGTCGGTACTCGGGGCTCTCGTGGACATTTTTCATCATGTTGAAAAATCTTCACGAGTCTTCCCGTGCTTACCTGCCATTAGCGAGTCTCCCCGAGTACCTGCCGTTAGCGTTACGAGCCGCTAAGAGATGTCCCCGAGCTCCGACGTACCCGCTACGTTCATTCTCCGAGCTTACCACGAGTTAGATTTTTTAAAAACTCGGGAGAGCTCTTGGAATGAACTTGTACCGTGGGACAGGGCTTTAAACAAGCAGCTAAGTGATATCTCCTGCAATCTATGTTTTTTGTGCAGTTTCAGTTTCTCGTGGTCACTCAGGCATGCAATAAATAAGGGACGAGTGCAATATGTCAACTTTATGCAATTAACCTTAACGTTAATTTTTAATTATTTTTCTTGAGGCTGATTACTAACCGACAAAATATGTTTTGCCAAAAGAGGAGAAACTCAGCACTACATTGGCTCGGCACAATGAGAGAAGTTGTTATTTTCTAAAGAGGCAGTTACAATTTATGTATCAAAGAGAACTAACATGTAAACAGAAGATAGACACAAAACGCTGGAGTAATTCAGCGGGACAGGCAGCATCTCTGGAGAGAAGGAATGGGTGACGGTTAGGGTCGAGACCCTTCTTCAGACTGAGAGTCAGGGGAGATGGAGTCTGGAGATACGGAGTGGCAAGGTTTGAAAACCGACCCGGAACGTCACACATTCCTTCCTTCCAGAGAGGATGCCCGTCCCGTTGAGTTACTCCAGCAGTTTGTGTCTATTATTGGTGTGAACCGGCATCTGCAGGTCCTTCTTATCCGAGTGTTGACTTTAAAAAAACTGTTAGAATTTTGACTTAAAAAAAAACACTTCCTTCCTGCACATCCTTAACGTAGTTTTCAAAAGAGAGTTCGATTTAGCTCTTAGGGCTGACGGAATCAAGGGATATGGGGAGAAAGCAGGAACGGGGTACTGATTCTGGATGATCAGCCACGATCATAGTGAATGGCGGTGCTGGCTCGAAGGGCCAAATGACTGACTCCTGCACCTAATTTCTATGTTTCTATATAAACAGAACATTTTGAGTGAACTGCATTGCATACGGAAGAGTGACGCTGAAGGGATTAAAATTGTCCGAATTTAACTTGCCACCAAAATTCCATAATTATTAAGGAATATCAAGTATTATTCAGCTAAATGAGTGATTGCTTATTTATGTCAGAGGCTTGCATTTTGTTTGGAGCTTGCAGTATGGTGTTAAGTTGTCCAGCAGAAGGCAGTATAATACCATACACTGCACACTGACGAGGCCGTGAGCCCTGAGCCCTGAGCAGGGATCTGTTACTAATTAATCCAACTCAGAGGATGTATAAAATACTGTTCATTTGTTCTGTGCTGTGGGATGTGGGTTCTCTCGAGAATTCAACATGTTACTCTTCATCTTTGATTTCAAACTCCTTAATCAACCACTGCAGGCGAGGATGGAGTGGGATTAATCCATGAGGAAGCAAAACCAGAAAATTGGCTGTACATGGCTTGGGGAACATAACATGTAGAGTTATAGAGTCATACAGCGTGGAAACAGGCCCTTCGGCCCAACTAACCAATGTGTCCCATTTACACTAGTCCCACCTGCCTGCGTTTGGCCCACATCCCTCTAAACCCTCTGAAGAAGGGTCTCAACCCGAAACATCACCCATTCCTTCTCTCCAGAGATGCTCCAGAGGCCATCCAGCTTTTTGTGTCTATCTTCTGTCTATGTCTATACTATTACTAAATCTCTCATCTTGTCCCTCTTCCTGTTTGCATTTTTTTTACATTTGCCCAAAAACTGTACCCTATATCACTAGGATTGTTCGCCACCTTACTCGCTGTTCTCCTCTGCTCCAACCACACCAGGTTTTGTTCCGGTCGTTGGAATATTACAAAAGTTATGAAGGTTTAAAACATCGTGAGATCAACAGATTGGTCTTCTCGCCTGTCTGTCACCATGAAGGTAACGCCCCTTCCGGCACCCGCTGTCAATCACCGGGGTGAGGAGCATAAAGCCCCGGAGGCGAGGCTGAGTCCGCAAGCTGAGCTGGGTGAGCCCGCAAGAGTGGAGTCGGGGAAGCCACTGGGTAGAGTTGGGGAAGCCGGGGAGTGGAGCTGGAAGGTGCTGTGTGGTGCCTCAGCCAGTGGCCGCTGAGTGGAGTCCCTGCCTCCCCCCCACTCCACACCCCCCCCTCCCCTCCTCCACACACCCCCCTCCTCCACCCCCCTTCCCCCCTCCCCATTCCGCCCTCCCCCTCCTCCCCACACG
Organism: Okamejei kenojei; assembly: GCA_035221665.1. Lineage (NCBI taxonomy): Eukaryota > Metazoa > Chordata > Chondrichthyes > Rajiformes > Rajidae > Okamejei > Okamejei kenojei. Next base: position 7,244,702 of record CM069147.1, on the reverse strand, counting down.
CACCCCCCTTTACCCTCCCCATTCCTCCCTCCCTTCCCCCCACCCCCCACACCAACCCCCACACCACCCCCTCCTCCACACCCCCCCTGCTCCACACACCCACAACTCCCCTTCCCCCCTCCCCATTCCCCCCTCCCCCACCTCCCCACACTCCCCCTCCCCCCCACACACGCACCCCCCTTTACCCCTCCCCTATTCCTCCCTCCCTTTCCCCCCACCCCCCCCCCCCACACCCAACGCCCACACCACCCCACCCACACAATGATACTTGCATTAAATTAACAGCTTCTATGACATTCCAAAAGGCCTGATAACCAGTGAATGAATAACTGATGCCCAACCTCAGTAATGCATTAAATGCAGCAAGCAACAGCCCCCTCACAGTGAAACCGGCGAAAGACATATTTAGAAACTTAATAAAGATATTTTTAAAATCTATTTTTAAGCAGATCACGGTTCCTAAAGTAAGTCTGAGTATTGTAGACTAACTGCTTTTGCTCTAATGGGCTGATGAAGTAGAGTCAATGTCAAATTATTTTTTATTGCATGGAGTCTGAGATTTTATTTTTAACTGCTATTTGTGCTACAAATTGTATTCCAAAATCACCTTAGACAATAGACAATAGACAATAGGTGCAGGAGTAGACCATTCGGCCCTCCTAGCCAGCTCGGCAATTCAATGTGATCATGGCTGATCATCCCCAATCAGTACCCCGTTCCTGCCTTCTCCCCAGATCCCCTGACTCCACTATCTTTAAGAGCTCTGTCTAACTCTCTCTTGGAAGCATCCAGAGAACCGGCCTCCACCGTCCTCTGAGGCAGAGAATTCCATAGATTCACCACTCTCTGTGTGAAAAAGTTTTTCCTCATCTCCGTTCTAAATGGCTTTCCTCTTTTTCTTAAACTGTGGCCCCTGGTGCTCGACTCCCCCAACATCGGGGAACATGTTTCCAGCCTCTAGCGTGTCCAAACCCTTAATAATCTTATATGTTTCAATAAGATCCCTGGAATGGATGTGGTCATTCAGATTTATCTTGTGGAAAGGTTTCTAATTGAAGCAGATCCAGAATTGTATCCTTTTTAAAGTTCATAAGTGATAGGAGCAGAATTAGGCCATTCTGCCCATCAAGTCTACTCTGCCATTAACTTCATAAGCTGATATGTCATATTTTCTTATTGATTCATAATAAATGTGTAGTTTAGTTTAGTTTAGTTTAGTTTGAGTGCGGAAAGAGGCCTTTCGGCCCACCAAGTCTGCACTGACCACGATCCCCGCACGCTAACACTACACTAGGGACCATTTTTACACTTACGCCAAGCCAACTAACCTCCAAACCTGTGCGTCCTTGGAGTGTGGGAGGAAACCGAAGTTCTCGGAGAAAACCCACGTGGTCACGGGGAGAACGTACAAACTCCGTGCAGGCAAGCAGACAGAACGCCCTCTGGCGCTGTAAGGCAGCAACTCTACTGCTGCGACACCGATGTGTAGTGAAATATAATTTTAGTGCTTGTCCGCTACTTCTAGTTCGCTAGGTTAATCTATTGTCACGTGGACCGTTGCGTTCTATTCAGTCAGCGGAAAGACTATACGTGACTACAACTGAACCGTCTACAGTGTACAGATACAGGATAAAGGGAGCAGAATTATTGCTGTTGCCGCAGAGGTTTAAACGAGTGGAGTGATTGCAATGAGTTCTTGTAGATCCACCTCTCGGTCCAGCCTGGCTTGGGTGCCTAATATCCTTCATCGAGTTCTAAAAGGATAATATAACATGTTTATCATATTTAAAAGGCGTAGAATTTTAATGCTGTGTTTTTCTCAGAGTGTCAGATTTCTAAATTCCCAGATTATTTTTCGTTTTTATTTTAGCTTTGTTTGGAGATACTGCGTGGAAAATGGCCCCTTCGGCCCACCAAGTCCTCACCCACCAGCGATCCCCGCACGTTAACCTTACCCTGCACTCACTGGGGACAATTTCTACATTTACACCAAGCCAATTCACCTACAAACCTGTACGTCTTTGGAGTGTGAGGGAAAACTGAAGATCTCGGAGAAAGCCCACGCAGGCCACGGTGGGGGGTGGGGGGGGGGGGGGGGGGGGGGGGGGGGGGGGGGGGGGGGGGGGGGGGGGGGGGGGGGGGGGGGGGGGGGGGGGGGGGGGGGGGGGGGGGGGGGGGGGGGAAGGGGGAACATACAAACTCTGTGCAGACAAGCGCCCTTGGTCAGGTCCGAACCCGGGTCTCTGCTGTAAGGCAGCAACTCTACCGCTGCGTTGGGGCAAGCATGCGGAGAGTCGTCAGGCTAGGGTGCGTTAAATCCTTCATTGGGTTCTATAGGATAATCTAACCTGTTTTTATCGCATTTAAAAGGTGTAGAATCTTTAAGCTGTGTTATCCACAGATGTCAGATTTCTAAATTCCAAGATTATTCTTGGGATCTTTGCACAGACTCTGCAATTTTTTATTTAGTTTCCGAACATTAAATTGTTTTATTTTAACGTGACCCAAATGTACTCTTTGTGGAAGGGGAAATAAGCCCGTTAGCAGGAGGCATCTGTTTTGTCTAATCTGCCGGTTTGAGTGTTTAAAGTAACGCAGCTACAGAACTATGGAACCGGCCTTTCAAGAAAGGAACTAAGTGACAATGCTGTGTGGTATTTGTACTGTTATTGGCTAATAAACTTTCATCCATTAGTCAACTTCCTGCTAATTATGGGTTTACAAGTCTGCGAGGTCCCCGTGTACTGTACATACTATTTTGTGATAAGTGGCTCAAGTCCAACTTTAAGCGTGCTTTTCAAAACAGATGAGTGGCCAGAAGACATGTTCACCAAGCCCCTCTCTGTGAATCCCACTGAGAGTGGGCACTCACAACACTCTCTCACACAAACTGTTTGGAGGGGCTTTCAAGTTATCTTCATATAACCACTTCATTTTTCTTCAAGCCAAAGCAGGAAAGCAAGGAGTGGCTGCAAAAGTATATATAAATAGTTACATGAACATATATACACACACACACACACACGCACACGCACACACACGTGTATATAAATAATAAATATAGACACCCTCATGCTCACACACACACACATACACATGCAAATACATATATATATTTATTTATATAGACATTTTTATGTATGTGTTCTTGTGTATGGGCATGTGTGTGTGTGTATGTATAAATATATATGTATGTGTGTATATGTGTGTATGTGTGTATGTGCTTATGTGTATGTGTTTATATATATGTATATGTATATGTATATATATGTGTATGTATATGCATATATGTATATATATGTATGAATATATATATGTTTATATGTGTATATATATGTGTATATGTATATATATGTGTATATCTGTGTATTTACATGTATGTATGTGCATATATATATGTGTGTGTATATGGGTGAATGTGAATATATATATATATATATATATATATATATATATATATATATATATATAGAGAGAGAGAGAGAGAGAGAGCATCAGAAGGATATTTTTCTTTAAAAATATCACGAAAGTTACCTTCAGAACCTCTGAGTCAAGATCATATTCAATAACGGTGCTGGCTGGAAGGGCCAAATGGCCTCCTCCTGCACCTTTTTTTTCTATGTTTCTACGAGCCCTTCCCTTTAAAGACGAACATGGAGCTGATTTTCCTCAAACATTTCCCAGGTATAAACATTGCCCGTGGTGGTGGTGTGATGCTTGCAGACTACCGCACAATTATGGGCCCGTCCCACTTAGGCGATTTTTCAGCGGACTGCAGTCGCCTGAAAAACCGGCAACTGGAACGGCGACTGTCAGAGTGGAACACACACACATTGCTTCCTTCACCAGCCTGTTATGCAGGCGGGGGACAGGGCAAGCGGGGGAGCGCTGTCTAAAATATTGATACGGTGATACAGACACACACCGCGATGAACAGGAAGGTTGGCGCTGTAATTAAGATGGCTAAAGCACAGTGTACAGTAAGTCCTTTAAAAGACTGGGGAGAGGGGGGAGAAGGGGGTAGAAGGAGTGGAGACTACTTTTAAGATACACGGCTGTGAAGCTCAGCGGACATTTAACATTACCGGTCGGTTATCCTTGGTTCTGAAAACTTCTGCTTACCTTTATTTTCCAGAATGAGCCAATGAAATTCACCGGTCAGCACCGGCTGCAATCTACGAGAACCTCCGAGAACCGGCAACCCACTAGGACCTCCTGGCGGCCCACCTACGGTACGAGAATTCTCGCTACTCTCCATGGCGGCTTCATTCTAGTCGACCATGATGAGGCCGCGACTGGTTCCCAGAATGCGGGAACACCTCACGACCATGAACGGGACTCCCCGGCAACCACCCGCGAACACGTGGCGACCATGTGGCGACTGCATAGTCTCCTAAGTGGGACAGGCCCATCAGGGGGAACAGTTCATCTTGAGGAGTACTGTAATTGTGGACATGAGGAGGTTCATATACTGGATGTTTATATAACTAAATATGATCAAATGTGACCTGAAATAGTTTATGTCAAAGCATAAGGAACAGCAGTACACTCACCTGCACAAAGAAATCAAAGAACGAGAATTAGAAATGAAGAGAATGAAAGGTTGTTTAAAGTGGGCAAGTAAATTAATGAAGGTAGACAAAAATGCTGGAGAAACTCAGCGGGTGAGGCAGCATTTATGCTGCCTCACCCGCTGAGTTTCTCCATCATTTTTGTCTACCTTTGATTTTCCAGCATCTGCAATTCCTTCTTAAACTAGTAAATTAATGAAACATGTGGAATTGCAAATAGACACAAAATGTTGGAGTAACTCAGCGGGACAGGCAGCGTCTCTGGAGGGAAGGAATGAGCGATGCTTTGGGTCGAGACAACTTCCTCAGGTTCAGACGTCACCCATTCCTTCTCTCCAGAGATGCTGCCTGTCCGGCTGATTTCTCCGGCATTTTGTGTCTCTGTCTTCGGTTTAAACCGGCACCTGCAGTTCCTTCCGACACGTGGAATTGCAATTTTAGTTGAGAGAGAGAGAGAGAAGAGAAAATGTTGTATCGATGTAAATTATTCAAGTCTCAATTAAAGTACGTTTAGTTTTGCTTGCGTCTTGGGAAGGAAGTCGCAAAGTGGATGGTGCAAGGAAGTTGGGAGGGACCAAAGTGGATGGTACAAGGAAGTCATTAAAATGACACATGGGTTGACAGAAGCTATTTCTGGGGAGGAACAAGAGAAGCTGGACCTGTGATGTGTTGTGTAGGGCACGGTGGCTCAGCGGTAGAGTTGCTGCCTTACAGCGCCAGAGACCCGGGTTCGATCCTGGCTACGGGTGCTTGTCTGTACGGAGTTTGTACCTTCTCCCCGTGACCTGCGTGGGTTCTCTCCGAGATCTTCCGTTTTCCTCCCACACTCCAGAGACGTTGAGGTCTGTAGATTAATTGGCCTGGTATAAATGTAAGTTGTCCCTCACGTGTGCAGAGTGCAGAATAGTTCTAGTGTGCGGGGATCGCTGGTCGGTGCGGACTCGGTGGGCCGAAGGGCTTGTTTCCGCGCCGCTTCTCTAAACTAAACTAATCTAAACTAAACAGAACACAATTCCGTTGCTGGATCTGCCACCTTTGTTTGTGAATCCTATCGCTGTTGGATGCAGGAGGCTTTGTCTAACGGATTTAGAAAGTACCAAAACCAGAGACACTAACAAGATAGATCAGGAGCAAGAATCGAACTCCCTATCCTGGATTAGCTTGGACTGTATCAAAGAATCAGGGAGTGTTAGATGTAGCCCCGAATCACAGCTATGAGTTTCCCAGGGATCCGTGAAGTCCTTCAGATCTATGCAATCAAAAGTAACAAAAAAATCAATTGATCCAACTACATATCATCAAGACATTGACCTGTGAGAGGGATCATTTTACTTTGCATTTCAAAACTTAGGAAGATGAAAAATCAATGTTTGGGTCCTTTGGTATTGAACGCTCTCTAGCATGTTGTACAGTATGTGAAAGTCTGCTCCTAATGTTCTTTCATGAGAGTATTTGACTTTATAATAGCTCATTTATTCCTTTTATTTTTGTATACAGACCAAAGTACAAACAGTTCCCATAAATATGCTGAAAGTGTGCATATTTTATTGAGCTGTGCCATTTTAACTTGCGAACATTTGTAATATTGAAAGATAAATGCATGAGACACTTCATTCAGTTTCAACAAGCGAGTGATGGAAACTAGAATGATATAAGGAAGAATCATTCTTGAAACAATCTTGAGCCGAGAAATATGAAAAAGAATTGTTCCAGATTTCTTAAACAGGAAATATGGAAGGACAGAAAAAATGTATAATAGAAGAGCAAAAATTAAAAATAATCTGCAGATTCTGGAAATCTGAAACAAATGCTGTACATCTGGTTGAGCCGCCGCCTCACAGCGCCAGAGTCCCAGGTTCGATCCTGACCTCGGGTGCTGTCTGTGTGGAGTTTGCATGTTCTCCCTGTGACCACGTGGGTTTCCTCCAGGTGCTCCGGTTTCCTCCCACATCCCTAAGATGGCGGCTTTGTATGTCGTTTGGCCCTCTGTAAAAATTGCTCCTTGTGTGGGAGGGAGTGAATGAGGAAGCGGGATAGTGTAGAAGTAGTGTGAACGGATGGTCGACGTGGACTCTGTGGGTGGAGGGACCGGTTTCCACGCTGCATTTTTCAACGAATCAATCGCAAACAGCAAATGCTGGAGTATTTCAGCGGGGCCAGTAGATCTGATCAGTAGATCAGTAGCATGCAGGTTCAGCAGGCAGTGAAGAAAGCGAATGGCTTGTTGGCCTTCTTAACAAGAGTATTGGAGAGTATTGGAGCAAAGAGGTCCTTCTGCAGTTGTACAGAGCCCTAGTGAGACCACACCTGGAGTATTGTGTGCAGTTTTGGTCCCCTAATTTGAGGAAGGACATTCTTGCTATTGAGAGAGTGCAGCGTAGGTTCCCGGGACGGCGGGACTGTCATATGTTGAGAGAATGGTAGCGATTGGGCTTGTACACTCTGGAGTTTAGAAGGATGAGAGGGGATCTCATTGAAACATATAAGATTATTAAGGGTTTGGACACACCAGAGGCAGGAAACATGTTCCCGATGTTGGGGGAGTCCAGAACCGGGGCACGCTGTTTAAGAATAAGGGGTAAACCATTTGGAACGGAGACGAGGAAACACGTTTTCCCACAGAGAGTGGTGAGAGTGGAATTCTCTGCCTCAGAGGGCGGTGGAGGCAGGTTCTCTGGAAACTTTCAAGAGAGAGCTCGATAGGGCTCTTAAAGATAGTGGAGTCAGGAGATATGGGGAGAAGGCAGGAACGGGGTACTGATTGTGGAAGATCAGCCATGATCACATTGAATGGCGGTGCTGGCGTGAAGGGCTGAATGGCCCACTCCTGCACCTATTGTCTGTTGTCTATTGTCTATTGCTGATGAGAGGTCTCTGATTGGAAATATTGGTTCCTGCAGATGCTGACTGCCCCGCTGAGTATTTGCAGCATTTTCCTGTGTTTGGTTTAGTGCGTAAAAGAAGCGATTTAAGGACCCAAATGCTGGAGTCACCCAGAGGGACAGGCAGCATCTCTGGAGAGACGGAAAGGGGGACGTCTCGGGTCGAGACCCTTCATCAGGCTGAAAGTCACGGGAAAGGGCAATGGGCCCGCCACTGATTATCCGTCGCCTTTGGTTCCAGAGCCATGCCAGACTATCCATTTCACCGGAGCAGAGGTTGCATAAGAACGATACAACAATACACCTCCGACCCACTAATTATACCTCTCCCGTATCTCCAAAGGGCCTGTTTCCACGTTGTATCTCCAAAATCTAAAGTAAAGTCAAAAGTGCGGCACGGTGGCGCAGCGATAGAGTCACAGACCCGGGTTCGATCCCGACTGCGGGCGCTGTCTGTACGGACTTTGTATGTTTTCCCCGTGACCTGCGCGGGTTTTCCCCGGGATCTCCTGGTTTCTTCCTACACTCCAAAGACGTGCAGGTTTGTAGGTTAGGTGGCTTGGTATCATTGTAAATTGTCCCTAGTGTGTGTAGGATAGTGTTAGTGTACGGGGATCGCTGGTCGGCGCGGACCCGGTGGGCCGAAGGCCCTGTTTCCGCGCTGTATCTCTAAACTAAACTGAACTAAACTCCACACAACGTGACCGGCAATTTTACTTTGGACATTTTAACAATTCTATGGTTCCCATAACACTGAAGCGGAAGGCTAGTGAGTAGGCGGCAAGTGTTAAGGGTAAGCATGACCGATCAGGCAGGAAGTGAAATCAAACCTTTCTTCGGGGTTTCCTGATGACACTTTTAATCGGAAGGAAAAATTAAATTTGTAAAATTTGACTTGCGACATCTTGCCAAAATGCCACAACATCCTCTTGTGAAGGTTGATTTGCATTGTTGCCATGTATTTTACATTGGTTTTAACAAGCTGTGATTTTTCACATCTCAGTTGCAAGTGCATTCGGAATAGTTAATGCATAACCTCGTGGAGGGAAGACATCACTCGACTGGAATGAAGTGCTGGCGTTCTAAACGGCAAGTGCTGGAGGAACTCGATTGGTCAGTCAGCGGCCACGGAGGGAGTGGACGGGCGACGTTTCAGATCCGGGACCCTTCTTCAGGCTGATGGTGAAGGGGAGGCAAGTGGGGGGGGATAAGCTGGAAATGAGAGGCGGGGCAAAGCCTGGCAAGTGATCTGAAGAGGGTTCTGACCCGAAACATCGTCTATTCTTCCGCAGATGCTGCCTGACGCGCCAAGTTACTCCAGCATTAGCACACATTGGGAACACAGCTTATGTGTTCCTCCCTACTCATAAATGATAGGTGGATGCAGGTGAGTGGGTGGTTGGTTAGCAGATGGGTGGAGTGAATGACAAAGGTTACACGTGAAAAGGTGTCAGATCAAGAGAGAAGAGGAGAGAAGTGTGAAGCCAGAGGGAAGGGTTTGGGTGGGAGGGGGCAGGCGGAAGGGGAAATATTGTGGCTTATTTAAGGGCCTGTCCCACTTACGCGACTTTTTCGGCGACTGCCGGCACCCGTCATGCAGGTCGGCAAAAATGTTCGACACGTTGAAAATTCAGCGGCGACCAGAAAGACGCTACGACTCTTTGGGCGACTGAGGAGACGACTCACGACCATACAGGCGACATGTCGCGGGGTGACGCCTGTATGGTCGTGAGTAGTCGCCCAAAGAGTCGTACCTTGTTCTGGTCGCCGCTCGATTTTCAACATGTTGAAAATGTTTGGCGACCTGTAACGACCTATGACGCTGAAAAAGTCACGTAAATGGGACAGGCCCATAAAGATAAATTGGGTTCTAGGGGGTGGGATATGAGCGTAGAGTGGGGGTCGAGGAGGGGTAGGAGAGGAGCAGGATGGGAGGGGGGGGGGGGTGACTGGGGGGTGTGACGGTGTGAGACGATGGGAGAAGTGAGTGGGAGAACACACACTTCTGATGGTTTAAGCCAGTTGTAAGCAGCATCCCCGGCGAAATGATTGAAATAATTCAGTCGTCTGGTAGAGTGGTTCAGCAGGTAGAACTGCTGCCTCACCGCACCAGAGACCCGGGTTTGACCCTGACCTTGGGTGCTGTCTGTGTGGAGTTTCCATGTTCTCCCTGTGACCTCGAGGGTTCCACTGAGGTGCTCCGGTTCCCGCCCACATCCTAGATCGCCCTGTGATTTGAGAGCTTGACTAAATGTAACTACATTTCTCATGGGAAGACACCAAATGCTGGAGTAACTCAGCGGGTGAGGTAGCATCTATGGAGCGAAGGGATAGGCGACGTTTCGGGTCGCGACCATGCTTCGGACTTGACCCGAAACATCCCCTATTCCTTCTGTCCATAGATGCTGCCTCACCCGCTGAGTTACTCCAGCATTTAGTGTCTACCTTCGATGTACCAGCATCTGCAGTTCTTTCTTAAACACATATTTCTCATAATTTGGCATAGATTCTATCAGGTCTCAACCACGACTTCTGGCATTCCAGAGAAAATGGCGAGTTGGTCCAAGTTGGTCTGAGTTTGCCCAGCTTCTCCTTGTCAGTAGTCTCTACTAAAGTTACATGACACGCAAAGGGCAGTTTTTTACCCAAGGAAACATAAAGCAGTGATATTGCATGAAAATGCAGGTATTCACGTTAAAATATGTGAAATTCCATCATAGTTGATGAAGAACCATCAGAGCAAAACAGTCTGAGCATCATATGTTCACATGCGAATCATTAAAATGTATCAACAATATATCTGCCAGGATTAGACCACATCTGCAACAAGCTTGTTATCGCTGCCACTCTAAAACTGTTGTAAGCATTTTATTATTTTTGTTACTATTGCAATGTGTTGACGGAGAATTTTTACTTACAGGAGTGAAATGTACAGATTGTTCTCTGCAAACATACTTCACGTGACAAATCCCCAAATATCATAAATGATCGAGACTGCGCGCGTTATTACTGTTCAGTTCTGCTTCTTGAGGCATAAAATATTTAGCTTTTTATAAGTCAGTGGAGCAACATTACAAATAAATCGGTTGCAAAAATGGGTGGCACGGTGGCGCAGCGGTAGAGTTGCTGCCCTGCAGCGCCGGAGACCCGGGTTCGATCCCGACTATGGGCGCTGTCTGCACGGAGTTTGAACGTTCTCCCCGTGACCTGCGTGGGCTTTCTCCGGGAAAGTGTTAGTGCGCGGGGATCGCTGGTCGGCACGGACTCGGTGGGCCGAAGGGCCTGTTTCCACGCTGTAATCTCTAAACTAAACTCAGCTTTGAGATAAGGACGTAGATATGGCGAGAATGGGGGATATGGATCACATGCAGGCAGATAGGGTTAGTTTATCTTGGCCTCATGTTCAGCATGGAGATTGTGGGCCAAAGGCCCTGTTCCTTATGCTGTACCTTTCCATGTTCTATGTCGTAACATAATGTGTAATCTCCATTGAGATAGAAAGATGTGCTGTTAGTTCAGTATATCCTCTTTACATCAAGAGCTGAAACTGATGCCGATAAATGTATACAATGAATACAAGTTATTTTTTAAAATATTTCATGTTCAGGGCAATGAACCAGTCGGCTTCATTTGATCCGACACAGGAAGTAAACAACCCTCCCGGTGAACTGAAAATCGATAAAATACAATGAGCGTGTGGACTATTAGCTGCTTATGTTTCACAAATAAAACATTGATGTTCTCTTTAAAGGTAGCCATCGTTCATTCTGCACGTTTCGCGGACAATAACAATTCAGCAGTAATTTCTAGTGGGGAAGATGAATGTCCTTGTAAATATTTAAAATCAAATTTGGAATAAGGCAGAGATGAATGTGGTAGATTACTGACTGCTGAAGGCCATGCACACTGCACCATTTCTCTGGACTGCTCCGGCCCAGCCTCAGAGCGGAGGAGAATGCTTTCAACATTGCTTGCTCACTTTGCGATGGTGTGAATTTTCGACGAATTGTGAGGTTCCTGCCGTCAAATGCTAAAAAAAAACAAAACGAATGTAATCCTTAATAAATTAAAATTCCAACGAGTGTGGCAATTTAATTAATCAACCTATATTTGGAACCATTAGTGGTTCGTGGGCAATAATGAAAATGTAGACACAGTTGCTGGCTTATATAAAAAAAAGGCTGGAGTTTAGAAGGATGAGGAGGGATCTTATAGAAACATATAAAATCATAAATGGACTGGGCAAGCTAGATGCAGGAAAAATGTTCCCAATGTTGGGCGAGTCCAGAACCAGGGGCCACAGTCTTAGGATAAAGGGGAGGTCATTTAAGACTGAGATGAGAAAAAACTTTTTCACCCAGAGAGTTGTGAATTTATGGAATTCCCTGCCACAGAGGGCAGTGGAGGCCAAGTCACTGGATGGATTTAAGAGAGAGTTAGATAGAGCTCAAGGGGCTAGTGGAGTCAAGGGATATGGGGAGAAGGCAGGCACGGGTTATTGGTAAGGGACGATCAGCTACGATCACAATGAATGGAGGTGCTGGCTCGAAGGGCCGAATGGCCTCCTCCTGCACCTATTTTCTACGTTTCTATGTTTCTATGACTCAAAGTGCTGGAGTAACTCAGCAGGTCGGGCGGCATCTCTGGAGAACATGGATAGGTGACGATTTGGTTTGGGACATTTCTCCAGAAGTTATTTCAGACTGACTAGTAGAAAAAGGTTAGACACAAAATGCTGGAGTAACTCAGTGGGACAGGCAGCATCTCAGGAGAGAAGGAACGGGTAACCTTTCGGGTCGAGACCCTTCTTCAGACTGATGTAGGGGAGAGGGAGATACATAGATAAGGAAGTGTGAGGTGTGAAAACATGACAAAGGGGATGGTGTTCAAAGAAAATGTGGAATAGATCATTGTTCGCTGGGAGAAGCTAACAGCAAAGCAAACAGAGATAAAATGTTGTCAGAGATGGTCAGACTGGTCGGAGAAATGTGAAGGGGAGGGATGGGGAGAAAGAAAAACTTGAAGGGTTACTTGAAGTTAGCGAAGTCACTGCTCACACCGCTGGGGTGTAAGCTGTCCAAGCGAAACAAGGAACTGCAGATGTCGGTTTACCAAGGAAGGACAATAGACAATGGACAATAGGTGCAGGAGTAGGCCTGAAAAGTAGGCCTGCGAAGGACACAAAGTGCTGGAGGCGCATGACACCTGGAGTAACTCAGTGGGTCAGGCAACATCTCTGGAGATAAATAATAGGTGATGTTTTGGCTTGGGACCCTTCTTCAGGCTGACTATTATTTTTCTCCAGGGATTTTTCTCCAGGGATGCTGCCCGACCCGCTGAGTTACTCCAGCATTTTGTGTCCACCTTCGTTGTGTAAACTAGCATCTGCAGTTGCATCCTGCACACGAGGATACATAGGAGCTGTATATGTTTATCGAGACGTTTCTGAGAAATAAAATCTATAACCTGCATTTAAAGTAAAATAGAAATAAGAGTAAAGATTCGGAAAGGGGATAGATTTATTAAATGCAGTCGATTGTTTCTTAAAGCATGATGCCGGCAAGTCAGTCTGGAATGCTTGATTTAATTCGGAGTAATTTAGTTTAGTTTAGTTTAGTTAAGAGATACAGCGTGGAAACAGGCCCTTCGGCCCACAGGGACCATGCCGACCGGCGATCCCTGCATATTAACACTATCCTACTTGAGACAGTTTTTAAACTTTTACCAAGCCAATTAACCTACAAACCTGTACATCTTTGGAGTGCGGGAGGAAACCGAAGATCTCGGAGAAAACCCGCGCAGGTCACGGGGAGAACGTACAAACTCTGCGCAGGCAGCACCCGTAGTCAGGATCGAACCTGGGTCTCCGGCGCTGCATTCGCTGTAAGGCAGCGACTCTACCGCTGCGCCACCTTGACCGCCCACAAGTTCTATAGAATTCTGAGTAATTCAGCAAGGTCAGTTGACAAGACAGGCGGGAGCATTGCATGGAGCGAGGGAAGACCCGAGTTCGATCCCAACTGCGGGTGCTGTCTGTACGGAGTTTGTACGTTCTCCCCGTGACCTGCCTGGGTTTTCTCAGAGATCTTTGGTTTCTTCCCACACTCCTAAGACGTGCAGGTATGTAGGTTAATTGGCTTGGTGCATGTGTAAATTGTCCCCAGTGTGTGTGCAGGACAGTGTTAATGCACGGGGATCGCTGGTCTGTGCGGACACGGTGGGCCGAAGGGCCTGTTTCCGTGCTGCATCTTGAAACTAAACACTAAACTAAACTAAAACTCAACAGGTCAAGCAGCATCTCTGGAGAAAAGGAACGGGTGACGTTTCAGGTCTGTTACACAATACTTTTACCTGAGCAGTATGTGACCCATAGTGCTGCAGCCATGGTGCTCTATTTAAACTCCATAGCGCTGCAGCCGACAGCTCTTTGTTTAAATTCCCACGTGCTAAGCCGACAGTGCTCTATATAAACCTTTGCTCGCCAAACCGGCAACGCTGTGTGTATCGCTTTGCACGCCAAATCTGTAGCGCTGTGTGTCGCGTTACTTGCCAGTCAGCGGCTGTCATGATCAGCACTGCGGACGGAGACAGAGAGAGAGAGAGAGGGAGAGAGAGAGATAGAGTGAGACATGTAAAACGGACCCCGCGCACACCAAGACAAGTATTGTTTTTGTTCCCTCTCTTGCCAATGAAACTAATCTGTAACCTAAACAGACGAGTGAGTCCTTTTCTCTGTTCTACTGGTCAGATCCTTGAACCTGTTCCCGTGTCACAGGGTCAGAACTCTTCTTCAGACCCGAGACGTCGCCTGTTCCTTCATCACCGTAGATGCTGCCTGACCTGCCGAGTTTGTGTCTACCTCGGGCGTAGACCAGCAGCTGCAGCTCCGTTCTACAAGAGCAATGATAGCAGCAATTATTTGGAGTCACAAGATGAAGATAGCAAAGACATCCATTTGGTGAGGCATTGTCCAGGTGTTAGGCCTCAGTCATTTTATTCTTTGAAGTCACAGGTTTACAGGTTCAAGTTGCAGAGAGAGAATGGACCAATCTTCGTCATTCATTTCCACTTTAGTCTTGTCTGGGACAAAATCACCTTTCTGGAGGCATGTGTCTGCATGCTGAGTGAGTTATATTGTATCACAAAATTTTTTTTTTTTTTTCGCGCAGAAGGGAGAATAAGGTGTTGAAATTTAAATATAATGTTTGGAGCACAATTGGAATGTCACTTTGACAACGGTTGCAAATTAAATTATGAGCCCGGCGCTGGCAGAGTTGAACCCCTCTTCCCAGCTTTGTGGTTGATGTATCGCAGTTTTAACATACCATCGTTCATCATCTGATAATGACAAATGTATTATTTCTGAGCTTGTCATCTCTTCCTTGATGACAAATAGTCTAACTTCCTCCAGTGATAATAGAATTTTATAATGATCTTTCCTGCATTGAGCTGCGATGACTTCACTGTACGCAGAGTGTTCGTTCTCGAAACCCTTTGCACAGTTTATGACAATGGATTTTGCAAGTTGTTGACAAGCATTCAGTTATTTATGAGGCATGATGAAGGCATCGGTTGGTAAATACGTCTCTGGAGGATAGAAGTACTTATTTATTTTTTAATCTTTCAGGGCAGTTCAGTTGCAGGACCCTGATGGTTTAATTACCATGCAACGCTTCTGCAGATTGAATGGCCAAAGCATAGTCCACCTCATTTATTATCTACAGCTTCCTGAATATAATACATGAGGAAAGAATGAATTCCCCCCAAAACATTTGGCATCGAAGATCATATTTAGTATCTTTGCGATGCACCCTATTAAGGTGATCGAGTTCCTTATTCATTTGAAACGTTGACTGCGCCGAATATAAGCTTCAAATGAATCAAAATTTGTACTTTTAACTCAAAACAGTCCAGCTGTAAGCGTTTCGGGTTATGGAAGTCGAAGAAATAATTGGTCTCCGATTTCTTTTGGTAAACCTGCGACGGAGCTCATTCGGTAGCAACGCTCATCGCTACGATACAGAAGCCCGCTGTTCCTCTCCGGTGAAAGGGCCGGCTTGTCCTATTGATGTTGTGCCAGAACCATCCACAATGGATGTGACCATTGTGAGGCCGTACTGGCAACCGATCCTTATGTTGTGAGCAATTCTGGGTCCCCATATCCGAGGAAGGATGTGCTGGCGCTGGAGAGGGTCCGGGGAGGTTTACGGAGAATGTTCCCAGGAATGAGTGGGTTAACATATGATGAGTGTTTGATGGCACTGGGTCTGTACTCGCTATAGAAACATAGAAACATAGAAACTAGGTGCAGGAGCAGGCCATTCGGCCCTTTGAGCCTGCACCGCCATTCAATATGATCATGGCTGATCATCCAACTCAGTATCCTGTACCTGCCTTCTCTCCATACCCCCTGATCCCTTCAGCCACAAGGGCCACATCCAACTCCCTCTTAAATATGGCCAACAAACTGGCCTCAACTACCTTCTGTGGCAGAGAATTCCACAGATTCATCACTCTCTGTGTGAAAAACGATTTTCTCATCTCGTGCCTAAAAGACTTCCCCCTTATCCTTAAACTATGACTCCTTGTCCTGGACTTCCCCAACATCGGGAACAATCTTCCTGCATCTAGCCTGTCCAACCCCTTAAGAATTTTGTAAGTCTCTATGAGATCACCCCTCAATCTTCTAAATTCCAGCGAGTACAAGCCGAGTCTATCCAGTCTTTCTTCATATGGAAGTCCTGCCATCCCAGGAATCAGTCTGGTGAACCTTCTCTGTACTCCCTCTATGGCAAGAATGTCTTTCCTCAGATTAGGAGACCAAAACTGTACGCAATATAGTTTAGAAGGATGTGGGGCTTGGATAGAGTGGGTGTGGAGAGGATGTCTTTAGCCAGAGGGTGGTGAATCTGTGGAATTCGTTGCCGCAGATGGCTGTGGAGGCCAAGTCGATGGATATTTTGAAGGCATTCTTGATTAATACGGGTGTCAGGAGTTATGGGGAGAAGGCAGGAGAGTGGGGTGAGGAGGGAGAGATCGATCAGCCATGATTGAATGGCAGAGTAGACTTGATGGGCCGAATGGCCTAATTCTGCCTCTAGAACCTATGAACTTATGATACAGAGACCAAATTGTAAACTAATGATAAGATCCTTTGCATTGATAACAGTCTTGGATTGGTCATTACAATTCTGAACAGGATGCAAAAAATAATCAGGTGATAAATAATAAGAATAGAATATATGTTATTTTGTCACTGTCGAATAGAATGCAAAGTATGCTGGTTCAACAGTTCTGATGAAGGTTCTTTGAACTTAAACATTAATTCTGTATCTCTCGCCATAGATGCAGCCTGACCTGAAGATAAAATAGAAGAAAGGTTCTGAAGAAGGGTTCGAACCCAAAAGGGTATCTATCTCCTCTCTCCAGATATACTGCCTGACCCGCTGAGGTACTCCAGCATTTTGCGTCAATCTTCGGTATAAACCAGCATCTGCAGTTCCTTCCTACACATAAAAGAGTACAGCACAGGAACAGGCCCTTTGGCCCATAATGTCCATGCCAAACATAATGCCATGTTAAACTAATCTCTAGTGCCCGCACGAGATCCATATCCCTCCATTCCTTGAAAATCTAAAAGTCACAAATATTAAATACCACTATGGAATCTGCCTCTACCCCCACAGCCAGCAGAGCGTGTCCCACTCACTCATTACCCTCCGTGCAAAAAAAAATTGCCCCGCACATCTCCTTTCATCTTTACCCCTCTCAACTCTAATGGGGCTGTCCCACTGTACGAGTTAACTCAAGAGTTCTCCAGAGTTTCCTCTCATTCGAACACGGAGAATTACGGTAATGGCCGCTCGTCGGTACTCGGGGCTCTCGTGGACATTTTTCAACATGAAAAATCTTCCCGAGTCTTCCCGAGCTCGCCGCGTTTCCCCGAGTGCCTGCCGTTAGCGTTACGAGCCGCTAAGAGACGTCCCCGAGCTCCGACTGTACATACCCGCTGCGTACATTCTACGTGCTTACCACGAGGTTGATTTTTTTCTAAAACTCGGGAGAGCTCTTGGGTGAACTCGTACCGTGGGTCAGGCCCATTAGCAATGGCCTTTAGTCATTTACATTTCCACCCGGGTTATTCAGCAGTTTTAGATTTTTTTTTGTGTGCTGCTGCAAGTATGAATTGTATTCTTCTATCTGGGACATATGACAATAAAAGTTGACTGCATCTTCTTCCCGATGGTAGGAGTGGTGTGTCCCCTTGTCGATGCTGGCTGCCTCGTAGATCCCTTTGCCGCTGGGGAGGTCAGTACCCATGATGCATTGGGGAAGTGTCCAACATATTGTTTTGGCCATTTCCTTCGTTCCTGGACCTTCGGGTTGCAGAACATGACGCTTCACTCCCGTAGAAGTTCCAGCGAGTTTTCATCGACGTAACGAACCCCTTCAACCATCTGAGGACGTTGAGGCGTTGATGGGGGGGGGGGGGCTTCCTTTACGATTGCATCGATGTGTTGGGTCCAGGACAGATCTTCAGGGATATGCACACCCGGGCTCACCATCCCCGGCCCTTCCTCTTCTGAGGTCAACAATCATGCGGCACCACTGGAGCGAAGGAAATAGGCAACGTTTTCGTTGTCGAAACCCCAAAGGGTTTCGGCCCAAAACGTTGCCTATTTCCACCCGCTGAGTTTCTCCAGCACTTTTGTCTACCTTCGATTTTCCAGCATCTGCAGCTCCTTCTTAAACAATCAGCTCCTTGGTCTGGCTGACATTTGGAGCAAGCTCGTTGCACTGGCACCATCCAATCAAATGACCAATGTTCTCCTAAACTCTAAACTTCATCAACAGTAATTCATCCAAAAATGGTATCGTATCATCATAATCATAATCATACTTCATTAATTTGATTTGCCATACAGTCATACTAAGAAAAAAAGCAACAGAACACACAAAATACATTTCAACATAAACATCCACCACAGTGACTCCTCCACATTCCTCACTGTGATGGAAGGTCCCGATGTTGGGGGAGTACAGAACCAGGGGCCACAGTTTAAGAATAAGGGGGTAAGCCATTTAGAACGGAGATGAGGAAACACTTTATCACACAGAGAGTTCTCTGCCTCAGAGGGCGGTGGAGGCCGGTTCCTTGGATACTTTCAAGAGAGAGCAAGATAGGGCTCTTAAAGATAGCGGAGTCAGGGATATGGGGAGAAGGCAGGAACGGGGTACTGATTGGGGATGATCAGCCATGTTCACATTGAATGGCGGTGCTGGCTCGAAGGACCGAATGGCCGACTCCTGCACCTATTGTCCATTGTCCATTGAAAGGCGAAAAAAAGTTTTCAATCTCTTCCCTTCGTTGTTCTCCCGCGGTCGGGGGTTCCGAGCCCTCCGTTGACGGGACGATCGTGACTCCTGCAGCCGGCGGCGGGCCCCCTGCCTCGGGGCGCTGAAGCTCCCGCTTCTGGGAGATCTCAGCTGGCCCGCACCGAGCGATCATTGGTGAATCTAAAGACGGAGATGGGACCGGGTCCAGCTACACAGTCATGGGGATGGAGTGGGTAGAGCCAGGGGCTGAGCACACGGCCTGGAGGTGCTGACAGTTGTTGAGGGCGAGATCTCATCTATTTGACTCCTGGAACGTAAATAAAGCTTTTGAAGTGATTCACACGGTACCGTTCAGTTTAGTGTATTGTCACGTGCAAGGAGGTACAGTGAAAAGCTTTTGTTGCGTGCTAACCAGCTAGCGGAACGAACAATACAGGATTACAATGGAGCCGTCCGCAGTGTACAGATACTGTACATGATGAGGGAATATGCAAGGTTTAATGAGAGGTAAAGCCTGCAAAGTCCGATCAAAGACAGGCCATGGTTCTCCAATGAGGCAGATAGTAGTTCAGGACCGCTCTCTGGTGGTGGTAGGATGGTTCAGATGCCTGATAACAGCTGGGAAGAAACTGTCCCCGAATCTGGAGGTGTGCGTTTGTTTTCACACTTCTGTACCTCTTGCCCGATGGGAGAGGGGAGAAGAGGGAGCGGCCGGGGTGCGACTGGTCCTTGATGATGCTGCCGGCCTTGCCGAGGTGTAGATGGAGGCGATGGAAGGGAGGTTGGTTCTGGGCTGCGTCCACAATTCATTGTCATTTTGCGCAGTCTCGGACGGAGCCGTTCCCAAAACCGAGCTGGGGTTTGCGTCCCGATAAAGTCGCTTTCCCCGGCGCATCTGCCGGAGTTGGTGAGGGGTTGGCGGGGATGTGCCGGCCTTCCTTAGCCTTGATGCAGGAGCCCATCCCAGGAGAGCGCTCACGAGTCTGCTGCTCCAAACAACTGGTCTCGCCCGTTGGCAGAGCCTCAACTCATCAGCACTTTAGTGCAGCCTAATTTTAAACAGTGTCGGTGAGCTGGGTTCTTGCCAATGGTAGGACCAGCTGTTACAATAACAGGGAGAGATCTCCTTTGCGGTGCGACGGGATGCAAGAGGGTGGAAGCGACATTTGAAAAACATGCGACTAATTAAATATTAAAACACAACGGAGGGAAGAGCCTGTGGAGGGAAGTTGGGACGCAAGGTGAAAGCTCTGAGGATGTTGCACTTGCTTCACTCAGCGACACTTACTGTATATCGATGACACCATTTTCAACGACTGAAGGAATACATTTTGGGAAGTATCGCTTTTTTCCCCGAGCAGCTCTGAGCAGGGCCTTCGATCAGAGGCTTTCGCCAATCCGCGTGACCAGCGCAGTGTAACGTTCGACACAAACGGCTGGAGTAGCTCAGCGGGGCAGGAAGCATCCCTGGAGAGAAGGAATGGGTGACGTTCCGGGGGTCGAGACCCGTTGCAGTCCTTAACAGTCGGTTTTACTTACAAAATTCTTAAGGGGTTGGACAGGCTAGATGCAGGAAGATTGTTCCCGATGTTGGGGAAGTCCAGGACAAGGGGTCACAGTTTAAGGATAAGGGGGAAGTCTTTTAGGACCGAGATGAGAAAATCGTTTTTCACACAGAGAGTGGTGAATCTGTGGAATTCTCTGCCACAGAAGGTAGTTGAGGCCAGTTTGTTGGCCAAATTTAAGAGGGAGTTAGATGTGGCCCTTGTGGCTGAAGGGATCAGGGGGTATGGAGAGAAGGTAGGTACAGGATACTGAGTTGGATGATCAGCCATGGACATATTGAATGGCAGTGCAGGCTCGAAGGGCCGAATGGCCTGCTCCTGCACCTATTTTCTATGTTTCTATGTTTTGTTTATTGTCACGTGTAGCGAGGTACGGTGAGAAGCTTTTGCTGCGCGCTAACCGGGGTCAGCGGAAAGACGATGGGGCGGTCACGGTGGCGAAGCTGCCTTACCGTGCTTGTCTGCGCGGAGTTCGCACGTTCACCCCGTGACCTGCGCGGGTTTTCTCCGAGATCTTCGGTTTCCTCCCACCCTCCAAAGACGTGCAGGGTTTGTAAGTTTGGCAAAAGTGTAAGTTGTCCCTAGTGTGTGTATGATAGTGTTAGTGTTGGTGCGCTGGGATCGCTGGTCAGTGCGGACTCAGTGGGCCGAAGGGCCTGTTTCCACACTGTATCTCTAAACCAAACGAGACTAAACTAAACGACGCGGGATTACAATCGAACCATCCGCAGTGTACACAGACAGGATAAGGGAGTAACGTTTAAGGCAAAGTAAAGCCAGTAGAGTCTGGTCAAAGATAGTCCGAGGGCCCCCGATGAGGTAGAGAGTAGTTCAGCACTGCTCCCTGGTTGTGGTAGGATGGTTCAGTTGCCCGATAACACTTGGGAACAGCTGTAAGTCTTTAACCTCGTGGGGTTGAGTATTTTTCTTGATGATTATTATCAACAACCCAATCCTTCACTCATCCCAAACATGTGGGGAATGAGGGTAGTTCAGAGCAGAGGAACTCTTGTGTAGGAAGACCAAATACAGGCACAAAATGCTGGAGTGACCCAGCGGGACAGGCAGCACCTCTGGAGAGAAGGAATGGGCGATGTTTCCGGTCGAGACCCTTTTTCAGTCAGATTCCTTCTTGAAGAAGACACAATGTGCTGGCCAATGGGACGGACCGGTGGCCTGGTGGTAGAGTTGCTGCCGTCCAGCGCCAGAGATCCGGGTTCGATCCCGACCACAGGAGCTGTCTGTACGGAGTTTGTACAATCTTCCCGCGATCCTGTGGGTTTTCTCCATGAAACGCTACATATCCATGTTCTCCAGAGATGATTCCTGACCCACTTAGTTCCTCCAGAACTTTGTGTCTTTTTTTTTGATAAATCAGCACCTGCATTTCCGTATGATTCTTTATTAATATCTTTTAAGTTCTTGAGCGAGCGTCCCAGTAAAAAAGCTCTAACCAAGTTAACGTTAGTGCCTTAAGTTTAAAGGGAGACTGCTCATTAAATTTAGGCACCAACCCAAATTCTCTTCTTTATTACATAAAAATATCTGAAGAGTAATTACATTTAAGGAATTAGGAATTCTGTGCCGAAAGCTGAAATATCCATCAGTTTCTCGGTTTTCAATTTTTGCATTAAATAAAAGGAAATATCATTGTGTATTCCCGTCTGAGGGATAGATTTATTTTGGGGAGTTAACTTGCAGCTTTTACACGAAAATGTTTTACTCTGTCAGACGCGATTCACTGGTAGGAGTCTTGCAAGTTAAGGGGCTGTCCCACTGCGGCGGCCTAATCTGCGAGTTTAGAAGACTTTGCCCTCAACTCAAACTCGCAGCAAGGTCGACACGTGGCCCCAGGAGGTCCTATGAGGTTACTGGAACTCTCCTTCGTGCTCGAGGGAAGTTCCCGCATACTCGCGGCCTCCGTTTGGTCGAGGAAACATTTTCCGCGAGTAAACATTGGTCGGCATGGTTCTTTTGAACTCGCAGTGCAGTGGAGTGGGGTCGCTGTGTAGTTACAGGCAGTCGAGGGCAGTCGCAGGCAATCTGCTTCGCTGAATGGGCATTTTAATTGGCTCATTGGAGTTATCAGGAGCAAGGAAAACCGACCGGTAGGTTAAATGCCCGCTAAACTTTGTTATACTTCTTAAAGGTGTCTCCACTCCTTCTCCCCCCATTCTCTGCCCTCTTTCTCCCCCCCTTCCCCCTTCTCCCCCCTTCTCCCCCTTCCTCCCCTTCTCTCCCCTTCTTCCCCTTCTCTCCCCCCCTCCCCTTCTCCCCTTCTCTCCCCTTCTCTCCCCTTCTCTCCCCTTCTCCCCCTTCTCTCTCTCCCCTTCTCCCCTTCTCTTCTCTCCCCTTTCTCCCCCCCTCCCCCCTTCTCCCCCTTCCCCCTTCTCTCCCCTTCTTCTCTCTCCCCTTCCCCTCTCCCCTTCTCCCCCCTCTCTCCCCCCTTCTCCCCTTCTCCCCCTCTCACCCCTTCTCCCCCCTTCTCCCCCTTCTCCCCTTCTCCCCCCTCTCTCCCCCCTTCTCTCCTCTCCCCTTCTCCCCTTCTCTCCCCCTTCTCTCCCCCTCTCACCCCTTCTCCCCCCTTTCTCCCTTCTCTCCCCTTCTCTCCCCTTCTCCCTTCTCGTCCCTTCTCTCCTCTCTCCCCCCTTCTCCCCCTTCTTCCCCCCTTCTCACCCCTTCTCCCCCCTTCTCCCCTTCTCTCCCCCCTCTCCCCCCCTTCTCCCCCTTTCCCCCCCCTTTCTCACCCCCCTTCTCTCCCCCCTTCCCCCCTCTCCCCCTCCTTCTCTCACCCCCTTTCTCCCCCTTCCTCTCCCCTTCTCCCCCTTCTCTCCCCCCCTTCTCCCCCCTCTCCCCCTTCTCTCCCATTCTCCCCCCTTCTCCCCCCTTCACTCCCCCTTCCCCCCCCCCGCACTCTCTGAAAGACTTACCGTACACTATGCAGCCGTCTTTTACCTTCCTCGTTATCGCGGGTGTGAATTTCAGACAGCGCTCCCCCGGTTTCCCTGGCCCCCGCCTTTGCAATGTGTTTGTGTGTGTGTGTGCAGTCGGTTGATCCAGCTCGCGGTTTTCCAGGCGAGTGCCGTCGAACTTGAAGGTCGAGGACAGTCTCGTCAGTGGGACAGGCCTTTTAATGTGCCAGAAGTTGAAGGTTCAAGGAGAGATTATTTGAAGCGGTCACGGTGGCGCAGTGGTAGAGTTGCTGCCTTACAGCGCCAGGGACCCGGGTTCCATCCCGACTACGATAACTGCCTGTATGGAGTTTGCACGTTCTCCCCATGACCACGTGCGTTTTCTCTGGCTGCTCCGGTTTCCTCCCAAACTCCAAAGGCGTACAGGTTTGTAGGTTATTTGGCTTTGATAAGTTGTAAAGTTGTCCCTGGTGTGTAGAACAGTGCTAGTGTATGGGGTGATGCTAGTCGGCATGGAGTCGGTGGGCTGAAGGGCCTTTTGTGATGCTGTAAACTAAACTAAACTAATATGTAGACTCAAAATGCTGGAATATGTCAGTCCGGCAGTGTCTCTGGAGAAAATTAATAGGTGGTGTTTTGAGTTGGGACCTTCTTCTTGGGGGGGGGGGGGCGCGTGGGTGAAACTGGAAGCGAGTAAAGAACCAGGACAAATCGCGGCTAGGAGGTTCACTGACAGGCTAATTCTTGGCTAGAGATGGTGCAAGCCCAGGAGGGATCCATCGTTACGAACTGTGGATCTGGTTGATGGACCGTCATATGTTGATAGAATGGAGCGGCTGGGCTTGTGCACTCTGGAGTTTAGAAGGATGAGGGTGGATCTTATTGAAACATATAAGATTATTAAGAGTTTGGACACGCTAGAGGCAGGATACATGTTCCCGATGTTGGACGTCCAGAAGCCACAGTTTATGAATAAGGGGTAGCCCATTTAGATCGGAAATGAGGAACCACTTTTTCACACAGAGAGTGGTGAGTCTGTGGAATTCTCTGCCTCAAAGGGCAGTGGAGGCTGGTTTTCTGGATGCTTTCAAGAGAGAGCTAACAGAGCTCTTGAAGATAGCGAAGGGATATGGGGAGAGGGTAGGAATGGGGTACTGATTGTGGATGATCAGCCATGATCATTTTGAATGGTGGTGCGGGCTCGAGGGGCCGAATGGCCTACTCCTGCACCTATTGTCTTTTGTCTTATAGTGGGGAAGGGAGGGGAGGGGGAGGGAGGTGTTTGTAAAAGTGACCTAAAATTGGAGAATTCAAACTCCATGTACTTTCCCCTGTAACTGGAGGAGGTGTGACACCCATCTTTAAACCTCCTTATACCTTACACCTGGCCTTCATTCTGAAGAAGGGTCCCAACGTGAAAGGTCACATCCCCACGTTCTCCAGAGATGCCACCTGACGTACCGAGTTACTCCAGCACTTTGTGTCCGTTTGTTGTCAACCTGCATCTGCAGTTCCTTGTTTCTACATTCTTATTTTTTTTTAACCAATATTGCAGAGACTTGACTTATTTTTTGTATCATTTACATTTATACAACCAGTGCATTTGTTTGTCCCTGTGTTTATTATTAACCAAGAACGCTTCTTTCCAAATAATTTGTTCTGCACCATAATATATCATGGACAGGGCACGGTGGCTCAGCGGTCGAGCTACTGCCTTACAGCTCTTAGAGCGCCAGATACCCGGGTTCGATCCCGACTGTGTGTACGGAGTTTGTACGTTTCCCCCCGTGACCGCACGGGTTTTCTCCGAGATCTTCGGTTTCCTCCCAAGCTCCAAAGGCGCGCAGGTTTGTAGTTTAATTGGCTCGGTGTAAATGTGAAAATTGTCCCTGGTGTGTGCAGGACAGTGTTAATGTGCGGGGATCGCTGGTCGGCGCGGACTTGATAGGCCGAAGGACCTGTTACCCTGCGGTGTCTCTGAGCTAAACTAAACTAAACTAAACTAAACATGGAATAAACCGTTCTACTTTGGAGATATCCAAACACCTCAAAGACGTATTGTAGATCTGTTGTCATCCTTTTGTCTTCTTGAGAGCTGATTTTTATAGATTGCACTTCCGAAAACTTGTAAAGTGTTGTCAGTTGCATAACTCCAGGGTGACTGCAAGCTTTCCATCAGTAACGCGAGGCATTAGCCGGTTGATTCAAGGGAAAAGGCTTTTAAGAAACCGTGGCTTTTCTCTGCTCCTTTTCACTATTTCCTTTATCTTAATAAATAATGAGTCTGCCATTGGCTGACAATGAAATATTTTGAAAATAGTTTTAATGTATAACTGGCAGTGGACCTGTTGGGCATTGATAAATTGAGCAAACAGTGAAGATGGCAAACCCCTGAAATATTAATGACCTGTTTCACAAGTGTTATTAGAAAATTCGCTTGCTTGTTTTATGCACATTAAACGTGCCGCGAGTTAACCTGCAGTTGAACGCAGGCAATGGACTGCAGAACCCTTCTCTTTGTGTGCGAAGACAAAACGAGGGAGGACTAATTATGGGCGTGTTCATCCACTCATATTTCCAGGGATCACGTTCGGTTTGCGATTCTGCGTGCAGACTATGAACTTTTAATTGCCACTTAATTCCAAACTTAGTTCGGAAATCTAACAAAGTTTGGTCGTGGTTTGTGTCTGGAATGAATGCGACGGAGATCGAATCAAAGTGTTAATTTTCAAGCTGCATTTTTCACATTAAATGCACTGGAGGGCACTTTGATCGGTCAAAGAAATAAGGCTTCATCGATTTTTATTTACAGCAATATTTTATTATTATTCATGTCGCGGGGGTTTACAGGATTATAAACAAGGATTATTATTACCATCTGATTATTGCATTCCACATACTGATAATGGATCAGATCCTATTGGTTATATATCCAGTGTGATTTTTGCCAGGACAACCATTAATGTTAAAAGATATTTTGGTTGTAATTCATAACGAATCGATAATTATTTCTCGGATATCTACCTTGACTGAAATGTGTCTGTATCTTTTTCGGGATTATGCACGAGGCTCGATTGGCTTTTAATATAAATACCTTTAAAACGGCAAATATCTGGAAAACCTGAATAATAATCGTGGCAAATATTGCGGTAATAAAGTCCAAATTAAGATAGTATTGGAGCTCTAGATCTTGTACAAAATAGATGAAGATTAGCATTCCCAAGGGAGTATGGAATTAATCCAGTGTTTTAGCCAGTTACATGAAAAGGCAATGAAAGTACATATTAATTATGTTCATAAAATGTCATAATGAATGTGTTTATTAGTGTACTAAGTGACCCAGTAATTCATATTAATCTTGCGCTGACATCAGTGTTATATTAATATTCTTTGTTTAAATGAGATGTGACAGATTAAAAGCCTTGTGAAATGAATTAATTTTTATTGTGCTCAACATTGCACAAAACCATTACATCATGGCAGTACAAGACACTTTGCAGAAGGTAAATAAATCAGATCAAAGCCATTATCCCATGATCTAGCTCAATTATTCACAACATCTCCATGCAATATTTAACAAGTAATTCACTCATTTATATCTGTATGTTTTATGCACATAAGAGTCACTGCAACCTCAATTATGTATTTTTGCAAACAAGAATTCAATATTTTAGCAAATATAAGAAACATAATTATCTCAGCTGTTCTGGTTGGAAAATTAATTATGAATATTTTAATGATTTTGAAAAAATTATAGCTAGTTTCAGACAGCGATGTTTACAATTAAATTTGCTAATGAAATCTTAATCAATGCAGATTATAATCTATTCCAAACCAACTCTCCTCATTTCATTCTGTTTTGTAGAACATATTTTGTCCCAATTACATCTGTTTTTAGACCACTATTATATATTTAATGCCACTACTGGCATTGTTGCTGTCTTACAGTGGCAGGGACCCGGGTTCGACCCTGACAACGGGTGCTGTCTGTACGGAGTTTGTACCTTCTCCCCGTGACCGCGTGGGTTTTCTCCTGGTGTTCTGGCTTCCTTCCACATTCCAAAGACGTACAGGTCAGTATGTTAATTAGCTTCTGTGAATTGCCCCAAGTGTGTGGGATGGAACTAGTGTGCGGGTGATCGCTGGTCGACGCAGACTCAACTAAACCAACCCAAACCTGACTTATCCTGTATCTGCACACTGTGAACGACTGGATTGTAATCTTGTAGAGTCTTTTCTTTCACTGGATAGCACGCAAACCAAACATGACCTAAACTAAACAGGTCCTGGGACCTAACAAATCCACACTGACCACCAAGCAGCCATCTGGAGTAAGCCTTTGCTGAAATATTTTATTCCCCCACATTCTCATCAACTCTTCACCCCCCTCTCCCCCGGTTCTACCACCCATCTACACTCTGGATGCTGCTTACAGCGGGCAATTAACCAACCATCCTGCACGTCTTTGGAGCGTCGGAGGAAACCGGAGCACCCGGAGGAAACGCACGCGGCCTCAGGGAGAACGTGCAAACTCCACACAGTCAGCACCACAATGGCAGGATTGAACCCTGGTCTCTGGCGCTGTGCGACTGTGGCGCTCTCGATGGGTTAACCTGCCACCGGTCGTTTTTGAAAGGTAACGGTTAGAGACTTAATTCTATCAAATTACAAGATAAAGGGTAAAACGCAAATTGTTTTTCAGGGCTTTCTCATAATAGACATAAATCATTAAGATACGAGGAGTTTCGGTTTAGTTTGGAGACACAACGCAGAAACAGACCCTTCGGCCCACTGAGTCCGCGCCGACCAGCGATCCCCACACACCAACACACTGTGGACGATGTTCACTTACACCGAGCCAATCTACCTACAAGTTTGGAGTGTGGGAGGAAACCGAAAATCTCGGAGAAAACGCGCACGGGTCATGGGGAGTACGTACAAACTCCGTACAGACAAGCGCCCGTAGTCGAGATCAAACCCGGGTCTCTGGCGCATCAAACGCTGTAAGGCAGCAACTCTACCGCTGCGCCACAGTGCCACCCCACATAGGAGAGGAAAATGCAAAGTAATATTCTCAACAGCGTCTGCATGAGGGAGATCAATTATTTTTTTTTTTCTGTCCCTCGATAAATGAGACCTCCTTTTCACTCATCTTAAAATATCTATTTTCACCACTTTAGAAATGCCCTTCTGACCAGGAAGGGTATGTGTTTGCACCAAGATGGATACCGGACTTCCTTCATCCGTAAGTGTGATAGATTTGCCTTTCTGAGCATCACACAGTCAATGTGTGCAGTCTCCTATGTGGGGACGTTAGGAGGCATAGAGGTGGATGAGGAGAGGATGTTTCCACTGGTGGGAGAGACTAGAACTAGAGGTCACAGCCACAGAATTAAAGAACGCACTTCTAGAAAGGAGGTGAGAATGAACTTCTTTAGTCAGAGGGCAATTAATCTGTGGAACCCATTGCCGCAGAGGGATGTGGAGGCCAAGTCTGTGGATATTTTTAAGGCAGAGATAGACAACTTCTTGATTAGAACTGGTGTCAAGGGCTATGGGGAGAAGGCAGGAGAATGGGATTAGGAGGCAGAGATCATCCATGATTGAATGGCGGAGTGGACTCGATGGGCCGAATGGCCTAATTCTACTCCTATAACTTGTGAGTTATGAGACTGTGCTCACATAGTAACAAGCAAGGATCTACCACAACCAGAGAGCAGTGCTGAACTACCATCCACCTCTTCGATGACCCTCGGACTATCCTCGATCGGACTTTGCTGGCTTGCTCTATCTTGCACTAAACATTATTCCCTAGTCATGTAGCTGTACACTGTAAATGGATCGATTGTAGTCACGTATTGTCTTTCTGCTGACTGGTTGGCACGCAACAAAAGCTTTTTCACTGTACCTCAGTCCACGTGACAATTAACTGAACTGGCGTCGTATAGGATGGAAGCAGGCCCTTCAGCCCAACTTTCCCATGCCAACCAACATGCCCCATCTACACTACTTCCACCTGCATGTGTTTGGCCCATATCCCTCTAAACATATCCTGTCCACGTGCCTGTCCAAATGTTTTTTAAACCTTGCGGTGGTACCTGCCTCAACTACCTCCTCCGGCAGCTAACTCCTGTGTCTAACTCCAGGACAAAGACTTCATTTTGATCTTACAAACAATGTCAATAGCCATATGTCACACGTGCCCGGGCACCGTAAAAAGCTTTTTGTTTCCTGCTAACCTGTCAGCGGAAAGACTACAATCGAGCTATCGACCGTGTACGGATACAGGATGAAGGGAATAATGTGAATAAAATTTCACTTAGGAAGCAGGCAAAGAGTCGCCTCGTTACTGGTGCCCATAAAGTTTGTAAAGTTTTTAGTGTAGACTTATCATAGTCGCTGCCTCAAAAAGGCGGCCAATATCGTCAAGGACCCACACCATCCTGGCCACACACTCATCTCACCACAGCCAGCGGGAAGAAGGTACAGGAGCCTGAAAACTTCCCCAAAGCCATCAGGCTATTAAACGAATAAGCTCTGAGCTCTGAACTGCAAATGACTATATTACTATTGCACTATATTTGTTATTTATTGAACTTTTCCTCTTTTTTTACTCTTCCCCGTTATGTATTATGTTTACATATTCACATATTCTGGTGTGCTGCAGCAAGTAAGAATTTCATTGCCCCATCCGGCACATATGAAAATAAAAGCTTATCTCTTGTGCTGCCCCCCCCCCCCCCCCCCCCCCCCCAACGCCATGACCTCTTGGTTCTTGGTGCCCCCTGTCAGGACCCTCTTGGTTTTTGGTGCCCCCCACCCTCTGCCAGGTCCACCTTTGGGCCCCCACGTCTGTCCCACTTTGTTCTCGGAGTTAAGCCCCTGTCCCGCTGTACGAGGTAAAAATCTCCCGAGTTTTCCCCTGATACGAACTCAGATAATGTCCGTAGCGGGTCCGTAGGAGTTCGTGGATGTCTCGTAGCGGCTGGTACGAGTAAAAAGTAACAATTTATTTCATCACGAGTATTTTTGTACTCGTGGACATTTTTTTGCAGGGATGAAGAAACGTCACGAGTTTACCGGATGTCCCGAGTACCTACCGTTACTCATACGAGCTGCGACAGGACATCCACGAACACCTACGGATTTCAAGTTCAAATCACGGGAAAACTCGGGAGAACTCTTGAATTACCTCATACAGCGGGACAGGGGCTTTAGTTGGAGCTCTTAAAGATAGGAGTTAGATGGAGCTCTTAGAGATAATGGAGTCAGTTGGGGGAGTCCAGAACCAGGGGCCACAGTTTAAGAATAAGGGGGTAAGCCATTTAGAACGGAGATGAGGAAACACTTTTTCGCACAGAGAGTTCTCTGCCTCAGAGGGCGGTGGAGGCCGGTTCCTTGGATACTTTCAAGAGAGAGCTAGATGGGGCTCTTAAAGATAGCGGAGTCAGGGGATATGGGGAGAAGGCAGGAACGGGGTACTGATTGGGGATGATCAGCCATGATCACAGTGAATGGCGGTGCTGGCTCGAAGGGCCGAATGGCCGACTCCTGCACCCATTGTCTATTGGCGCCCCCAATGTTGGGCCCCACTTTGTTCTCGACGGCCCCCCAATAGCAGCTGCCGCCCTGCGGAGAGTGGCAGCTACTCTCTCATCTGCTTTGCGAATGCCTTTCCAGACATTGCAGTTCAACTCAAACAGAATCCTAAAACCGGTGCTTTTTATGCCTTTGCTATCTCTCAGTACTTGGGACAGGGCTGGTAGTTAATTTAATTCCATTCTTACAAAGGTTTAGATGCAGAGTTCTTGCAGATTTTTAAAAACATTTCACTCATTTTTTTCAATGACGTTTCCGAATCAAGCCAAGCGGTAATTGCTGCAAAACACTTATGGTGGTGTAAAACGTTACCTAAGCTCCGTGCCAATAATAAAATAAGTTTTATTATTAATGGTTAATGTTTTATGTGTCATTCCTAACTGTCACTGTATGTCCTTGTCACTTGCGGGCGGAGCACCAAGGCAAATTCCTTGTATGTGAATACTTGGTCAATAAACTTATTCATTCATTCATACATTCCATTCATAAATATGGATTTCTCTAACTTCAAGTAACCTCTGCATTCACACTCTCTCCATCCCTCCCCCACACCAGCTTCTCGTTCTCACCCAGCAAACAGTAAACAATGGCCTGTTTCCTTTATCATCGTTACTTTTTTTGCATATCTTTCTATATCTCTCTCCATCACCATCTATATCTCTCATTTCCCCTTCCCGTGACTCTCAGTCTGAAGAAGGGTCTCGACCCGAAACGTCACCCTTTCCTTCTCTCCAGAGATGCTGCCTGTCCCGCTGAGTTACTCCAGCACTTTGTGTGTATCTTCAGTTTAAACCAGCATCTGCAGTTCCTTCCAACACATTCCAATCCTTGAAACATGATTGATTAGGTTTTGAGAGATGTATTGAAATCTCTGGTCTTAATGCCTGCTATTTCAAATGTAACTTTTGGATTATTAATATGAATTGTTAATATTACAGGTGGGATCTTTCTCTAGTTTTTTGCTCATTTATGGTGTTATGATATGGGCACGACCAGTAACCTACAAACCCGCATGTCTACGGGATGTTCACAGGCGATCGATGGTTGGCGCGGACTAGGTAGGCTGAAAAAGTATTCTTATTATTTTCCTCATGCAATCATCCTCTGGTTTAAATATATTTTTCAGGAGAAATGTGGCAGTGGATGGCAACATTGAAATACGCGCTGGAACTCCTTGGTGACAATGAAGCCTCGGTTACGTGTTAGCATCTGTTATGCCGAGGACAAGCACCACTCCAGCACAAAACACTCTACTCCGAGGCCTGTGGTAATCATAAGATTATAAGTGATAGGAGCAGAATTAGGCCATTCGGCCCATCAAGTCTACTCTCCCTCCTTGCCCCATTCTCCTGCCTTCTCCCATAAACCCCTGACGCCCGTACTATCTATCTCTGCATTAAAAATATCAACGGACTTGGCCTCCTCGGCCTTCTGTGGCAAATAATTCCACAGATTCACCACCCTCTGACGAAAGAAATTCCTGCTCATCTCCTTCCTAAGATAACGTCCTTTAATTCTAATGCTTGCCCTCTGGTCCTAGACTCTCCCACTAGTGGAAACATCCTCTCCACATCCACTCTATCCAGGCCTTTCACTGTTCTCTACGTTTCGATGAGGTCCCCCCTCATTCTTCTAAACTCCAGCGAGTACAGGCCCAGCGCCGACAAGCGCTCAATGACTGCTGTTGAAAGTGGCGTCTGCTCAAAATGTTATTGGATGTGGTAGAATATGATGGCTGGATTATTCTGCAATTGAATCTCACGCTCTGAAACTGTGTGTGCGACTCGGGAGTTCAAAGGGAAAGTTGCTCCCAGCGGGGGCTTGTGTTAAATTCCGATTGAATTCTCAAAGTGGAAATAGCTACTTCCTGAGTAACAAAGTGTGCGGCAACGTGATAATGTTGTCATCGCGTGTTCGCCCTCAACCCGGCCTGCCTCCATTTGAATTCTCACTCCTTTTGGCAACAATCCTTCCACATCCCACCCACTGCCAAGGTACAGTAGTTTGAGTTTGCCGGACCGATCCGAACCTTATCCAGTCCGTAACCTTTTACCAGGTTCTTTCCATCACAAGAATCAGGTAATTAATTAGAAACACAAGCTAGAATAAATGTACTGATTCATGATCATAGTGAGACCACCTGCCAGTAGTGACTGCTCACAGCTAGGTAACGAAGTAATCCAAGTTTATATGGACAGGAAACGTGTTTCTGGCAATCAGGGCCATTACCAATACACAACACAGTCTGGAGCTTCAGAGCAGTTAATCTATTAATAGTTAACATCAAGGCAACACTTGGGTACATGCGAACCGACCACCTTTAGCTTAGTTTAAGAAGGAACTGCAGATGCTGGAAAAGCTCTGAAGAAGGGTTTCGGCCCGAAACGTTGCCTATTTCCTACGCTCCATAGATGCTGAGTTTCTGCAGCATTTTTGCCCTCCTTCTGGTTTGGTTTAGTTTAGTTTAGAGATACAGCGCGGAAACAGGCCCACTTCCATCAACTCTTTTAGATTTTGTTTAATTTAGTTTAGAGATATCCATGTGGGGGATGAACAAGATGCTAAACTAATAGCAAAGCAACAAGCTCAATGGGTCAGGCAGCTGCTTTCATTTAGTTTCGTTTAGGGACACAGCGCTGAAACAGGCCCTTCGGCCCACCCAGTCCGCGCTGACCAGCGATCCCCGCACACTAACACTATCCTACACACACTCGGGACAATTTACATGTACACCAAGCCAATTAACATACAAACCGGCACGCCTTTGGAGTGTGCGGGAGGAAAGTAGATAGAGTTTGAGATTAGCAAATTGTCGGTGATTTGTGAATAGGTGGTAAAATTTAATTCAGATACACGGTTAGAGCAGCATGGGGGTGGCGCGGCGGTAGGTTCGCTGCCTTACAGCACTTTCAGCGCCGGAGACCCGGGCGCGATCCTGACTACGGGTGTTTTCTGTACGGAGTTTGTACGTTCTCCCCGTGACTTGCGTGGGTTTTCTCCAAGATCTCTGGTTTCCTCCCACCGTCCAAAGGCATACGGGTGTGTAGCTTAATTGGATTGGTATATGTGTAAAATTGTCAATAGACCATAGACAATAGGTGCAGGGGGTAGGCCATTCGGCCCTTGAAGCCAGCACCGCCATTCAATGTGATCATGACTGTCCCAAGTGTGTGTAGGACACCGTTAATTTGCAGGATTACTGGTCGGCTCGGTAGGCCGAAGGGGCCTGTTTCCGCGCTGTATCTCTAAACTAATTTTGGAGATACAGCCATGATTTTATGGAATTGCTCAAAGACTAAAGGGGGCCACGTTTTTGCTCCTAGCTCTTATATTCCTGTGAGCGGCAATTTTTTATGCAGGTCCATGATCTTGTCCGCAAACACGCTTTCTCCTGACGTCTTCTGTATCCTTTCTAAGAATCATCAAGTATCTATTTGAAAGGTGCGATCAATTCTACATAAATTGTTATATGAGACACACACTTTATGTCGCAATAACATTTTGCATGAAAAAGTTCATCCTAATCTACCTCTTATCTTGGGATCCCGACCTTACTGATTTATTTACCGTTGGAAGCAATTTGTCTTCTCAAGGGGAACCACAAGGGTGTACAGTGTCCTATTACATGAAGATGAATCACATGTTCTCTCTCAACACCTTTTTAACTAGTCTTGCCTCTGCATGTATAAAGCTCAGAACTATTCAAAATGCTTGACTGTATTTCAATGCCAACATAACAAATCATTCATGAAATAGTAACAAACTATGAAATAGTTTTTTGAGTTGTTGGACATTTTTAATTTTAAATTTTTCGGTAAATTAACCCGCAGGAATGAACTCAAATCTAAGGGAACTCCCAGCTCCTGTTCAGCTATCAGCTGGGAAACATTCTGCGATATTATTTGATGGAGCCTCTAATCTCTGGCGAAGATTGAAACAAAAAAGCTGGAGTAACTCAGCGGGCCAGATAGCATCTCTGGAGAAAAGGAATAGGTGCCGTTTCGGGTCGAGACGCTTCTTCAGACTCGAAACGTCACCCATTCCCTTTTGTCCAGAGATGCTGTCTGTCCCGCTGAGTTACTCAAGCTCTTTTGCGTCTATCTTCGGCTTGAACCAGCATCTGCAGTTCCTTCCTGCACCTTTAACCTTCTGGCCTTCCTTTAGAAACCATTTCTAAAATAGTGTAAAATATTGGGCGGAAATTTTGCCTTAACTCAACGATATTGAACTGGATATTGTTCTTAGAAAATGTGTAGGAAGGAACTGCAGACGTTGGTTTACGCTGGAGATAAGACACAAGAAAGCTGGAGTAACTCAACAGGACAGACAGCATCTCTGGAAAAAGGAACAGGTGACATTTAGGATCGGGTTTGAAGAAGGGTCTCGACCCGAAACGTCACTTATCCCTTTTCCCCAGAGGTGCTGCCTGACCCACTGAGTTATTCCAGCATTTTGTGTCTATCTTTTGCTGAGGAAAGATTACCTTCTCCTCTCCCAGAATATCGTCATGGATAGCAAAATCAGAGCTTCCATACAATTTTTAATTTTGTTGATCTGGATTTTAAAGTGTTGACATTACATTTCCATTGAAGGTAAAGCAAGTTATTAGGAATCGATTTTTTTCTTTAAATGAGACCCTCTAAAATTCACTGCTCACCTCAGTTTTCACGCATGTTAAAATGCACCAAAAATGAAGAGTATGATTTGGGTAAATGGTGTCAGAGAATTGGAAGAGAGAATTTGTCCACTCTCTCACTCTCTGTCTCGCTCTCGTTGCCACTTCCACCAAGGTCAGATTTCAATAAATGAATCACAGATTTGAGGAGAATGTATCTTCTGTGCATTTTCTACAGGGCACTGAATGTCACCTCCCCTGTTACTTCTCTCACCTCTCCCAATATTTTTGAAATGTAATGAACCCCCCACAGTGCGCGCATGTTGGTAACACAGGATGTTTTATGTAATCTGCACATTTCCATCTGAAGTCTACGTCTTCCAGGGTGTGATCAACGCAATTCTTTGTTCCGTTCCGCGCGACTTTGCGGCGCCTCTTATTCTTCATCCTGCAGCTTTAAATTAACTATCTTTCTTTGAATAATTCCAGAAACTGCTGCTGCCCCTCCGTGACCCACCTTTATCTGCTCCTTACAACGGTTCCACAAGAGGCCGAAATGACCCCTCTTCTGGGAAGCGCGCGGCTTTTGAGCGATTACATCCATTCCCCAAACAGGGACAAGGGCAGAGCTGTGAAACAACCTATTGCTTCTTTAAAAACGGTCACAAATACACCACAAACTTTTCCCTTTCTCAGCGTGCTGGAAAACGGCAGCAATTCAGGCAACAAACTGCATGTCAAAAGAGGCAATTCCTTACTCTTCATTAAAAAAAAACCAGATCATCTTGCATCTTTATCTTGCGCTAAACGTTTTCCCCTTTATCCTGTATCTGTACGCTGTGGACGCCTCATTTGTAATCATCTATTGTCTTTCCGCTGACTGGTTAGCACACGACTAAAAGCGCTTCACTGTACCTCGGTACACGTGACAATAATCTAAACAAACTAACTGAAACTATGCATTTGTTGATACTTCCGGTTGCTTTCTTTCCAATTTACCCAAAACTAGACCTATTTTTATCAAGATGCAATTAATAGAATTCACTCTATTTTAAGGGTGGACTCTTTCGCACTAATCATTGCTGAATATTATACAAAGTTGCATTAAAGCCCTGTCCCACGGTACGAGTTCATTCCAAGAGCTCTCCCGAGTTTGCCCTGATTCGAACTCGGAGGTTTACGGTAATGGCCACGCGTCGGTACTCGGGGCTCTCGTGGACATTTTTCGACATGTTGAAAAGTCTTCACGAGTCTTCCCGAGCTTACCTGCCGTTAACGAGTCTTCCCGAGTACCTGCCGTTGGCGTTACGAGCCGCTAAGAGACGTCCCCGAGCTCCGACGTACCCGCTACGTTCATTCTCCGTGCGTAACACAAGTTTGATTTTTTTTAAAACTCGGGAGAGCTCTTGGAATGAACTCGTGCCGTGGGACGGGGCATTTAGATAATCGTGCATAGTCTTTCCGCTGGATAGCACGGAACAAAAAGTTTTTTGGTACACGTGACAATAAACTAAACTAAACCAATCTGAACTATCAAGGCATTATTGAGATCCTGAATATTGGGGAATTTCATTATTGAACATTTCTCTTTTCATGTGACTTGTTCTTCGTGCCGATGATGCAATCATGGAGGGACGCAGTGTGGGGGGGGCGCTGAGAACAAAGGGGGACGATTGGCGACCGCATCCAGCACCTTGCAACGTTGTCATGGCCCTCCCTAGACATGGCTACTGTTTGCACAGTTGCACGCTGTACAGCAAGGGGTCACCAGGCTAATTCCCGGGATGGCGCGACTGACATGTGATGAAAGAATGGATCGGCGAATGAAGGGCGGCCATGGTGGCGCAGCGGTGGAGTTGCCTCCTTACAGCGCTTGCAGCGCCAGAGACCCGGGTTCAATCCCGACTACGGGCGCTGTCTGTACGGAGTTTGCACGTTCTCCCCGTGACCTGCGTGGGTTTTCTCCAAGATCTTCGGCTTCCTCCCGCACTCCAAAGATGCACAGGTCTGTAGGTTAATTGGCCTGGTGTAAGTGTAAATTATCCCTAGTGTAGGGTAGTGTTAATGTGCGGGGATCGCTGGCCGGCACGGACTCGATGGGCCGAAGGGCCTGTTTCCGCGCTGAATCTCTAAACTAAACTAAACTAAAAGACTAGGCTTATATTCACTGGAATTTAGAAGGATGAGAGGATATCTTATAGAAACATGTAATATTCTTAAGCGATTGGGCAGGCTAGATGCAGGAAAAATGTTCCCGATGTTGGGGGAGTCCAGAACTAGGGGTCACAGATTAAAAATAAGGGGTTGGCCATTTAGGATTAAGAAGAGGAAAACCTTTTGTCACCCAGAGAGTTGTGAATCTGTGGAATTCTCTGCCACAGAAGACAGTGGAGGCCAGTTCACTGGATGTTTTCAAGAGTGAGTTAGATATAGCTCCCAGGGATAATGGAATCGAGGGATATGGGGAGAAAGCAGGAACGGGGTACTGATTTTGGATGATCAGCCATGATCATATTGAGTGGCGGTGCTGGCTCGAAGGGCTGAATGGCCTACTCCTGCACCTATTTGCTATGATTCTATGTATCTATACCTTGTGTTTGGTATGCAAAACAGTAAAGTGTCAATCAATCAATCTAGGGCGGCACGGTGGCGCAGGGGTAGAGTTGCTGCCTCACAGCGCCAGAGACCCAGGTTCGATCCTGACCACGGGTGCTGTCTGTATGGAGTTTGTACGTTTTCCCCGTGACCTGCGTGGGTTTTCTCCGGGGGCTCCAGTTGCTTCCCACACTCCAAAGATGTACAGGTCTGCAGGTTAATTGGCCTGGTATAATTGAACATTGTCCCTGGAGGATGTAGGATAGCATTAGTGCGCGGGGATCGCCGGTCGGCCCAGACTGGGTGGGCTGAAGGCCCTATTCCCGCGCTGTGTCTCTAAACTAAAACTGAACTAATCCATCCTATTGCAAACGGAATGCAAAGCACCTTTTCCAGAAGGATGCTATAAATGAGTAATTTCATACTTTTCCTGTTACGATGAGGCCAACAGCATCCACTTGACACAGTGCTGTTGAGTCTGGTACTACAATCTGCAGTTATGCTGGATTGGGAACTGAAGGTGTCACTAGAGTGACACCACAACTCATACACGCCCTCGCCACTAAAGTGCCGCCGATTCTGCTTGTCGGCCTACATCATGTAAAGGCTAACGTTTCCAAACTGACGACTGTGGCTTATTTTCAACAGTCTGGGGCCACGGTAGCTATTTTTTGCGTTGGCGGGGTAATTTTTTATTAGTGCTAATGAAGAAGGGTGTTTTTTCTAGCCTTGAGAATTGAAATAGCCACCTGCGAAGTGATGCTATGAAGTGACTGCACGGCGACATATCATGCCTGGCGAGCTGCTAGCTAAGCCACAGGAGTAGAATTAGGCCATTCGGCCCAACGAGTCTACTCCGCCATTCAATCATGGCTGATCTATCTCCCCCTCCTAACCCCATTCTCCTGCCTTCTCCCCGTAACCCCGGACACCCGCACTAACCAAGAATCTGTCAATCTGCGCCTTAAAACTATCCATTGCCCTGGCCTCCACAGCAGTCTGTGGCAATGAGTTCCACAGGTTCACCACCCTCTGACTAAAGACATTCCTCCTCTTCTCTTTTCCAAAGGTACGTCCTTTAATTCTGAGGCTGTGGCCTCAGGTCCTGGACTCTGCCACTAGTGGAAACATCCTCTCCACATCCACTCTATCCAGGCCTAATCTATCTTTCCCTCTCAACCCCATTCTCCTGCCTTCTCCCCATAACTTTTGACATGAATCTGCCAACTTGTTTACAAATACCCATATGAAAAATGAATATAAAAATATTCATAGAGAAATATTATGGCTTTGGTGGCTTCTCTGGTGTTGCATTCCACCTGCATGCAAGCGTGGCTTGGAAGTATTGCATGCACGTCTGGTCGCCCCATTGCAAGAGGATTGGGGAGACTTTGGAGAAGGTGTAGAGGACGTTCACCAGAATGCTGCCTGAATTAGCTACAAGAAGAGGTAGACACATAATGCTGGAGTAACTCAGCGGGTCGAAACCCGACCGTTCGGGTCGAGGCCCTTCTTCAGACGTGCTACCCCCTGCACCCATGCAGAACTCACTGGCTTCATCAACTTCACCACTAACTTCCATCCTGCACTCAAATTCACTTGGACCATCTCCGACATCTCCCTACCGTTTCTAGGTCTCACCGTCTCCATCGCAGGAAACGGACTGTGGACCGACATTTGTTTTGTTATCTTTTACGAAAAATAATAAATAAAATAATAACATCAACCCTTCTCTCCCGAGATGCTGCCTCACCCGCTGAGTTACTCCAGCATTTTGTGTTTACCTCCGATTTGAACCAGCATCTGCAGTTCTTTCTTACACAGCTATAAGAAGCGGTTGGTCAGAGCTGGATTTTTTTCTCCGGCAGGCTGGAGGTTGAGGGGAGACCTGCTGGAAATATATATAGAATTATGAGAAGCGCAGATTGCGTCTCAATCAGAACCCTTCTTGCAGGATGGGAAATTCCAAAGACCCAGTGGGGGTAGCTTTTAGGTGTGGGGGCAAGTACAAAGGAGATGTGCGGGGCAAGTTTTTTTTAGATGAAAAAAGGTTTCCAAATATTATTGCTCGAGATGCAAGTGTTTTATTGTCATATGGTCTGAGGCAGAACGATTAAATTCTTTAGGTCCTGTCCCACTTTCCCGAGTTACTCACGAACTCTCCCGAGGTTTCCCCTTGATTCGAACTCGGGGAATGTCGGTAGCGAGCTCGTAGGAGGCCATAGGAGTCCGTAGATGCTTCGCAGCGGCTCGTAATGCCAGCTGTAGGAACGCGGGACATCAGGTAAGTTGGGACGTTTTTTCAACATGTTGAAAAATGTCCACGAGTTAAAAAAATAGCCCCGAGTACCTACGAACGGCTATTACCCGTAATTCTCCGAGTTCGAATCAAGGCGAAAACCTGGGGGACAGGGCCTTTACTTGCAGCAGCATAACAGAATATGGCAACTAGCACGCTGTTGACAAGGTAATGAGCAACACAAATTTCAGTATATACATAGAAGACAAATAAATTGGCAAAGACAAAACTATTGCCTCCCCCAAGTCTATCTAGCTTGGAGCTTACAGTAGCTGGAGGGGATCTGATGAAGGGTCTCGACCCGGAAAGTCACCCATTCCTTCTCTCCAGAGATGCTGCCTGTCCCGCTGAGTTACTCCAGCATTTTTGTGGCCATCTTGACTTTAAAGATGGCTGCTCTTTTTCTTCCAAAAAAAACCCCGCAAAATAATTGTTGATATACTTAGTACGTCAGGCAGTATTTGCGGAGAGAGAAACAGAGCTGACATTTTAGGCTGGTTTGAAAAACAAAGTGCTGGAGTAACTCAGCGGGTCAGGCAGCATCTCTGGAGGACATGGACAGGCGGCTTTTCCCGTCGGGACCCTTCCTGAGTTAAGGATCTGGACGCAAAACATAGCTTTCCTGAAGAAGCGTCTCGACCCGAAACGTCACCCATTCCTTCTCTCCAGAGATGCTGCCGATCCCGCTGAGTTACTCCAGCATTTTGAATGAATGAATGAATATGTTTATTGGCCAAGTATGTACCCATGCAAGGAATTTGCCTTGGTGCTCCGCTCGCAAGTAGCAACACAGCATACAGTAAACAATTAAGAATGACACATAAAATGTTAAACGTTAATAATAAAACATTAAAACAAATAATACAATTTTGTGTCTATCTTCGATTTAAACCATCATCTGTAGTTCTTTCCGACACAACATAGCTTGTCCTCCAGGGATGCCTCCTCACACACTTTACTTAAGAAACCCTTACTTAAGGTCCCCTAGTTTGAAGAAGGACATTTTTGCTATTGAGGGAGTGCAGCGTAGGTTTACAAGGTTAATTCCCGGGATGGCGGGACTGTCAAATGCTGAGAGAATGGAGCAGCTGGGCTTGTACACTGGAGTTTAGAAGGATGAGTGGGGATCTTATTGAAACATATAAGATTATTAAGGGTTTGGATACGCTAGAGGCAGGAAACATGTTCCCGATGTTGGGGGAGTCCAGAACCACAATTTAAGAATAAGGAGTAAGCCATTTGGAACGGAGACGTGAAAACACTTTTTCTCACACAGAGTGGTGAGTCTGTGGAATTCTCTGCCTCAAAGGGCGGTGGAGGCAGGTTCTCTGGATGCTTTCAAGAGAGAGCTAGATAGGGCTCTTAAAAATAGTGTATTCAGGGGATATGGGGAGAAGGCAGGAACGGGGTACTGATTGGGGATAATCAGCCATGATCACATTGAATGGCGGTGCTGGCTCGAAGGGCCAAAAGGCCTACTCCTGCACCTATTGTCTATTGTCTATTGTTCTTGGAGGAATCACAACAGGGTGAACTACCTTAAGAAACACTGTTGTGTTCATTGACGTTTTGGGTCAGGACCCCTCTTCAGGGGAAGAAAACTGGATGAGTGAAGGGGCCGGACAAAATCAGACTGATGAAGGATCTCGACCCAAAACATCACCCATTCCTTTTCCCCAGAGATGCTGCCTGACCCACTGAGTTACTCCAGCATTTTGTGTCTTATCTTCGGTGTAAACCAGTACCTGCAGTTCCTTTCTTGCAACCCATAAGGTCCGAACATCGAATCCTCAAATTTATAGGAAACTCCACACGCACACACACACACACACACACACACACACACACACACACGGCACCCGATGTTGGGATCGAACCCCGATCTCTGGCGCTGTGAGGCAGCAGCTCTACCCGCTGCACCACAGCGCCGCCCTATTTTAAAGCTAATAACCCCACAAACGATCGACACAAAATGCTGGAGTAACTCAGCAGGACAGACAGCATCTCTGGATGAAGGAATGGGTGGCAAACTGTTGGAATTCGAGGACAGCGAGAGCGAGAGTTGCTCATTCATCCACCTACCCCCCCCCCCCCCCCCTCAGTAACCCGCATGCATCCATATTAAGAGCAGTGGCTGGCACTAGTGCAGACTTGCTGCTGTAAACAGGCATCAATTCAGTCGCTGGCATCAGCCTGGCCAGATCTGGTTATTGCCAGCTGAAGAATTGCACATAAATCTTCACAATTGAATTTTTGCAAATTTCCCAAACTTCTCTGAGGCTTTCT
The DNA here is from genome assembly GCA_035221665.1 of Okamejei kenojei. Lineage (NCBI taxonomy): Eukaryota > Metazoa > Chordata > Chondrichthyes > Rajiformes > Rajidae > Okamejei > Okamejei kenojei. Next base: position 7,202,041 of record CM069147.1, on the reverse strand, counting down.
TGGCTGATTGTCACGCAGCAGCTGACCCCCAACTTGGAAACGAAATCGAGATATTTGGAGCTGGTACAGAATCCTTGCAGAGAGCTATGGCCTTTGTCAAAGAAGAGCTAAGATCTCTCTGAGAATTGGACCCCACTCAGTGAAATTCCACTTTGATCGCAAAGCTGAGGTGCTGCCCTTCCAACTCTACCGCTAACCTAGAATGGAATTGCGGGGGAAGGAACTGCAGATGCCGGTTTACACCGAAGATGGACACAAAAATGCTGGAGTAACTCAGCGGGACAGGCAGCATCTCTGGAGAGAAGGAATGGGGCGACGTTTTGGGTGACGTCACCCGTTCCTTCTCTCCAGAGGTGCGGCCTGCCCCGCTGAGTTACTCCAGCATTTTGTATCTATCTTTTAAAGTAGCTGGGGCGGCTTGGCAGAGCTGGCAGAGCCGCCGGGCCTCACAGCGCCAGAGACCCGGGCTTCGGCCCTGACCTCGGGTGCTGCCCGTGTGGAGTTTGCACGTTCTCCCTGTGACCACGTGGGTTTTCTCCGGGTGCTCCGATTTCCTCATCCCACATCCCAAATACGTGCGGGTTTGTAGGTTAATTGGCCTCTGCAAATTGTCCCTACTGTTTTCATTTTAGACGCACAGCGTGCAAACAGGCCCTTCTGCCCACCGAGACTGTACTGATCATCCATCACCTGTACACTAGCTCTGACCTACACACTAGGCACAATTTACAAAAGACAATTAACCTCCAAAACTGCATGCCTTTGGAACGTGGGGGGAAACCGGGACACCCTGAAAAAACCCACGCAGTCACAGGGAGAACATGCAAACTCCGTACAGTCAGCACCCGTGGTCAGGATCGGCTCCGGGTCCCTTGCGCTGTGAGGCAGCAACTCTACCGCTGTGTCCATGTGTGTAGGGAGTGAAGACAGGCACAAAAAGCTGGAGTCACTCAGCGGGACAAGGCGGAAGTCTTGGGCTCCTAATCTGGTCTCTTAATCTGAGGAAAGACATTCTTGCCATAGAGGGAGTACAGAGAAGGTTCACCAGACTGATTCCTGGGATGGCAGGACTTCCATATGAAGAAAGACTGGATAGACTCGGCTTGTACTCGCTGGAATTTAGAAGATTGAGGGGGGATCTTATAGAGACGTACAAAATTCTTAAGTGGTTGGACAGGCTCGATGCAGGAAGATTGTTCCCGATGTTGGGGAAGTCCAGGACAAGGGGTCACAGTTTAAGGATAAGAGGGAAGTCTTTTAGGACCGAGATGAGAAAATCATTTTTCACACAGAGAGTGGTGAGTCTGTGGAATTCTCTGCCACAGAAGGTAGTTGAGGCCAGTTCATTGGCTATATTTAAGAGGGAGTGAGATGTGGCCCTTGTGGCTAAAGGGATCAGGGGTATGGAGAGAAGGCAGGTACAGGATACTGAGTTGGATGATCAGCCGTGATCATATTGAATGGCGGTGCAGGCTCGAAGGGCCGAATGGCCTACTCCTGCACCTATTTTCTATGTTTCTATGTTTCTAAGTAGGATAACATAGAACCAGTGTGAATGGGTGATCGAGAGTCAACGTTGATTCGGTCGGCCGATGACTTTGGCCTTTAACAAATGCGGTTTCACTGGTTCAGCTTTTGAGCAGTAAAAGATGCATCCTAAAAACGATCTTTCACAGGTCCAGGTGCAAGCATCTTTTCACATGTTATAGGAAAATTGTTGCAAATGATCTCAAGAAATATTCACAGTGGACTAACGTTCAATTACCGTTGGAATTTAAGAAGCCTGGTTGAATGAATAAAACTGTAATTTGGCATCGAAGGGAGAAGATGGCTGTAGGCCTGCAACAGCCTGGGTCTAGCCAGGAAGAAGCACTGCTCATAGGAACTGGAAATAGAAACATACAGCATGGAAACAGGCCCGTCCAACCAACTTGCCCCATCTATACTAGTCCCACTAACCTGCACGAGGTCCATATCCCTCCAAACCTGTCCTATCCATGTACCTGTCCAAAAAAATTAAAACAGTCCCGGGATGGCGGGACTGCCATATGTTGAAAGAATGGAGAGACTGGGCTTGTATACACTGGAGTTTAGAAGGATGAGAGGGGATCTTATTGAAACATATAAGATTATTAAGGGATTGGGCAGACTAGAGGCAGGAAACATGTTCCCGATGTTGGGGGAGTCCAGAACCAGGGGCCACAGTTTAAGAATAAGGGGTAGGCCATTTAGAACAGAGATGAAGAAAAACCTTTTCACCCAGAGAGTTGTGAGCCTGTGGAATTCTCTGCCTCAGAAGGCGGTGGAGGCCGATTCTCTGGAGGCTTGCAAGAGAGAATTAGATAGAGCTCTTAAAGATAGTGGAGTCAGGGGATATGAGGAGAAAGCAGGAGCGGGGTGCTTATTGTGAATGATCAGCCTTGATCACTGTGAATGACGGTGCTGGCTCAAAGGGCCGAATGGCCTATTCCTGCACCTATTGTCTATTGTCTATTTTTATTCGTTACATTTGGAGAAGTGGGTTTTTTTTGAGGAAGCCGCTGATTGGTGGAAGAGGACCGAGGAAGCAGCTGATTGGGTGCAACCCCGGGTTTACAATTTTACATTTCTGCTTCTGGGAGTGAGGGATTCTGGGAGTTAAGGATTCAGTATTTAGTAGTAAAGTTTAAAGGATAAGTTTTTGTGTTTTTTTTAATATTTAATACAGTGTAATTTGGGAGTAAGGTATGGCAGTAGAGATTGGCCCCGTGGTTTGTTCAGCCTGCAACATGTGGGAGATCAGGGAGATGGTCGGTGTCCCTGGTGACTACGTTTGCAGGAAGTGTGTCCAGCTGCAGCTCCTGGCAGACCGCATGAAACGATTGGAACTGCGGCTGGATTCATACTGGAGCATCCACGATGCGGAGAAAGTCGTGGATAGCACGTACAGTGAGTTGGTCACACCGCAGGCAAAAGGTAAGAGGACAAGAAGGGAACGGGTGGCCAATAGCCAGCAAAGCAGTAGGCAGGTAGTGCAGGAGTCCCCTGCGGTCATCTCCCTCCTAAACAGGTATACACCATTTTGGATACTGTTGAGGGAGATGGCTCATCAGGGGAATGCAGCAGCAGCCAGGTTCATGGCACCATGGGTGGCTCTGCAGCACATGAGGGGGAAAAAAGAGGGGAAGGGCAATAGTAATAGGGGATTCAATTGTCAGGGGAATAGATAGGCGTTTCTGCGGCCGCAAACGAGACTCCAGGATGGTATGTTGCCTCCCTGGTGCAAAGGTCAGGGATGTCACTGAACGGCTGCAGAACATTCTGGAGGGGGAGGGTGAACAGCCAGTTGTCGTGGTGCATGTTGGCACCAACGATATAGGTAAAAAAAGGGATGAGGTCCTACAAGGTGAATTTAGGGAGCTAGGAGATAAACTTAAAAGTAGGACCTCAAAGGTAGTAATCTCCGGATTACTACCAGTACCACGGGCCAGTCAGAGTAGAAATAGGAGGATAATGCAAATGAATACGTGGCTTGAAAAGTGGTGCAAGGGGGAGGGATTCAAAATTTTTTAGGGCACTGGGACCAGTTCTGGGGGAGGTGGGACCGGTACAAACAGGACGGTTTGCACCTGGAATGGAATGGAACCAATGTCCTTGGGGGAGTGTTTGCTAGTGCTGTCGGGGAGGATTTAAACTAATGTGGCAGGGGGATGGGTACAAGAGCAGAGAGGCAGGAGGGTGTAAAATGAGGGTAGAAGCATTAGGTAGCAAGGTGAAAAGTAAAAGTGGCAGGCAGACAAAACCAGGGCAAAAATCAAAAAGGGCCACTTTTCAGCAAAATTGTATAAGGGGTAAGTGCGTTGTAAAGACAAGCCTGAAGGCTTTGTGTCTCAATGCAAGGAGTATTCGTAATAAGGTGGATGAGTTGAACGTGCAGATAGATATTAATGATTATGATATAGTTGGGATCACGGAGACATGGCTCCAGGGTGACATAGGCTGGGAGCTGAACATCCAGGGATATTCAATATTCAGGAGGGATAGAGAGAAAGGAAAAGGAGGTGGGGGTAGCGTTGCTGTTAGAGAGGAGATTAACGCAATGGAAAGGAAGGACATTAGCTTGGAGGATGTGGAATCGGTATGGGTAGAGCTACAAAACACTAAGGGGCAGAAAATGCTTGTGGGTGTTGTGTACAGGCCACCTAACAGTAGCAGAGAAGTTGGGGATGGTATCAAACAGGAAATTAGAAATGCGTGCGACAAAGGCAAAACAGTTATAATGGGTGACTTCAATCTACATATAGATTGGGTTAATCAAATGGCAGGGGTGCTGAGGAAGAGGATTTTTTTGGAATGTATGCGGGATAGTTATCTAAATCAACATGTAGAGGAACCAACGAGAGAGCAGGCTATTTTAGACTGGGTTTTGAGTAATGAGGAAGGGGTAATTAGCCGTCTTGTTGTACGTGCCCCCTTGGGCAAGAGTGACCATAATATGGTTGAGTTCTTCATTAGGATGGAGAGTGACATTGTTAATTCAGAAACAATGGTTCTGAACTTAAAGAAAGGTAACTTTGAGGGTATGAGACGTGAATTGGCCAAGATTGACTGGCAATTAATTCTAGAAGGGTTGACGGTGGATATACAATGGAAGACATTTAAAGACTGCAGGATGAACTACAAAAATTGTTCATCCCAGTTTGGCAAAAGAATAAATCGGGGAAGGTAGTGCATCGTGGATAACAAGGGAAATCAGGGGATAGTATCAAAGCAAAGGATGATGCGTACAAAGTAGCCAGAAAAAGCAGCATACCAGAGGACTGAGAGAAAATTCAGAGACCAGCAGAGGAGGACAAAGGGCTTAATTAGGAAAGGAAAAATAGATATGAAAGGAAACTGGCAGGGAACATAAAAACTGACTGCAAAAGTTTTTATAGATATGTGAAGAGAAAGAGGTTAGTTAAAACAAATGTAGGTCCCTTGCAGTCAGAAACAGGTGAGTTGATCATGGGGAACAAGGATATGGCGGACCAATTGAATAACTACTTTGGTTCCGTCTTCACTAAGGAAGACATAAATAATCTGCCTGAAAATAGCAGGGAACTGTGGGTCAAAGGAGGAATTGAGTGAAATCCAGGTCAGTCGGGAAGTGGTGTTGGGTAAATTGAATAGATTAAAGGCCGATAAATCCCCAGGGCCAGATAGGCTGCATCCCAGAGTACTTAAGGAAGTAGCTCAGGAAATAGTGGATGCATTAGTGATAATCTTTCAAAACTCTTTAGATTCTGGAGTAGTTCCTGAGGATTGGCGGGTAGCAAATGTAACCCCTCTTTTTAAGAAGGAGGGGAGAGAGAAAACGGGGAATTACAGACCAGTTAGTCTAACATCGGTAGTGGGGAAACTGCTAGAGTCAGTCATTAAAGATGGATAGCAGCACATTTGGAAAGTGGTGAAATCATTGGACAAAGTCAGCATGGATTTACGAAAGGTAAATCATGTCTGACGAATCTTGTGGAATTTTTCGAGGATGTAACTAGTAGCGTGGATAAGGGAGAACCAGTGGATGTGGTATATCTGGACTTCCAGAAGGCTTTCGACAAGGTCCCACTAAGAGATTAGTATACAAACTTAAAGCATACGGTATTAGGGTTCAGTATTGATGTGGATAGAGAACTGGCTGGCAAACAGGAAGCAAAGAGTAGGAGTGAACGGGTCCTTTTCACATATGACAGGCAGTAACTAGTGGGGTACCGCAGGGCTCAGTGCTGGGACCCCAGCTATTTACAATATATATTAATGATCTGGATGAGGGAATTGAAGGCAATATCTCCAAGTTTGCGGATGACACTAAGCTGGGGGGCAGTGTTCGCTGTGAGGAGGATGCTAGGAGACTGCAAGGTGACTTGGATAGGCTGGGTGAGTGGGCAAATGTTTGGCAGATGCAGTATAATGTGGATAAATGTGAGGTTATCCACTTTGGTGGCAAAAACAGGAAAGCAGACTATTATTTAAATGGTGGCCGATTAGGAAAAGGGGAGATGCAGCGAGACCTGGGTGTCATGGTACACCAGTCATTGAAAGTAGGCATGCAGGTGCAGCAGGCAGTGAAAAAAGCAAATGGTATGTTAGCTTTCATAGCAAAAGGATTTGAGTACAGGAGCAGGAGGTTCTACTTCAGTTGTACAGGGTTCTTGGTGAGACCACACCTGGAGTATTGCGTACAGTTTTGGTCTCAAATCTGAGGAAGGACATTATTGCATAGAGGGAGTGCAGAGAAGGTTCACCAGACTGATTCCTGGGATGTCAGGACTGTCTTATGAAGAAAGACTGGATAGACTCGGTTTATACTCTCTGGAATTTAGGAGATTGAGAGGGGATCTTATAGAAACTTACAAAATTCTTAAGGGGTTGGACAGGCTAGATGCAGGAAGATTGTTCCCGATGTTGGGGAAGTCCAGGACAAGGGGTCACAGCTTAAGGATAAGGGGGAAATCCTTTAAGACCGAGATGAGAAAGACTTTTTTCACACAGAGAGTGTGGGTCTCTGGAACTCTCTGCCACAGAGGGTAGTTGAGGCCAGTTCATTGGCTATATTTAAGAGTGAGTTGGATGTGGCCCTTGTGGCTAAGGGGATCAGAGGGTATGGAGAGAAGGCAGGTACGGGATACTGAGTTGGATGATCAGCCATGATCATATTGAATGGCGGTGCTGGCTCGAAGGGCCGAATGGCCTATTCCTGCACCTATTGTCTATTGTCTATTTTTATTCATCGTCGTGATAGTGTCTACCTCAACTTCCTCCTCTGACAGTTTGTTCCACACACTCACCACCATTTGTTTGAAAATGTTACCCCTCTGATTCTTATCAAACCTTTCCCCCTTCACCTTAAACCAGGATGTCGGCAACCTACGGGACCCCGGGTCGAACGCGGCCCGTAGCCCAAAATCATCCGGCCCGCCGATCGGCGAGCGCCAGAGGCTGCCTCACCCGCTGGGTTTCTCCAGCATTTTTGTCCACCTTCTGTGAGCACGTGATCTGATGCCTGCCATCCGGGGCGGGATGGGGGCGGGATCCATGTGTACACGTGATAGATGTGACCCGCCATCCGCTCACAGACATGTGTCCCGGCCCCTATGCAGAACAAGGTTGCCGGCCCTCGGGTTCTCGATTCCCCTACTCTGGGCAACAGACTCCGCATCTATTCCTCCCGTGACTTTGTACGCTGGAGAGCGGGCACTTTAAAAATGCCACCAAAAGATGGCACCTCTCGCATGCGGGGATATTAGACTCTGCACACGGGGACTTGCTCGGGTATGGGATACTGCGCTGGACTGTCGGTAAGAAAATAACGTGACTGCGCGTTTGCACTTCACGCAGGTGAGAATAAAAACGCAATTGGACCTTTTCACTTGCAACGTTTACACAAAGGAGAGCGGTCGTAAGGTCATAAGTGATAGGAGCAGAATTAGGCCGTTCGGCCCATCACGTCTACTCCGCCATTCAATCATGGCTGATCTATCTCTCCCTCCTAACCCCATTCTCCCGCCTCCTACCCATAACCCCTGTCACCCGAACTAATCGACAAATCGATCTCTCTTTGCCTTAAACTTTTCTATTGACTTGGCCTCCACAGCCGTCTGTGGCAAGATTCTCCACCCTCTGACTAAAGACATCCCTCCCCATTTCCATCTGAAAGGAACGTCCTTTAATTCTGAGGCTACGACCTCTAGTCCGAGACTCTCCCACCAGTGGAAACATCCTCATAGAGTGATAGCCAGAGGGAAATAGAGGCTAGGGTGCAGATTCTGGTTAAATTATCCTGCTTGATCAAGGAACACCCAAAACATCAGCTCAGATCATGCACAGTGAAGGGTAAATCAGGGTAGTATAGATCAGTTAGCCTTAATGTCACTTCTCAGATCCATAATTCAATATAAAATTTGTGAGCATTTGGAGATGCATGGCCTGATCAAGGAGAACTAAAATAGATCTGTTATAGGGAAGTTGTACTTGGCAAATGTAATAGTGTTTCTTTGAAGCATTAGCCAATTATATAGATGAGGAGAATGCGGTAGATTTAGTGAGAATGGATTTTCAGAACGCACTTGATAGTCTCCATGGAGTTAGTATAAAAATGTAAGGATGTGGCACAAAAGGAAATGTAACAGTATGGATTGAAAGTAATTTCAGACTGGAGGCATGATGTTAAAATAAACAGTTCTTGCATGAACTGCGGATAAGTTAGACGCAGATCAGTGCGGGTGTCAGGGGTTATTGGGAGAAGGCAGGAGAATGGGGTTAGGAGGGAGATGTGGATCATTCGTGATTGAATGGTGGAGTAGACCTGATGGGACAGATGGCCTAATTCTGCTCATACCACTTACGACCTCATGACCTTATTAGTTCTGAGAGTCAAAGTGCTGTACAGTCGTAGTACTTGCGTCCAACTTTCCCACACCGGCCAACATGTCCCATCTACACTAGTCCCACCTCCCTGCCTTTGGCCCATACCCCACTAAACCTAACCAGTCCTTAAACCTGTCTAAATGTTTCTTAAACATTGCGACAGTACCTGCCTCATATTACCTCCTCCGGCAGCTCATTCTGTACACCTACCACCCTCAGGTCCCTATTAAATCATTCCACCCTCACCTTAAACCCATGTCCTCTGGTTCTCGATTCCCCTACTCCATACAAGAGACTAGTGCATTTACCCGATCTATTCCTCTCATTATATTGTAAACCTCTATAAGATCACCCCTCATCCTCCTGCGCTCCAAGGGACAAGGTCCTAGAAGCTCAACTTCTCCCCATAGCTCAGGTCCTCGAGTCCCGGCAACGTCCTTGTAAGTCTTCTCTGCACCCTTGCCAGCTTGAGTACGTCAATCTTGAGTTATGCGTTAAGTTTTGACTCAAATGAGAATGACTTCAACTTGGGCCTGTCAAAGGTAAAAAAAAATCATTGAAGATTTTAAAATTCAAAGACGGAAAGTTAGTCGATGACAATTAATCCGGTTCAATAAGATCATTAATCCAGCGCTTTGCATTCTACAGAGGTGTCAGGGATCTTAGATAATGGTCAACGATCTCAGCTAACGCCTCAAGTCACGGCACCCCTTTGCCACGCAAGCCGGCTGACGCTTCCAAGGCCGCCTGGGTCAAGATGAGATGGAGAGACCAGTGGAAGTCAGCAGAACCATCTAGGCTACACCAGTACATCGATGACCCCGTGGACGTTCCTGGCCAGGACCTGCCCCGAAAGCAGTGGACAACCCTCAACCGCTTGAGGACAGGCATCGGATGCTATGGAGTAGCGATGAAGAGGTGGGGCCTCGTGGACCAGCCAGCGCCTCCTGCGAGTGTGGGGACCCAACACAGACAGTAGAGCGCATCGTCACCAGTTGCCCCAAACACCGGCTGCCGAATGGTGAACGAGGTCTGATTGACCTGGACGATGACACGTTGGCCTGGCTCGCCTCAACGGAGCTGCAGGTCTAAAAGACACACGACAGAAGAAGGGATCTTAGATTAATTCATTTTACTCTGTAATTGGCTTACGGAATGTAATGAAGCCATGAACCAATTATTCAACGTGCATAGGTAATGTATCTACTCAAGTTTAGTTTAGTTTAGTTTAGTTTAGAGATACAGCGTGGAAACAGGCCTTCATCCCACCTAGTCCCCGACACCCAGTGTTCACCCACGCACTAGTTCTATCCTACACACTAGGGACAATGTTACAGAAGCCAATTAACCTACAAATTAAGCTTCGGCCCAAAGAGACTGTGCCGATCAGCGATTACCCCGCACACTAACACTATCCTACACGCACTAGGGACAATTTACAATTATACCAAGCCAATTAACCTACAAACCTGCACGTCTTTGGAATGTGGGAGGAAACCGGGGCACCCGGAGAAAGCCCAGGCGGGTCACAGGGAGAACGTACAAACTCCATACAGATATCACCCGTAATCAGGATCGAACGCGGATCTCTGGCGCTGTAAGGCAGCAACTCTGCCACTGCGCCACCGTGCCGCCCCCGGTCGCAGCTCAGAGAATAGTTAAAGTGTTGGGATTCCCGTAATGAAAAGCACAATATTTCTGTTCATTAGTTTGACACTGGAATAGAAAATTATGGCCAAAGAATCTTCCGGCTTGAGGGACAAGGAACTGCAGATGCTGGGATCTCGAGCAAGGTGGTGAATCTTCTTTAGGAAGGAGATGGGGAGGAATTTCTTTAGCCAGAGGGTGGTGAATCTGTGGAATTCTTTGCCACAGAAGGCTGTGGAGGCCAAGTCAATGGGCATTATTAAGGCAGAGATAGGTAGATTCTTGATTAGTATGGGTGTCAAGGGTTATGGGGAGAAGGCAGGGGAATGGGGTTTCGGAGGGAGAAGATAGATCAGCCATGACTGAATGGCGGAATAGACTTGATGGGCCGAATGGCCTAATTCTGTTCCTATTACTTATGACATGGCCTCTCTCTTTTCTGTAAATGTTGCAAGTGAAAAGGTTCAAAGATGCTTTTATTGTCAGCTGCACAATCAAACTATTTTCATGTTAGCTCCAGCTTGATGCCAAAAACCATTTGGTGCCATTACATTTAAGTCCTTCATTTTGCTTTCTAATAGGTCACATATAACATTAGCAAATTACTCTTCACGGCAGTAATAGTTATAGATTTTATGAAGATAGTCACAAAGTGCTGCTGTAACTCAACGGGACAGGCAGCTTCTCTGGAGAGAAGGAATGGGTGACGTTTCCTCTGAAGAAGGGTCTTGACCCGAAACCTCACCCATCCCTATCCAGAGATGCTGTCTGTCCCACTGAGTTACACCAGCACTTTGTGTCTATCTTCGGTTTAAACCAGCGTCTGCCGTTCCTTCCTACATGTAGTGTTCATGATCTTCTACAGAGCAGTAAGAAATTGCAGGTGCTGGAATCTGGAGCAAAACACTAAGTGCTGGAGGAACTCAGCGGATCAGGCAGCAGCTGTGGAGGGAATGGACAGTCAATGGAAGGGTCCTGACCCGAAACGTCATCCGTCCACTTCCTCTGCGGATGCTGCCTGATCCGTTGAGTTCCTCCAGCACTTTGTGTTTTACAGTGGAAACACTCCTTTCAATCTTTCCTTCTCATATCCAAGGATCTGGACTTTCTCAACAAGTACTGGGAATTATTAGTTATTAGTTATTATTTATTATTAGTTATTATTATTATTAGTTAGTTATTAAATAATAAATTAGTTATTATTATTATTATTAGTTAGTTATTAAATAACAAATTAGTTATTATTATTATTATTAGTTAGTTATTAAATAACAAATTAGTTATTATTTATTATTAGTTAGTTATTAAATAATAAATTAGTTATTATTTATTATTAGTTAGTTATTAAATAATAAATTAGTTATTATTAAATAATAAATTAGTTATTATTTATTATTAGTTAGTTATTAAATAATAAATTAGTTATTATTTATTATTAGTTAGTTATTAAATAATAAATTAGTTATTATTAAATAATAAATTAGTTATTATTTATTATTAGTTAGTTATTAAATAATAAATTAGTTATTATTTATTATTAGTTAGTTATTAAATAATAAATTAGTTATTATTTATTATTAGTTAGTAATAATTTATTTATTATTAGTTAGTTATTAAATAATAAATTAGTTATTATTAAATAATAAATTAGTTATTATTTATTATTAGTTAGTTATTAAATAATAAATTAGTTATTTATTATTAGTTATTAGTTATTATTAGTTACAGTGGAAATACTCCTTTCAATCTTTCCTTCTCATATCCAAGGATCTGGACTTTCTCAACAAGTACTGGGAATTATTAGTTATTTTTCTAGGAAGCTGCAAAACTCAGGACCTTTGAGCAACTCTTCACCATTGCAGAAGTTCCTCTGAGATGCTCATTAGATTCCTCTTGCAACAGGGAGATTAACCTGTTGTAAGTGCATCCATTCTGTTGGAGAAGAACCACTTGCATGGGAGAGAGGTTCAGCTCAGTGTAGCTCAGAGAAACCCCATGGAAAGGCCCTTATTGCCACTGTAATCCATTTGATTTGAAAAAAAAAACATGTCTTGGTGAGATTTAAACTTTAGAAGGCTTTTCACATTTGAAAGTCAAATCTCATTGCATTCTTAAAAGGATAAATATTTGAAACAAAGCAAGTCGCAGAATCCCGGCTGCAGTTATACAACAATTTTGCCTAACTCTGCTCGGGTGGCAGCGGTAGAGTTGCTGCCTTACAGCACCCGGAGACCTGGTTTGCTCTTGACTACGAGTGCTATCTTGTACATTCTCCCCGTGACCGCGTGGATTTTTACCCGGTATCAGTTTCCTCCCACACGCCAAAGACGTTGTAGCTTAATTGGCTTCAGTAAAATTGTAAATTGTCCCTAGTGTGTGTAGGATAGTGCTAGTGTATGGGGTGATCTCTGGTTGGCGTGGATTCAGTCGGCCGAGGGGCCTCCTTCCGTGCTGTAGCTCTAAACTAAACTAAACTTGTTGGCCCCATCAAATGGGATGAAGCGCACTCTTGTCACACTGTAAATTAATGTCAATTTAGGTTAGTTTAGAAATACAGTGCAGAAACAGGCCATTCGGCCCACTGATTCTGTGCCGACCCTGTACACTGACCCTATCCCACACAGAGAGACCATTTACATTTTTTTTGTCCCAAAGCCGATTTGAACCTACAAACCTGCACATCTTTGGAGTGTGGGGGGAAACCAGAGCACCCGGAGAAAACCCACGCCGTCAGGTGGAGAGAACGTACAAACTCCGTACAGACAGCACCCGTAGTTAGGATCAAACCTGGGTCTCAGGCACTGTAAGGCCGCAACTCTACCCTAATGTTACACAATAATTTTGCTCAACTGTGGGATTAAGTGCTTACTGTCACACTTCAAATTAATCTTAATTTAGTTTAGTGTGGAGATACAGCGCAGAAACAGGCCCTTCGGCCCGCCGAGTCCAGCGGTCCCTGCATGCTAGCCCTACCCTACACGCACTAAGGACAATGCACACTTTGTGACTTTGTGTGGTTTAGTTTGACCTCCACTTATTGATCAGCTGTGTCACGGCGGGAGATCACTTCACAATTCACGACGGTCAGTGTCATAGTTCATCAGGCTTCAGCAGCAACATTGAGGTAAATGATCGCAGCTCTTGCTTGCTGTTTGGCTGCCGTTGCTGTCGTGCGTTTAGCTCAGATGTTATAACCAAGATTTGTGATGATCTTATGGAAATCCTTTCTTTTAGACTGAAATTGAAAACAATAATTGAAATCAAGAATTCTCAATGCCATCTTTTTCATGCCTGGGTAGGACATATTGATACCTGTTTACACCGAAAATAGATGCAAAATGTCGGAGTAACTCAGCGGGCAAGGCAGCATCTCTGGAGAGAAGGAATGGGTGACTTTGCAGTGAGGTTCCCCCTCATTCTTCTAAACTCCAGCGAATATAGGCCCAGTGCCGTCAAATGTTCATTTGATTTCAAATGAACAATGTTTAACCGAGGTTGCCATTTTGCTAATGCTCATTTAGCCAAGATGAATGTCCACCAGTTGCTCACAATGCTTCTGTGGAGATCTTTCATTGTCGGGTGTGCGAAGGGACTGGAGATGCTGGTTTAAACTGAAAATAGACACAATAAGCTGGAGTACCTCAGCGGGACAGGCAGCAACTCAGGAGAAAAGGAACAGGTGACGTTTTGGGTCGGGGGCCCGGGTCAGACTGAGAGTCTGGGGGAGAGGGAGACACAGAGATGTGGAAGGGGAAGGTGTGAAAATGAGAGATCAAAGGGGAAGGAGGTCAAGGAAAATGTGGACTGGAACATTTGTTAGCTTGGGGAATGTGACAGCGAGGCAATGAAAGTAAAATTTAATCGTGGCAAATAGGGATGAACAATAATTTCTGGCCATGTTAGCAATGCCACGTTTCCTGATGGAATAATTAAAATTAAAATCATGAAGTTTTTCCAAGTTGTAAATCTGAGTGCTTCCAATATCGACAGATGGAGTAAATGGCAGCTGTCCCTGGCTATCAATTATTTTGTAAAACAGATTTGAGATTTATTGTAACTTGTGCAACACTTGATGCAGCTGTACAAGTTGTTGGTGAGAGCACGCTTCGAGCGGCCCTGTGTACGTTTGAGCTGCGGTAAAGAGGTCCATACGTCGGAAAGGGTGGAAAGGTCTAATTCTGTGCAGGAAGGAACTGCAGGTGCTGGTTTACACCGAAGACAGACACAAAACCGCTGGAGTAACTCAGCGGGTCAGGCAGCATTTCCAGAGAAAAGGACCAGGTGACATTTCTGGTCGAAACCTTTCTTCAAACTGCTATGGAAGAGGTGATAACGAAGGGATGTATCTATTCATAAACATATATACAACCATCTATCATCCGTCCACACTAGTTCGACGTGGAAAACAGGGAACTGCAGACAGAAAGAAAGGACACAATAGTACTGGAGTACTTCCGCAGGTCTGGTGACATCTCTGAAGAACACGCACAAAGGGGCACAAAGTCTGAAGGAGGGTCTCAACCCAAAACGTCACCTAACCGTGTTCTCCAGAGACTCTGCCCGACCTGTTGAGTTACTCCGGCATTTCCGTCCTTTTGCACACATGTTCACGCAGGGAGCGTAGCGTAGGTTTACAAGGTTAATTCCCGGGATGGCGGGACTGTCATATACTGAGAGAATGGAGCGGCTGGGCATGTAACGTTCATAAGGTTCATTTATTGTCACATACACCAATTGGTGTAGTGAGATTTCACTGGCCAGGTCAGTCATACAATTTAAAAAAGCCACAGACTCGTAAAAACGCATTTTAACATCAACATCCCTCACAGTGACACCTGCACACTCCTCACTGTGATGGAGGGCGAAAATAAAGTTCAGGTCCTTCCCTTGTTGTTCTTCAGGATCGAGGGCCTCGAGCCCCCCCGTTGACGGGACAGTTTTGGGTCCCGTAGCCGGCGGCGTTCAGCTCCCGCATCGGGGCGATCAGCTCCCGCATCGGGGGGATGTCAGTTCTCCCCCGTCGGGGCTGGACGAACCTTCTGCGGCGTTGGAGCTCCCGTCTAGCCCCTCCCGAGACTGCGAGACCTTGATGGTAAGTCCGCAGGCCTTGGTGGGAGCGATCCCATACAAGGGATCAGCTCCGGTGGTAAATCCGTGCCCCGCGGTGGGGCTGACGACAGTCTGAGGCGGCTTTTCAACTCCATCGATGGTAGGCCGCAGAGCCCGGAGAGTGTGATCCGAAACTTCATCACTCCGGGAAGGTAACTACCTGAAAAAAAAAGGTTTCCCCCGACACCCCCCACCCCCCCACCCCCCACATAATACAAACAGAAGAACATTAAAACAAACTTTAAATAAACGCTAAAAATAAGGATGATAAAATGAACATACTGCCGGCAGGGCTGCCATCTCCCTCCTCCAGCGCCCCCTGGAGTAGTACACTCTGGAGTTTAGAAGGATGAGAGGGGATCTTATTGAACATATAAGATTATTAAGGGTTTGGACAAGCCAGAGGCAGGAAACATGTTCCCGATGTTGGGGGTGTCCAGAACCAGGGGCCACAGTTTAAGAATAAGGGGTAAGGCATTTAGAACGGAGACGAGGAAACACTTTTCTCGCAGAGAGTGGTGAGTCTGTGGAATTCTCTGCCTCAGAGGGCGGTGGAGGCAGGTTCTCCAGATGCTTTTAAGAGAGAGCTAGATAGGGCTCTTAAAAATAACGGAGTCAGGGGATATGGGGAGAAGGCAGGAACGGGGTACTGATTGGGGATGATCAGCCATGATCACATTGAATGGCGGTGCTGGCTCGAAGGGCCGAATGGCCTACTCCTGCACCTATTGTCTATTGGCATCCACTCCCTACACATCAGGGACATTTTGCAGAGGCAAATTACCCCACCAATCCACAGGCTCCGTGGGATGTGGGAAGAAATGGTGCCCCTTGGAGGAGACCAACGTGGTGACAGGGGGAACGTGGAAACTCCACACAGACAGTGGCCGAGGTCAGGAACGAACCCAGGCCCCTGGTGCAGTGAGGCAGCAGCTCCACCAGCTGCTCCACCAGCTGTCCTTCGATGGGGTTGAGAGTGGGCGGTGGAGAGGAGACGCGACACGGCCAGATTGAGTATAACCTGCAGGTGTCTCTTCTGCAGATGCACCATTGAAAGCATTTCATCGGGATGCCTCACAGCTCGGTTTGGGAACAGCTCCATCCAAGACCTCAAGACCTCCATCCAAGACCTCCCTTCCATTGACTCCACTTACACCCCACGCTGCCTCGTGCAACGCCAGCAGCATAATCAAGGACCAGTCGCACCCCGGCCGCTCCCTCTCACCCCCTCTCCAATCTGGCAGAAGGTGTGAAAACGCACATCTCCCGATTCAGGGGCAGTTTCTTCCCAGCTGTTATCAGGCAACTGAACCATCCTATCAACAAGTACCCATTCTATTTCTTTGGAAACTCTTGGACTATCTTCAATCTGACTTTACTGGACTTTATATTATGAGCCTGTCCCACTTAGGTGATTTTTTAGGCAACTAAAGGCAATAGACAATAGACAATCGACAATAGGTGCAGGAGTAGGCCATTTGGCCCTCAGTGTGATCATGGCTGATCATCCCCAATCAGTACCCCGTTCTTCCCATATCCCCTGATTCCGCTATACACCCCAGCAGTATGAACATTGACTTCTCTAACTTCAAGTAGACAATAGACAATAGGTGCAGGAGTAGGCCATTCGGCCCTTCGAGCCAGCACCACCATTCAATGTGATCATGGCTGATCATCCCAAATCAGTACCCCTTCTCCCCATACTGTTACTTTTAAGAGCCCTATCTAGCTCTCTCTTGAAAGCATCCAGAGAACCTGCCTCCACCGCCCTCTGAGGCAGAGAATTCCACAGACTCACCACTCTCTGTGAGATAAAGTGTTTCCTCATCTCTGTTCTAAATGGCTTACTCCTTATTCTTAAACTGTGGCCCCTGGTTCTGAACTCCCTCAACATCGGGAACACGTTTCCTGCCTCTAGTGTGTCCAAGCCCTGAACAATCTTATATGTTTCAATGAGATCCCCTCTCATCCTTCTAAACTCCAGAGTGTATAAGCCCAGCTGCTCCATTCTCTCAGCATATGACAGTCCCGCCATCCCGGGAATTAACCTTGTAAACCTACGCTGCACTCCCTCAATAGCCAGAATGTCCTTCCTCAAATTAGGGGACCAAAACTGCGCACAATACTCCAGGTGTGGTCTCACTAGGGCTCTGTGCAGCTGCAGAAGGACCTCTTTGCTCCTATACTCGACTCCTCTTGTTCTAAAGGCCAACATGCCATTCGCTTTCTTCACTGCCTGCTGGAGCGACTAGTTTGTCGCCACATGTTCGCCGGGAGTCGTCTCCTCAGTCGCGCAATATGTCGTAGCGTCTTTCTGGTCGCCGCTAGATTTTCAACATGTTGAAAATTTTTCGGCGCAGTGGGCTTGACGCCAATTATCTCTCCGGACGTAGGTGCCGTTGTAGGTTGTCGTTGGTTATTCGGCGGCCTGCTACGGTTATGACAGTCGCCGGCAGTTGCCTAAAAATTCGTCAAGTGGGACAGGTCCATTTCGCAATAAATTATTCCCTTTCTCCCGGATCTGTACAATGTGTATGGCTCGATTGTAATCCTCTATCATCTTCCTGCTCAGTGCTTAGCAACACAACCCTTTTACCTCAGTACACATGGCAATAAACCAGTGTGTGAGAAAGAACTGCAGATGCTGGTTGAAATCGAAGGTAGGCACAAAGTGCTGGAGTAACTCAGCGGGTGAGGCAGCGTTGCCCATTCCTTCTCTCCAGAGATGCTGCCTCACCCGTTGAGTTACTCCAGCATTTTGTGTCTCCCTGGCAATAAACTAAACTGAACTAAAGTGTCTGGAGAAGGGTCTTGACCCGAAACGTCACCCATTCCCTCCCTCCAGAGATGTTGCCTGGCCCGCTGAGTTACTCCAGCATTTTGTGTCTCTCTTTAGTGTAAACCAGCGTCTGCAGTTCCTTCCTACACGTAAAGTGAGAAGCAAATCCCAGCGCAGTTTTCCATTTCGAACTCATCCGAGATTAAATCATCGATTTACCCAATTCAACAACTCGTCTTCCGACAAGTCAGGTCTGACACTTTGCCGTGATATTCCTCAAACTGTTCCCTTGCAGACAGCTGATGCTGTTACAGAATTGAATCCAGCACTAAAGTTAAATAGCCCTTAGCTGTCACTGTTCAATTAAAGCACCCGCTGAAAGTTGAGTGATTTACTGTAATCATCTCCGAGCGGTTTCTGATGGCTGGCAACGTACAAGATCTTGATAGACACAAAAGGCTGGAGTAACTCAGCAGGTCAGACAGCATCTTCGCAGAGAATGAACGGGTGATGTTTCGGGTCGAGACCCTTCGTCAGACTGAGAGTCAGGAGAAAGGGAAACGAGAGATATAGACGGTGAGATAGAGAGATATATAGGACACGGTGGCGCAGCGGTAGAGTTGCTGCCTCACAGCTCCAGAGACCCGGGTTCGATCCTGACTACGGGCGCTGTCTGTACGGAGTTTGCACGTTCTCCCCGTGACCTGCGTGGGTTTTCTCCGGGAGGTTCGGTTTCCTCCCACACTCCAAAGACGTACGGGTTTGTAGGTTAATTGGCTTGGTATAAATGTCAAATTGTCCCTCGTGTGTGTAGGATAGTGTTAGTGCGCGGGGAGCGCTGGTCGATGCGGGCTCAATGGGCTGAAGAGCCAGTTTCCACGCTGTATCTCTAAATTAGACAGTAGATAATAGATAATAGACAATAGACAACAGGTGCAGGAGTAGGCCATTCGGCCCTTCGAGCCAGCACCGCCATTCAATGTGATCATGGCTGATCATCCCCAATCAGTACCCCGTTCCTGCCTTCTCCCCGTATCCTCTGACTCCGCTATTTTTAAGAGCCCTTTCTAGCTCTCTCTAAACAAAACTATACGAAATGAACGATATGCAAAAAAGCAACAATTATAAAGAAACAGGCCATTGTTAGCCTTTGACTAGGAGTTACTCCAGTTTTTGTGTGTCTATCTTCAGGTTAAACCAGCATCTTCAGTTCCTTCCTACATATAAGATCTCAATGTTTCTCGGGGATGATGTGGTCTGTGGATATGTTGACAAATTTATTGCATACTAGACTGAGTGAGACCCGTTGGGACCCAGCTTCACACGGGAGGGCTGGTCCCCCAATGCAATATTCCACCTCTCCACCAATTCCAATATTGCTGGCCAGTGGGGGGGGGGGGGGGGGGGGTGGGCTTTATGGAGCGCTAGTATGTGTGTTGTGGGTCGAAGGGGCTGGTTTCCAGAGGGCTAGTATGGACATTGTGGGCCGAATGGATTCTTGGGCTGGCAGCTCAGTCACTCTGGCCAGGCAGCATTTTAGAACCAATAGAGACACTCTTTCAGCAAACATTTTAGAACCAATAGTTACTTTTTGCAAGCATTTTAGACCCAATAGACACACTTTCTGCAACCATTTTAGACCTAATAGACACTTTCTGCAACCATTTAGACCCAATAGACACTTTCTACAAGCATTTAGAACCAATAGATACCTGCAAACATTTTAGAACCAAAAGAGACGCCTTCTGTAAGCATTTTAGAACCAATAGACACTCTTTCAGCAAGCATTTTAGACCCAATAGACACTTTTTGCAACCATTTTAGAACCACATTAAGGGCACTCACAGTTGAGTAGATATGTGTTCAGTGCTATTCAGAGCTCAGAGAAACATGACTCAAACTCTGCAAGATGGGGTAAGCCAGAGAGATGGCTTCCTCCATCTTGCAGAGACTGAGTGAGGCACACCACTTCCTGTTTTTATAGTCCCTCCCCCTCCCTCCAGCAGGGGCAGCAGAGAGAATGGGGAATGTTTTAAAAACATTAATATCTCTCTGATTTTTCATCGATGGGCAAAATCCTCTAGTCCTGGAAGGCGGAGGGGGGCTCTGAGCGAGCTGGCCAAAAATGATGGCCGTAGGTGGCGGCGTTCTCTCGGAAATCACAGCACAGCGAGCCAAAAGCGGTCAAGATCAGACTTTTAGTAATATAGATCACAATAAGACCATTTAAACTATTTTTCGGTGCGCGTTTAAAAAAAATGAGAATACTGGATGCTTTTTTCAAATTAAAATGAATTTTAACCATCCTTTCCTTTCATAGAGGGGAGGGTTGGGCTCTACGGATGCTGCCTGACCCGCAGTTACTCCAGCACTAAGTGTTTTACTCAAGGTTCCAGCATCTGCAGTTCTTTGTGTAAGGAACGGTCTACTAGAGGAACGGCACCTCATATTTCGCTTGGGCAGCTTATGCCCCAGTGGTATGAATATTGACCGCCATCTTCAAGTGACCCTTGCTTTCCTTCTCTCTCCATCCCTCCCCCTGCCCAGTTCTCCGACCAGTTTGACTGTCCCCCTGATGAAATGTTGACATTTTTGTCACCTTCTCCGAGCTAACAATGACCTACTCTAAATGTTCCTTGAACCTCATCCCCTTTGTCTCGTTTTCACACCTAACACTTCCATATCCCAGTGTCTCCCTCACCCCTCTCTCAGTCTGAAGAAACGTCACCCATTCCATCTCTCCAGAGATGCTTCTCTGGGTTACTCCAGCATTTTGTGTCTATCTTCAGTCTACTAACTCTTCTCTTCCCTCTGACTCCCTCCACCCATCTGCCAGTCAAAGCCCCCTCACCTGTATCCACCTGTCACCTGTCCGGCTTTGTCCCGCACCCACCTCTTCCCAGTTTTCTCCCCCTCGTGCCCCCCCCCCCCCCCCGCTAAAATCAGTCTGAAGAAGAGTCCCGACCCGAAACGTTGCCTGTTCATTCCCTCCACTGTTACTGCATGTTACAAGAAAACAACTCCTTTGAAATTCCCTTTCTCTCGTCTTAAAACTATGCCCTCCAGTCTTCGATCTTCTACCCTGGGGTAAAAAGGTTCTGACTGTCTTTCCCATCAATGCCTCTCACCGTTTCATATCCTTCTTTCAGGTCTCCCCTCCATCTCCAGAGCTCCAAAGAAAAAAATCCAAATTTGTCCAACCTCCTTTTACAGCTAATCCCCTCGAATCCAAGCAGATTATTTGGGGACACCTCTTCTACATCCTCTCCAAAACCTTCCTGTAACGGGGAGACCAGAACTGCACACTCTGTGAGTACTCTATATTCTATGAGTGCCTTGAAACGCCTTGAATATTGTTTTAACTGAATTTAAATTCTACCTGCTGGTTTGGCCTGACCATTTTAATCTGCTGATCCGTCATATCAAGAGCTTGTCAGATCTCTGTGGCAGTAATTCCAGTTACTCCCCAGTACTCTATTACAACTTGTGGTTAATCCTTAAATATTGATGCATGCGGAGCTATGAATAAAGATGCATGTATTGTAAGGGGCTCGGTCTGCTTGTCGAAACTATATTTCAGTCCTAAAGATGAGAGGAAATGTTTGAGGTGACAGATTGAACCAGTTGCTCAGACACTGTTTTAGCTATCAACGATCTTTTTGTGAAGATACATTTTTTGTTTAGTCTAGCGCTTAGTTTAGTTTGGAGATACAGCGCGGAAACAAGGCATTTTCGCCCACCAAGTCCCCCTGCACATTAACACGATCCTTGGGACATTTTTTACAATTATACCAAGCCAATTAACCTACAAACCTGCACGTCTTTGGAATGTGGGAGGAAACCGGGGCACCCGGAGAAATCCCACGTGGGTCACAGGGAGAACGTACAGTCTCCGTACAGATATCACCCGTAGTCAGGATCGGACCTGGATCTCTTTGGGGGTGAGGGGGAGGAAACTGGAGCTCCTGGAGAAAACCCACGCAGGTCACAGGGAGAATGTACAAACTCCGTACAGACAGCACCCGTAGTCAGGATCGGACCCGGGTCTCTGGTGCAGCAAGGCAGCAACTCTACCGCTGCCACTGTGCCGCCCTGGGAGTTTTGAAGATACTTTCACTTCCGAAGCAGACTATTGTGTAAGGACAGCATTATCGACAGTATATTGGACTACGGATTTTCTATTTAGCAACTTTCTAGATTTAGTATTAATATTGTCTATTTATTTGTCCGTTTTTTAAAATATTTTCAGAACTTTTTTTGTTGCTGTTTATTTTGGGTTTTACAAAGTACCTCGTTCAAAATATCTCTGCATAGAAGGAATGGGTGATGTTTCGGGTCGAGAACCTTCTTCAGTCTGGAGAGGGGTCTCCACCTGAAACGTCACCCATTCCTTCTCTCCAGAGATGCTGCCGGTCCCGCTGAGTTAAACCCCTGTCTCACGGTGCGAGTCCACCCACGTGTGACCCCGAGTGAAAGAAAAAGAACAGACTCGTGGTTGTGTACGAGGTTCCAAGTTTATGTTCAAGAGTTTAACCGAGTTCCCACGGGTATGCCTAAAGTTTGCCGTTTACTTCTCATTTCTGCAATGCTCCAAGTTCCTCCTCTCTCGAGTTACCAAGTTCCTCTTCCGAGTTACTCTTGAGCCAACAACGTCTACCGACGTGTGGAAAAATCATCACATGGTAAAAACGATGTTATACAGCTTTTTTTTCACTAAAAAAAGACCCAGCCTGAAGAACGATCTCGACCCGAAACATCACCTATTTCTTTTCTCCAGAGATGCTGCCTGACCAGCTGAGTTAGTCCATCATTTTGTCTCTCTCTTTGGTTTAAACTAGTATCTGCAATTCCTTCCTTCAAACTTTTAGAGGAGTTTGTTTCAAGAAACAATCCTTCCAAAATTGCATTCAAAAGTCCATTTGAACTGCACTTGTTCACGGTCTGGCATCAATCATAGGCTGTTTTTTTTTTGTTTTTGCCAGGAGGAACTGCAGATGCTGGTTTACACCGAAGATAGACACAAAATGCTGGAGTAACTCAGCGGGTCAGGCAGCATTTCCGGAGAGAAGGAATGGGTGACGTTTCTGGTCGAGTCCCTTCTTCAGACTGAAAAAAACGTTTCGACTCTTCTCTCCAGAGATGCTGCCGGCTTGGCTGAGTTACTCCAGCTTTTGTGTCTAGTAAGATTGTTTTATTCCCTTAATTTATCTCTCATCAAAACGTTGGTAAACTTCTAACAAAAAGATTAGGTAAATTGAACATTAACGTTAGTTTTTCCCCCGACAGCAAGGTCCATAGACCAGAGAGATGGCAGTGTGTGCGTCTCTCTACACACCCAGTTTGTCCGTCAGAGCAGCCGTCCCACTATCGCCACTTAAACTGTATAAAAAGCAGCGGCTCAAAACATTGCTGATTGGGCAGATCTGCCCAGAAACCAACCCCTTTCACACTCACCCCAGCCCTGGGAAACAAAGTCTTCGGAACCCTACGGAGCCCTACCCAGCCCTCCTGCGAACCTCTGAATAAAAGACAAAGCTCAAACTCTGCACCAAGGTCAGGATCGAACCCGGGTCCCTGGTGCTGCCAGGATGATAACAACTTATCAATTAAAAGAATTGAAAGCAAAAGCTACTGATGATAATTTTTTATCAGTTAATAAACAGCGAAAGCAACTTGAGAACGTTTAATTGATAAAGGATTTCCTGTCTGGAAATTGGTTTAAATCTGGTATTTTTACCCATCTCTGGTATGTGCATAACAAGGTGTGGAAGGGACAGCTCCAGCCTTTAGGCGTTCATGTTATGCACTCAACATGCAGGACTATTTGGTTATTTTTTAATCTTTATCCTGAGATAGGAGAAATAAGCAAAAAGATCGCTATTGACATGCTCTGAGTCGTCACATATCCAAGCGGAAATTTCCACGCGGTTAATATAATTGTAAGCGGCAGCTTTTTCAACCCTTCTTCCCCATTTCGTCACAATAACCATTTTAATTTTGCGCATTGTTAGTCTTGTTACCCTGGATAAAAGATTTTTATCCCATAAATAAGAACCAATAATAGTGAGGTGTTAGCTTCGCATTCTTCCGTTCCTCTGATTCTCTCCGTGTTTCACTCTCCTGTCCTCCTCTCTCTCTCCCTTCTCCCCCTCCCTCTCTCCCCCTCCCTCTCTCCCCAAGGTCAATCACTACCAAGTGTCTGGCCACACAGCCAGTACACCTATCATACACCTGTCTCCCGTACTAAATCACCCCAACTCCCCCCCATTCCCCCCGACTCCCATCCCTCCCCCCCCCACCTTTCCCAACTCCAGTCCCGTCCCGACCCCCCCGGGAAGCTGAAGGGAGCGACAATCAACTGCCACGGATACAAATAATGTCAGACACAAAAAGGGGCAGATGCTGGTTGACAAAACGTGACACACGGTGCTGGAGTAACACAAAGACGCAGCAGAATTTTCGGAAATGCCATCCCGTCGCCCATTCCTTCTCTCCGGAGATGCTGCCTGTCCCGCTGAGTTAAAGAGTGCCCACGGTCGACTCACGAATCATTAAGGTAAACGCACGGGCCACTACGTTATTACAATGAGTTTAACGGTTTCAAATTTTAACTCCAAGAGTAAATTTGACTCGTGGAAAACTTTAAACACATTTGAAAATGTTCAAGTTTCACGGGTACCTGCCGTTAGCGCCACGAGTCGCTAAGTTGCGCGCGCGAGTTCCGACGTTCCCGCTACGTCAATTGTACGCGATTACCAGGAGTTTAATTTGTTTTAAACTCGGAGTCACTCGTGGGTCGACTCGCACCGTGAGACAGGGGTTTCACTCCAGCATTTTGTGTCTATCTTCGGTTTAAACCAGCGTCTGCGGTTCCTTCGGACAACGTTCGCATATCTGTTACGCTGTTGCAAGAAAGAAGGTTATTGTTCTGTTTCTAGGACATATAAAAATAAAACACTAACAATACGGGTGTATTGCAATATACAGTGTGATGAAAGCAACAATATCATAACAGCATGTTTACAAAACAGAGTGTGTCTGTACACAGCGGACGGATCGATTGTAATCATGTATAGTCTTTCCGCTGACTGGATAGCACGCAACAAAAAAACGTTTTAATGTACTTTAGTACACGTGACAATGAACTAAACTAAACTACACTAAACTAAACAGAGCATTGTGGGCCGAAGGGCCTCTTCCTGAGCTGTGCTGTTCTTGCCCTTCGTTGGATGACCAACACCTGATTTCTCTGCCACTCCCTGTACTGCTGGGACCCGACGCCCACACGCTGCGTGGCCCGACCTCAAACACTTCATTGAAAGAGTCAACATGGACTCTGTGTCTGCACGCATGCGAGTGATGTCCTCATTCTAATTTCCTCTCACATCCCAAATGTCTTCTTTGCGTTGTTTAGTTTAGTTTAGTTTACTTTAGAGATGCAGCGCAGAAACAGGCCCTTCGGCCCACCGAGTCCGTGCCGACCAGCGATCCCCGCACGTGCCGGTTTGTAGTTTAATTGGCTTCTGGAAATAGTCCACCGTGTGTAGGGATAGAACTAGTGTCCGGGATGATCGCCGGTTGGTAAGGACTCGGTGGGCTGAAGGGCCTGTTTCTGTGCTGTATCTCTAAACTACATACTAAACTAAAACACTTTGTGTCTACCTTCAGTGTAGACCAGCATCTCCAGCTCCTTCCTACACTCTTAAGTAACTGTTTTGCCTATTTGACTTTATTACACATTTTCTTCAAAATGAAGTATTTCGCTGAAATAAAACGTTGAAACGACATTGTCCAAATGACTGAGTTCAGGGTGCCGTGGTCTTTCATCAATGATTGGGTTCACTCTGCTTTGCCTAAATGCCGGTGATATTGGTCTCCAGCAGTGGAGAGAAACTTATTAGCTGTTTATATCGCATGGCAAACACTATTTACCGCATGAATGATCCACTAAAAGGTTGAAAGCTTTCTTTGATTTTTTATAGAATTTAGTTGATAGGTGTAATAAAATACGTTTATATTGCGATTTCAGACTATACAGAGTAAAATATTGTCCCCTGGGTTAGAGAAGTGACTTCAACTGTGAAATAATACTCATAACAGTCGGCTCCTGGGTAGTATATCATATGCCTAGTTACTCATAGAAACATAGAAAATACTGGGTGATGGGTGTGGAGAGAAATGAAGTAGGTATATCAACACTTTTTGTTTTTTTCTTCCTTTATTTTCTTTCTTTTACCCGATTTTGTCTTTTTATTTCTTTAGGTTTTACTTACTCACTCTTTGACTACACTCTGTTGGCAGTTCTATTCTTACACATTCACTTTGTCTTCCACTTTCTTTCTTTCTTGCTTTATCCCTCTTTTTCTATTTCATCTTTGCTAAAATTAAAATGGAAGCTGCGCAATAAATGTACGCTGTCATATGCCGCGGTTTACACGTTTGTACTCCGCTTCTAATAAAAAGATAAATTTAATAAATAAATAAATAAATCAATGAACATAAAAAGCCATTCTGAAAAGGACCCGTTCACTCCTACTCTTTGCTTCCTGTCTGTCAACCAATTTTCCATCCATATCAACTTCTGGACAAATTCATGAGAGCGCACTTGGAATCCCCTGCCCCCAGGGAAGTCCCCCCGGAAATGTGGCCTGGTGAGGCGTCCGATCTCCACCTCATTCCGCAGCCGATCGGTGGGTCGAATTTTGCCCCCCCCCTTGGAGATAATAATCTGCCCCCTTGTTTTTGCCGCCAAAGTGGATAACCTCACATTTATCTATATTATACTGCATCTGCCACGCATCTGCCCACTCACTCAACCTGTCCAGGTCACCCTGCAACCTCCTAACATTCTCTTCACAGTTCACACTGCCACCCAGCTTTGTGTCATCTGCAAACTTGCTAGTGTTGCTCCTAGTTCCCTCTTCCAAATCATTAATATATATGGTAAACAGTTGCGGCCCCAACGTCGAGCCTCACGGCACTCCACTCGCCACTGCCTGCCATTCTGAAAAGGACCCGTTCACTCCTACTCTTTGCTTCCTGCCTGTCAACCAATTTTCCATCCATATCAAATTCTGGACAAATTCATGAGAGCGCACTTGGAATCCCCTGCCCCCAGGGAAGTCCCCCCCGGAAATGTGGCCTGGTGAGGCGTCCGATCTCCACCTCATTCCGCAGCCGATCGGCGGGTCCAATGTTGCCCCCCCCTGGGGCCGGGGCTCTGGAACTCCGGCCCAGCTGGAGCGGGCAGATCCCCTCCCTTAGCCGACTTCCAAGGCCGACTTTGCGGGGTGGTATCCCGATCTCCCCCAAGGCTGTGATAAACAATAGACAATAGACAGCAGGTGCAGGAGTAGGCCATTCGGCCCTTCCAGCCAGCGCCGCCATTCAATGCGATCGTGGCTGATCATCTAAAATCTTTCTGATTGTGATCTGTAGTAAAGTAATGTCGTCAAAATCGAGCAACTCTGAGAAAAAGTAATCATGTCGTTTTGATGCCAGGAACCAGTTGGTGCCATTACATTGAACTCTTTTTTTAATCTGACTTTCTATAATGTTACATTTAGCAAATTACTCCACATCACAGTAACAGTGTTATGGACTCTGTGAACTTCTTCAGAGTTGGGAACGACACACAAGGAATTGCAGATGCTGGAATGGTGAGCAAAACACAAAGTGCTGGAGGAACTCAGCAGGTCAGGCAGCATCTTAAAAGATAGCCTCTTAAAGATAGCGGAGTCAGGGGATATGGGGGGGAAGGCAGGAACAGGGTACCGATTGGGGATGATCAGCCGTGATCACATTGAATGGCGGTGCTGGCTCGAAGGGCCGAATGGCTCCTCCTGCACCTACTGTACATTGTCTATTGTCTATTGTCATCTGTGGAGGGAATGGACAGCTGACGTGTCAGATCGGCACCCTTCTTCAGACAAGCGCTTTCCTTTCCTCTTGCAATCTGTCAGTCTATGCTTCACGCACCCAAGGTCTCAGACTCTGGAATAAAGTCTTCAATTACACATTATCAAGAACAGGGTACAATGTTGTCTTCACTAATGAAGAGCTGAATGTTTGACAGACAAAAATGCTGGAGAAACCCAGCCCGGAGCTCTATCTACGGAGCGAAGGAAATAGTCAACGTTTCGGGCCGAAACCCTTTGGGTTTTGGCCCGAAACGTTGCCTATTTCCTAGGAACGGAATGAAGATTGATTTTGCAATCTATGCTGCCTCACCCGCTGAGCTCCTCCAGCAATTTTGTCTACCTTCGATTTTCCAGCGTCTGTAGTTCCTTCTTGAACAAGAGCTGAGTGTTTAGATTGTTTTTTGAGCTGGGTTTAGTTTATTGTCACGTGGTCTGAGGTACAGTGAAATGATTTTGCTGCGCGCTAACCAGTCGCTGTGGACTGCTCGATTGTTAACGTGCATTGTCTTTCCGAGCGGTCCACAGTGCGCAGATGCATGATAAAGTGTATAATGTGAGTAATGTTTAGCGCAAGCTAAAGTCCAGTTAAGTCCAATCAAAGATAGTCCAAGGGGTCTCCAATGAGGTAGATGGAATGAATGAATTATACTTGAGTAGAATGATACAATACCTCAGGACCGCCCTCTAGTTTTTGGTAGGATGGTTCAGTTGCCGGATAACAGCTGGGAAAAAACTGTCGCTGAATCTGGAGGTGTCCGTTTTCACACTCCTGTGCCTCTTGCCTGATGGGAGAGCGGAGAAGAGGGAGTGGCCGGGGTGAGACGGGTCCTTGGTTATGGTGGTACTAAGTATGATCTGACATGTGCTCCCTTCGCCATCGTTTATGATTAGTGCATCATTTCCAAATTGCCAGACTGTGTATGTGTACGAACATTGTCGAAAGCAAAAGACGCCTCGTTGTTGAAAGCCATTCGGCCCTTCAAGCTCATACTATCTCTCGAAGAATCCTCGTAGTTAAAAATATCGGGTATAAAAACGCACTCATGAAAAACGTTGACTTTGAATTTACAATTTTTATTTTCCAGGAGGAACCGTACTTCCTAGTCGAAGAAAAGGAATATGTACGAAGGTACAGTATAATTTAAATCAAATTAAACGGGTTAATTATGCTGGAATTTGAATATGAAAACGGCGCATCAAATATTTGGAGGGAAAACGCAACTTTGCTTCACTCTGTCTTCCTGGCATGTTCTGATGTCCCGCTGTGGGTGTCGGGAACAATAATGGTTGTTGCATTTACAGAAGAGAAAAGTCAAAACAGCAATGCTGGCAGCCAGGGCAATCATAGAATTCTGTCCCTAACTGTTAAATAATTGGCAGAGAAATGGATGTCATTTAGCTGTCATGGATTTAGCGAATCGGGTTTCCACTTTCCCGCTGTGATCCTTGAAATCAGGTCTGGAAATCCAACAATTTGCTCTCAATACATAGGAAGTTGTACTTCCACCCATCCTCATTCATATGGGGCATTGCGATATTATTTATTTGTATGTAAGCATATGTAAAGATTAGGTTTATTATCGTCACGCGTACTGAGGTACGCCGTTCGCCATCGACTCTCCGGCAACTGGTGGTCCGGCACCTCCTTTAATAGAAACATAGAAACATAGAAAATAGGTGCAGGGGGAGGCCATTCGGCCCTTCGAGCCAGCCCCGCCATTCATTGTGATCATGGCTGATTGTCCCCAATCAATAACCCGTGCCTGCCTTCTCCCCATATCCCTTGATTCCACCAGCCCCGAGAGCTGTATCTCACTCTCTCTTAAATTCATCCAGTGAATTGGCCTCCACTGCCCTCTGTGGCAGGGAATTCCACAAATTCACAACTCTCTGGGTGAAAAAGTTTTATCTCCCCTCAGTCCTAAATGGCCTCCCCTTTATTCTAAGTCCCTGGTTCAGGACTCGCCCAACATCAGGAACATTTTTCCTGCATCTAGCTTGTCCAATCCTTTTATAATTTTATATGTTTCTATAAGAACGCCCCTCATCCTTCTAAACTCCAGCGAATACAAACCTAGTCTTTTCAATCCTACCTCATATGACAGTTCCGCCATCCCAGGGATCAATCTTGTGAACCTACGCTGCACTGCCTCAATCACAAGGATGTCCTTCCTCAAATTAGGAGACCAAAACTGTACACAATACTCCAGAGCCCTATACAACTGTAGAAGAACCTCTCTACTCCTGTACTGAAATCCTCTTGTTATGAAGGCCAACATTCCATTAGCTTTCTTCACTGCCTGCTGTACCTGCACGCCAACTTTCAGTGACCGGTGTACAAGGACACCCAGGTCTCGCTGTACCTCCCCCTTACCTAACCTAACCCCATTGAGATAATAATCTGCCCCCTTGTTTTTGCCGCCAAAGTGGATAACCTCACATTTATCTATATTATACTGCATCTGCCACGCATCTGCCCACTCACTCAACCTGTCCAGGTCCCCCCTGCAACCTCCTAACATCCTCTTCACAGTTCACACTGCCACCCAGCTTTGTGTCATCTGCAAACTTGCTAGTGTTGCTCCTAATTCCCTCTTCCAAACCATTAATATATATGGTAAACAGTTGCGGCCCCAACGCCGAGCCTTGCGGCACTCCACTCGCCACTGCCTGCCATTCTGAAAAGGACCCGTTCACTCCTACTCTTTGCTTCCTGTCTGTCAACCAATTTTCCATCCATATCAAATTCTGGACAAATTCATGAGAGCGCACTTGGAATCCCCTGCCCCCAGGGAAGTCCCCCCGAACCTGGTGAGACGTCCGATCTCCACCTCATTCCGCAGCCGATCGGTGGGTCGAACTTTGCCCCCCCCCCCCCGCCCCCTGGGGCCGGGGCTCTGGAACTCCGGCCCAGCTGGAGCGGGCAGATCGGCGGTATCTCGATCTCCCCCAAGGCTGTGATAGACAATAGACAATAGACAGCAGATGCAGGAGTAGGCCATTCAGCCCTTCCAGCCAGCGCCGCCATTCACTGTGATCATGGCTGAACATCCACAATCAGTACCCCGTTCCTGCCTTCTCCCCAATATCCCTTGACTCTGTTCTCTGTTGTTCTGGCAAAACGGATAATACGGCAAGGCTCTGGAACCAAGGGTGCTGGAAAACCAGAGGTAGGCCTGTACAGTGCAAATCATTTGCACGATATCCATTCATGAAACAACCAGTTCAAACTCAAGTACAATAGATGAGCAAAGGGGAGGGTACAGAGTGCAGAATATCGTTTTGTCAACTTTCTAGCTCATTGTGGGAATTAACACTAACACTATCCCACACACACTAGGGACAGATTACCATTTTACCGAAGGCAATTGACCTACAAACCCGAACGTCTTTGGAGTATGGGAGGAAACCCGAAGCACTTTGAGAAAAACCAAACTGGTCCCAGAGAGAAGGTACAAACTCCGTGCAGACAGCACCCGGAGTCAAGATCAAACCCGGGTATCTGGCGCTGTGAGGCGGCAACTCTACCGCTGCGCCTCCCTGCCGCCCTTCAAATAATCTCTCTTTTGGAACACTTGAGAAGAAAACACAGTCCACCTGTTCCCATAGCTAAATTAAACCAAGAGGCTAGAAAAAACAGCAGTGGAGTTCAAACGCATGCAAATCTAATGCAATTTTATTTAGTATTCAGCTGGGATCAGCACAGAAAGCGTGAAAATAGAGTGGATTCTATAAATTTCAATGTTTTAAAAATAAGTCGAGCTATGGTTAAATTGGGAAGAAAAAAACTGTAAGTAAGCAGCAAATTACTAGCTTCAGTTCGATAGTTAGTTGATCTCGACAAAAATGCTGGAGAAACTCAGCGGGCGAGGCAGCATCTATGGAGCGAAGCCCCTTCGCTCCACACATGCTGCCTCACCCGCTGAGTTTCTCCAGCATTTTTGTCAACCTTCGATTTTCCAGCATCTGCAGTTCCTTCTTAAACAGTTTAGTTTATTGTCACGTGTGCCGGGGTAAAGTAGAATGGTGTGCTGCGTGCTAACCATTTAGCGGAAAGACAATACATGATTACAATCGAGCCTTCCACTGTGTACGGGCACAGTTTGGTTTAGTTTAGTTCAGAGATACAGCGCAGAAACAGGGTAATCAGCCCAACGAGACCACACTGACCAGCGATCCCGGGACACCAGCATTTTCCCATACACTTGGGACACTTTACAATTCTTACCGAGGCCAATGAACCTACAAACCGGCACGTTTTTGGAACGTGGGAGGAAACCGGAGCACCCGGAGAAACCCACAAGACCACGGGGAGAGCGTGCAAACTCCAGACAGACAACACCCGAAGTCAGGATCGAACCCGGGTTGCTGGCACTATAAGGCAGTAACACTATCCCTGCGTCACAGGATATACGGAATAACGTTTAGGGAATAATATCAAGATCCAGTCAAGTAACGGCTGATTAACGATTCTCCGACGTGGTAGACACTAGCTCAGGACCACTCTCTGGTTGTTGACGGAATGGTTCAGTCACCCGATAAGTATTCAATTATGAAAACACTGAAATCTGGAATAAGATGTCAGCATTGTGATCTTGGTTAAGGCAGAGATAGATCGATTCTGATTGGTGCGGGTGTCAGGGGTTGTGGGGAGAAGGCAGGAGAATGGGATGAGGAGGGAGAGATAGATCAGCCACGATTGAATGGCAGAGTTGACTCGATGGGCCGAGGGGACGAATTCTGCTCCTATCCCTTATGACCTTACGACCTGAGTTATTTTGCCGCTGGAGTGTTGAACTACCAATTGCTGCGCAGCCTGGACTCGCTCTGTTGATATTTATTGAGACCCAACCAAATGTACTCCATATATTATCTGTTGACCGACCTTACAAAACTTTAACCGAGTTATATGGCAGCGGCACTTAAGGGACTGAAGGAATAGTATAAGATTGCTTAATCAATCTTCCTCTGTTGCCCTGACCTTGTGGGACTGGGCTGCAGAGCAATAATCAGAGATTGATCATTTCTCATTTGCCGGCAAATATTTTTTACCTTTGACCCACAAAAGTAACCTTTCCCTCCTGTCCTTTTACGAGTATATCGGTGGGAGTTTATAGCTGCTACCTCTGTTCCAAAGGCAAGCGGGTTTTCCGGGCGGAAATCGCAAAGGGCCTTGAGTGTAGGAATGCAAGGAGCACCTCAAGAGAAGAGGGGACGATTCGCCCCCTCTACAATTAAATTTCTTTTTTTTTGCGGCTAGGAAAATGGGAACACACACACAGTCAATAGGTGATCGCTTCCATTATTAATGCCGGGAGACTGGGTGCGTGTCGCCATACAGAATGCTATGAAATATTACGCTGCATCTCAAGCCAGGGAAATCCAGATTTGAGAGCGTTTTTTTTCTGCGAGCGCGCAGCAGGCAATGATGATCCATTATCCTGCAGGCAGAGGGGACTTACAGCAACACATAAATAAGATGCAATTGGACCATCTGCTTTGATTTCGGAAAACATCCCTGGAGAACGTGAGCAGGAGCCGACACTAGGCTCCATCTGCCCTTACATTATCAATTACAGCTAAATTATTCTGCGTGCGATCAGACTGGCAGGAGAGGATTGAACACGGTGGCACTAAAAAAAAGAGAGAGAGAGAGAGAGAGAGAGAGGGAGAGGGAGCAGTGTGCACATGCTGCATGCCAGCTGTTTATTTACAAGACCGCGACATTCTTCTCACGTTGCCGGGTGCTTTTTTATTTCTCGAAAGGACACACACTTCCCGGAGACATTTCCTATCTCAGTGCGAACTTGAGAAGAAACGGTGGATAGCAACGTCGATAAGATCAAAAGCACCCAAAAAAAAAAAAAAACTTGCACACATTTAATCAGTGGCTTACACCTTCATTAATTTCCAGTTTGCAAGGCTCATCATTTCCTCGCATATTTAAAGGAGCTTTTCTTTTCCTCAAACTGGCTTAACGCTCCTCACAATGAGGTGACACCGCGAAAGATATGTCAGATCCATCGCAGGTGATGTGCTGGCATCGTCGATCTATGGTGTTTCGATAAGGATAGGGACAAAGCGCTGGAGTAACTCAGCGGGTCAGGCAGCGTCTCTGGAGAGCAGAGACGGGTGAAGTTCCGTGACTGGACCCTTCCTCAGATTTATCCTGATGTGGGTGCGTTACACAACGCAGTCCGAATGTCACCAAATATAATCGGTGGTGAAAATTAATACGTTTGGAGACGGTGAAAGTAGAATGTGTTTAGTTTAGAGATACAGCGTGGAAATAGGCCCTTCGGCCCATCGAGTCCGCGCAGACCAGCGATCCCCCCGTACACCAACACTTTCCTACACACACTTGGGACAATTTACACTTTTTTTTTTACAGAAGCCAGTTAGCCTACAAACCTGGATGTCTTTGCACAGTGGGAGGTAACCGGAGCACCCGGTGAAAACCCACGCGGTCACGGGGAGAACGTACAAACTCCGTACAGACAGCACCCGTGGTCAGGATCGAACCTGGGTCTCTGGCGCTGTGAGGCGGCAACTCTACCCCTGCGCCACCGTGTCAGCTGGTAGTGGTCAAATGTTCTTGGATCTATAAGAAAGGTGGTGTATTTTCATTGGGCTTCCTCGAGAATGAATTCAAGGTTCTCTGTGCCATTTTGAATAATTCTTCTTCACTTTGTTCCGGTCATGGACTAAGTAAGGATATTATACTTATTCAAGTAGGCATTGTGAGATCCTTGAAGGGTTCCATAATGGGCCTCTCCCACTTGGCGATTGTTTACGCAACTGCCGGCGACTGTCATAGTCGTAGCAGGTCGCCGAAAAACCGGCGACAACCTACGTCGTCCCGGCGACAACCTACGACAGCGCCTACGTCAGGAGAAGTCGAGCTACGCTCATTGGCGTCAAACCCACTGTCGCAGAAAAATTTTCAACAGGTTGAAAATTTAGCGGCGACCGGAAAGACGCTACGACTTTTTGCGCGACTGAGGAGACGACTCCCGGCGACCACCTGCGAAAACGTGGCGACAAACTAGTCGCCTGTAGTTGCCTAAAAAATCGCCTAAGTGGGACAGGCCCATTAGTTCATGTCATAGGAGCAGAACTAGGCCATCTGGCCCGTTGAGTCTTCTCCGACATTCAATCATGGCTGATCTATCTCTCCCTCTCAACCCCATTCTCCTGCCTTCTCCCCATAACCCCTGACACCCGTACTAATCAAGAATCTGTCAATCATTCTCATTTGGATGTAAGTGAGTTCACAAAAAGTTTAACGAAAGTTCAACAAAATGTTTCGTGAAACTAAGCTTTGATGAAACTGAACTGTACCTTTTGATTTTATCCAATAATTAAGTTCCTGTCGAGCTAAATAAGACACATCCCGGACTCTTCCCTGGAAGGCACTGTTCTCCGCAAGAGATCAAACCCAAGATGTTCCCACGTTTCTTCCTTCCGAAAGAAACAAAAGTCACAAATGAGCAAAGTCAAAGTCAAGGGAAGATAGACGGAGGATTGACATCAATGACCCGGCAGATGTAGGTGCGAAGCTCTGGTTTGTCAATGTTGTTGAGTTCAGTTTAGAGATACAGCGGGCAAAC
Organism: Okamejei kenojei; assembly: GCA_035221665.1. NCBI lineage: Eukaryota > Metazoa > Chordata > Chondrichthyes > Rajiformes > Rajidae > Okamejei > Okamejei kenojei. The sequence goes on along the minus strand of CM069147.1, from coordinate 7,166,591 downwards.
AGGCCAACCAGCGACCACCTGTGCACCTAGCTCTGGCCTACACACGGGTCAATTTACAGAAGCCAATTAACGCACAGTCCTGCATGTCTTGGGATTGTGGGGGGAAACCTATACAGTCACAGGGAGAGCGTACAAACTCCACACAGACAGCACCCATAGACAAAATCAAACCCAGGTCTCTGGCACTGTTAGGCAGCAACTCTACCACTGCGCCACCATGCCAAGTCTACTTATGTGCGGATCCAAGGACATATATGGCAAAGCGCAAAGCACATTTCTAAGTGTTTATGTTTTTGAATTTCTCTTGTTTGAGGTATATATAAAGTATAAAGGGATATGTGAGACGTGTGAAGATGGGACATGTGGGTCAGCGTGGGCTAGTTGGACCAATGGACCAGTTTCCGCCCTGTCTGACGCTCTGAATCTTTAACACTGAGCACTTTGTGTCGTTTGAGCAAGATCCCGCAGAAGTTGTTGCAAAAAAAAGGTGAGTTTTGTTAGAACCCAAAATATCCATGTGGGTGAGTCTCCAATTTTTGTTGGATGCGTCCTCAGAGGGGTTGCCGTGTCGGCCGTGCGAGGCAAGTGTCAGTTGGAGCTTTGGCTTTCCAGATTAGTTTGACTTCCACCCGAGCCTGAACGCTAATACATCCAGCCTGGATCTCTCCCGTCTCCTGAACCTGCTCCCAGCACACTTGGCAGGCTCCGCGACCTCCGCACGCAGTCAGTGGGAACCTCTGCCATCGAGTAGGATGCGCAACTCAAAGAGGAGGATCACCAAGTCTCGCCTGAAACGCACTGTCAATGAAGTAGGTTGGGCGGACGGTGAAAAGAACAAATATGCGTGGAGAAATCTACCGTTCATGCACTCACTTCTACCAGAAGCACATCTGAGCAGCATTGCGTATGTACCGTTGTCATGTTACATGTTAAGCCTTGAGTGAAGAATTTGGGTGAGAATTGTATCCCGTTCCATTTGGTCAGTGTGTTCATCGGTTTGGTCAATTACCATGTTGTGCTGAATTACCAGCATTCAAAGCTGTTGGGCCATACTATTTATATTGTCAAACTTGATAAACCTACTGCGGCAGTTTGCAGAGATATATAAGGATTCATTTCATTTATTTTACCATTAACCCCCAGGGATATTAAACGTGAAGCTCAGATATTTCCGACCACTTTGCATCAAGTAATTTTTAGCATCCATAGCATGTGCTGTCAATGTCATTTGAACTTGTTAATTATTGATTTGACAATTAGTGTGGAGCAATAAAATGTCTTTTCTTAATAATCCGATGCGTCTCACTCTGCGTATTTGCGCATCAAAAATGTTATCAATTATACGTGGTGATAAAATCATGAGGAGGGATTAGTTATCGAAGGCAGAAGTTTTTAACGGACCAAGTTTAACGGGACTAAACAACAACGGGATGAAAAGTTTGATAATCTCTGATTAAAGTTGGCAAAAGTTTAGATCTTCATAATATGCATTTGAAATAGTCATATTTTGTCAGCCTGACTAATTAAACTAATTAACCGAGCTCTATAAAAAATAGAATATGGAGAAACAATGAACTGCAGATGCTGGTTTAAAATGGCCAAATTAATATCAGGAATTGCTATGCAAGGTATATTCCATCATTTATTAACAAAAATATCAAATTTAGACCCATAGTTCTGAAGTTGGCACAATAATGTCATGAAATAAATCTCTTTTTATGAGGAAGGAGATTAAATGCTGGAGTAACTCAGCAGATCAGGAAGGACATGGATGACCATGTTCAACCTGACCTGCTGAATTAGTCCAGCACTTAGTGTCCTTATAAAAAGAGATTTATTTCATGACATTTTTGTGCCAACATCGGAACTGTGGGTTTAAATTTGATATTTTTGTTAATAAATGATAGAAAATACTTTGCAGAGCAACATAGATTCTTGATATTAATTTGACCATTTAAGATTCCCATGATGATGACTGCCTTATAAACTGTGCTGCTTGGAGTTTGAATAAAGCAAGCTCACATATGAAGCATACATTCATAAAGCAAATCGGCATTATTTATTGAAACATTTTTAAAATTCTTCCGTTCTTTAGGTGAAGCCTTTGGCTTGGTATGTGAACATTAATGCACAATGTTTCGTACATTTCCATCTGATGCAAGGATATGATTATGTCCTTATTACTATAATCGTGCAGTTACAGTGACTCCCATTCATAAAACGGTTGTAAATGAATGGAAGGGCCTTTCTAATAGCTGCCAGCATTAAAGCACGATCTTGCTATCAACAGATAGAAGTTGTAAGATTTTTATTGCTGTTAAAACACAAAGTATATGTGCTATAATTAACAGAATTGATAAGGGGGTAACAGTATGTGTGATGTATTTGCATTTTCAGAAAAAACTTAGATACGGGTGGCATGGCAATAGAGTTGCTGCCATTAGGCACCAGAGACCCTGGTTCGATCCCGGCTACGGGTGCTGTCTGTACGGAGTTTGTACGTTCTCCCCGTGACCTGTGTCGGTTTTCTCTGGGATCTCCGGTTTCCTCCCACGCTCCAAAGACGTTAATTGGCTTAGTATAATTGTAAATAGTCCCTAGCGTGTGTCGGATATTGTTAGTGTGCGGGGATCGCTGGTTGGCACGGAATCGATGGGCCAAAGGGCTCCGGTTTCCTCCCACAATCCAAGGACGTCCAGGTTTGTACATTAATTGGCTTCTGTAAATTGTCCCCAGTGTGTGTAGGATAGAACTAGTGCAGATGGGCAGAAGGGCCTGTTTCCACGCTGTATCTCTAAACTAAACTAAACTAAACTAATGTCAATTAAATTGCAGAAGTGGGTGGATGGGTTTGCATTTATTTGGTCTGTAGATGATGACTGTTAATGGAGTTTCCAGGGAGCCACAAAGCTGAAGGCACCTGGGGGATTATCTCACCTGGATAAGATGTCGAACTATTGCCAGGTGGCAAAACTCTCTGAAGTGTTGGGGCTGCTTGCGTTACTTCCATGGCCTACAGGGATAACAAAGGTTTGAGTTCAATTGGTATTTCATCCAAAATCATCATTATGCACATGAATGTTCACAATCGTAATTTGCATTAATTTTAGTTTTCTTGTTACGGCTATTTAATTATACCTCATGTGAAGACTGTTTAGATTAGAGACACAGCGTGGAAACAGATTCTTAGGCCCGACGAGTCCAGTCCGACCAGCGACCCACCCCGAACACTACCACCAGCCTACATTCATCATCGCTGGAAACATCAGCGACGCAGTGGCGCTGGTTTCCGACGGGAACGGTGACGGACGCACCACACATCTCTGTCCTCCAGTTCCTGCGGACTTCCGCCGCTGGAAGTATCGGATTTTGGTGTGTGTGTGCTTTATCATCATTCCTTACAATGCTACGTACGACAGTGATCGCAACTTCTACTGATGGCCGTTGGCTCGCTAGGAGCTCATCCGCCCTTTGACAGGTCTTGTTGTTGGTCCTGCTGGGGGTCCACAGCCCCCTCCTCACCCGGCAAACCTCGCCGACTATTTGACCACGGAGCAGGTAGCACGGGATTACATGGTACCCGTGGCGGAGGGAACTCCCCCTGACCTGATCCTGAACCATTCTACACATTAGGTAGCAATATTACAAAATTTTGAGATTTTAAAAATCAAGTCTGCAATTTATCCCATCAGATAAAGCATACAAATAAGTTTAATTTGACACCTAATTCACTTTCATATCTTCAGTATTAAAAAAGTGATGGCCATTTTCATACTTGGAAATTAGCATATTGTTCCCTATTGCTTTTCCATTGACTTAACACAAAAAGCTGTGATCGAGGACAGTCAAAAGCCCATAACTTTCTTAAAAATTAAGAGAACTGAAAGAAATTTTAAGTTATTATAGATTGAAGCATTCTGAAACTAATATGAAACAATCTTACTTGGATGACCTGAAATTAAAGCATATAATTAGTTAGTTACCCAATCGTAGCTATTTACAAAATTCAATTACTAGATCTAAACATCTATCCATTTCTTAAGAAAATATTAACATTTTTTTTAAAAGCCTAAGTGTCCAAATTACATTCACACAAGAATTCACAATATAACATGATTTTTAAATCTAATTGGCATTAATTTATAGGCCAAATTGAAGGAATTTAGTGTTTAATGCCTGTAAATTAATGGGCATTTTAAACAGCTTGCGAGTGGGATTTTCTGGAACGCGATGGATTGGAACGTTGCGGTTGCCTAGAATTTAAACCCCATATCAGCAGGAAGAATTCTGCCGGTTCGTAAGGGGATTAAATCACCGTTTCGCAACATGAAATATTGATTAAAGTCACCTAAACAAGCAAGTATATATGTAAAAATAAACAGCTCTCACTTACCTGTCCCCTACGTAAAATCCGTCCCCGTTGTCGGCGTTCACGGCATTAAGAGCTAGTTTTTATTTTACAGCAGCGCAGAAATAGTCGGGCGATTAAAAAAAAAAATTAACTTACCGGCAGTCGGAACGAATCTCCAGAAATAGATCGCCCTCCGACAAAATATTATTCCGGATGGCAAGGGAAAATCCGCATTTTAACCCCGCCCCCCCCACCCCTTAAAGGCGCCAAATTCGCGCACACGGCCAGCGGCAGAACTGCAGCACCGCTAAAGGTAAGTTTTGTAACATACCTACATTAGGGATTATTTACAATTTGATCAAAGCCAATTAACCTACAAACCTGTACATCTCTGGAGTGTGGGAGGAAAGCAGAGCACCTGGTGAAAACTCACGCAGGTCACAGGGAGAACATGCGGACTCCGCGCAGACATCACCCGATGTCAGGATGGAAACCGGGTCTCTGGCGCTGTAAGGCATCAACTCCACCGCTGTGTCACCGTGTCCCCCCATGCCTGCTAAAGGGGTAGTGTTGCTGCCTCCCAGCGCCACAGACCCGGGTTCAATCCTGACCTCGGGTGCTGTCTGTGTGGAGTTTGTACGTTCACCCGGTGACCAATTGGCTTTCTTCCGGGTTCATAGGTTCATGTTATAGGAGCAGAATTAGACCATTCGGCCCATCAATCTGCCATTCAATTAGGCTAATCTATCTTTCCCTCTCAACACCATTCTCCTGCCTTCCCCCCATAACCCCTGACATGCGTACTATCTATCTCTGCCCTAAAAAATAACCATTAACTTGGCCTTCACAGCTGGTCTGTGGCAATGAATTCCACAGATTCACCACCCTCTGCCTGAAGACATTCAACCTTATCTCCTTTCTAAAGGTATGTTCTTTAATTCTGAGGCTATGGCCTAGACGCTCCCACTAGTGGAAACATCCTCTCCACATCCAGTCTAAATCAGGTCACATCCCAAAGACGTGCTGGTTTGTGGGTTAATTGGGCCTATGTAAAATTGTCGCCAGTGTGAAGGGAGTGGACGAGAAATTAGGACAGCGTAGGACTAAGGTGCGTGAGTGATCGATGGTCGGCGTGGACTCGGTAGGCCAAAGGGCCGGTTTCCATGCTGTGTCTTTCAATCGATCTATGTCTTCAACCTGCACATTGCAAGCCACATTTCAATCATTAAAAACTTAAAAAAAACTATTACAAAAAAAAAAAAAAAAAAAAACTACATTGAGCCTAGAACCTTATTGCAGAATAGACGCATTTGTTTTGAACTTCTGGCAGATCATCAGTTTTAACCTAGATCCCTTCTGTAGTCAAACCCAAAACTTCAAAATGAAGACAAAGGTAACAATGAATTTTGGAGGAACATCACCTCATATTTCCCTTGGGCAGCTTGCAACCCAGCGGTAGGAATATTGATTTCTATAACTTCAAGTAATCCTTGCATCCCACCTCTCTCCATCCCCACCCCCCCCCCCCCCCCCCCCCCCCCCCCACCGTCGTATTAACTTCAAAGTTGTCTCGTTGAGTCTCATGACCCTCATTGAGTCACGGTGGCGCAGCGGTAGAGTTGCCGCCTTGCAGCGATTGCGGCGCCGGAGACCCGGGTTCGATCCCGACTACGGGCGCTGTCTGTACGGAGTTTGCACGTTCTCCCCGTGACCACGTGGGGTTTTCTCCGAGATCTTCGGTTTCCTCCCACATTCCAAAGACGCACAGGTTTGTAGGTTAATTGGCTTGGGTTTGTATACTTGGTATGAGTGTAAATTGTGCTCAGTGTGTGCAGGGATGTTAATGCGCGGGGATCGCTGGTCGACGCAGACTCGGTGGAAGTGTAGGATTTCGGTGGGCCGAGGGGCCTGTTTCCGCTCTGTATCTCTAAACTAGACCAAAACATTGTCTGTAACTCGTTTTCACCTAGCCCACAGCTAACAATGGCCCATTTCCTTTATCATTATTACGTTTTTTGCATACCTTTCATTCATTTGAAATGTATATCTCTCTATATCATCGTCTATATCTCTCGTTTCCCTTTCCCCTGACTCTCAGTCTGAAGAAGGGTCTCGACCCAAAACGCCATCTATTCCTTTTCTCCAGAGATGCTGTCTGTCCCGCTGAGTTACTCCAGCTTTTAGTGCCATCAAGGTTTAAACCAGCATCTACAGGTCCTTAGGTACAAGACACCGAACTATGAAAGATCTCCGCAGAACCATTGCGAGCATCCAGTGGACATTCAGCTTAAATTCCTCCACTATGGGCACGGGGATGTAGCTGATCATTCTGGATTCTCATTTGCGGCCACAGAATCACCTGTAGTTCCCCTTGTGATGGAATCCCCTATCACCAGTTTATTTCCACCCTTCCTGTACACCAGGCACCTGGTGCCATAAACGTACGTGGCTGATGTAATTTTGTGTAGAGATACAGCACGGAAACAGGCCGTTCAGCCCACGGAGTCCATGCCAACCAGCGATCCCCACACACTAACACTATCCTACACACACTGGGGACAATTTACAATTATATCAAACCAATTAGCCTACAAACCTGTACGTCTTTGGAGTGTGGGAGGCAACCGAAGATCTCGGAGAAAACCCACGCGGGTCATGGGGAGAACGTACAAACTTGGGAATGTACTGTTCCCTAGGGAGTCCTCTTCCCCCCCCCCCCCCCCACCCATCCCCACATATAGTTAGTGGTTGATGTGTGTAATGGGAGGAGCAGGTTATCTGTACGATGCCCAGGGGTGAGTGCCCCTGGGGCTGTCTGCTCCAAGTTCCCCGTTGTGGCTCCAGAGTAACATACATGCAGAATGTGACTGTAGTGCAACTTGACACACGGTTAGGGAATCAGGGTCACCCATGCCCAGGTGTGCATCAAGGGCACCTGTGCCCAGGTGTGCATCAAGGGCACCTGTGCCCAGGTGTGCTGGGTCTCATCCTTCTAAACTCCAGAGTATACAAGCCCAGTCGCTCCATTCTTTCAACATATGACAGTCCCGCCATCCCGGGAATTAACCTCGTGAACCTACGCTGCACTCCCTTAATAGCAAGAATGTCCTTCTTCAAGTTTGGAGACCAAAACTGCGCACAATACTCCAGGTGTGGTTTCACTAGGGCCCTGTACAACTGCAGAAGGACCTCTTTGCTCCTATACTCAACTCCACTTGTTATGAAGGCCAGCATGCCATTAGCTTTCTTCACTGCCTGCATGCTTACTTTCAGTCACTGATGAACAAGGACCCCCAGGTCTCGTTGTACTTCCCCTTTTCCCAACTTGACACCGTTCAGATAATAATCTGCCTTCCTGTTCTGGCCACCGAAGTGGATAACCTCACATTTATCCACATTAAACTGCATCTGCCATGCGTCTGCCCACTCACCCAGCCTGTCCAAGTCACCCTGCATCCTCATAACATCCTCACACAGTTCACACTGCCGCCCAGCTTTGTGTCACCTGCAAATTTGCTAATGTTACTTTTAATCCCTTCATCTAAATCATTGATGTATATTGTAAACGGCAGGAGAATGGGGTTAGGAAATAGTGCCAAAACATTGGCAGAGCCCACGTGTGTAAGTATGCAGTTGTACATGTGACACGTAAAGCACTTTTGAATCAGTGAACCAGTGAACCATCATTGAACCTGTCATCATTCCACACACTATTATTGTCTCCATTGATTTGGCAGTTTTACTAATATATACCAGATTTTTTTTTGTTCATTGTGGGTTTTACGGAGTACTACATATACATGTCTCTTGTGGTGCTGCAAGTAAGAATGTCATTGTTCCATTTTGGGACATATGACAATATAGCACTCTTAACTCTTGACTCATCTTGGCAATGTAACGTTTTAGAGTTACAGCCACATTTTGTTTTACTCTTCCAAGTGAATTTGCTGGAAATCAGTTTTTACACATTTTTTTCCCATATGTTTTCTAGTCAAATGGCTGGGGTCTTATTGCAAAGTTTAGTCTGCTTAGCATGTTATTGTCACCAATGCACAAAGACTCCACCGTCGAGAGCATATTGATTGGTTACATCACGGCCTGGTTTCATTAACTCGAACACCCAAGAATGGAAAAGATTGCGAAAAGTGGTGAACGCTGCCCGGTCTATCACGGGTTCTGACCTCCCCACCATCAAATGCCTCAACCACAGGAGCCTCTGCCTCAAAAAGGCAGCCAGCATCATCAGAGACCCACACACCCTGACCACACGTTCAAATCACTCCCGCCTTCGGGAAGAAGGTACAGGAGCCTGAAAACTGTAACATCCAGCATCAGGAACAGCTTCTTCCCTAATAGCCATCAGGCTATTAAACACCTCCCGCTGAGTTACTCCAACTTCGATTTAAACCAGCATCTGCAGTTCCTTCCTACTGAACCTCCAAATAAGTTCTGAGCTATGTAGATTTTGTGGCATTATTCTTTTGACTTTGTACTAGTATTGTTTGTTTATTTGTCTGTTTTGATCATTTAAAAAATGTATATATTATATATATATATATTTATTTATAAAACACATATATAAAACACACATATACATAACTCAAAAACACATATATAACACACACACACATATACATAAATATATATATACATTCATACATACACACACCCACGCACACAATATAAATATACTGAACTTTTTTTGGTTATTGTGTTTCCAGAGTACTATGTTCACATATCTGTTGCACTGCTGCAAGTAAGAAGTTTAGTTAAATCAAGTTGAGTCACAGATTGAGGCTTGAAAGGTGAAAACAAAGAACTGCAGCTGCTGGTTAATACACAAAAGGACACAAAGTGCTGGAGTAACTCAGCGGGACAGGCAGCATCTCTGGAGAAAAGGAATAGGTGACGTTTCGGGGCGAGACCCTTCTTCAGACTCATCATCTCTCCGCTACCCGCTGAAGACTGAAATGTCTCAACCCGAAAGTTCACCTGTCCGTGTTCTCCAGAGATGCTGCCTGGCCCGTTGAGTTACTCCAGCACTTTGTGTCTATCGTCAGTGTAAACCAGCACCCGCAGTTCCTTCCCGCACACACGGGCATGTTCCCCGATGTTCCAGTGAGACTTCGGTTGGGATTTACAAGAGTGAAGCCTGGTGATTTATTTTGCGTGGCCCTTTAACTCAATCATGCAAATGAGTGATGGAATGCCAAGAGAAGAGCGAAAGAAACGTGAAAGATGTTGGATTCTTGCATCAAAGTGTTTGGGGTGAATCCAAAGTATGATTGCAATTTGGAACTCAACTTTTTGGAACTCTTCATCTGAAGTTGAAATTTGGATTCCTTCACCAACTCTCTGGTGTGCAGACTGCACAGATTGGTGGGCAGATGGCGGATGCTTTCTGAGAAAAGATACCTGCACACGGAAAAATAAAACTGCAACTACGCTTTGTCAATATCAATTGTCTTACTCCCCAACACAGGTGTAGGAAGGAACTGCCGATGCTGGATTACACCGAAGATAGACACAAAACGCTGGCGTAGCTCAGTGGGGCAGGCAGCATCTGAGGAGAGAAGGAATGGGCGACCTTTTGGGTCGAGACCCTTCTTCTTCTGATAACCGACATTCTGAAGGAGGGACTCGACCCAAAACGCCACCCATTCCTCTGTCCAGAGATGCTGCCCGTCCCGCTGAGTTACTCCAGCATTTTGTCCAATGTTTATGCCTCACCCAAATATCATCATATTGTTGGATGCAGAGGTAGATTTGATGCTTTAGCCTGAGGTGTGGCACGATGGCACAGTGGCAGAGTTGCAGCCTTACAGTGCCAAGGACCCGTGCTCGATACTGACTGCTGTACGGAGTTTGCACGTTCTCCCCGTGACCCGCGTGTGTTCTCTGCGAGATCTTCGGTTTCCCCCCACGCTCCAAAGGCACGCATTTGTAGGTTAATTAACTGGGTATAAATGTAAATTGCCCCCAGTATGTGTGTGTGTGTGTGGGATAGTGTTAGTGTGTGGGGATCGCTGATCAGTGCGGACTCGGTGGGCCAAAGGGCCTATTTCCGCGCTGTATCTCTAAACTAAACTAAACAAAAACAAATTCTCTAAGTGTAGGATTTTTAGTGAGACGTCCGTTTCATTTTGTATCTCGGATGGATTTAAAATTCTTTTTTTGCCAGGATATTGTGTGCAGTTCTGGTCGGCCCATTCACAGAAGCTACATTCCCGTGCTTCTTTGGAGTGTTGGAGGGAACCGGAGCACCTGGAGAAAGCCCACGTGGTCACGGGGAGAACGTGCAAACTCCATACAGACAGCAGTCGTAGATCGAACCCGGGTCTCTAGCGCTGTGAGGCGGTCACTCTACCACTGCGCCACCGTGCCACCCTGTGCAACCTGGCCATTTTATTCTATTTGTGAAGGGCAGCTGATGAAAAAAAACGCAAAACTATGAGACAGTCTGAAGAAGGGCCTCGACCCGAAAAGTCGCCCGTCCCTTCTCTCCAGAGATGCTGCCTCGCCCGCTGAGTTACTCCAGCTTTTTGTGTCGATCTTCGATTTAAACCAGCATCTGCAGTTCGTTCTCAAACAAAACTATGGAATCACGGCATGTCCATTAAAAATACAGTTCAACCGTGCTAAATTGTCAAGTAATTGATACAAATGAATTGATAACCTTGTTATAATTTGCCACTTCTTACAATTAAGTACTGCAAAAATAGAGGTGGCATTGATTAGAAATCCTCGTGCAATTAGTGTGATTAATACGAACTCTATTTGCGTTAGAGGGTTTTCTTTGATTATGACTTTTGAAGGAGTGGTCAGATTTCATGATTTGTGTCAATATGTGCGGCCGCATTTCCTTTATCTTGAACCAAAGAGAAAAATTGCTCCTTATTATGCTGGCCAGAGTCTATGAACGGTTCACAGCTGGGTGGGATGTACAACATACTTTATACATGTCTTGTTTCAAATGATTTCAGGCATCTGAGGAAGCCACAAGATCCAATAATCCCCGTTTCAGAAAGCCAGAGTGTCCTTGGAGATCAATCTCAAATCGAAACGTCAAATGAAGTGAGTGCATGGCTTAGATTGGGTTCCTTTTGAAAATCACTTGGAAAATATTATCAGGCACATTAGTAGTTGTATTGGACCTTTGGGACCAACTGAAATGTTGTCAAATAATTCTGAAATTTTTTACTCTCCTTGATTAAAGTCAGGGATGAAGTCTTAAAGTGTTATTTTTCTTTTAAATAAGAGTGACGTCTAAGCTTTCCCTAAATCTTCCAGCCATTTGACATTATCTGTTGAAGCAATGGGAGCAGTAATGATATGTTTGGATTCATTTGGGGGCAGCCTTTATGTTTATTGGTGTACAGGAACAAAGGAAGGTTTAACGCAGCTCCTTTTATCCCCAGTGATATTGTATTAGAGATTCTCCTGAGAAGCTGCACTATTACACTTCAAAACAAAAATAATGAAAGATTGTGATTCATGTCTCCTTTGCTCAGTAGAAATTACAATGCTCTACAGAATGCATTCTGCAGATCTTCACATGGATTATGTCTTCACGTCTGATGTAAAATCAATTTAGTGAAAGATAAAACAAAAAAACTTGTCAGAGGAAGATTCCATGTTGAATGCCTGTTTGCATTAATTTTATTCCCAGAAACTACTTAAGACTTTTTGCAAACTCTCTGGAAAATACCACTGAACGCTTTAAAATGGTAAAGGGAGATGCACTGAATGCCCCCCCGGTATACACATAATATCTGGATTAATGCAGCTCTTTGAGAATCATTTGGGTTGTTTGCTGAGTATTTGGTTTTCTTGCGCTTACAATGTTCAGGCTTGAATTTCAGAAGGGAGAATGTGGGAGATATGTGGGAGAATGTGGAGATAGCTTCTTGTATGTTGAGTTTAGTTTAGAGATACAGCGTGGAAACAGGCCCCTTCGGCCCACAGAGTCCGACCAGCGATCCCTGCAGAGTAATACTACCCTGCACTCACCAGGGACAGTTTTTACATTTCACACACACACACCAAGCCAATTAACCTACAAACCTGTACGTCTTTGGAGTTTGGGAGGAAACCGAAGATCCCGGAGAAAACCCACGTGGGTCACCCGGAGAACGTGCAAACTCCATACAGACAGCACCCGCAGTCGGGATCGAACCGTGCCACTGTATCACCAAGTATTGCAAACAAGCTTTCAGTGAAATTGCGATACGCACATGTTGTTATATAACAGTGTAATTTGGAGGAGGAAAGTTTGGGATTTTACCTGAAAAAAGCAAGCGATTAAAATAAAATGGAGATTTGAGTTGAAGATACACAGAATTACGAAAATACTGTTAATGTGTAATCTGTCACAATCTGTCCCTTCCAGTGACTCAATCTACACCTCACGCTGCCTCGGCAAGGCCAGCAGCAAAATCAAGGACCAGTCTCACCCCGGTCACACCCTCTTGTCCCCTCTCCCATCAGGCAAGAGGTACAGAAGTGTGAAAACGCACGCCTCCAGATTCAGGGACAGTTGCCTCCCAGCTGTTATCGGGCAACTGAACCATCCTATCAACAACCAGGGAGCGGTCTTGAACTACCATCCGCCTCGTTGAAGACCCTCGGACTCTCTTTAATCGGGCTTTACTGGCCTTTATCATGCACTGCGTTGAATTCCCTTTGTCCTGTATCTGTACACTGCTGAATGCTCGACTGTAATCTTGTATGGCCTTTCCACAGACTGGAAAGCACGCAACAAAAAAGCTTTTCACTGTACCTCGGTACATGTGACAATAAACTAAACTACAACGGAAGTTGGATGAATGTTTCACAGGGGTTTCACGGTTCAGATTAGAAGCCCTGCGAGACACATACTGTTGGAGTAACTCAGCGGGTCAGGCAGCATCTCTGGAGAAAAGGAAGAGGTGACGTTTCGGGTCGAGACCCTTCTTCAGGCGCCCTGTTATGGTTGGGGAAAAAAAGTATAAAATGGAAGAATGCGTAAAGATTTGGGTAGGCTGGTATTTAAGTCGCGACTCCGTGGCACAACTGGTGGAGCTGCTGCATAAGACCTTGACAAGGCCGCACTTGGAGTGTTGTGTGCAGCTCTGAACACCCTATTGTATAAAGGACGTGGAGGCTTTGGAGAAGGTACAGACGAGGTTTACCAGAAGGCTGCCAGGATTACTGGGCTGTTGCTATGAGGACAGGTTGGACAAACTTGGATTGCCTTCTCTGGAGTGTCGGAGGTTGACCTGGTAGAGTACATAAAATAATGCGAGGCAGAAATAGGGTGAACTGTACCTTGGACGAACTAGCCACAAGTGTACAAACCCCAGCTCAATGCGTCTTTATACAAATTGCCAAAATTCCTTATAACATCAAAGACAATAGACAATAGACAATAGGTGCAGGAGTAGGCCATTTGGCCCTTCGAGCCAGCACCGCCACTGAATGTGATCATGGCTGATCATCCCCAATCAGTACCCCGTTCCTGCCTTCTCCCCATATCCCCTGACTCCGCTATTTTTAAGAGCCCTATCTAGCTCTCTCTTGAAAGTATCCAGAGAACCGGCCTCCACCGCCCTCTGAGGCAGAGGATTCCACAGACTCACCACTCTCTGTGAGAAAAAGTGTTTCCTCGTCTCCGTTCTAAATGGCTTACTCCTTATTCTTAAACTGTATCGCCCCTGGTTCTGGACTCCCCCAACACCGGGAACATGTTTCCTGCCTCTAGCGTGTCCAAACCCTTAACAATCTTATATGTTTCAATGAGATCTCCTCTCATCCTTCTAAACTCCAGGGTGTACAAGCCCAGCTGCAAAGTTAATGGGAAGAATTGTCAATAATAACTCCAAGTAAGGAGAGCGATTACTAATGTTTGAGACTTACAATGAAAAGGTTCGTTTTGCAAGCTATCCCATCTAATCTGGTAATACTGTACATGCATGCAGTTGTCATCTGTACTGAAATGGAACAATGAAATTCTTACTTGCAAGCAGCACGACAGGTCTGTAAGCACGTGCTCATTAGGTAATACTATAAGTAAATGTAAAAAAAGTTCAATAAATAATGTTCAATGATATTGTGCAAATCAAAGTCCCTGGTGGGTTTTTTCCTCACATTCCACAGACGTACAGGTTTGTGGGTTCATTGGCTTCAGTTAAAGTTGTAATTTGTCCCTGGTGTGTGTAGGATAGTGTGAATGTTGGGGGATCGCTGGTCGCAGCTGACCCGGCGGTTTCGGCGCTGTAGCTCCAAACTAAACTACAATTTGTGTGGAATCCTCACTTTCGGGAACCCTTAATCGCCCGCCCGCACTCAATGCAAATCATTTTTATTTCATTCACCAACAGGTCTGGTTGGAAATTATGTTAATAAATGTAGCAATTCGTTAGTGATGGTCTTAAGCTATGACTGTTCAATGCAATTTCTCAGGTGAAATCATTTGGACAAATTGTTCAAGGCAGTGGTTTTTTTATTAGCATTTTTCATGCTTGATTATATCGACTAACAATCAATACAGGTGTTTTTAAAAATAAAAAGAGTATTCTAACTACATGAATGCTCTCATTTATTGTAATGTTTCACGTGTGGCTTACGATTGGTAATTTGTTCTGTTACATGATTCAATACATATAAAATGTAAATTCAATTCATTTACTATGGAATTGATGATCTGTCGGCATTAACTAATGTTTGCAATGAATTCTGTTACATTAGTAAATAGACATCACTGATTAATCATTAAACCATACAGTACATACCCTTTAACTTCCAATGCCCTCCTTCACTAAACAGTTGTAATATTTCCTGAAGGGTCAAACGTTGTATTATATATATATATATATATATATATATATATATATATATATATATATATATGTTTTAGTTTTGTTTATAGTCACGTGCACTGAGATACAGTGTAAAGGGCCTGTCTCACTTGGCGATTTTATCATGTCACTGAAAAGTTTTGCGGCGTGATGTGGCGTGACGTGGCGTGACGTGGCGTGACGTGGCGTGACGTGGCGTGACGTGCGGTGTTTTTTCAAGTGTCGCAACATTTTTTTTTGTCGCCGCTGCTGGATTTTGAAGTGTTCAACATCTTTTGGCGTCACTGATACGACGCAGGCAGTCGCGGAAAGAAATTCAGCAAGTGGGACAGGCCCTTAAAGCTTTTTGACGGACCACCTTAAACTGGAGGAGCAGAATCTCATATTTCGCTTGGGCAGTTTGCCACCCCAGCGGTATGAATATTGACTTCTCTAATTTCAGGTAGACTTTCTCCTCCCCTTCCCAGCTCTCCCTCAGCCCACTGGCTCCACCTCTTCCTTTCTTCTCCCCCCCTACCCTCACTCACATCAGTGTGAAGAAGGGTTTCGGCCCAAAACGTTGCCTATTTCCTTAGCTCCATTGATGCTGCCTCACCCGCTGAGTTTCTCCAGCATTTTTGTCTACCCTTAAAGCTTTTGTTGAGTGCAAACCAGCCAGTGCAAAGACAATGCATGTTTACAATCGAGCCATTCACAATTCATTCATGATAAGTGAATAACGTTTAGTGCAAGGTAAAGAGAGTAAAGTCTGATCAAAGATAGTCCGAGGGTCTCCAATCATGTACATAGTATTGATTTGAGGAAGGACATTCTTGCTATTGAGGGAGTGCAGCGTAGGTTTACAAGGTTAATTCCCGGGATGGCGGGACTGTCATATGCTGAGAGAATGGAGCAGCTGGGCTTGTACACTCTGGAGTTTAGAAGGATGAGAGGATATCTCATAGAAATATGTAAGATTGTTAAGGCTTGGACACGCTAGAGGCAGGAAACATGTTCCCGATGTTGGGGGAGTCCAGAACCAGGGGCCACAGTTTAAGAATAAGGAGTAGGCCATTTAGAACGGAGACGAGGAAACACTTTTTCTCACAGAGAGTGGTGAGTCTGTGGAATTCTCTGCCTCAGAGGGCGGTGGAGGCAGGTTCTCTGGATGCTTTCAAGAGAGAGCTAGATAGGGCTCTTAAAAATAGCGGAGTCAGGGGATATGGGGAGAAGGGAGGAACGGGGTACTGATTGGGGATGATCAGCCATGATCATATTGAATGGCGGTGCTGGCTCGAAGGGCCAAATGGCCTACTCCTGCACCTATTGTCTGTTGTCTATTGTATCACACGAGTGCTCTCTCGTTGTTGGAAAGATGATTCAGTTGTGTGTGGAAAGAAACTGCAGATGCTGGTTCACACCAAAGGTAGACACAAAAAAAGCTGGAGCAACTCAGCGGGACAGGAAGCATCTCTGGAGAGGAGCAACGGGTGGCGTTCCGGGTCGAGACTCTGAAGTAGGGTCTCGACCCGAAACGCCACCCGTTCCTTCTCTCCACAGATGCTGCCCGGCCCGCTGAGTGACTCCAGCATTTTGTGTCGCCCTTCTTCAGGCTGTTACAGGTCTGCTGTTGGGGCGGGAGATTGCAACCTTCACGTGGTCCGCCCTGTTTCGACTAATGCAATCAACTCGACGTGCACACACAGAAGATCAAATAGAACAAGTTGTCCGACAACTTTAGGCTGTGCGCGCCACACACAAGAAAAATAAGTCAAGTCAAGTCACGTTTATTTCTACAGCACATTTAAAAAACAACTCTCGTTGGCCAAAGTGCTTTACATTGGTGGAGGTACTAACGTTATACAACAGTGGTTCACAGATTAAGTACATACATAAAAACATACATATAGCCCTCACTCAGAGGACGTCAAGAAAGGCTTGAGAGTAAAGATGGGTTTTAAGTCTCGACTTAAAGGAGTCGATGGAGTTATAGGCCGTTCTGATGGGAAGAGGGATGCTGTTCCACAGTCTGGGAGCTGCAACCGCAAAGGCGCGCTCGCCCCTGAGCTTATGCCTGGACCGCGGGATGTTCAGCAACCCCAAGTCGGCCGATCTGAGGGACCTCAGGAGGAGGAGAAGAAGGAGAAGGGGGTACGCTGGGGCCAATTTGAATCGTCACCTGAAATCTGCTCGCAAGTCAAACTATGGAGAGAAGAAAAAGAAACAAAACTTGTGAAACGTGTTATCATAGTTTGGTTTTGTCAGCTCATCACATGCAGTGGAGTTACTTGTTACTGTAGATGTTACTGCCACAAGGCAATAACGCTGAATATCTAGAAACATCCGCAGAGGTGAAGAAAATGCTTCAAGCAATTATGTCTACAAAATGTTGGTGGCTGTTCTCGTGTGTGTGTGTGTGTGCGTGTGTCTATTGTTGTTTTCCTTGCCATCTGTTCATCTATATTAAATGGTCTTTAGTTCCAGTGTGGCCTTGCGCTGATAATATTCCTAAAAAAAAACCTTAGAACCAATGTTTGATATAAATTCAAATAGAATTGTTGCTACTGGCACTGACAAGGCGATAGTGTACACTCCCCGACACACGTGTGGTCTTTATTATTAGTTGTAGAATCAGAAATACTTGGATATCACACTTCCCCAATTATGGACGTCTGCCAAAGCACCTTGATGAACCACTTTGCAACTCTTGCTCGGATTGTGCTAATTTGTAATTCTTCGAGTCAGAATCATTTTTAGCTCACCGGTTAAAGGAAACAGGCGATTGCGAGCCACCAAGCTTGGCTAGAACGTCACTTGGGCTGGGTGACCTTACTCGAGGTAAAAAAAGAAAACCTCTGCCGATCAGAACCTTGGACTGTTCTTCCAAACACGGGTCGGCATTCCTCGCTGAATCACAGGTAGATGATACCTTCTCACAAGAATCACAGCCCTGCCGAAGATTTTTTTTTTTTCCTTTGCGATTGAACGATTTGTGCCTTGAAGGTAGACATGTAAAAGTAGTGATTCTGGCAATAGACACAAAATGCTGGAGTGACTCAGCGGGACAGGCAGCAGTGTCTCTGGAGAGAAGGAATGGGTGACGTCTTGGGTCGAGACCCTACTTCAGACTGAGCGTCAGGGGAGAGGGGAACGAGAGATATTGAAGGGTAGAAGGTGTGGAAAGACCAAAGAGGACGACGATCGAGAAAAATGAAGATCAAGGAATTCTGACAACCGACTGTGCAATCTGATCGATGACTGTTGGTTTGAGGGTCACACCTGCCTGGCAGGTAAATGTTGGTTTGGCTGCTCTTGTGGCTTGGGCGTTTATGAGCCTAGGCACCATGAGGAGCAGCGTGAAGGTGAGGTGGCTACCTCCTCCGATCCACCAAAGTTGCGATGGCCCAACACTACGAGCCGACCCCGGAGATGTCACAGGGAGAATGGAGAAGGAAGCTATGCAGAGGTGAGCAACCCTTGTGAAATATGCAGGGGTAAGGAAACTGTAACTTTACACAGACTGAAGATTACCAGTGCGAGTCAATAAATTATTAACATGGCTGCAGGGTTTTCATTAACTTTTACATTTGGAAGAAAAATGACCGAAGGCAGAATAACTGGCAATTTTAATAGGGGAAGCAATCTTCCTGGAGATGCTCCCTGTTGTAAGACAGGCTTCCCTGTAACCCTCGACTTTTGTTTGAGAAATGAACTATTAGTTTAATTTAATATTACTTCGACTTGGAAACTCTTTGATTAATAGTCTAAAAGTGTTAAAGAGTACTTTTCTTTCTGGCTGTAGGTGCAGAATGAAGGCATCGTAACATAGGGGATGTGCTGAAATGCATTGAAAACTGTTAATTATATTAAGCTGTTGATTTACCCCTAAGAATATTCTCTATTTTTTCAGCTGCTAGATTTTGAACTAATATGGATTTTGTAACTGAGACACATTTTTTTGCTCTCATTTAAGTGGGTTGACTTATAAAGTACTTCTTTTTTTAAGTGCTTAAAATACTATAGTGTCAAGTTAGGGGTGAGGGGTTATGGGGAGAAGGGCAGGAGAATGGGGTTAGGAGGGAGAGCTGGATCAGCCATGATTGAATGGGGGAGTGAACTTGATGGGCCGAATGGCCGAATTCGGCTCCTATCACTTATGACTTTAATGACCTTATGACTTCATTGGAAAAATCTCTGGAAGAATTCTGGACAGCAGAGACCTCCTCTCAATTGCCAAACAAAACTAATCAATGGAATGAGAGACTAATTAATCTCTCTAATAGATACCATAATGGCCACATTATACACGGCTTCCCCAAACATTGTTTAAACAAGGGGGCTTTTAATTGCCGTGATCAGTCTACAATTCCTTTCACATGCTCATGACAAAAGGAAGTGACGTCTCTGGGATTCTTAAGTTGCTTCATTCATCTAATTATGAGAGTTAATTCGGCAAAGCTGATGATATTAGACTTTCATTCCATGCATGCATAATTCATATTAATCGATTGAAGCGTTTCAGAAATACCTTTGAAGAAAAATGATCCCATTAGCTCGGGTTTTTTAATACGAGTCAGAGCTGAGGAAGCACCGAGTTTCGAAAACCTCACCAAAACATTGTTAATTGTCATAAGCATTTTAAATTGATTATTCCTACATTAACATGTGACATTCCATTTGTCACCGGTGGATTTGGAAACAAATGTGTTTAATGGGAAAGCTGGGGGGAGTTGCAGAGAACATGTGTATTCGCTCATTATAGTCAATGGGTAGCTGCAGGGGGGACATTCTAGGATCACTCAATTATCGGTTTGTATTGGGGAAATATTCTGTTCATGTGCCTTTATTATACATGAAAGTCGAGAATATTATTGCGCGATCTCTAATTGTATGTCAATTAGAAACCATTTATTAAAAACAAGCGTGGTTTTAGTTTAGTTTAGAAACATAGAAATGTAGAAAATAGACCATTCAGCCCTTCGAGCCAGCACCGCCATCCCCGTTCCTGCTTTCTCCCCATATCCCTTAATTCCGTTAACCCTGAGAGCTAAATCTAACTCTCTCTCTCTCTCTCGCGAGAAAACATCCGGTGAATTGGCCTCCACTGCCTTCTGTGGCAGAGAATTCCACAGATTCACAACTCTCTGGGCGAAAACGTTGTTTCTCAACTCAGTCCTAGATGGCCTACCCCTTATTTTTAAACTGTGACCCCCCCTGGTTCTGGACTCCCCCAACACCGGGAACATGTTGCCTGCAAGTTTAGTTTAGTTTAGAGATACAGCGTGGAATCGGGCACTTGAGTCCGCACCGACCAGCGATGCCCGCACACTAACATTATCCTCCACTCACGAGGGACAATTTACGATTTTTATCAAGCCGATTGACCTGTACGTCTTTGGAGTGTGGGAGGGAACCGGAGCTCCCAGAGAAAACCCACGCAGGTCACGGGGAGTACATACAAACCCAGGTCTCTGGCGCTGTGAGGCAGCAACTCTACCCCCTTGCCACCAGCTTTCACTTCACAACGAACTACAGGAGAACAAAACTGCATCAACGTACCTGCCTGTGGATATGTTTTGAACATCAATAACTTTCCAATTCTCACAATTAAAAATGTCTAAAAGTTGATTTGCTCCATTTGTCACTGACAGAGAAATCAGAATATGCTTTGTTTCACACAACAGATGTTCCAAGTATAGTTTGTGCAAAACAAAAACTGTCCAATTAGTTCCTTACAGTGGCTGAGGTAAAAGAAATGTATTGCATTCTGGATGCTCAGTCAAATATAACACAGTTCTTATTAAAATAATGTTAAATCCAATAAGATATCATCGCACAGATTCAATAAGCATTGGAATTTAACAAAGCATTTAGGCCGTAACTAAACAAACATGACACAATTTATCTGTGTTAAATGAGTATTCTGTACATCTAAACACATAGATCTCTGAAGCATCTTTTCTGTTGAATTTTGCCCGGTTTCATGTAAAGTTATGTCATTAAATTAAAGAAAAAGGTGGCACAGTGTTGCAGCCTAGCAGCACCAGAAACCCGGTTTGAAATCCTGACCTCGGGCGCTGTCTGTGTGGAGTTTGCATGTCCGCCCTGTGACCTGCGTGGGTTTCCTCCGGGTGCTCCTGTTTCCTCCCACATCCCAAGGGCGTGCGTGTTTGCAGGTTAATTGGCCTCTGCGAGTTGCCCCACAGTGTGTAGAGAAAGTGGGATAACGAAGAACTAGTGTGGGGGCGATCGATGGTCAGTGTCGACGTAGTGGGCTGAAGGGCCTATTTCAATGCTGTATCTTTCAATCCAATTCAAAAAGCCTTTTCAGTTTCAATACTTTAGGTTTTTTTTTTGGTTCAAAACACTGAATGGGACAACCCTGAGCAACTTAGGCCAGAACAGTGAGGTTGTAGTTCCCTGTTTCCTCTCTCTCCGTCCTTTCATCCTGACTACAGTATCTGTAGACCGTTGGAAGACTGCATTTGGGCGGCACGGTGGCGCAGCGGCAGAGTTGCTGCCTTACAGCGCCAGAGTCCCGGGTTCAATACTGACTGCGGGTGGTGTCTGTGCGGGGTTTGTGCGTTCTCCCTGTGACCATGTGGGTTTTCTCCAGGTGCTCTGGTTTCCCCCCACACTCCAGAAACGTACAGGTTTGTAACTTAATTGGCTTCGGTAAAGATTTAGGGCTCATGTGCGATCAGGGAAGTCCCGAACTTGCCATTCGAGCGCCACTACTGATGCCTGACCTCTGCTCTGCACTTCCCCACAACTATTGCAGAAACCAGGAACTGCATGGGGCTGGTTTACAAACGGCACACAGAATGCTGGAGTAACTCAATGGGTCAGGCAGCATCTCTGGAGAACATGGATATATAGAGTCACTGAGTCAGAGGTTGTAAACAGGCCCTTCGGCCCAACTTGCCCACACTGGCCAACATATCCCCTCTGCACTAGTCCCACCTGCCTGCGTTTGGCCCATATCCCTCTATCCATGTCCTATCGGGACCCTTCTTCACCCGACCCAAAACGTCACCAATCCATGTTCAGCAGAGATGCTGCCTGACCCCTTGAGTTCCTCCAGCACTTTGTGTTTTACACAAGATTCCAGCACCCGCAGTTCCTCGTGTCTCCTTTTCTCTGGTAAGTTCTGCATCCAAATCTAACATGCGGAGCTGCCTGGGTCAGTCACGGTGAGGTCCTGTGCAAGGTCGTGGTTTCTTCCCATCGAGAGGGCAGCAGCAGAAAGATTGACACTTCTAAGCTGTGCCTCTGTGCTGGGAAAGATCTATTAAAAGGACAGCACAGTGTCACAGTGGTAGAGTTGCTGCCCGACAGCACCAGAAACCGGGGTTCGATCCTGACTACAGGTGCTGCCTACACAGAGTTTGGACACTTTCCCGTGACCTGCGTGGTGCTCCCATTTCCTCCAACACTCAAAAGACCCACCAAAGGTTAGTAGGTTTAATTGGCTTTGGTAAAGATTTTGTAAATTGTCCCTAGTGTGTGCAGGATAGTGCTGGTGTACTGGGATCACTGGTCGTCACGGACTCGGTGGGCCGAAGGGCCTGTTTCCGTGCTGTATCTCTAAACCAAACCTAAACCAATTTAAATACTTTAAAGCAGTGAGCATGTTTACAAACACCTCTTAAACTCTCGAGGTATTTAAATCCACTGCCCAGGGTGATGTTAGAAGCAGATGCGATAGCGATCTTCAAGAGGTATTTAGATGGGCCCAGGAACAGGTAGGGCATATGGACCTGCAGGCCGGTGGGATAGGTTCGATTGGCATCATGGTCGGTCAGCACAGATAAGATGGGCCGACGGGCCTGGTCCTGCGTTGAATTGTTCTAAGTTCAATATTTCATTTTCCAACCATCATTGGATGACAGTAATGCGCCTGTCCCACCTAGGCTATTTTTAGGCGACTGCCGGCGACTGTCGTAGCAGGTGGCCAAAAAAACGGCGTCTGGACCCCCCCTTCGACATAAAGGTTGAAATAAAATCCTTACTTTAACAACAACAAAAAAAATGTAGACAGCACCGGCGACAATCTACGCCACCCGGCGACAACTACGACAGCACCTACGTCAGGAGGTCACGCTACGCTCACTGGCGGCAAACCCAGTGTCGCCGACTGTCTCCGAAAATGTTTCAACACGTTGAAAATCCAGCGGGGACCAGAAAAACGCTACGACTCTTTGGGCGACTGAGGAGACTTCTCACGACCTTACAGGCGCCACCCCGGCGACCGTGTGGCGACAGCCTAGTCGCCTGTAGTCGCCTAACAATTCGCCTAAGTGGGACAGGCCCGTAAGCAATCTATTCTCTTATTTGCAGGCAGGAACTGCAGATGCTGGTTTACACCGAGTGCTGGGGTAACTCAGCGGGACAGGTGGCATCTTTGGAGAGAAGGAATGGGTGACGTTTTGGGTCAAGTCCCCATCTCCATCCGGAGACGCTGCCTTTCCCGCTGAGCTCCCCCAGCATTTTGTGTCTGTCCTTCCATTTGCTTGAGGGAGAGGGTTCTCACAGATGAGAGAATTTAATTTCGACAAATCTGTTTAGTTTCAGCAGCAACTGTGAATCATCGGCGGTTAAATCGAGTTGAGTTACTCGAAACAAAGAACTGCAGATGCTGGTTAAAACGCAAAAGGACACAAAGTGCTGGAGTAACTCGGTGGTTTACTCTGGCCGACATGGGTAGGTGACATTTCAGGTCGAGACCCTACGGGTGCCGTCTGTACGGAGTTTGTACGTTCTCCCCGTGACCTGCGTGGGTTTTCTCCGAGAGTTTCCTCCCACATTCCAAAGACAGGTTTGTAGGATAATTGGCTTGGTAAATGTAAAATGAATTGTCCCCGGTTGGTGTAGGATAGTGTTAATGCACAGGGATCGCCGGTCGGCGCGGACCCGGTGGGCCGAAGGGCCTGTTTCCGTGCTGTATCTCTAAACTAAACCAAACAAAAAGGACGCAAAGTGCTGGAGTAATTCAGAGGGCCAGGCAGCATCTTTGGAGAACATGGATAGGTGACGTTTAGGGTCGGGATCCTTCCTCAGACTACTCCACACTTTCAGGGTAGTTCTTCAGACTACTCCAGACTTTTCTTGTAAACTAGCAAATGCAATTCCTTATATCCACAAGTTAATCAAGAATATTTAAATAGGCTTAAAAAACACTGAAACAATCAAAAGAGTGAACCACTCCAAACTTGCTGTTGCTTGCTTTTGTTCCTCTCTAGTGAGTTTATTAACCTGCGGCAAGAATCCAGCTTCAGAGCGCAATGAGAGAAACAACCATTAAAGGGCCTGTCCCACGTGCGTGCGATTGCAAGCGTTTGGTGCGACCAAACGGAAACGGAGTTCACGCTAGGTACGCGCTAAGTTCGCGCGTAACATCATTTGCGTCATACTTACCAATCAGCTGGGCAGGAGGCGGGCCGACTGAATTTGCGAGCCAAGGTCGCGTAAGTGGGACAGGCCCTTAGCAGTTTCACAAAAATAGACAGAAAGTGACTCAGTGGGACAGGCTGCATCTCAGGAGAACATGGATAGGTGACGTTATGGGTCAGGACCCTTCTTCACCCAAGAGCTCTCCCGAGTTTAAAAAAAACCTCATGGAAGCACGTAGAATGTATGCAGCGGGTACGTCGGAGCTCGGGGACGTCTCTTAGCGGCTCGTAACGCTAACGGCAGGTACTCGGGGAAATGCGGTAAGCTCGGGAAGACTCGTGAAGATTTTGCAAAACGTTGAAAAATGTCCATGAGAGCCCCGAGTACCTACGAGCGGCCATTACCGTAATTCTCCGAGTTCGAATCAGGGGAACTCGGGAGAACTCTTGAATTAGCTCGTACAGTGGGACAGCCCCATCAGTCCTGATCCGAAATTTTGCCTATGTGTGTCCTTCAGAGTTGCTGCCTGATTCACTGACTTACCCCATCACCTTGTGTCCTGCACATGATTCCAGCATCTACAGTTCACTGTGTATCTAAGTAATGGAACGATACGGACCTTAGGCAGGTGGGACATTGTTTAAATCCTATTCAAACAGTTAACTTAAACAAGAACAGAAAAGGTAGATGCAAAATGCTGGAGTAGCTAAGCATGTGAGGCAGCATCTCGGGAGAGAAGGAATGGGCAACGTTTCAGGTCGAGACCCTTCTTCAGACTCTGAAGAAAGGAAAAGACCAGAAAAATCACCCATTCCTTCTCTCCAGAGATGCTGCCCGTCCCGCTGAGTTACTCCAGCTTTTTATATGCCTACCCTCGAAAGACACAAAGTGCTGGAGTGACTCAGCGGGTCAGATAGCATCTCTGGAGAACATGGATAGGTGACGTTTCGAGTCGGGACCGTTCGTCAGGCAGTTCGCCATAGCTTCCATATTCATGTGAGCATGTGCGAATGCAGGAGATGCTCTCAGTGTGACATTGGCAAACAGCAGGAGATTGATTGAAATTTCTCACCAACGCACAAAGCGGCTCACACTGATTGAGGTCAGTGCTGGAGGAGACGGCAGTGTTAGATCCTGGGCAGCTGTGGTGTTTTGAAGTGGGAATGGAATGCTTCATAGGGCAAGGGATATGTTGCCGTCACCTGCAACCCCCCTCCCCCCCTCCCTCACCCCACGGTTATTGGCACCACGCTCACTCCTGACCTCTATCTGTGTGGAGTTTGCACCTTCTGCTTTTAGATAGATAGACAATAGGTGCAGGAGTAGGCCATTCGGCCCTTCGAGCCAGCACCGCCGATCATGGCTGATCAACCACAATCAGTACCCCGTTCCTGCCTTCTCCCCATATCCCCTGACTCCGCTATCTTTAAAAGCTCGATCTAACTCTCTCTTGAAAGCATCCAGAGAACCGGCCTCCACCGCCTTCGGAGGCAGAGAATTCCACAGACTCACCACTCTCTGTGAGAAAAAGTTTTTCCTCACCTCCATTCTAAATGGCCTTACCCCTTATTATAACCATATAACCATATAACAATTACAGCACGGAAACAGGCCCTCTCGGCCCTTCCAGTCCGTGCCGACCATTTGTTTTCCCCTAGTCCCATCTACCTGCACTCAGACCATACCCCTCCATTCCCTTCACGTCCATATACCTATCCACTTTACTCTTAAATGTTAAAATCGATCCTGCCTCCACCACTTCTGCTGGAAGCTCATTCCACACAGCCACCACCCTCTGAGTAAAGAAGTTCCCCCTCACGTTACCCCTAAACTTCTGTCCCTTAATTCTCATGTCATGCCCTCTTGTTTGAATCTTCCCTGCCCTCAATGGGAAAAACGTATCCACGTCAACTCTGTCTATCCCTTTCATCATTTTAAAGACCTCAATCAAGTCCCCCCTTAACCTTCTGTGCTCCAAAGAATAAAGACCTAACTTGTTCAACCTTTCTCTGTAACATAGTTGCTGGAACCCTGGCAACATTCTAGTAAATCTCCTCTGTACTCTCTCTATTTTGTTGAACTGTATTCTTAAACTGTGGCCCCTGGTTCTGGACTCCCCCAACATCGGGAACATGTTTCCTGCCTCTGGCGTGTCCAAACCCTTAACAATCTTATATGTCCTACGGGTGCTCCGGTTTTCTCCCACTTCCTAAAGACGTGCTGGTTTGTGACTGATTTGGCCCTCTGTAAATTACCCCTGATGTGTAGGGGTAGAGGCTGGGAGGTTGTTGGTGTAAATGTTCGGACAACTAAATGGGATTAAGGGGCTGTCCCAATTGGGCGACCTAATTGGCGAGTTAAGAAGAGTTTTAAAAAATGACACGTTGAAGACCTCCTTCGACTATGTAGACATCCTTCGACCTCCGGCTACGCTGAAGATTAGTTGCGACTTGCTACGACTAACCGGGAAAATTGGCCATCGAATAGTGGAGAGTGAAGACGACCTCCTTCCACCTCCTTCCACCTCCTTCCACCTCCTTCCACCTCCTTCCACCTCCCTTCGACTATGATGAAGACTCTCTACGACTACCTTCGACCGCCCTCGATTACTCGCGACTAACGTGCCGGCCTGCTACGACTAAACCTACGAGTAAAAAAAGTATCGATTTTTCCATGGCGACCTTTTTTTTACTCGCGTCCATTTTTAAACTTTTTTGTTTTTAAAACGCTGCGACCTAGCTGCGACCTCGAGTCCGCGGAGACCACTCTCGAGCATGAAGGAGAGCTACGAGGACCTCCTACGACCTCGTGTCGACCGTGCTGCGAGTGTGAGTCGAGGGCAAACTCGCGGATTAGGTCGTCCCAGTGTGGCAGACCCTTTACTGTAGGATTAGTGTAAATGGCTAGTCCATGGTTGGTACGGACTCAGTGGGCTGAGGGATCTGTGTTAATGCTCCATCTCTCTATGACGATGACAATTTAACTTTTATGATGACTTTTTCCAATACCGTTGATATTTTCCAAGTTATCAGGTTTTTTTAAATAGACTCTCGTATTTCCCTTCTACGGAGGGTTCTGTAGGTTTCTGTTTCTGTTTCTATTTCAGTTTAGTTTACTGTCTCATGTATGAGGTACAGTGAAAGGTTTGTGTTGCAGAAGTATGTACATGATTACAATCGAGCCATTTACAGCGTACGGATGCATTATAAGGGAATTACATTTGGTGCAAGGTGAATCCAGAAAGGTCTGATCAACGATAGTCCGAGGGTCACCAATGAGGTAGATGGTAGTTCAGCGCTGCTCTCTGGTTGCGGTAGGATGGTTCAGTTGCCTGATAACAGCTGGGAAGAAACTGTCCCTGAATCTGGAGGTGTGCGTTTTCACACTTCTGTACCTCTTGCCCGATGGGAGAGGGGAGAAGAGGGAGTGGCCGGGGTGCGACTGGTCCTTGATGATGCTGCCGGCCTTGCTGAGGCAGCGCGAGGTATGAATTGAGTCAATGGAAGGGAGGTTGGTTTGTGTGATGGTCTGGGCTGCGTCCACAATTCTCTGCAATTTATTGCGGTCTTGGATGGAGCCGTTCCCACACCGAGCTGTGATGCATCCTGATAAAGTGCTTTCCGTGGCACATCTGTAGAAGCTGGTGAGAGTTGTAGGGGACATGCCCAACTTCTTAAGCCTTCTAAGGAAGTAGAGGCGTTGCTGTGCTCCCTCTCCATCCTTTCTTTAACAAAACCTACAGCCTTCTGCTGTAGGAGGTAGTTGAGATACAGACAGGTACATGGTTAGGACAGATTTAGCGGGATATGGGCCAGACGCAGGCAGGTGCGACTAGTGTAGATGAGACATGTTGGTCGCTGTGAGCAGGTTGGGCTGAAGGGCCTGTTTCCATGCTGTAAGTGTGACTTGAAATAATCCTAAATTCCTGCACTGTGCTTGATGTGTAGTCATTGTTTTCATCTGTGGAATGTTGTAGCCAGCTGGCACCAGCCTTCCATCCTGCAAGGTCCTACGAACAACAATTTAATGAATGACCTGATAATCTGTTCAAGTGAAGCCACTTGAAGAATTGATGTTGGCTGGAGCCCCAGAAAGCAATTCTTCCGTGCTTGCCTTCAGAGTGGTGACGTGAAGACAACCGTGTCCACAGCAGTGGGTAAAATAAACGCAAACGCTTCCCGCACAACCCAGCGGTAGGAGTGTTAACGAAGGAACTGCAGATGCTGGAGAATCGAGGGTACACAAAAGGCTGGAGAAACTCAGCGGGTGCAGCAGCATCTAAGGAGCGAAGGAGATAGGCGACGTTTCGGGTCGAGACCCTTCTTCAGACTGGTCAGGGATCAGGGAAACGAGAGATATAGACGGTGATGTGGAGAGATAAAGAACAATGAATGAAAGATATGCAAAAAAGTATCGATGATAAAGGGAACAAGCCATTGTAAGCTGTTTGTGGTGTGAAAATGAGAAGGTAGTGCGACTAGGGTGGGGGAGGGAGATAGAGAGAGCGGGAATGCCAGGGCCCTGGGTAGGAGCGTTGGTTTCCCTAACTTCTCGTAACCCTTGCATCCCCTCTCTCTCCGTCCCGAGTCATCGTACTAGTTTCGCTGTCGTCCTGCTGGGTTTCGCTGTTTTGTGTCCCTCGTTATCAC
This sequence comes from Okamejei kenojei, assembly GCA_035221665.1. Classification (NCBI taxonomy): domain Eukaryota; kingdom Metazoa; phylum Chordata; class Chondrichthyes; order Rajiformes; family Rajidae; genus Okamejei; species Okamejei kenojei. The sequence continues at coordinate 7,137,384 of CM069147.1, read as the reverse complement.
CTCCTCCACAGCCAACAATGGACCACTGTGGGCTCCACCTTTCCTGGCTTTGGCGTGTCCTTTTTGCACAGCTCTCTCATTCACTCATTTGTGCTATGTACCTTTTTGCTTCTCTCGTCTCCATTTCCCCCCCGACTCTCAGTCTGAAGAAGGGTCTCGACCCGAAACGTCACCCTTTCCATTCCTCCGGAGATGCTGCCTGACCCGCTGAGACACTCCAGCAGTTTTCTGTCTATCTGCCAAAGGTTCAGTTCGATGGCACTGAGTCCAACTAACACCCGCTCTCCTGTCAGCTCCAATTAGTGTCTGAGCTTATTTTAAGAATGCCATAGATCTCTTGCCAAATCTGTTGCTGCCAATTCTCCATCGCTGCTCCCTTGGTTCTGGGTCATTTATCACAAAGCTGCTATCCCTACTTGCCGCAAACATTATTGCAATAGATTTTGCTTCAGAAATGACTGTGAGGCTAACAGCCCTTTACTGCTACAATATATGAATGCGTAAATCTCACAGCACAGTGAGATCCATGGTTAAATACGGAGACCTTGCAAAATGTTGCTTGGGTCGCAGGGCATCGCCAGAAGCTGTGGCTTTGCAAAAAAAAAAAAAAGATTTGGCATTGAAACACATGGAATGGCACAAAGGTACTGCTCATATGATATTAATTGTGAGCTAAACACAAAGTAGACAATAGACAATAGACAATAGGTGCAGGAGTAGGCACTGCCATTCAATGTGATCATGGCTGATCATCCCCAATCAGTACCCCATTCCTGCCTTCTCCCCATATCCCCTGACTCCGCTATTTTTAAGAGCCCTATCCAGCTCTCTCTTGAAAGCATCCAGAGAACCGGCCTCCACCACCCTCCGAGGCAGAGAATTCCACAGACTCACCACTCTCTGTGAGAAAAAATGTTTCCTCGTCTCCGTTCTAAATGGCTTACTCCTTATTCTTAAACTGTGGCCCCTGGTTATGGACTCCCCCAACATTGGGAACATGTTTCCTGCCTCTAGCGTGTCCAAGCCCTTAACAATCTTATATGTTTCAATGAGATCCCCTCTCATCCTTCTAAACTCCAGAGTGTACAAGCCCAGCTGCTCCATTCTCACAGCATATGACAGTCCCGCCATCCCGGGAATTAAAAAGTACTGGAGGAACTCTGTTATACATTGAAACTATGATATGAAATCAGAATCTATTCAGGCAGGCATTAGTGCTAATACGTTCCACGCACCTGAGGTTTAGTTTCAGTTCCAGTTTAGGTTATTGTCACTGAGTGTACTGAGGTACAGTGAAAAGCTTTTGTTCCGCGCGATCCAGTCAGCAGAAAGACAATGCATGCTTACGATCGAGCCATTTACAGTGCATAGATACATGATAAGGGAATAACATTTAGTGCAAGGTAAAGCTAGTGAAGTCCGAGCAAGGATGGTCACCGATTAGGTAGATAGTAGTTCAGGACCGCTCTCTGGTTGTGGTAGGATGGTTCAGTTGCCTGATAACAGCTGGGAAGAAACTGTCCCTGAATCTTCAATAGAACACAGAGCTTTGAATATACGACAGCACAGGAACAAGCCCTTCCGTCCACAATGTTCGTGCCAAACAAGATGCCAAAACCAACGCTCATCTGCCTGCACATAATCCGTATCTCTCCATTCCCTGCACATCCGTGTGCGTATCCAAATGTCTCTTAAATGCCCCTGTCGTATCTGCCTCCACCATCACCCCTGGCAGTACATTCCAGGCACTCACCTCCCTCTGTGCCGAACACGATTTTTAGATTAGATTAGTTTAGAGATACATGTAGATATATCGCTAATTGGCTTAGCGTCAATGTAAAACTGTCCCCAGTGTGTGTAGGAAGCGTTAACGTGCAGGGATCTGGACCTTCGGCCCATCGAGTCCGCGCCGACCAGCGATCCCCGCACATCAACACTTCCTACGCACACCAGGGACAATTTGGCAAGTACACTAAGCCGATTAACTTGCAAACCTGAAGGTCTCTGGAGTGTGGGAGGAAACCGAAGATCTCGGCGAAGACCCACGCAGGCCACGGGGAGAACGTACGAACCCCGTTCAGACAGCACCCGTAGTCAGGATCGAACCCGGGTCTCTGGCGTAAGGCAGCAACTCTACCGCTGCGCCACCGTGCCGCACATGCCAAGACCATTACCTATCTACCTGCGCATAATCCATATTCATCCGTATCCATGTGCCTATCCAAAATACTCTTAAACACCACTACAGGATCTGTCTGCTTCAACCACCATCCCTGGCAGCGCATTCCAGACACTCACCACCCTCTGTAAAACAGCTGCCCCCCATATCTTCAACAGGAAGGTGTTGATGAACATCACCCATCCCTTTTCTCCAGAGATGCTGCCTGACCTGCTGAGTAATGGGCCTGTCCCACTTAGGCAATTTTCTCGGCGACAGCCGGCGATTGTCATAGTCGTAGCAGGTTGCCGAAAAACCAGCGACTGGACTCCCCCTATGATAATGTCTACGACAATGTCTACAACAACATACCACCTAGTCGACTTCCAGCTACGGCCAGCTACCGACAACCGGCGACCCGTTAGGACGTCCACCTACGACCACACCTACGGCAACCTACGTCCACCCGCGACAAGCTACGACAAGGCACGACAATTCAGTCGCCGGTACCTGCCGCCGGTTGTCGTAGGTACTCACCGATGGAATTCACCAAAGTCAGCACCGGCGACAACCTACATCATCCTGGCCACAACCTACGACAGCACCTACGTCAGGAGAAGACAAAGTTACGACAAGCCCACAGTCACCGACTGTCGCCGACAAATTTCGAACGTTTCAAAATCCAGCGGCGACCAGAAAAACGCTACGATTCTTTGGGCGACTGAGGAGACAATACAGGCAACATACCGGCGGCCATGTGTCGACAGCCTAGTCGCCTGTGTCGCCTAGAAATCACCTAAGTGGGACAGGGGCATTCATCCAGCATTTTGTACCTCTCTTCGCTACGAAGCAGCATCTACATTTACCTTGACCTCCAACCCCTTTGATGTCTTGTTTTCACACCTTACCCTTCCTTATCTCTGTTTCTCCATCTCCCGTGACTCTCAGCCTGAGGAAGGATCTCGACCCAAGACGTCGCCCATTCCTTCCATCCAGCGATGCTGTCTATCCCGCTGCGTTACCCCGTGTCTACCTTCGGTACAGGTCCTCCCTACGCTACTGGAGTTATACGTCTCTTCAGACGGACAACAGTGAGTCAGTGCATGAAATGCATTTGGATTTTGAGAAGGTTTACAGGATTGCCAGGAAAAGCAGCAAATATGAGGATTGGGCAATTATACACATTTTTTTTTTTTTGAAATGCTAGATTAAGTTCAAGCACTGAGGCTTGTAATGAAGATAAAAACATAAGGAATTAATGGCAAATTAGTCATCTGGCAATGGATTTAGTAACAATAAGGGAGAAGATTAATGGGCAGAGCTTTATGTGGGAGGAGGCCACTAACGGAACTCATGCTCGATGTTCTGCCATTTACATTGGTCGTAAATGATAATAGCAGTTCATGTTGGTGTCAGATTTACATAACGCCAATCCATGGGTTAGAATTAATTGGACAAATTAAGCAAATCTGCTAAATGAAGGTAGATTAATTTTGATGTAGATTAATGGACCGCACATTGGGACGAGAAGTGAGCAGTTTGTGATTTAATTGTAGAATAAATCGGCACAGACCAACGCATTCAGCAGCTTCCTCAGGATGCTACACTTTTCAATTAATGGGGAGGGTGGAGGGGGGAGGGGGGTGGGTATGAAACTAATGATCTAACCGTCTGGGAAAGTCCCACACAGTCTTTGCCAATCCCGAAAAGCACAAAATGTACCAACACCATTGCTTTTTTTTTTAATGTGAGGAATTCAAACATCAGTGTGTAAGGAAGAACTGCAGATGCTGGTAAAATCGAAGGTAGACACAAAGTACTGGAGTTAACTCAGTGGGAGAGGCAGCATCTATGGAGAGAATGGAATAGGCAACAAAATAGAGAGAGTACAGAGGAGATTTACTAGAATGTTGCCTGGGTTCCAGCACCTATGTTACAGAGAAAGGTTGAACAAGTTAGGTCTTTATTCTTTGGAGCGCAGAAGGTTAAGGGGGGACTTGGTTGAGGTCTTTAAAATGATGAAAGGGATAGACAGAGTTGACGTGGATAAGCTTTTCCCATTGAGGGTAGGGAAGATTCAAACAAGAGGGCATGACATGAGAATTAAGGGACAGAAGTTTAGGGGTAACGTGAGGGAGAACTTCTTTACTCAGAGGGTGGTGGCTGTGTGGAATGAGCTTCCAGCAGAAGTGGTGGAGGCAAGATCGATTTTAACATTTAAAAGTAAAGTGGATAGGTATATGGACGGGAAGGGAATGGAGGGGTATGGTCTGAGTGCAGGTAGATGGGACTAGGGGAAAACAAATGGTCGGCACGGACTGGAAGGGCCGAGAGGGCCTGTTTCCGTGCTGTAATTGTTATATGGTTATATATGGTTAATAGGCGACGTTTCGGATCGAGACCCTTCTTCAGACTGATGTCGGGAGGGGGCGGGACAAAGATAGAATGTAGTCGGAGACAGTGGGACTGGTGGGAGAACTGGGAAGGGGGAGGGGATGGAGAGAGAGGGAAAGCAAGGGCTACCTGAAGTTAGAGAAGTCAATGTTCCCAAACTACCCAGGCAAAATATGAGGTGCTCTTCCTCCAATTTGCGCTGGGCCTCACTCTGACAATGGAGGTGGCCCAGGACAGAAAGGTCAGATTGGGAATGGGAGGGGGAGTTGAAGTGCTGGGCCACCGGGAGATATCAAATATCGATGTTGTTCCGTATTGTTCCTTATCAAATGGATGGTCATAGAGACACAGAGCTCAGAAGCAGAACCTTCGGCCCGATGCACCTATGATAACCAAGATGTCCCATCTAAGGTTTAGTTTGGTTTAGAGATACAGCGCAGAAACAGGCCCTTCGGTTCACCAAGTCCACGCCGAGCAGCGAGGCCCGCACACTAACGCTAACCTACGCACACTAGGGACATTTTACAAATTTACCGAACACAATTAACCCACCAACCTGTACGTCTATGGGGTGTGGGAGTAAACCGGAGATCCAGGAAGAAAACCACACAGGTCACAGGGAGTCGGTTCAAACTCAGCACCGACAACACCCGTAGTCAGGATCGAACCCGGGTCTCTGGCGCGGTGAGGCAGCAACTCTACCGCTGCGCCACCGTGCCACCCCAATCTGCTCTAAGCTAGTCTCATTTTCAATTACTTTTTTTTAAACTTAACTTATGTTGATTCTTCTAATCTCATTTGTGAGACGAGTATTGAGTAAATGTTGGCATAATGGGGAAAAAAAATAGAATTTGGAGAAAAGGCATCCTTGCCCATTAGCAAAGTTGGACAGGGAGTTGCGAATGATTACAAAACACTCATTAAAGTTCAGTTAATGCAAAGTCAACCATCAACAAGGTTAATCAGAGGCTCAAAATAATCTCCAGTATATTTGATTCTTCATTGTAGCTTGTTGCTATGAATTCTTTTCACGATACCGTGTACTTTTATGCAGCTTATCTTCAAAGAGATGTTGGAACATTGGAAAAAGTAGATTGAAATTAGATCTACTTTTGAAAAGTAGATTGGAGAATCTCAGACTGAACATGCACATTGAACATGAACTGAAGATAGACACAAAATGCTGGATTAACTCAGCAGGGACAGGCAGCATCTCTGGAGAGAGGGCATGGGTGACGTTTAGGGTCGAGACCCTTCTTCTGCACAAAGAACTGAACTGATGGCCTTTTGAGTCAGAAACATAGACTCCATCTACACTTCACGCTGCCTCGGAAAAGCAGCCAACCTAATCAAACACTTGGTAGACAAAAGTGCTGGGGAAACTCAGCGGGTGCAAGCGGCAACTATGGGGCGAAGGAAATAGGCAACGTTTCGGGCCAAAACCCTTCTTCAGGCTTCTTCATAGATGCTGCTGCACCCGCTGAGTTTCCCCTGCAATTTTGTCTGCCTTCGATTTTCCGGCATCTGCAGTTCCTTCTTAAATAATCAAACACTTGTTCCACCCTGGCCATTCTTCTCCCTACTCTCCCTGGGCAGAAGGTACAGAAGCTTGAAAGCGCGCACCACCAGACTCAGGAACAGCTTCTTCCCCTCTGTTATCAGGCTTCTGAAGGGTCCGTCCATAAGCTCGGGCACTGTCCAACTCACCTCTACCCCATTGCGGACACTGGTGCGCTACAATGCTGAGAACTATATTCTGCACCCTTTATCTTTCTTTATGCTCTCCCTGTTGCGCATGAGTTTGGCTTGAGTGTATTTATTTATAGTATTATCTGATCTGTTTGGATATTAGGCAAAATAAAGCTTTTGACTGAACCTCGGCACACATGATAACAATAAACCGAAACCTAAACCTAAAAATGATCACATAATGTCATCAGTGATAGGAGTAGAATTCGGCCATTCGGCCCATCAAGTCTACTCTGCCATTCGATCATGGCTGATCCTATCTCTCGTTCCTAGCCCATTTCTCCTGCCTTCTCCCCGTAGCCTCTGACACCTGTACTATTCAAGAATCTGCCTTAAAAATGTCCACTGACGCACTCCACAGCAAAGAATTCCACAGATTCACCACCCAAATTCCTTCTCATCTCCTTCCTAAAGGAACGTCCTTTAATTCTGAGGCTATGACCTCTAGTCCTAGACTCTCCAACTGGTGGAAACATCCTCTCCACATCCACTCTATCCAAGCTTTTCACTATTCTGTACGCTTCAGTTAGGTCCCCCCTCATTCTTCTAAACTCCAGCGAGTACAGGCCCAGTGCCGACAAATGCTCGTCATAGTTTAACACTCTCATTCATGGATCTAGATTTAGAAAGCACTCCAGATCTTTAAAAAGAAGATAGGCATACAAAGATGTTTTTTCAACTATGATTGTAGGAGTAACTTTTAATAATGCATATCTTTTATGTTCGAGAAATAAATAAATAGATACATATATTTAGAAGGATGAGAGGGGATCTTAATGAAACATATAAGATTATTAAAGGTTTGGACACGCTAGAGGCAGGAAACATGTTGGGGGAGTCCAGAACCAGGGGCCACACACAGTTTAAGAATAAGGGGCGAGCCATTTAGAACGGAGACGAGGAAACATTTTTTCTCACAGAGAGTGGTGAGCCTGTGGAATTCTCTGCCTCAGAGGGCGGTGGAGGCCGGTTCTCTGGATACTTTCAAGAGAGAGCTAGATAGGGCTCTTAAAAATAGCGGAGTCAGGGGATCTGGGGAGAAGGCTGGAGGAGCCGGTGGGGGCACGTTGTAACTTTGTCAAGTCCGACCGCCGGCCTGCAACCAATAACATCCTGAAGCCGCTGTCTCCGGTAGGGAAGTGCCGAGTCGGGACCTCCGAGTGTGTTTGTCTGTCCCGACGTCGGAGTTTGGATCATCCCGATGAGAAGGCCCGTACTTCGGGCTGTCCGTAGCGGCGAATACCGAGGGTTTATGGCCCCGACCACGGGAGAACAGAGGAGGAAGACTGGCTGAACCACAGTGAAGAACGCTGTGGTGGATGTTTGTGTTAAATCTGATTGTGCATTGTGTATCCTTTTTAAGTGTATCGCTGCTGGCAAGTTCATTTCACTGCGCCTTCGGCTGCACGTGAGGAATAAAATTGACTGTGACTTTGCCATATGCGGGGACGATTTGCATTACCCTTGGGTGTGCAAGCAATGAGTGTCACTGCGCCTTGTCACATGTGACAATGAGGTATTCCATTCCCATCGCCCAACACGCTCCCCACCTCAGGTCACTTCGTGCCCAGCCCACCTCCCCGATGTGGTTCCAGCCTCCACACTCACCGACTGCACCGACTGCTACCTCCACCGACTGCAGATGATACGACTGCCCCGACCACTGGAGAGAAACAGGGGAGAAGATAAACCGTTCCATCACAGTGCGCTGTGGTGGATATTTATGTTAATTTTTATGTAGTTGTGTGCTTTGTTGCTGTTGTATGACTGTCTGGCAAATCAAATTCCTTGTATGTTTTTACATACTTGGCTAATAAATTAATTACAATCACGTCCCAGCCTCTGTTGGATATCCCCCACCCCCCTCACCTCCTCCTACCTCCGCCTCCTTCACCTCCCCTTCCCCTTCCCCCCATTACCGCCTCCTACCTCCCACCTCCGCCTCCCTCACCTCACCTCCCCCTCCCACCTCCCCCTCTCCCCCCTCTCCCTCCTCCTCCCCCTCCCCCCCCCCTTCCCCCCACCTGACTCCATCCACCAATCCATTCCCTCCTCACCTGGATCACCTGGCTCACATGACGGCTCTAGCTTCCACCCCCTCAGCCCAGGTGAAGGGTCTTGATCCAAGATGGCAATGTTTCAATTCCCCACACTCAGATTGCCTGACCAGCTGGGTTCCCCCAGAAGAGTTTTTTTTTTAATGGTGTGTTCAAAATTCCAGCCTCTGCGTTTAAACCAATGTTCCCTGTGCTTAATGAACGGTTCTTGTCTCTCCTCACCATGGAGAATGGCCGAATGATTTGGAAGTTAATAGTTGATGTCCTGAAGAGAATCCACGTCACAGAAGAGAAGGTGCAGATTGTCTTATAATACACATACGTGTGGACAAATCCCTGGGACCTAATCATGTGAATCCTGGGACATAGTAAGAAGTGGTGCCCTTCGGGAGATATTAGGTTCTTTGATAGCCATGGGTGTAGCACTGAAAGGCTAAGGGTTTCGTTCAGTTCAGTTCAGTTTGGGGATACAGCGCGAAAATAGGCTCTTTGGCCCACTGAGTCCGCGCCGACCTGCGATCCCCACACATTAACACTACCCTACACACACTAGGGTCATTTTACCAAAGCCAATTAATCTACAAACTCGCACGTCTTCGGAACGTGGGAAGGAACCGGAGCATGAGGCGAAAACCCACGCGGGTCACGGGGAGAATGCAAACTGTTCAGCATCCTGTTATTAAACCTTCAATCAAAAATGATTTTTTTATTTGCATTTGTGGGCTTCACGGGTTTCTACAAAATGGTGGCAATAGATGCAGGTTTCAGGACATGTTGGGTGAAGGTTGCCAGACCACCAGGACATCTGCACTGTGGTTGGAGTCCGCACAATGACATGACCACCACACACTGAACAAAGACGTCACCAGTCCAGACCGCACAAGATGGTGCCCAGAACCTCCATGTCAGTAGGTGAGCAATTCTCTGCTTAGCCCTTGCCAGTTATAGACAATAGACAATAGGTGCAGGAGTAGGCCTTTAGGACCTTCGAGCCAGCACTGCCATTCTCTGTGATCATGGCTGATCATTCACAATCAGTAGCCCGTTCCTACCTTCTCCCCATATCCCCTGACTCCACTATCTTTAAGAATTCTATCTAACTCTCTCTTGAAAGCATCCAGAGAATTGGCCTCCACCGCCCTCTGAGGCAGAGAATTCCACAGATTCACAACTCTCGGTGTGAAAAAGCTTTTCCTCGTCTCTGTTCTAAATGGCCTTCCCCTAATTCTTAAACTGTGGCCCTGGTTCTGGACTCCACCAACATCGGGAACATGTTTCCTGAATATAGTTCTTGATATATGAGGCAGCTGATACACAAATAAGAGATGCATAAACAATGCTATTATGTATGTTTAATGCTTTTTTTCCCCGTTATATTTATCAGCGGGTGGTGAGTGAATTTAATCTGTGTATTATGGCTGAGCTGAATTCTATTGGTGAGATGTAGTTCCTGCTGCATTCACCAAACAAAATGGGAGCCAGTGTGGGCCAACTATTCTAAGGTGTACCTGCACTCAGTTTATGCAGGAATCAAAATAGTTTTCTTGTGTTGGAAGGAACTGCAGATGCTGGTGTAAACTGAAGATAGATACAAAATGCTGGAATGCAAAATTCAGAATTAAAGGATGTTCTTTTAGGAAGGAGATGAGGAGAAATGTCTTTAGCCAGAGGGTGGTGAATCTGTGGAATTATTTTCTACAGAAGGCTGTGGAGGCCAAGTCAGTGGATATTTTTAAGACAGAAATAGATAGATTCTAGATTAGTACAGGTGTCGGAGGTTATGGGGAGAAGGCAGGAGAATGGGGTTAGGAGGGATGATTGGTTAGCAGCCATGATTGAATGGCAGAGTAGACTTGATGGGCTGAATGGCCTAATTCTACTCCTATTTGTTATGACCTTATGAGTAACTCAGCGGGACGGGCAGTATCACTGGAGAGAAGGAATGGGTGACGTTTCGGGTCGAGACCCTTCTTCAGCATTTTGTGTCTAAAATAGGTTTCATGGCTTTCTCACCATTCATAGAACAGACAATTATGATCATGTTATATAAAATGGCGCAAAGAGTTAGGGTGGCACGGTGGCGCAGCGGTAGAGTGGCTGCCTCACAGCGCCAGAGACTCCGGGTCGATCCTGACTAGAGCGTAAACTGCAGGTTGTAAATTGTTGTCAGGGAGGGATTTCCTCTTTAGAACAAGCTTAAGGTGTAGAGGAAATCCCATTCTGTCACCCGTTCCCGGTTTTCTTTTCATCACGTTGCTGATCTATTGAATCGCTGGATTTGAAAGTCGGGGCTCAAATTCAAGGCCTTTAAAGTCACGGATTGCAGGTTCACGCTAAAACAAACGGTATATAGGAAGTTTATTTAACATCTTATCTAGTTTTTGATGTAATTTAATTTTAATCCGATGATGCAAAATAAGTTAATTAGGCCCCGATATTGGCAACGTGATCATTATCCGTATATTGTGTAAGTGTCTATCCATGATCACTATTTTCATGCTAAATATCTGACTAAAATCTTCCACAGTACATACAGATCAGGTTGTGGCCCCCTCCATGTTAAACATGACGGCCCCCATGAAGGATCTGGATGTGTGTCTGTGTAAAACGGCCCTTGTGACAAAAAAGCCCTGTCCCACGGTACGAGTTCATTCCAAGAACTCTCCTGAGTTAAAAAAAAATCAAACTCGTGGAAGCACGTAACGCTAACAGCAGGTACTTGGGAAACGCGGGAAGACTCATGAAGATTTTTCAACATGTTGAAAAATGTCCACGAGAGCCCCAAGTACCTATGAGCAGCCATTACCGTAAATTTTGGTTTATTAGGTTGTGTTTGTGTGTGGGGATGGGGGGGGTGTGGGAGAAACAAGGATAAAGTCTCTCCCTTCGGGGGGATGCGACCTTTTCTTGTCGTGTCCCCCGTCACCGTCTCCGTCTGTGCTGAGGCCTAATGGCGGAGGCCATATGGCGGAGCTGGCGGCCTCGGATCTGTGGCGAGCGTTCAACGTTCAGAGCTCCAGCGTTCCAGTGGCGGCGGCGGCCCGGCTTCAGAGCTGCGGTGCTCCAGCGGTTGCTCCAGCTGTGCTCCAGCGGCGTTCCAGCGGTGCTCCAGCGGCGGCCCGGCTTCAGAGCTGCGGTGCTCCAGCGGTTGCTCCAGCGGTGCTCCAGCGGCGGCCCGGCTTCAGAGCTGCGGTGCTCCAGCGTTCCAGCGGTGGACCCTGATTCAGAGCTGTGGCGGGGTTCCAGCATTCCTGCGATGGCGGTGGCGGCAGCCCGGCTTCGTAGGCTCGGCCGCGGGCCTAGTGGACGATAACATCGGAGGCCTGGATCGCCTCAGCGCAGAGGGAGAACAAGGAGGGAAGAAGACAAAGACTTTAAGACTTTTGCCTTCCACCACAGTGAGGAGGTGCCTGGTGAACTCACTGTGGTGGATGTTAAATATGTGCTTATTATGTGTTTTTTTTAATTTTTATTATATGTTATGACTGCAAGGTAACAAAACTTTCGTTGAGACCGAAAGGTCTGAATGACAATAAACGAATCTAATCTAATCTAATCTAATCTCCGAGTTCGAACCAGGGCAAACTCGGGAGAACTCTTGAATGAACTTGTACAGGGGCACAGGGCTTTAAACCACAGCTTTTGAGTTAAGTCAATACAAAACAGTAGGTAACAAGATGCTTATTTCCAAGTATGAAAATGACCATAACTTTTTTAATACACAAGGCATGAATATTAAAGGGTTTTTTAAAAGCTTTATCTGATGGGATCAGTTACAGGCTTGATTTTAAAAATCTCAAAATGTTGTAACATTCCTACCAAGTGTGTGTAGGATAGTGTTAGTGTGCGGGGATCGCTGGTCGGCGCGGACTCAGTGGGCCAAAGGGCCTGTTTCCGCACTACATCTCAGAACTAAACTAAAGATGCTGCCTGACCCATTGAGTTGTTTTTTTTTTTTGCTATTAGTTTAGCATCTTGCTCGTCCCCACACAGATATCTCGAAATCAGGGGCCACAGTTTAAGAATAAGGAGGTAAGCCATTTAGAAGGGAGACGAGGAAACACTTTTTCCCACAGAGAGTGGTGAGTCTGTGGAATTCTCTGCCTCAGAGGGCGGTGGAGGCAGGTTCTCTGGATGCTTTCAAGAGAGAGCTGGATAGGGCTCTTAAAAATAGCGGAGTCGGGGGATATGGGGAGAAGGCAGGAACGGGGTACTGATTTGGGATGATCAGCCATGATCACAGTGAATGGCGGTGCTGGCCAAAAGGGCCAAATGGCCTGCTCCTGCACCTATTGTCTATTGTCTATTGTCTATTGAAACTAAACTAAACTGAACTAGTTGATGGAAGCACATAGCCATTAACTAGGTTATCTGTCATTTTCCTGGTGTGCTCTTAGGCTTGCATGTAATTGTTCATAATCTTTTGAAACTTTTGGTCCATTAGTGCCTGTCAGATGCATTGTATGAAAAATTGCAATGTCTGTCACTGGTACTAGCTGTCACAAATCATGTGTTCCTTGCGCAGTTTTCACATGTTCAGCAGAGGACATTGATTGTGTATAGTGCAACAAGGAGATTAGTTTAGTGAATCCCCTTTAAGAGTGGAAACATTAGAAGTGTATTGACTATCTGTCACTCTGTTTCTGTGCCTGATAACATTTCCAACTTAGCCTAAGTAGAACAAATTCTGAACTGCATTGATTAATTTCAAGAGAAGCCAACTCCAATTTTTTCTTCTCTCTCTCTGTTTGACTCATTTTAAATTGCTCAATGGAAAATAATTGCGTAGGAAAACATTCTTCAACTGTAAGATCATCGACATCGGCACGAGAACCGATCCGTCACATGAAATGTTCAAATGTTTTTGAAATTATTCAGGCATTTTCCGAACAGGTTTTAGAAGAAACTGTGTTAATCGCTCCACAGAAGGCCATGCTGCGTTTTTATTCCACGTCTATTCCCAGCGGCACGGTGGCGCAGCGGTAGAGTTGCTGCCTTCCAGCGCTTTCGGCGCCGGAGACCCAGGTTCGCTCCCAACTACGGGCGCTGGCTGTACGGAGTTAGTACGTTCTTCCCGTAACTTGCACGGGTTTCCTCCGAGATCTTTGGTTTCCTCCCACACTCCAAAGACGTACAGGTTTGTAGGGTGGTGGTGTAATTGTAAATTGTCCCTAGTGTGTGTAGATAGTGTTAAAATGCGGGGATCGCATGGACTCGGTGGAGTGAAGGGCCTGTTTTTGGATTGTATCTCTGAACTAAACTAAATTAAGCACAATGTACATCAGTCTTATCTTCTCTATAGCCCTGCAGCCTATTTACTCAAATCCAGTCTGAAGAAGGGTCTTGACCCGATAAAACGTCGCCTATCTCTTTGCTCCTTAGATGCTGCTGCACCCGCTGAGTTTCTCCAGCTTTTTGTGTACCCCCCTATTTACTCAAATCCCCGTTGACTTTGCATTGAACCTCCTGCCGTTAACTAACACTTGGGTAATTCACAGGTGCCAATGAACCTACCAGCATATCTTTGGGCTAGTCATAGATTCATACAGTGTGGAAACCGGTCCTTCGGCCCAACTTGCCCATACCGACCAACATGATCCATCTACACTAGTCCCACATTTAGCTCATGTCCTATCCATGTACCTGTTCAAATGTTTCTTAAAAGTTGTGTTTGTATCTGCCTCAACTACCTCCTCCAGCAACACGTTCCATATATTCACCACCCTTTGTGCAAAAAAACCAAAGTTGCCCCTCGAGTTCCTGCTAAATCTACCCCCCCCCCCCCCCCCCCTTCCCCCTCGCCTTATGGCTCTGGTTATTGATTCCAATACTCCAGGTAAAAGACTCTTTGGATTTTACCCTATACCAATTGTGAAAGAAAGCCCGTGAGAAACCCATGGGTATGGCAGGAGATGCCAAGTCCATAGACAATAGACAATAGACAATAGGTGCTGGAATAGGCCATTCGGCCCTGCGAGCCAGCACCGCCATTCAATGTGATCATGGCTGATCATCCCCAATCAGTACCCGTTCCTGCCTTCTCCCCATATCCCCTGACTCCGTTATCTTTAAGAGCCCTATCTAGCTCTCTCTTGAAAATGTCCAGAGAACCGGCCTCCACCGCCCTCTGAGGCAGAGAATTCCACAGACTCACAACTCTCTGTGTGGAAAAGTGTTTCCTCATTTAAGAGTCGGTATGGGCAAGTTGGGCCGAGGGACTGGTTACCACAATGTATGAATCTATGACTCTAACCCAAAGATATCCTGGTAGGTTCATTGGCACCTGTGGGTTTCCCAAGTCCAACTGGCAGCACCAGAGTTAAGATTGAACTGGGTCCCAACAGGAATGAGGCTCAAACTTTCAATAACATTTTAGTTTCTGACATTCAAACATAGAAACATGGCCCTTCGAGCCTGCACCGCCATTCAATATGATCATGGCTGATCATCCAACTCAGTATCCTGTACCTGCCTTCTCTCCATACCCCCTGCTCCCTTTAGCCACAAGGGCCACATCTAACTCCCTCTTAAATATAGCCAATGAACTGGCCTCAACTACCTTCTGTGGCAGAGAATTCCACAGATTCACCACTCTCTGTGTGAAAAATGTTTTCCTCATCTCGGTCCTAAAAGACTTCCCCCTTATCCTTAAACTGTGACCCCTTGTCCTGGACTTCCCCAACATCGGGAACAATCTTCCTGCATCTAGCCTGTCCAACCCCTTAAGGACAAAGTAATATTTTCATTTCTGTGTGTACAAATCTCAGCATCTTAAGGACAAATGCGGGAATCATTGCTGAGTAATTACATTCAGGCAGCATCTGTGGAGGGAATGGTTGTAGGTTTTGGTCAGGGGCCCTCCTTGTACTGTAGGATTCACTCCCCACTCTGTATGATCATGGTTGAAGATAAGGCAATCTTACATGGATGGAGACATAAGGAACTGTTGATGATTTGAGCACACACAAAGTGCTGGAGTAACTCGGTGGGCCAAGCAGCACATGTGGAGGGAATGAGCAGGGGAGGTTTCAGGCAGGACCCTTCTTCAGACTGTTTGTGTCTGCAGACAGGTTCTAACCCAAAATGTTGCCTGTCCATTCCCCAACCTAGATGCTACTTGCCCCATTGAGTTACTCCAGCACTTGTGTGCTGTGCTCATAGGTATTTGTTCTGTAAAATGTGTAAAGAAAAATAATTGTTTGGGTGACTTTGCTTCTTCATCAGAATCAGAATCAGAATCACACTTTATTCACCAAGTATGTTTTGCAACACACGAGGAATTTCATTGGCCAGATCAGTCATACAATTAGAAGCAACAGATCACTAAAAAACACATTTTAACATGAACATCCATCTGGAATGAGCTTCCAGCAGAAGTGGTGGAGGCAGGATCGATTTTAACATTTAAGAGTAAAGTGGATAGGTATATGGACGTGAAGGGAATGGAGGGGTATGGTCTGAGTGCAGGTAGATGGGACTAAGGGAAAACAAATGGTCGGCATGGACTGGAAGGGCCGAGAGGGCCTGTTTCCATGCTGTAATTGTTATATGGTTATATGTTTATGGTTATAACATCCACCACAGCTACACATTCCTCACTGTGATGGAAGGCGAAATCAAGTTCAAGTCCCTTCCCTTAGTTCTTCCTCGGTCGGGGGCCTCGAGCCCCCATTGACGGGACGATCTTAACTCCCGTAGCCGGCGGCGTTCGGGCCCTCCGCATCGAGGCGATCCGCTCTCGTATCCGGTGGGATGTCAGCTCCACCGCGCCGGGCGATCGAACCTCGCGCCGGTGCTGGTCGAACCCTCCGCGACTGCGAGCTTGATGGTTAGTCCGCGGTGGTCGCGATCCCAGGCAAGGGATCAGCTCGGATGGTAAGTTCACGCCCCAGTCCGAGGAGGCTTCCAGCTCCATCGATGGAAGGCCGCACAGCGCCCGGAGAAAGCGATCCGAAAATCAATCACATCTTCAGCAAGGTAAGAACTTGAAAAAAAGTTTCCCCCGATCCCCTCCCCCCCCCCCCCCCCCCCCCCCCCCCCCCCCCCCCCCCCCCCCCCCCACATAAAACAAACTGAAGAACATTAAAACAAACTTTTAACACACTAAAACATAACAAAAATAAAGAAAAAACGAACAGACTGCCGGCAGGGCAGCCATCGCCCCGGCGCTGGTAACTGAATCATGGTTTAGAATGTTATAACACATGATTTCAACAAGGGTTTTCTATAATTGAAGCAACACAAACCCATTCTCACATGAGAAAATACAAATAAAAATGTTTTTAAATGGCTTTTGGAGATGTTTAGATGAGGCAAAGGCATAGATGACATGTTTTGTTTATTATCACATCTACAGTGATATATTTATTTTGGCGTATAGTTCAGTTTATCGTCACATGTAGCGAGGTACAGTGAAAAGCTTTTGTTGCGTGCCAACCAGTCATGATTATAATCGAGCCAGTTACAGTGATACAGGATAAAGGAATAACATTTAGTGCAAGGTAAAGCCAGCAAGGTCCGATCAAGCATAGTCTGAGGGTCACCAATGAGGTGGATAGTAGTTCAGGACCGCTCTCTGGTTGCGGTAGGATGGTTCAGTTGCCTGATAACAGCTGGGAAGAAACAGTCCCTGAATCTGGAGGTGCGCGTTTTCACGCTTCTGCACCTCTTGCCTGATTGGAGAGGGGACAAGAGGCAGTGGCCGGGGTGCGACTGGTCCTTGAATATGCTGCTGGGCCTTGCCGAGGCAGGGTGTGGTATAAATGGAGTCAATGGGGGCGGAGGTTGGCTTGTGTGAAGGTCTGGGCTGCGTCCACAATTCGCTGCAAATTTCTTCTGCGTACAGCTCAGCAAGCCAATCCCTGTACATGAGCACAGTCCCTCGGTTAGTACAGAATGTACAGAACAGCCCACTGAGTCTCCATGCAAGACGTGTCTTGTTGGCACCATTTAAAAGTCCCATATTAAATAAAAGATATATATATATATTTTTTTTTTTAAACCCAGAATTTAAAAATAAAGCTGTTCGTCTCACTGGTGGTCTCCATGAAACTACTGGGTTGACATGAAAGACTGGATGCTGTTCACATGAGGATGTGTTTTATTTAAGCATGTGTGGGCTTGTGCTTGGCTCCTAACTGCCTCGTTTGTTTGGGTCCAGCTCTGAATGGACAGAAATTGCCAGCAAGATGCACATATATAGAGCACATATCACAGTACCACACAGGAGGAACCTGTCTATGCACTAAATGACATTCTAAACTAATCTCCTCTGCCTGCACGTGCGACGTGTCCCTCCTTACCCGACGTGTCCATGTGCCCGAACAAAAACCTCTTTGACGCCACTTCTGTGTCCGCCTCCACCTGCACCCCCAGGCAGTGTGTTGCATTCTGCTTAAAGAAATAGCATACTCCACCCATTTCCTTTAAACTTTGCCCCTCTCACCTTAAAGCCAGGCTCGTTGCAACCACCAGGTTCAGGAATAGCTCCTTCCCCACAGCCATCAGGCTATTAAAGTTGGCTCGGACAAAACTCTGAAGATTAATAGCCCATAATCTGTTTATTTGCTCTTTATCAGTTTATTTATTCATGTGTGTAGATATTTATATAATGGTATATGGACACACTGATCTGTTCTGTAGTCAATGCCTACTATGTCCTGTGGTGCTGAAGCAAAGCAATAATTTCAGAATTTCAGCGGAGAAAGGTTTTGCTTGTCTCTCCTAATCCTCTCAAATTTTATATGCCTCTATCATGTCTCCATTAAAAAACCCTCTAAACCGGTCCTATCCATCTACCTGTCACATGGTCTCTTATAGGTTTTGCTAGTGAGTGCCTCAACTAACTCTTCTGGCTGCTCGTTCCATACATCCGCCACACTTTGTGTAAAGAAAAGTTACCTCTCTGCTTCCTTTTAAATCTTTCTCCCTTCACTTTGAAGAATATGGGGTAAGCCATTTAGAACGGAGACGAGGAAAACCTTTTCCACACAGAGGGTTGTGAGTTGGTGGAATTCTCAGCCTCAGAAGGCAGTGGAGGCCAATTCTCTGGGTGCTTTCAAGAGAGAATTAGATTGAGCTCTTAAAGATAGCGGAGTCAGGGGATATGGGGAGAAGGCAGGAACGGGGTACTGATTGTGGATGATCAGCCATGATCACAGTGAATGGCACTGCTGGCTCGAAGGGCCGAATGGCCTCCTCCTGCACGTATTGCCTATGTCCTCTGGTTCTCAATTCCCCTATTCTGGGCCAAAGACTCTGTTCCTTTTCCTGATCTATTCCTCTCATTATTTTGTATACTTTTATAAGATCACTACTCATCCTGCTGAGCTCCAAGAAATAGAGTCCCAGCCTGCTCTACCTGCTCACCATGAACCTATTCTTCAGTCTGAAGGAGGGTTTTGACCTGAAACGTTGCCTATTTCCTTCGCTCCATAGATGCTGCCTCACCCGCTGAGTTTCTCCAGCACTTTTGTCTACCTTTGATTTCCAGCATCTGCAGTTCCTTCTTAAACACCTATATCCTCTGGTCCTTGATTCTGTGCAAAAGACTCTGCATTTAGTTTAGTTTCAAGATACAGCGCAGAAACAGGCCCTTCGGCCCGCCGAGTCCAAACCGACCTGTGATCCTTTGCACGTCAACACAATCCTACACACACTAGGGACAATTTTTACATTTAGACCAAGCCAACCTAACCTACAAATCTCTACGTCTTTGGAGTGTGGGAGGAAACAGAATTAATCTTCTTCTTATCGAGTCCACACACAAGATTAGAAGTTGTTCAGCCAGAGCTGAGCACACTTCTGGGCATCTGCACACAATGGCGTCTGTCTTGTCGCTTCTTGTCGCTTCTTGTCGCTTCTTGTGTGCGCGGTGGTGGAAAGACTGGTGGAAACAGGGCCGCCACGTGAATGCTCTTTCCTTGACCCCAACTGAATTAATTGCAAACAATGTCATATAATCCTCGAACTATGCTTAACAAACTACTTCACATTGCAACTTTTTCAAGCAAGTCGAAAATCTGAACTTATACACTATGTTTTGTTTAGTTTAGAGATACAGCAGTAAAAACTGACCGAGTTCACAACGACCAGTGATCACCCGTACCCTAGTTCCATGTTATCCCAGTTTTACATCCTACACTTTCGGGACTATTTTACAGAGGCCAATTAACCTACAAACCTGCACGTCTTTGGAGCGTGGGAGGAAAGTGGAGCACCCGGAGAAAACCCACGCAGGTCACGGGGAGAACGTACAAACTCTGTACAGGCAAGTAGCTGTAGCCAGGATCGAACCCGGGTCTCTGGCGCTGTAAGGCAGCAACTCTTCCCCTGACCAAAAACCTCTTACAATCTGCTGTTTGTCCAATCTGTTGTTGTAGTACCTGCCTCAACAACCTCCTTTGGCAGCTCATTCCATACACCCACCACCCTTTGGCCCACTCACAGGATGCATGAGGATTGCAATCAAGTAGATTTGGCCATCTGTAGCATCCTTTGTTTTGGTGCTTGAAGCAGCTTTGCACTGACCCCACACTTGTACTACGCATGCACCATAAGGAGCAAATTATCCGCAAAGTGTTTTGTTCTTTTGTAAGTCAACATCTGTACTTTATGATCACCCTCGGACTTTAAACAGCTGGGAAGTCATAATGGGGCCAGGCTTAGTCCCAGAACATCAGAGTTGCCAGCTGTTATCTTGTCTCAACAATTCCACGAGGATTCCTTCGTAGAACCCTAAATAAAAAAAGGATGAAGGAAGGGGAAGGGCAAATTTGAAGGAAAGCACAACCTGATGCCCACCGACTGTCTGACGGAGCAGAAAATATAGAGATGTACCATTGAGGTTTTGCCAAAGTCCATCTTCGTGATTCCATTCACTTCCCACGCACACAGTGAATTCTCACTTAATATTTTTTGTGAATAATCTTTTTCATATCTCCGGTCGTGCTCCAATTCCTCTCAGGGGATGATGTTCTCGGTGAACAGAAATCCGCACTGCGAGAGATTGAATTTGGACCCTCGCAGTTGGCAGGTTGATTGATCTTGTTGACTCGATAACTGAAGCCTGCCCTGGCCCAGGCCTCGTTCACCTTATGTGAATCAATACGAGGTTTTGTAGATCTTTGCTACAGGCACTTTGAAACCACCTACTTCTGACATAATAGCGGCTGCTAATTCTTCCTGTCAGATGTACTTGTTTTAGATCGTTACTTGACTGTAATAAGCTCAGCTCAGCCCTGCCTTAGATTAGTTTACGGATACAGCGTGGAAACAGGCCCTTCGGCCCACTGGGTCCGCGCCGACCAGCGATCCCCGCACACCAGCGCCACCCCGCACCCACTGGGGACAATTTACATTTATACCAGGCCAATTAGCCTGCAAAACCTGTACGTCTTTGGAGTGTGGGAGGAAACCAAAGATCTCGGAGGAAACCCACGGGGAGAAGGTACGAACTCCATACGGGATCGAACCCGGGTCTCTGCTGCTGAAAGTGCTGTACGACACCGGGCTGCCCTTGTCTTTCTGGTTTCCAGTTTTGTTTCACTGCGAGGTTCTGCACATCGTGTTTCTCATCATGAAGGCAACATTCGTTGTTTGCATTTGCTTTATTATTATCACGTGTACTGAGGTGTAAGGACCAGGCTTTGTTTTGCATGCTATCCACACAGATGAGAAACACTATACATAAATACAACCATGGCAAACTCAAGTGCAACGAGTTGGAGCAAAGGAGAAGTTACAGAGTGCATGATGTTCTCAGCATTCTGGCTATTGAGGGAGCCCAGCGTAGGTTCACAAGGCTAATTCCCGGGATGGCGGGACTGTCATATGCTGAGAGAATGGAGCAGCCGGGCTTGTACACTCTGGAGTTTAGAAGGATGAGAGGAGATCTCATTGAAACATATAAGATTGTTAAGGGCTTGGACACGCTAGAGGCAGGAAACATGTTCCCGATGTTGGGGGAGTCCAGAACCAGGGGCCACAGTTTAAAAATCAGGAGTAAGCCATTTAGAACGGAGCCGAGGAAACACTTTTTCTTGCAGAGAGTGATCAGTCTGTGGAATTCTCTGCCTCAGAGGGCGGTGGAGGCCGGTTCTCTGGATGCTTTCAAGAGAGAGCTAGATAGGGCTCTTAACAATAGCGGAGTCAGGGGATATGGGGAGGAGGCAGGAACGGGGTACTGATTGGGGATGATCAGCCATGATCACATTGAATGGCGGTGCTGGATCGAAGGGCCGAATGGCCTACCCCTGCACCTATTGTCTATTGTCTATTGTCTATTGTAGTGCAGCAAAGATAGACACAAAGTGCTGGAGTAACTCAGCGGGTCTGGCAGCATCTCTGGAGAAAAATGATGGGTGATGCTTTTGGTTGTGTAGCGTTCCAGTTCCATGGACAAAGCCTAATGTCCGCAATGGGGTAGAGGTGAATCGGACATTAGACTTTGTCCATGGAACTGGAACGCTACGCAACCAAAAGCATCACCCATCATTTTTCTCCAGAAACTCCAGAGAATAGTACCCTAGCTTATGGAAGGACTGTTCAGAAGCCTGATAACAGAGGGGAAGAAACTGTTCCTGAGTCTGGTGGTGTGGTTCTGGGAGAAGAAGGAATGACCGGGGTGGGACAAGACAGAAATGGGCAGAAAAGATAGATGAATGGTAGGCCTTGAGGCATTGAAAAGAATGGAGCCATTTTAACATTTTAACATTTTCAGTAAACCTTGCGGGAAAGCGTTGCGTCTGTTTTAAGTTGCCACATTCCCCAGACTATTGCTCTTGCCTTGAAATAGACTAGGGAGAGAAGCCACCTGCAACAAAGTTTAAAAGATGTCTTCAAAATCGTTCAACTGTCGATGTCCAGCTTTGCTTAGCAAACGCACACACGAGTAGTTTTGGCTTTAAAGCTCAAATATTGCAAGATTATAGTTAATAGTGGTGGCACAGCGGTAAAGTTTCTGCCTCACGGCACTTACAGCGCCAGAGTCCCGGGATCGATCACGACTACGGCTGCTGTCTAGACGGAGTTTGTACGTTCTCCCCGTGACCGGCGTGGGTTTTCTCCGAAATCTTCGGTTTCGTCCCTCCCTCCAAAGACGGTTAATCGGCTTGGTATAAAATGTAAACTGCCCCTAGCGTGTGCGGGATAGTGTTAATGCGCGGGGATCGCTGGTCGGCGCGGACTCCGTGGACCGAAGGGCCTCGTTTCCGCGCTGTATCTCTAAACCAAACTGAAGTCACAAAGCCTGTCAGTATTTGTGGGCAGTTTATTTCAGACTTGTAACTCGTGTGTTTTCTGCACTATTATATATTGTACGGACTCATGGAATATGCTTGTCGTGGCATCTCTAACTTTTACTTTATAATTTACTGTAAATGGACACTTAACAGATCTGCTCGGTATTGAAAGCATCAATTATTAAACGTGTCACCAAGATTCTGTCATGATTATTCATGATAATCTCACGGCCCGAGCATTTGCGATGTTTCTGTATGTTCATGATAAAATGTTTTCATGCATTAATTACCAGTTTTGTGCCTTTTTTTTACCTGAACGCTAAATGCCCAGCGATGAAAACTTTAAATAAAATAACATAAACCTTCAAACAGACAAATGATCCAATTTTTGCTAACATGAATTTACTGACAGTGATGACTGATGCTCATTCTCAATTTGCATTTAACAAAACTACTGTGGCTAATGTACTAAAAGCAGAGAGGGTTTTTAAAAAAAAAAAAAAAAAACTTTAAATGATGCAGTGATTCATTATGTTTCAATTTTCTGGTAATGATTTTAGATTTAAAAATGATTTGGAAATGAGCTGGCAAGAAGGAATGAAAAATAGCCTTTTGTTTCAAAATGTTCTCAAAGCTGATTTCATCCAATGTGTTCCCATTGTCCTTTTGTCAAAAAGTTTCTTTGTTCAGTTATGCACATTTTGTTGCCATCATTTGTCACAGTCCTTTTGTTTATTTGAGTTTATTTATTGTGACCGGTACCAAGGTACAGTGAAAAGCTTCTGTTGCGTGCTATCCAGTCAGCGGAAAGACAATACATGATTCCAATCGAGCCATTCGCAGTGTGCTCGATACATAAGTGAACTACATTTAGTACAAGGTAAAGCCAGTATAGTCTGATCAAAGATAGTCCGAGGATTTACAATTTAACTCAGGACTGCTCTCTAGTTGTTGGTAGGATGGTTCAGGAGCCTGATAACAGCTGGGAAGAAACTGTCCCCGACTCTGGAGGTGTGCGTTTTCACTCTTCTGTACCTTTTGCCCGATGGGAGAGGGGAGAAGAGGGAGTGGCCGGGGTGCGACTGGTCCTTGATGATGCTGCTGGCCTTGCCGTGGCGGCTTCAGGTATAAATGGAGTCAATGGAAGGGAGGTTGGTTTGTGTGATGGTCCGGGCTGCGACCACAATTCTCCGCAGTTTCTTGCGGCCTTGGATGGAGCTGTTCCCAACCCGTGCTGCGATGCATTCCGACAAAGTGCTTTCTGCGGCACATCTGTAGAAGTTGGCGAGAGTTGTCGGGGACATGCCAAACTTCCTAAGCCTTGTAAGGAAGCAGAGCTGTTGGTGTGCTTTATTGGTCGTTGCCTCAATATGGGTGGTCCAGGAGAAGCTGTGGGTGATATTTACTCTCAGGAACTTGAAGTTTTCAGCCATCTCTGCTTTGGTTCTGCCAATGCAAACTGGGTGCGGCTAAGTGGTTCAATGGGCAGGGTTCTTCAGTGGTTGCATGGCCCATGGTTTATGCCAGGTCGTGCCTCAGAATCGGAAACCTCAGAGTCAGCGTCATACAGCAAGGAAACGGCCCCTGCCGACCAAATTGTTCACCAGCATGTTGCCCACGTCGACCAAGATGC
This sequence comes from Okamejei kenojei, assembly GCA_035221665.1. Lineage (NCBI taxonomy): Eukaryota > Metazoa > Chordata > Chondrichthyes > Rajiformes > Rajidae > Okamejei > Okamejei kenojei. The sequence goes on along the minus strand of CM069147.1, from coordinate 7,113,153 downwards.
CCCTTTGTCACTCATCCCACATGCCTATGTTTGGCCATTTAGTATCCCCTAAAATGTTTCCTTCCCACGTGCATGTCCGAATGTCACTTGGAGTGTGGGAGGAGCCCCCGGAGAAAACCCAGACGGTCACGGGGAGAACACGCAAACGCCACACAGACAGCACCCGAGGTCAAGATGGAACCCGGGCCTCTGGCGCTGTGAGACAGCAACTCTACCGCTCTGCATGGCGCAGTATTATCCTGTTTCAATGTGTGAACATTATTCACAACAAGTATAATTTGCACCTGGTATTATTTGAGGGTTTGGCGGGTGGGTGGGTGGGTGGTTGGGGAGGGAGGGGGGAGGAGAGAGGGGGGGGGGGGATTGAAGAACGAGGATGACATCTCGTACAACTGTTGCACGGCAATGATTTCTATTCAGCTTGAACAATTCTCGAGTTGCAGCATCAGATGAGTCGATATCTCTGGAGCTGGTGCAGTTTTCCCATCAGGTTACCCTGCATACAACTCCGTGGCAGAGCTCTTTAAATAATGGCATTGATTTAGCACCTTCATTGTGTAGACTCTGCAGGGGTTGACCCTCTTGACCTTCTGCCCACCGAGGTCCCAGCGCTGGGCTTGTCATGTAACGGTGAACATGTGTGAAGATGAAAGGGTAATAATGTGAAAAGTGGCAGAATCTGTTCGCGCCAGTAAAAATGTCATCCGTTGCCTATTGCTCTAGCTCTGCTCTGCCTGTTATTCATTCATGTGTAGTTTAGTTTAGTTTATGTTATTGTCACATGTACCGAGGTACATAGCGTGATATGTACAGTGTGGAAACTGGCCCTAAGGCCCATCTCGCCCTCACCGGTCGCCATGTCCCAGCTGCACTAGTCCCACCTGCCCGCGTTTGTTCCATATCCCTCCAAACCTGTCCTATCCATGTACCTGTCTAACGGCTTCTTAAACGATAGTCCCAGCCTCCACCAACTCCGCTGGCAGCTTATAGAAACATAGAAACATAGAAAATAGGTGCAGGAGCAGGCCATTCGGCCCTTCGAGCCTGCACCGCCATTCAATATGATCATGGCTGATCATCCAACTCAGTATCCCGTACCTGCCTTCTCTCCATACCCTCTGATCCCTTTAGCCACAAGGGCCACATCTAACTCCCTCTTAAATATAGCCAATGAACTGGCCTCAACTACCTTCTGTGGCAGAGAATTCCACAGATTCACCACTCTCTGTGTGAAAAATGATTTTCTCATCTCGGTCCTAAAAGACTTCCCCCTTATCCTTAAACTGTGACCCCTTGTTCTGGAGTTCCCCAACATCGGGAACAATCTTCCTGCATCTAGCCTGTCCAACCCCTTAAGAATTTTGTAAGTCTCTATAAGATCCCCCCTCAATCTTCTAAATTCCAGCGAGTACAAGCCGAGTCTATCCAGTCTTTCTTCATATGGAAGTCGTGCCATCCCAGGAATCAGCCTGGTGAACCTTCTCTGTACTACCTCTTGTTCCATACACAACCACCACCCTTTGTGTGAAGACGTTACCCCTCAGATTCCAATTAAATAGTTTCTCCTTCACCTTAAACCTATGTCCTCTGGCCCTACTCTGGGCACGAGACTCTGTGCATCTACCTGATCTATTCTGTCCTAATTTGACAAAAGGAAAGCAACAGACAATTTTGTCAAAATTGAGTTATTGCTTGTTTTAGGATATTTGAGATATGCTCTACACAATGGTGAACAAAATAAGTCTTCTCTGAGTACAATTTGAAAATAGTTATACCAGAGAAGTAAGAAATTCCATCAGATAGAGCTGAAAGAAAAAAACAGTTCTCCTCATTTACAAGAAGATGTATTTCTGTCAGAAGCTTCCTTTTGTCAAAGTAGGGCAGTATTCCTCACATGAATTTATACACCTCAATAAGATCACCCCTCATCCCCCTGCGCTCCAAGGAATAGAGACCCAGCCTGCTCAACCTCTCCTTGTAGCTCACACACTCTAGCCCTGGCGACAGTGAAAAGCTTTTCTTGCGCGCTATCCAGTCAGCAGAAACACAATGCACGATTACAATCGAGCCATTTACAGATTTATGGATAGAGTGTGGGGGCGATTGTGATATGTGAATGTCGACCGGCTTCTGTGGCTCGCACACAAATGGTCGCTTGGGTGGGGCACCATCTTGGCAACAGCAACTCAGATGCTGGTTTAGACTGAAGATAGATACAAAGCGCTGGAGTAACTCAGCTGGTCGGGCAGTATCACTGGAGAAAAGAATAGGTGACGTTTCTGGTCGAGTCTGAAGAAGGGTCTCGACCCGAAAAACGTCACCCGTTCCTTCTCTCCAAAGATGCTGCCTGTCCCGCTGACTTACTCCGTCCTGCACTTTATCTGGGTGTCTAGCTCCGGTGTTATTCATTCATGATATCTGACTGAATCAGTTAGAAAAATGTTAAAGCAGCCACTTTAATGCCACCACCTATAACTAACCTGATTATTACTCAGTTTAGTGAGGGTGACATTTCGTTTCATGCCCCTCTGCTTATTGCAGTTCAGAGAGAGCCTTAGAGCCATACAACACAAACAGGCTCTTCGGCCTAAAGGGCCTGTCCCACTGTACGAGGTAATTCAAGAGTTCTCCCGAGTTTAAAAACAAAACAAACTTGCGGTAACATGTAGAATGTACGTAGCGGGTACGTCGGAGCTCGGCGACATCTCTTAGTGGCTCGTAACGCTAACGGCAGGTACTCGGGAAACGCATTAACCTCGTAAAGACTCGTGAAGATTTTTCAACATGTTGAAAAATGTCCACGAGAGCCCCAGGTACCGACGCATCAGGGGAAACTCGGGAGAACTCTTGAATTAGCTCGTACAGTGGGACAGGCCCGTAACTCGTTCAAAGCTTAACACAGTACGTTCTCCCTGTGACCACGTGGGCTTTCTCCGGGTGCTCTGGTCTCCTCCCACATTCCAAAGGCATGCAGGGTTGCAGGTTAATTGGCTTCGGTAAATCGTCCCGGGAGTGTAGGATAGACACGCATGCCTGGGTGACGTGCATTTTTCATGATTAAACATCCCATTTGTGTTGGAAGGAACTGCAGATGCTGGTTTACTCCAAAGCCAGACACAGAATGCTGGAGTAACTCAGCGGGACAGGCAGCATCTCTGGAGAGAAGGAACGGGTGACGTCACTGATTTGGAGAAGTATCCCGATCGGTAAATCATCGGCTGTCCATTCCCTCCAAAGATGCTGCCTGACCCGCTGAGTTCCTCCAGATTTGTTCACGATTGCAGCCTCAGCAGTTCCTTGTGTTTCCACCCCCCACTCCGATGCTGTTCATAAAGTCCGTGATTGTTAGTCACGAAGAATAGTTGACGAATGTTGTTATGGGGAGAAGGTAGGAAAATGGGATCTTGGGGCAGGGATCAGACATGGCAGAGTGGACTCAATGGACCAAGTGGCCGAATTCTACACCAAGAACTTGTGACTATAGAAAACCAAATAAAAAGAATTCAATGTAATGGCACCAAATGGCTTCTGCCATCGAAACTGCATGATCATTTTTCTCAGAATTGCTCGATTTTTACGGGATTATTTTTACCACAGATCACAACCAGAAAGATAACGTGGAAAATTAGAGGCATAAACATTTGCCCCCTTTTGGAGAACATGTCAGGACAGCCAAACAGACACAAAATGCTGGAGTAACTCTGCGGGACAGGCAGCATCTCTGGAGAGAAGGAATGGGAGACATTCTTCAGACTAAGGAAGTGTCACCCATTTCTTCACCCCGGAAACGCCGCCTGTCCCGCCGGCATTTTGTGTCTATCCCATTCCCTGTCCCACTGTACGAGTTAATTCAAGACCTCTCCCGAGTTTAAAAAAAAAATCAAATTCGTGGTAACACGTAGAACGTAGCGGGTACGTCGGAGCTCGGGAATGTCTCTTAGCGGCTGGCAACGCTAACGGCAGGTACTCGGGAAGACTCGCTAACGGCAGGTAAGCTCGGGAAGACTCGTGAAGATTTTTCAACATGATGAAAAATGTCCACGAGAGCCCCGAGCACCGACGAGCGGCCATTACCGTAAATCTCCGAGTTCGATAAAATGCTCAAAATACCACCCTGCTTCTGACGTTGCAGAATAACAGATCACTGGATCGTAGAGGGCTAGGATTCGGGCAACATGGATGCAGTTTGAGGACACAAATGTGATCTGTGAGGGAAGTAACATTAAGTCCTTCTACTCCCTCTGCTCCATTTACCACACTTGGTTTGATCTTTTGAGGACTGTTTGTCTTAATGATATTAATTTACACTGAGTTCTGTCTCTCCTTCTGCCAAATTCTGTAAGCAAGTTGTGTTCAAAAAACACAGCAATCCCAAAGCATATTAAAACTTATGTCCTATACTGTTGTCTCTGGCGCTAACTACTCTTCTGCCCAATGATGGTCCCTGAGGCTGTTTAACAACATCTGGATTCCAGCTGTTTCAGACTCCAATGTTTGAGCAAGATTCCACATCCCAAATTCAAGCAATCCAGGTTTACGAAAGGGCATTTTTACTCGTAAAAACTGGTGCATCGGAGTGGTGAAGTGGGAATTTAACATACTCGGGGGGGGGGGGCACGGTGGTGCAGCAGGTAGAGCTGCTGCCTCACAGCCCCGGAGACCCAGGTTCGATCCCGACTACGGGTGCTGTCTGTACCTTCTCCCTGTGACCTGTGTGGGTTTTCTCCGAGATCTTCGGTTTCCTCCCACACTCCAAAGACGTGTACTTTTGTAGGTTAAATGGCCTGGTATAAATGTAAAAAAATGCCCCTAGTGTGTGTAGGGTCTTAATGTGTAGGGATCGCTGGTAGGTGGGGACTCGGTGGGCTCAAGGGCTTGTTTCCACACTGCATCTCAAAACTAAACTGAACTAGACTGGCATCTCAAATGCACAAACAAGGCACCTGAAATCTGCCCATTTTGGTTTTAACGGAGAGAAGGGTGATTGAAGGGCGACTCATGTTCTAAAGAGTAGGCCATTAATTTAATACTGTAGTGAGGCTGTGAAGATCCAGTTTGGCATTCATTTTATTTTTAACCTGGAAGCAAAAGGCAGGCGTTTTGTCTGACAGACTGGTGTCATTCCATTTATGTTCCGCTCCTGCCCTTCAAAAAAGCATCCATCAGCGAGAGAGAGAGAGTAAAGAGAGAGGCAGAGAGAGAGGCAGAGAGAGAGGCAGAGAGAGAGACAGAGGGAGAGAGGCAGAGAGAGAGGCAGAGAGAGAGACTGAGAGAGAAAGAGGAAAGAGAGAGACAGAGGCAGAGACAGAGAGAGAGAGAGACAGAGAGAGAGAGACAGAGAGAGAGACTGAGAGAGAAAGAGTAAAGAGAGAGACAGAGGCAGAGACAGAGTAGCTGTCTTACAGCACCAGAGACCCAGGTTCGATCCTGATTACAGGTTCTCTCTGCACAGAGTTTGTAGATTCTTCCCTTGACCGCGTGGGTTTTCTCCGGGTGCTCCAGTTTCCTTCCACATTCCAAAGACGTACAAGCTCGTAGGTTAATTGGCTTTGTTGTTGTTTTTTTTAAATGGACAAATTGTCCCAAAGCGTGTAGGATAGTGTTAGTGTACGGGGTGACTGATGGCTGGCACGGACTCTGTGGGCAGAAGGGCCTGTTTCCGCGCAGCATCTATGAAGTCCAAAAGTAAAGTGCCGCTAATGATGTTATTTACTTGTATCTGCTCTCCCCTCCACCTCTGCTAGTCCAGAGAAACTAATCCAAATCCAAACCCCTCCTTGCAAGAGAATACCCTCTAGTCCAGAACACTGCCGTTTAAAGTATGTGGCACTTTTTTCCCGCTGGTAACTTTGACTTATATGGTAACTAATATCAACCTCAGTTACCGAAATCAGAAGATTTGACAAGGAAGCACTTAGTTTATATATTTACATGCCACAGCATTTTTTTTTGGTCAGATTTGCAGTAATGCTAAATATTAAGTTTTCTCAGCCGCTGATTTTCATATCGTAGATATTTTGTTTATAACAATCCGTTAAATATTTGCAGTGAATTAAACACTTTCCCTGGGGGGTGGGTGGTGGGAGAGGTGGGTGGTGGGGGAGGTGGGAGTTATTTACAGGTAACTGCCTGTCTGCAGTGCAATTTTGGAGTCCAGACTTTGCTGTTTAATATTTGTAACTGATTCACAAACTCGTCATTTTAAGGCTCCTCACTTACTGACCACAAAGCTGATTGATGTTTATATCATGGAGTCATCAAATATGCTTACTCCAGTTAAACAGGCCACACACATTTAATCCCATTAGTGGTTTTTAATATGTTTACAGTGAAAAGATGATCTTAAGCTCTGGTATCAATACTCAATAGGCTCAGCTGCCCCCGACTTGATGTTGTTTAGAGTTAGCAAGGTTATAAATGGATGATATTTTATAGGACACATTGCCAATTAATTCAATCAACATTTTTCTCTCTCACCGTGGGAGATATTTTCCAGCGAGTATATATTCAACGTTTGGATTTTATTCAGTCGGTATGAGAGGCTGCTGGCTTTCTGCGGTTTTTCTACCTCCTATTTCTGGTGGTGTGGTGGCACGATGGCGCAGCGGGAGAGTTGCTGCCTCACGGCGGCAGAAACACGGGTTGGATCCCGGCTGCGGGTGCTTGTCTGTACGGAGTTTGTGCGTTCCTCCCCGTGACCTGCGTGGGTTTTTCTCCGAGATCTTCGGTTTCCTCCCACACTCGACAGGCGTACGGGTTTGTAGGATTAATTGGCTTGGTCTAGAAAAGTGTAAATTGTCCCTAGTGTGTGTCGGAGAGTGCTAGTGTGCGGGGACCGCTGGTCGGTGCGGACTCGGTGGGACGAAGGGGCAGTTTCCGCGCTGTATCTCTAAACTAAACCAAACACTAAACTAAGAGGCATGTCCTGATCCTGATTCAAAAATATTGCTTGGAGTTTCATTCCTCGAGTTAGCCCTTGATTGTCACAGATATGAGAATCAGTCAAGAAGTGTTTCATCGTCATATGTCCTATGGAAAACTATTTTGCCCTGATAGACACAAAGTGCTGGAGGAACTCAGCGCGACAGGGCAGCATCTCGGGATGGAGGGAGCGGGCGACGTTTCGGGTCGATGCCCTTCGTCAGACTCGTAACTAGGGATGCAGAAAAAAGTTAAATATAAATCGAGAAGAAAAATCAACAAGAACGCTGCATGTAAAACATAAGGTGATGCAGCCGGCAATGAGAGCATCGAGTCACGAGAGAGTCAAGAGTGTTTTATTGTCTTATGTCCCAGATAGAACAATGACATTCTTACTTGCAGCAGCACAACACAATATGTAAACATGGTGCACTGTAAACAATATAATACACGAGAGAAAAACGTGCAGTGTGTGTAAATATACACACACACACAAATACATATATATATATATATAGAGAGAGAGAGAGAGAGAGATCACGTTGTAAAACTGATCTCCTGGTTGTTCAGCACCAACTCCCCCTCCCATTCCCACACTGACCTTTCTGTCCTGGGCCTCCTCCATTGTCAGAGTGAGGCCCAGCGCAAATTGGAGGAGCAGCAACTCATATTTCGCTTGGGTAGTTTACACCCCAGCGGTATGAACATTGACTTCTCTAACTTCAGGTAGCCCTTGCTTTCTCTCTCCATCCCCTCCCCCTTCCCAGTCCTTCCACCGGTCTTACTCTCTCCGACACATTCTATCTATGTCCCTTCCACTCGCCTGATATCAGACTGAAGAAGGGTCTCGACCCGAAAGGCCGCCCGTTCCTTCTCTCCAGAGATGCTGCCTCACCCGCTGAGTTACTCCAGCATTTTGTGTCTACTATACATCACACACACATATATATATATATATATATATATATATATATATATATATGTGTGTGTGTGTGTGTGATGTATAGTATATATATATATATATATATATATATATATATATATATATATAGGAAAGAACTGCAGATACTGGTTTAAACCGAAGATAGACACAAAATGCTGGATTAACTCAGCGGGACAGGCTGCATCTCTGGAGAGAAGGAATGGGTGACGTTTCGGATCGAGACCCTTCTTCAGACAACCATATATATATATATATATATATTATACACATAGACACATACACACATACGTCCACACAAAAAAAAATCAATAATAGTGCAATAATAACTAACTTCAGAGCTTATTTGAGGTTGTAGTGTTTAATAGCTGAATGGCTGTATGGAAGAAGCTGTATCCCTTAAAAGTGAGGGTACACAAAAAGCTGGAGAAACTCAGCGGGTGCAGCAGCATCTAAGGAGCGAAGGAGATAGGTGACGTTTCGGGTCGAGACCCTTCTTCAGACCTGAGAATCCCTTAAAAGTGAATGAGTTTAAAGAGGCAAAATGACTGCCTGAGAAGCGAGAGTGAGACTCAAGAGACCGAGGGGCTGGAATCTTGATCGGAACACGGTGCGGGAGAAATTCACTGGTTCAGGCAGCATTTGTGGATTGAACGGATCAGTCTGAAGAGGAGTCCTGACCCGAAATGCCACCAGCACAGTCCCTCCACAGATGCTGCCTGACGATATGAGTACCTCCAGCATGCGGAGTTCTGAGAAGCAAGTATACCTTAAAGTTAGCAGCTATTCCGCCAGTTTTCCAACAGCTTCTACATATATTATATATATTATACATGGTTTAGCAATAAGAAGGAACCATATAACCATATAAACCATATAACCATATAACAATTACAGCACGGAAACAGACCCTCTCGGCCCTTCCAGTCCGTGCCGACCATTTGTTTTCCCCTAGTCCCATCTACCTGCACTCAGACCATACCCCTCCATTCCCTTCACGTCCATATACCTATCCACTTTACTCTTAAATGTTAAAATCGATCCTGCCTCCACCACCTCTGCTGGAAGCTCATTCCACACAGCCACCACCCTCTGAGTAAAGAAGTTCCCCCTCACGTTACCCCGAAACTTCTGTCCCTTAATTCTCATGCCATGCCCTCTTGTTTGAATCTTCCCTACCCTCAATGGGAAAAGCTTATCCACGTCAACTCTGTCTATCCCTTTCATCATTTTAAAGACCTCAATCAAGTCCCCCCTTAACCTTCTGCACTCCAAAGAATAAAGACCTAACTTGTTCAACCTTTCTCTGTAACATAGTTGCTGGAACCCTGGCAACATTCTAGTAAATCTCCTCTGTACTTTCTCATATATGTAGGAAGGAACTGCAGATGCCGGTTTAAACCAAAGAAAGACACAAAATGCTGGAATAAATCAGCGGGACAGGCAGCATCTCTGGAGAGAAGGGATGGGTGACGTTTCACATCGAGACCCTTCTTAGACTAAACTCAATTCAATCTTTCATTCATTTGTTCTATATCTCTCCAAATCTCTCGTTTCCCTTTCCTGTGACTCTCAGTCTGAAGAAGGGTCTCGACCCGAAACGTCACCCATTCCTTCTTTCCGGAGATGCTGCCTGACCCGCTGTTACTCCAGCGTTTCGTGTCTATCTTCGGTTTAAACCAGCCTCTGCAGTCCCTTCCCACACAAACAGCTAGCATTGGCCTGTTTCCTTTATCACCGTTATTGTGTTGCATCTCTTTTACTCATTGTTTTTGATCTCTCCACATCGACGTCTACATCTCTCATTTCCCTGTCCCCAGTCGAGTCTGAAGAAGGATCTCGACCCGAAACGTCACCCGTCCCTTCTCTCAAGAGATGCTGCCTGTCCCGCTGAGTTATGGCCCTGTCCGACGGTACGAGTTCATTCTCCGTGCTTTCCCGAGTTTAACAAACAATCAAACTCGTGGTAAGCACGGAGAATGAACGTAGCGGGTACGTCGGAGCTCAGGGACGTCTCTTAGCGGCTCGTAACACTGAGAGCAGGTACTCGGGAAGACTCGCTAACGGCAGGTAAGACTTGTGAAGATTTTTCAACAGGTTGAAAAATGTCCACGAGAGCCCCGAGTACCGACGAGCGGCCATTACCGTAAATCTCCGAGTTCGAATCAGGGCCAAACTCGGGAGAACTCTTGGAATGAACTCGTACAGTGGGACAGGGCTTTTACTCCAGCATTTTGTGCCTATCTTTCGCCCATCCAAAACCGTCTTTCATGCCCATTGTCCTATGTGCCTCCACCACCACCCTTGGCAATGCCTTGCATGTTCCAACACTCTCAATGTGAAGATAAAGCTTGTTTGCCCATACATCTCCTTTGCCCTTGCACATCTCACCTTAAAGCTCTGCCCGCTAGTCTTTTGATATTTCCACCCTGGTAGTATAAAGATGGTCAATCCTATCAAAGCCTCTCTTTATTTCATATGCGTCTGTCAGATCTCCCCTCTACCTTTGGCATTCCAGAGAAAACAATCCAAGTCAGTCTAGTTTAGTTTAGTTTAGAGATACAGCACGGAAACAGGGTCTGCTCCGACCAGCGATCCCCGCACATTAACATATCCTACACCCACTAGGGACAATTTTTACATTTACCAAGCCAATTAACCTGCAAACCTGTATGTCTTTGGAGTGTGGGAGGAAACCAAAGATCTCGGAGAAATTCCCATGCAAGTCACGGGGAGAAGGTACAAACTCCGTACAGACAGCACCCGTAGTCGGGATCGAACCCGGGTCTCCGGCGCTGCATCCGGCGTGCCCCGCCACGCAGCCCAAAGAAAACAATCCAAGTCAGTCCAACCTCTCCTTCAAGCTAATCCCCTCGAATGCAGGCAGTATTCTGGTAAAACCCCTCTGTAACCTCCCCAGAGACATCTCCATGCCTTGCCTGCAATGGGTGACCAGAACTGCACCCAATGTGAGTAGAATTAGGCCATTCAGCCCATCAAGTCCTCTCTGCCATTCACTCATGGCTGATCTACCTCTCCCTCCTAGCCCCATTCTCCTGCCTTCTCCCCATACCCTCTGACGCCTGTATTAATCAAGAATCTGTCTATCTCTGCCTTAAAAATATCCACTGACTTGACCCACACAGCCTTCTGTGGCAAAGAATTCCACAGATTCACCACCCTCTCACTAAATCCATTTCTCCTCATCTCCTTCCTAAAAGAACGTCCTTTAATTCTGAGGCTGTGACCTCTGGTCCTAGACTCTGTCCCACTGGTGTAAACATCCGCTCCACATCCACTCTATCCAGGCCTTTCACTATTCTGTACCATTCAATGAGATCCCCGCTCATTCTTCTAAACTCCAGCGAGTGCAGGCCCAGTGCCGACAAACGCTCATTGTAGGTCAGTTAACCTAATCATTCAATACTCCTAATGCAACTGAACCAACGTCCTATAAAGCATTTTTTCCAACAATCCTTTCCTGTTATTGAATGCTTGACAAGACTAATCAACAGCTAAATAAGATATCGTTGAATTAAAAATGATTCCAACATCAATGCTATTAACTGCTTCCATATATTTGGAAAGGTTAAACAAATAATTTGGCAGATATGTATCTGCTTGTATTAAAATAACTGAAATCAATGTTTTCTAAGTAAGTGAGTTGAAGTCATAATTCAGAAAATAAGCTGAACAATCTGGATTGCAATGGATTTAAAATGCAAGTTCAGGAGTTCTGTACACATACACTCAGACCTTATCTTACTAACTCCACTTGTGTAGTACATATTATAGAGTTATACAGCGTGGAAACAGGCCCTTCGGCCCAACTTGCCCAAGCCGACCGACATGCCCTATCTACATTAGTCCCACCTGCCCGCGTTTGGCCCATATCCCGCCAAACCCATCCTATCCATGTACCCAGGTAGACAAAAGTGCTGGAGAAACTCAGCGGGTGCAGCAGCATCTATGGAGCAAAGGAAATAGGCAACGCTTTGGTCCGAAATAGATGCTGCTGCACCCGCTGAGTCTCTCCAGCACTTTTGTCTACCTTCGATTTTCCAGCATCTGCAGCTCCTCCTTAAACACTATCCATGTACCCATATCTGAAGAAGGGTCTCAACCCGAAACACCACCTATTATTTTTCTCCAGAGACGCTGCCTGACCCGCTGAGTTACTCCAGCTTGTCGTGTCCATCTAGCCACATTGAGGAATGGATTCTCGGATCTTACTTGACTTCAACCAGTGGTAGTGAACCCAATATGCTTCAGGAGGGATGGTCGGGCTGCGGTGAAGAAAGATAAAGATGAGGTTAGAGGCGTCCGCTCAGTCCGCCTAAACCTACCTGATCTCCCGGTTGCTAAACACTTTAACTCCCCCTCCCATTCCCACACTAACCTCTCTGTCCTGGGCCTCCTCCATTGTCAGAGTGAGGCCCCACACAAATTGGAGGAACAGCACCTCATATTTCGCTTGGGCAGCTCTATACCCCAGCAGTATGAACATTGACTTCTCTAACTTCAAGTAACCCTTCCTTTCCCTCTCTCTCCATCCCCTTCCCTGTTCTCAGACCAGTCTGACTGTCCCTGATTTAATTTTATCTTGTTGTCACCTTCTCCTAGTTAACAATGATCTATTCTACATTTTCCTTGATCTATGTCTCTTTTGATGTCTCATTTTTACACCTTTCCCTTCCTTTTCTCTGTGTCTGAAGGAGGGTCTCGACCCAAAACGTCACGCATTCCTCCTATCCAGAGATGTGCGTTGGGTCTCACTCTGAAAATGGAGGAGGCCCAGGACAGAAAAGTCATAGAATCATAGAATCATAGACAATAGGTGCAGGAGTAGGCCATTCGGCCCTTCGAGCCTGCACCGCCATTCAATATGATCATGGCTGATCATCCAACTCAGTATCCTGTACCTGCCTTCTCTCCATACCCCCTGATCCCTTTAGCCACAAGGGCCACATCTAACTCCCTCTTAAATATAGCCAATGAACTGGCCTCAACTACCTTCTGTGGCAGAGAATTCCACAGACTCACCACTCTCTGTGTGAAAAAAGATCTTCTCATCTCGGTCCTAAAAGTCTTCCCCCTTATCCTTAAACTGTGACCCCTTGTCCTGGACTTCCCCAACATCAGAAACAATCTTCCTGCATCTAGCCTGTCCAACCCCTTAAGAATTTTGTAAGTTTCTATAAGATCCCCTCTCAATCTCCTAAATTCCAGAGAGTATAAACCGAGTCTATCCAGTCTTTCTTCATAAGACAGTCCTGACATCCCAGGAATCAGTCTGGTGAACCTTCTCTGCACTCCCTCTATGGCAATAATGTCCTTCCTCAGATTTGGAGACCAGAACTGTACGCAAAACTCCAGGTGTGGTCTCACCAAGACCCTGTACAACTGAAGTAGAACCTCCCTGCTCCTGTACTCAAATCCTTTAGCTATGAAAGCTAACATACCATTCGCTTTCTTCACTGCCTGCTGCACCATTGTCAGTGTGGGAAGATAGACGCAAAAGGCTGGAGTCGCTCAGCGGGACAGGCAGCGTCTCTGGAGAGATGGAATGGGTGACGTTTCGGGTCGAGACTCTTTCTTCAAACATTCTTCACTCTAAAGTAGGGTCTCGACCATGATACGTCACCCATTCCTTCTCTCCAGGGATGCTGCCTGACCCGCTGAGTTACTCCAGCCCTTTGTGTCTAAAACCAGCATCTGCAGTTCAATCCTGCACCTGCTTCCTGACCCGCCACATTACTCCAGCACTTTGTGTCTATCTTTGGTGTAAACCAGCATCTGCAGTTCCTTCCAGCACCTGCTGCCTGACCCGCTGAGTTACTCCAGCCCTTTGTGTTCTATATATTCCAGCATCTGCAACTCCTTGTGCCCGTATTTACAAAGAACTCTGATTCAACCATTCAAATCAATTGGGGCACATACACTGCTAAATCTTACAGATAAGGTTTTGAATTTTTTATTTTTTTTTGCAGGACAAATAGACAAAAAAACACTTCCTGAGCATTTGAGGCACTGTTCACTACCGGCTGATGGGTTAGATTTTTGGAATTGGTTTCTGGGGTAGAGATTTCATTGTGTCTTTGATGCGCAGCTCAAAATGATGGGCTGTTCAGTTCAGTTTAGTTTATTGCCACGTGAACTGAGGTACAGTGATAAGTTTTTTGTTGTGTGATATCCAGTTAGGAGGGAAGATGGACCTAGCGTGGGGGGGAACCACCTTGAGGAGGGGGGAGCGGAGGAGAGATCATGGCAAGCCAGATGCCTCGTAATTTGCAAAACATACTTGGCGAATGAATTATGATTATGATTATGATAAGGGGGATATGGCACGGGGGTACTTTGTAACCTTGTAAGCGCCCTTTTTTTAAATAATATTTTTATTAGAAGCATATACATATAATCAAAACACATTTTGTTTATCAATTACATATTGGGATCCCAGCTATCAAAATAGTTGGGGTCCTCGTTTATCAATCACATATTAACACAGCTATTTGTTTATTTTTTTTATAGATAGGAAGAAAGGAAAAAAAAACGATTAAAACAATAGAATGAATTACCAATATTACAACTTTGGAGGTAGGTCCGTAGATTATAAAACATAACTATTTATCCAATCCTGGATTCAAGTTTCCGTCAGAATTCCGTGCCGGACCAATTTACCCTTTTCAGAAAATCAATAAATGGAGACCTTATTCTAGCAAATAATTCTGGTTTGTCAGTTAAGACAAGTCTAATTTTTTCCAAGTGTAAGGTCTCCGACATCTCCATCATCCACATTTTAATTGTGGGGGTTGTTGGGTTTTTCAAAAATTTTAATATTAATTTTTTCCCAGTTATTATACTATAATCAAGGACGTTCCTTTGGCTTGTTGTAAGTTTTAGGCTCTGTTCTGATATTCCTAATATTATTAGTTTTGAGTCGGGATCCAAATGGATATTAACAACTTCAGAAATTATGCTAAAAATATCCGTAAGTGCCCTTTCTGGGCGATTATTTGCATAACTTGGGTATACAAGCAAATGATTTCACTGTAACCTGTCACATGTAGCAATAAAGTATTCAATTCAATTCAATATGTGCAGGAAGGAACTGCAGATGCTCGTTTAAACCAAAGATAGACACAAAAAGCTGGAGCAACTCAGTTGGACAGGTAGCATCTCTGGAGAGAAGGAATGGGTGACGTTTCGGGTCGAGACCCTTCTTTAGACTTCCGAAGAAGGGGCTCGACCCAAAACATCACCAATTCCTTCTCTCCAGAGATGCTGCCTGTCCCGCCGAGTTACTCCAGCATTTTGTGTCCACCTTCAGTTAAATTCCTTAATACATGATTACAATCGATCCATTTACAGTGTGTAGATCGATGACAAGGAATAGCGTTTAGTGCAAGGTAAAGCCAGCAAAGTCTGATCAAGGATCGTCCGAGGGTCATCAAAGAGTCTCCTGACTGACACTCCGGTGTTGAAGGTTTTGTTTCATGGTACATATTTCCTGCAACGTGCCTGGTGATCAACAACAAAATAAAACAGCTGTAACAGCTCGGGGCTTTGTTAAGCAATCTACAACATGATGCTGTACACCAGCCAATTTTCCATCTGCAAAAATGTGTGTGATTTAACCCTGAATAATTCAACAAAGTCTCCAACAACAGACTGTGACATTAAAAAGAGCCTTAGTACATTTTCACAACTCGATTGCTGCTTAATTTTACCAAACTTAAAAAAAAAAAAATGTGCCAACTTCTTCTGTGGCCCGAAAGGATTTTCTCCTTTGAGGGACCTACTGATTTCAGACGAAAGACTCACTGCCATCTGTTTAGATTCTTTACGTTTCAACATGATAGTTTTTGTGGAATTTTATTGCAAGCAAGCAAGAGATTTTGGACAGTATTATTTATTGTGCATTTAGTTGGAACAAACATATAAGGTTGCAACAAAGGCGTCTGCTGTAAATATGGGCGTCATTGTCCTTTAATTGTGGGAGAGCCCAGGACCAGAGCCCATCGTCACCTATCCATGTTCTCCAGAGATGCTGCCGGACCCATGGAGTTACTTCACCACATTTGTGTCCTTTCGTGTATTAACCAGCATCTGCAGTTTATTGTTTCTCCAGTGGGATTTCTGCATCAGACATCTAATTCTTGGATAGACACAAAATGCCAGACGTCAGAGTCTGAAGAAGGGTCTTGACCCAAAAGCGACTGAAGAAGGGTCACCCATTCCTTTTCTGAGATCCTTCCTGTCCATTTTACACTAGCTTGTGTAAACCAGCATCTGCAGAACTTTCCTACACATCTAATTCCTGGAATAATTGGGATATTAGCTACACAATCAGCCTCGTATGATTGCACTAAAAACCTTGCTTCATGTTGGAGTCAAGAGACGCAAGACTGCAGATGCTGGAATCTTCAAGGTTTTAAGGTCAGCTTGTTGTCACGTGTACCAATTAAGGTTCAGTTAAATTTGAATTACGGTACAGCCATACTAAAATAAAGGCATCAAGACACCCAACTGCATAAACGTTAACATAAACATCCACCACAGTGGATTCCCCACGTTCCTCACTGTGATGGAAGGCAATAAAATCCAATCTCTTCCCCTTTTATTCTCTCGCATCTGTTACCCACCTAAAAGGCAGTCCGACCCTGTGCCCCACAGCAATAAACAAACCACGGAGGATTTTGGAGGTTGATTAGACACAAAAGTGCTGGAAGTAACTCAGAGGGTCAGGCGGCAATCTCATGAGGCAAATGGCCTCGGGCATGGCTGTAGCAAAAAAGACCAAACCAGACCAAGCCCGGCCCATGCGGCTGAGGGAGGCGTGCCTCTGTGGAAACTGGTAAAAACAATGCGGTGCCTCGAGAGAGGAAAAGCCCTTGCTTCCGAAGCTATGAGTCCCCGAAGTCTAGGTGGGAGTGGTATAGAGAGATGTGGATAATGTAGATGGGACTGACAATCTCAGGGTCATCCTTGTTAGGATCACGGCTGCTTAAAGTGTGCCTTCTCCCCATATCCTGGCTATCTTTAAGAGCAAGTCGGGCCGCAAGGAATTCACAGCTGCCTGTGAAAAAATGTTGGAGGAAAAAGTGTTTCCTCGTTCTAAATGGCTAAATAGGTTACCCCCTTATTCTGTAAACTGTGGGCCCTGGGTTCTGGACTCATTCATGTTTCCTGCCTGTGTCCAAATTAACAATCACGTTGCAAGTTATCCCCTTCCATCCTTGTTACAAGTCGGAATTTCATGCTCTGGATTAAAAAGCAACAATCAAAATTAAATGAGCCGGGTTACAGATCAATTCTTGTGCCTGTCATTATTTGTACTGGTTGACCAAGGTAAAATCTTGAAATCTTGAAATCTTGAAACAGCTGAGAGAGGGCTGCAAGAGGGACGTGCCACCACCAACATGTGGAAATATGGTACAGTTTTATTAAAGCAGCTGAATTTGCTTTTGTCATCCAAATCTATTGTGTTTTATCCAAGAGGACCAATGGTTCAGTATGAACATTGACTTCTCCAATTTCAGGTAGTCCTTGCTTTCTCCCTCATTCCCCTCCCCTTCCCAGCTCTCCCACAGCCTCATCCGCCCCTCTCCCCCTCCCCCTTGCCTCTTCCTCCTTTTTCTTTCTTCCCCCCCCCCACCCCACATCAGTCGCCAGCGCCCACACCCCAGCCCTGAAGAAGCCGGGTCTCGACCCGAAACGTGACCTATTCCTTCGTTCCATAGATGCTGCCTCACCCGCTGAGTTTCTCCAGCACTTTTATCCACCTGTGGTTCAACAGAGCTTTATTTGTCGCATATCTAACTTTACAGTGAAATTCTTTTTGCATATATTACACATGTAGGCGCCAACGTTACTGGCGCCATTTTCCAAAGACCGGTTGTCCCGCCACTCGATGATCTGGAGCAGTTCCCGTGAACCGCCGTCCCTCTCCTCTCCTCTCCTCGCCCGGCCATCTTTGTTGTCCCGAGGGCGCCCCCTGCAGCTGACCTGGAAGCCTGCAGCTGGAGGCATTACCCCGGTTCACCCTCCCACCGGCCCTCGCTCCGACGTCTGCAGCTCCCTCCTGGTTACGCCGACCCACCAACCGACGAGCGATCGTGTGGGTCCCACCGTCACGACGGGCGGGTTCCACCAACTGAGCTTTTGGGTCTTCTGGGCGTGCATCGAGCGACGACCTGAGGAATTTGAACGCGAATAATCGGCAGTGATTTAAAAAAATATACTGCACTATTTGGATTTACACTGAATAAATGAAACAGCATCTGATGTATATTTAAAAATCAGGCCCTTCGGCCAAATTACCCACGCCGGCCAACGAGCCCCATCTACACTGGTCCCGCCTGCCCGCGTTAGGCCCATCTCTCTCTACACCTGTCCTCTCCATGGCCTGCTACTGTTGTAGGAAGGAACTGCAGATGCTGGTTTAACACCGAAGATAGACACAAAATGGTGGAGGAACTCAGCGGGACAGGCAGCATCTCTGGAGAAAAGGAATGGGTGACGTTTCGGGTCGAGGACCTTCTTCAGAAGAGATGCTGCCGGTCCCGCTGAGTTACTCTAGCATTTTGTGCCAATTTGCCTGCTACTGTTTATGCGTAAAAGAAAATAAATTTAACTTTAAGTTGCTTTCACGTGTAACAATAAAAGTTTACATTTTCAACTTGAGTGCACATCCAGTGTTATAGATGGAGACTAAATCAGCCATTTTAAACCAGCACATAAATGAAAAAATATACTGATGCACTCGATTCTGGGTATTAATTTTGTATGAAATTTTCCAATCTTTAGTGAATATGACTGGGTCTCAGTAAATGCTGGAAAAACTCAGTGGGGACAGGCGGCATCTTTGATAAACATAACAAAGTTATATGAAAGAACTTTGCTTGCATCCTAAAAGGTATGCGAATAGTCGCTACATAAAGGGTGCTTACAGTTGCAAAGTGTCCGTGCCAGGCCCCCCTTGTTCTCCTCCCCCCCCGCCCCCCCATTTGGTGAAATAGTGGGCGTGATTGCCCCCGTCGCTGACTGTTCGGGTTGGGTCTTGACCATGGTCGCAGCAACGAAAAAGAATTATATAATATACGGATTTGCATCAATCCTACGGATTTTAACACGGCCATTAAGCGACCACGCCATCCCACTTCTGACACTATGTTGAAAGAATGGCCAGACTCAAACATCGTGATTAGAATCTATAGTCTCTATTAGCAAATCTGCAGGAGAAACACAACGGTGCTTTCTATAAGCATGCTTATTACGAATCTACCAGAGAGTGAGAGAGAGAACTCTAATAAGCTTCTGGGCAGAGCCTCACTAATCTACCCCACCCACCCCCTCACACCGGGCCCTCTTTGTTCCTTATCTCGGCAGCGGCGTCCACTCTTCCACGTGATCCGTCCTCCATCCGCCATCATCGACCGCCTCGCCGACCTCTCCACTACCGCCGCCGGGTCCTCTCCGGATGCCTCCGTGGCGCCGACCCCGGCCCCAGCCGTGGGCCTCATGGACCCAGGGGCCGACGTCTAGCATTTTCACAGCGTCTTGCATTAACGCAGTGTACTGTACAGTCAATGAATCCCAACTACTGTGTGGCCACTGCTTTAAGCCAGGAAACATAGAGAAAGGGACTTGGACCTCATGTGAACCGAACGGTAATGTTCCAGCGACCACTCGCCAATCTAGATTTGAACTCTAATGTGGAGGATGTGAAGATAATTTTTTAATTAATTTAGTGGGGCTGTATGCGCTTCTAGTGGGATGCGGGTGGGAACCGCATTGAAACTTACCGAATAGTGAAAGGCGTGGATAGAGTGGACGTGGAGAGGATGTTTCCACCAGTGGGAGAGCCTAGGACCAGAGGCCACAGCCTCAGAAGGAGATGTGGAGGAATTTATTTAGTCAGAGGGTGGTGGATTTGTGGAATTCTTTGCCACAGAAGGCTGTGGAGGGAAGGTCAATTGATTAGTACGGGTGCCAGGGGTTATGGGGAGAAGGCAGGTGAATGGGGTTGCTCAGCCATGATTGAATGTCACAGTGTACTTGATAGGCCGAATGTCCTAATTCTGCACCTATAACTGATTAACTTAATTACTGGTCCACCACCGATTTTCCGGTAACTGGTGGTCCGGCACCTCTTTTAATCTGGAAATTCCCCCCCCCCCCCCCCCCACCTCCTCCCCCCAGGGAAGTCCACCCCCATAAACGTGGAGCCCAGGCCGGGTGAGGTGGCCGATCTAGACATCATCGGGACTTCCGCGGGCGATCGGCGGGTCGATCGGCGGGTCTAATTTGCCCCCCCCCCCCCCCCCCCCCGGAACTCCGGCCCGGCCAAAGCTGGCAGATCCGTTCCCACCGCCGACTTCCGAGGCCGATGTTTCGAGTCAGTGACCTCTGTTGGTTCGGCAAAACGGACAATGTGGCAAGGCTCTGGAACCAACGGTGCTGTAAAATGGGCGGTGCACCCTCCGCCTTGTGCCAAAAATTCTCAATGAGTCATAGGGTCGTACAGTGTGGAAACAGGCCATTCGGCCCAACTGCCCCATGCGGACCAACATGTCCCATCTACACTTCTCCAAACTGCCTGAATTGGCCCATATCATTCTAAACCTGTCCTATCCATGTACCTGTCCAAATGTTTCTTAAATGCTGCGATAGGCCCTGCCTCAATTACCTCTTCCGGCAGCTCGTTCCATCTCCCATAGTGAGGCGAAAAAAAAAGTTGCCCCTCATGTTCCTATTAAATCTCACCCCTCCCCTCACCTAAGTCCTCTGGTTCTTGATTCCCCCCACTCTGGGTAAAAGACTGTGCATCTACCCGATATATTCCTCTCATGATCTCATACGCCTCTATAAGATCGCCCCTCATCTTCCTGCGCTCCAAGGACTGGAGTCCTATGACATGATTTGAATTTGCATTTACATCACACTTATGTTTTTCAAAGGTTAACATGAGATGTTGTTACAAAGGAATGCAGATTTGACCTAACTGGCCTCGGTTGCAGAAGGTTTCAGTATTAAGCTGGAAAAAGACACAAAGTGCTGGAGTAACACAGTGGGTCAGGCAGCATCACTGGAGAACATGATAGTGTGCTGCTTTCAGTCCGACCCGGAATGCCTCCCTTCCTTTTTCTCCAGCGATCCTGCCCGACCTGCTGAGTTACTACGGCACTTGGGATGGCACCGTGGCGTTGCGGTAGAGTTGCCACCATACAGCGCTCGCAGCGCCAGAGACTAAGGTTCGATCCCGACTACGGGCGCTGTCTGTACGGAGTTTGCACGTTCTCCCCGTGACCTGCGTGGGTTTTCTCCCAGATCTTCGGTTTTCTCCCGCACTCCAAAGACGTACAGGTTTGTAGGTTGATTGGCTCGGTGTAAATGTAAAAACTGTCCCCAGTGGGTGTAGGTTAGTGTTAATGTGCGGGGACCACTGGTCGGTGCGGACTAGGTGGGCCGAAGGGCCTGTTTCGCTGAACTAAAGCGACGGGGAGGTCATTTAAGGCTGAGGTGAGAAAAAACTTTTTCACCGAAAGAGTTGTGAATTTATGGAATTCCCTGCCACAGAGGGCAGTGGAGGCCAAGTCACTGGATGGTTTTAAGAGAGAGTTAGTTAGAGCTCTAGGGGCTAGTGGAGTCAACGGATATGGGGTGAAGGCAGGCACGGGTTATTGATAAGGGATGATCAGCCATGATCACAATGAATGGCGGTGCTGGCTCGAAGGGCCGAATGGCCTCCTCCTGCACCTATTTTCTGCGTTTCTATGTTTCTATGACTCAAAGTGCTGGAGTAACTCAGCAGGTCAGGCGGCATCTCTGGAGAACATGGATAGGTGACAATTTGGGTCGGGACATTTCTCCAGAAGTTATTTCAGACTGACTAGTAGAAAAAGGTTAGACTCAAAATGCTGGAGTAATTCAGCGGGACAGGCAGCATCTCTGGAGAGAAGGAAACGGTAATGGTTTCTGGGTCGAGACTTCCTTACAGACTGATTGTTAGTGGGGAGAGGAGATACTAATAAGAAAATGTGAGGTTTGAAAACATGACAAAGGGGATGGTGTCAATAAGAATAATGTTTATATATTTATCCGCTGAGTTACTCCAGCATTCTGTGTTTCCTTTTGTATCATTATCTGCATTGGTTGCGTCTTTGGCTTAAAGAAGATCCCCATGCATTGAGTTCTTTCTCGAAGACAGCAGAAACAGTAGCTGAGGCCAGACACAAGTATGTTGAAGAACATTAACGTGGCCAAAAAATTTATATAAGGATTCCAACTACTGCTGCGCTTTTCCAAAACTTCAGTTACGCCAGAGGGTAAAATACTGAGCATTGGGCCGTACACAATCAACGGATCCTCATTGGACTTGGTGACTGAAGTGATTGCGCGATAGGGAGAGGGTGTTAAAAAGGTGAATATTCAGTAAAGAGAGCATAAAGTGACTTGCAGCGCTGGAAAGAATGAGAATTGGCTTTAGTTAGATTTGTAGATAGTTTAGAGAGAACAGCACGAAACAGGCCCTTCGGGGGCCCCCCACCCAGTCGCAGCATCCCCGGCACATGACACTATCCTACGCACAATGTGTGTTAGCCAGCATCTGCAGAGTTTTCCCTGTGCTTAGTTTAGAGTTAGAATCATTGGAAACAGGCCCTCACCCCACTGAGTCGATGCTGACCAGCAATCCTTGTGCGCTAACTTCTATCCTAGCACACTGGGGTACAGTTTACAATTTTTACATAGCCCAATCAACCCTACGACCACCTGGTCCCTCTTGGTGTAGGGAGAAACTGGAGCACCGGTAGAAACCTGCGCAAGTTACGGGGAGAACACATACAAACATTTCGTAGAGCAGCAATAGACAATAGGTGCAGGAGATAGGCCATTTGGCCCTTCGAGCCAGCACCGCCATTCAAATTGTATCATGGCTGATCATCCCCAATCAGTACCCCGTCCCTCGCCTTCTCCCCCCAACATCCCCTGATTCCATATTTTTAACAGCCCTATCAAGCTCTCGAAGCATCCAGAGAACCGGCCCCACCGAGAATGTCCACACAGACTCACGCACACTCCTGAGAGAAAGTGTCCTCCCCTCCCCCCTCGTCTCCGTTCTAAATGGCTTACTCAAAGAAACATAGACATAGAAACGTTAGAAAATAGGTGCAGAAGGAGGCCATTCGGCCCTTCGAGCCAGCACAGCCATTCAATATGATCATGGGCTGATTCAATATGATCATTGATGATCTAAACTGTGACCCCCTGGTTTTCTGGACTCCCCCAACATCGGGAACAGTTTTCCTGCCTCTAGCGTGTCCAAGCCCTTAAAAATCTTATATGTTTCAATGATATCCCCTCTCATCCTTCTAAACTCCAGAGTTTACAAGCCCAGCCGCTCCATTCTCTCATGCATCTGAACAGTCCGCCATCCCGGGAATTAGCCTTGTAACCTACGCTGCACTCCCTCTCATGAAGATGTCCCTCCTCAAATTAGGGCCAAAACTGCGCTACAATACGTCCAGGTATACCGTGACCCTCAGTCAGGTATCCGGACCCCGGGTCCTCTGCGCGCTGCGAGGCAGCCACTCTACCCTGCGCCACACCAGAGCGGTTCAATTTCTGTCTGTGCACTGTCTAAATACAACCCTGAGGTAACATTCCCATGGTACAGCCATCTTTCTCAGTGCACATATGCTGCCTGTCTCCGTCGCTATAAAACGAGAATTAAATTTGATCGCGGAATAGTGGCAGACAGCTTTTAAAATAGAGCCCCAGAACACACACAAAAAAAAATCATTTTTAAAGCAAATGCATATGTTGTGGTGTCTGCATGTGCTCCCAGTATCGCTGGTTTCCTCTGGCGGTTTTGCAATCCACTTAAGTGCTATTTGGAGCATGTGTTCAGAGAAATAGTCTGAGATATGTGTGAAATATCTGTCTCAAACAAGGATGCAGAATAAATCAACTCCATTTCCCTCCCATCTGGGCTGGGAAATAACAAACAGGGCACTTAGGATTCCCCTCTCCGAGAGAGCTGCATATTAATCCCGTCAGTTTGTGGGTCATAAGGGAGCAGGTGAGAGCGTGGTGCAGTGTGTGTTATCTGTTGCAGTGTTTCTGACTGCCCTTGTTTTTGACTGACTGCCCGTCTGACATAGCTCAATTTCTTTGATGGTTGGTTAAAGATTTCACTTTATCTTCATTTGTCTGGAAGATGACCTTCGTCCTGCTCCCTCCAGTATTGCTGCTGTCATAACGGCAGCGTGTGAGCATTGTGGCCTCTGTGCTGCCTGTGCAATAACCCTTGCATATATCTCTCTCCCTATCTCCCCCTCACCCTCTCCCCCTTCGAATCAGGAGTAGAAATCCCCCTCGTCTCCCCACCATCTCCTCCCCTCTCCCCACTCCCCTCTCTCCCCTCTAGACTCTCCCTCTCCACCCCCCCCTCTCACCTCTCCCAGCGCCATCCCTCCCCCTCTCTCGCAATCTCCTCTCCCCCGACTCCTCTCTCATCTTCCTCTCCCCACTCCCTCCAACCCCTCCTCTCCCCCCCCTCCCCCTTCCTCCCTCCCTCTCTCTCCTCTCTCCCTCTCACCCCCCTCTCCCTCCCCTCTCTCCCCACTCCCCTCTCTCCCTCATCTCCCCTCTCCTCATCCCTCTCTATCTTCCCCCTCTCTCCCCCTCTCCCCCTCTCCCCCTCCCCCCCTCTCCTCGCTCCTCCTCTCCCCTCTCGCCCACTCCCCCTCCATCTCTCCCCCTCCTCTCTCCCAATCCCCCACTCCCCCTCTCTCACCTCTCCCTCTCCTCTCTCTCTCCGACTCTCTC
This sequence comes from Okamejei kenojei, assembly GCA_035221665.1. NCBI lineage: Eukaryota > Metazoa > Chordata > Chondrichthyes > Rajiformes > Rajidae > Okamejei > Okamejei kenojei. The sequence continues at coordinate 7,088,459 of CM069147.1, read as the reverse complement.
TCCCCCACTCTCCTCTCTCTCCCCCTCTTCCCCCCCTCTCTCCTCTCCCCCATCTCCTCCTCTCCCTCCCCCCTCTCCCCTCTCTCCCTCTCTCCCACTCCTCCACCCCCCCCCTCCCCCCTACCATCTCTCCCCCCCCTCTCCTGATCTCCCTCTCCATCTCTCTCCCCCCCCTCCCCCCTACCTCTCTCTCCCCCCCCCACTATCCCCCTCCCCCTCTCCCCCCTTCTCTCCCCCCCCCCACCCACGTGGTTGTACTAGTTTCAAAGTCGCCTCAGTTTAGTTTAGAGATACAGCGCGGCAACAGGCCATTCGGCCCGCCCAGTCCGTGCCGACCGGTGATCCCTGCACACTAACACTATCCTACACACTCACTGGACAATTTATATTAACACCAACCTGTGTGGCTTTGGAGCGTGGGAGGAAACCAAAGATCTCTGAGAAAACCCACGCAGGGCACGGGAAGCACGGGGGACAGAGAGGGGGAGGGGGAGGGGGAGAGAGAGTGAGAGAGGGAGGGAGGGAGAGGGGGAGAGGGGGAGAGAGAGAGAGAGTGCAGACAGCACCCGTAGTTAGGTTCGAACCCGGGTCTCTGGCGCTGAAAGGCAGTAGCTCTTTCGCTGCGCCACGTGCCACCTCTGTGAGTCTCATTGTCCGTAACTCATTTTCACCCCGCCTGCAGCCAACAATGGCCTAATTCCTTTAACATCGTTACTTTTTTTTGCACACCTTTCACTCATTTGGTCTATATCTCTCTACATCACCATCTATATCTCTCGTTTCCCTTTCCCCTCAGTCTGACGAATGGTCTCGACCCGAAACATCATCTATTCCTTTCCTCCGGAGATTCCGTCTGTCCCGCTGAGTTGCTCGAGCTTCTTGTGTCTATCTTTGGCACAATATGAGCTCCACATATCACACAGATATCTGGCATGATTAGGATATTGGATTTCTGAATCCATTTAACTGTTGTTTGGTCTATCATTCAGTATTACCATTGATTATCAAGCTCATTTGTTACATACCGGCTGTAATAAGATTCATGGAAATGCATTGAAATGCACATAGATATGAGATGCAGCAACCTGTCTCCCAGTATAAATCAAACCACTGTGTTAGAGGTTGTGATCTCACACCCCTATAGTCATGGGATCAAGTCTTGCATCTCCTAGACCTGCAAACCTCAGTATGCATGGCTGAGTTTAAAAAAATATATGGTTTAGTTTAGAGATACAGCACGGAAACAGGCCCTTCGACCCACTGAGTCCGCACCGACCACACATTAACACAATCTTACACACACGCCAGGGACAATTCACACTTATTCCAAGCCACTTCACCTACACGCCTGCACGTCTTTGGAGTGTGGGAGGAAACCGAAGATCTCGGGAAAAACCCACGCAGGTCACGGGGAGAACGTGCAAACTCCGTACAGACAGCGCCCGTAGTCGGGATGGAACCCGGGTCCCCGGTGGTGCAGGTGCTGGAAGGCAGCGACTCTACCGCCGTGCCGCCCTTATTTCGCATTTCAGCCAAACTGTTGGATGGAGACTTTTGATGGACACAAAACGCCGGAGCAACTCAGCGGGACGGGCAGCATCTCTGGAGAGAAGGAACGGGTGACGTTTCGGGTTGAGACCCTACTTCGGACGGAGAATTATTCCAGAAGGGGAAGCTAGTAATTCAGTATCTCGACGCACTCCATGCCAGTTTATGCACAACGCCACAGCCCACGGTTTTAGTTTTGGAGATGCAGCGCAGAAACAGGCCCTTCGGCCCACCGGGTCCGCGCCGACCAGCGATCCCCGCGCACCAGCACTATCCCACACACACGCGGGACAATTTACAATTCGTACCGCAGCCCATCAACCTACAAACCTGTACGTCTTTGCAGTGCGGGAGGAAACCGAACCACTCAGACGAAACCCAAGCTGTCACAGAGAGAACATGCAAACTCCACACCAACAGCATCGGGGGTCAGGTTTGAAGCCACATGTCCGTGTCACAGACAGAGCTGATTGAATAAAAACGATAAGAATTTGCCGTGACATCCACAAACTATCTACCTCTTTGATGACCCTCGGACTATCCTTGATCGGACTTTGCTGGCTGTGCCTTGCACTAAACGTTACTCCCATATGATGTGTCTGGACACTGTAAACGGATCGATTGTAATCCCGTAGTGTCTCTCCGCTGACTGGTTGGCACGCAACAAAAGCTTTTCACTGTACCTCGGGGCACGTGACAATAAACTGAACTGAACAGTTCGCATGCCCAGTGGTCAGTTTAACATGGGATGAGTTAAGGGCCTGTCCCACTTGGTGATTGACGGACATATCACGTCACCGAAAAAGGTTGTGGCGTGACGCGGTGGTGATGCGGCGTGATGGCGTACTGACGCGCGGCGTCCCCTCAAGTGTCTCGACTTTTTTTTTTCTCTTTCGCCGCTGGGTTTTGAAATGTTCAAAACCTTTCGGCGACCCTGATACGTCAGTCAAGGACGCCGGCAGTGGACGAAATAAATCGCCAAGTGGGACAGGCCCTTAATAGTGTTGGTCAGATGGCTTGAGATAAAGACAGCTGTAAATGGCTGGAACTATAATACTCAACTTGCCCGAGTTTATTCTTCTCTAATCCTCTACAAATACGAATCTTTGGTCCATTAGCTTAATGGCTGGCCAAATAACCCCGAAATAGCAATAGATTTAGGAGATGGCCGCCTCTTTCTGTTGAATACACTGAAGAATGTACAGAATCAATTTATATTGACAAGCGTTTATTGTCAGTTCCAATGCAGCGATGACGATATATTCGATTCCAGTTTCTGGATTGGAAATCCGGATTCCATTGAAGTTCCTGTGCTTGAATATTTGAAGACAACCTGATATTTGGACAGGGATAGGGATAGAGTGGGTGTGGAGAGGATGTTTCCACTCGTGAGAGAGTCTCGGACCAGAGGTCGCAGCCTCAGAATAAAAGGACGTACCTTGAGAAAGGAGATGAGGAGACATTTCTACAGTGGTGAACCCGTGGAAATCATTGCCAAGTAAATGGAGATTTTTAAGGCAGGGACTGAAAGATTCTTGATTAGTACGGGTGTCAGGGGTTACGGGGAGAAGGCAGGAGAATGGGGTTGAGAGGGAAAGATAGATCAGCCATGATTGAATGGCGGAGTAGGCCTAATTCTGCTCCTATAACTTATGAGCTATCGATCGGGAAAGGCTTAGTTTAGTTTAAAGATACAGCATGGAAACAGGCCCTTCGGCCCAACGAGCCCATGCTGACCATCGATCACCTGTTCACACTAGCTCCATGTTCATCCACTAGGGGGAATTTTACTCGGAGGCCAGATTAATCGACAATCCCGCACGTCTTTGGGACGTGGGAGGTAAGCGCCCAGGGCAAAACGGTTCGTGGACACGGGGAGAACGTGCAAACTCCACGCAGGCAGCACCTGAGGTCAGGATTCAACCCGGGTATCTGAGGTTGTGAGGCAGCAGCTCTACCCCGGCCGCGCCACTGTGCTGCCCCGATAAGGATACGAGCCAAACACGATGAATGGGACGGGCTTAGATGGGAAACCTTGGTCAGCATGGACATGTTGGGCCGAAGGGTCTATCTCTGTGCTGTACCACTGTACAATACACTTGCTATACGCTGTGCTTAGTCATTGAAATAGCAGATTGAAATTTCTTGTTACATTGTGCTGCTTCAGGGGAGCAGGTTGATGAATCTTTGGCAAGGAAGTCCTGCACACCTTGTGGCAGGTAGTTCAAATCCCACACCATCTACTAGCTTCCGGGTAAGACGAGCGACACGGCAGCTGAAGTGCAATGCTTATCCGTGCAATATTCAAGATGTTGCCAAGCTTGAAAGGGTTCAGGAAAGATTTACGAGGATGTTGCCAGGACTAGAGGGTGTGAGCTATAGGGACAGAATGAGCAGGCTGGATCTCTATTCCATGGAGCGCAGGAAGATGAGCGGAGATCTTCTACAGGTGTATAAAATCATGGGAGGAATAGATCGGGTAGACGCACAGAGTCTTTTACCCAGAGAAGGGGAATTGAGGACCAGAGGACATAGGTTCAAGGTGAAGGGGAAAAGATTTAATAGGAATCCGAGGGGTAACTTTTTCACACAGAGGGTGGTGGGTGTATGAAACAAGCTGTCAGAGGAGGTAGTTGAGGCTGGGACTATCCCATCGTTTAAGAAACAGTTGGACAGGTACATGGATAGGACAGGTTTGGAGGGATATGGACCAAGCGCTGGCAAGTGGGACTAGGGTAGCTGGGTCCTGTTGGCTGGTGTGGGTGAGTTGGGCCGAAGGGCCTGTTTCCACACTGTATCACTCTATGACTCTATCTGTCCCCTTTGGTAATTGCCATTGATTGAAAAATAAACCACCAGCATTGACAAATCTGGGCATTTGCTGCTAACTTGCTCTTTGAACGAAGTTCAAAATTTGCTTCCGATATTTATTTTCCTACCCCCCCCAAAACTCTTCTTAGTTTAGAGAGATACAGCGCAGAAACAGGCAGCGGCCTACCGGGTCCGCACCGACCAGCGATCCCCACACATTAACACAGTGGTAGCCATTTAGCTTAAAATCCTGTCACGATACACTACCCTACACACACTAGGGGCAACTTACACTTATACTGAGCTAATTAACGTGCAAACCTGCATGTTTTTGGAGTGTGGGAGGAAACCGAAGATCTCGGAGAAAAATTCACATGGTCACAGGGAGAACGTACAAACTCCACGCAGACAGCACCTGTAAACGGGATCGAACCCGGGTCTCCTTGTTAAGACATGCAAGTTGGAGTTGTGTCGGAAGGAACTGCAGATGCTGGTTTGCACCGAAGATGGACTCAAAATGCTGGAGTCACTCAGCGGGGCAGGCAGCATCTCTGGAGAGAAGGAACGGGCGATGTTTCGGGTCGAAAGGAACGTGGTGAGAAGTCTGAAGAAGGGGCTCGACCTGAAACATCACCCATTCCTTCTCTCCAGAGATGATGCCTGTCCCGCTGAGTTACTCCAGCATTTTGCATCTATCTTCAGTATATATTTGCAGTCAGTACTTTGGGAGACTGATAAGCTATCAAAGGCTACAGCATCATGGAGTCATAGAATTGATTGGGACTGGAATTGAATGGGGCCTCACAGCACCAGAGACCCGTGTTCAATCCCGATTACGGGCGCTGCCTGGACGGAGATTTTACGTTCTCCCCGTCACCTGCGTGGGTTTTCTCAGGGATCTCCGGTTTCCTCCCTCACCCCAAAGACATACAGGTTTGTAAATTCAATGGCTCGGTATAAATGTAAATTGTCCCTGATGTGTGTAGGATGGTGTAAGCGCGATGGGATCGCTGGTCGGTGCGGACTCGTTGGGCTGACGGGCCTGTTTCCGCGCAGTATCTCTAGATGAATCTAAAACTGAATTGGACAGCGTAGAAACTGGCCTATCGGCACAACTCATTCATATCAATCGCAGTGCCTGTCTATGCCAATGTCACCAGCTTTCATTAGGGCCATATCTCTCTGTTCTTTTCCTGCCCAGCCTAATATAGGGGAATAGACCGGGTAGACGCACAGAGCCTCTTACCCAAAGTGGAGGAATCAAGAACTGGAGGACATGGGTTCAAGGTGGGGGAGGGAAGATTTAAGGAACCTGAGGGGTAACTTTTTCACACAAAGGGTGGTGGGTGTATGGAACGAGCTGCCAGAGGAGGTAGTTTGAAGCAGAGACTCTCGCAACGTTTAAGAAACAATTAGATAAGTACATGGATAGGACAGAGTTTGGAGGGATAAGGGCCAAGCACAGGCAGGTGGGACTAGTGTAGCTGGGACATGTTGGCCAGTGTGGGCAGGGTGGGCCGAGGTGCCTGTTTCCACGATGTATGACTATGACTCTATATCCGTCCAAATGCCTTTTTAAATGTCAAAATTGTATCTGCCTCAATCACTTCTAGCAGATGACTATCACACCTCTAGTGTGTCGGGGATGGATGTCAAAGTTGGACAACGTAGGTCTAGTGTGAATGCGTGATCGATGGTCGGTTTGGGCTGAAGAACCTGTGTCCATGATATATCTTCAAACTGCTGCCCTACGGGCCTGTCCCACTTAGGAGACGTCTGCGACTGTCATAGTTGTTGCAGGTGGCCGAAACACCGGCGACTGGACCCCTTTATGACACACACCAGTACATACAAAAATATTATAATAACATTCAAATGTAAATTATCTATAATATAACTTTAATGGAATTCACCGATGTCATCACCGGCAACTACCACCATCCTGGCGACATCCTACAGGGCCTGTCCCACTTGGCGATTTCTTCGGCGAGTCCCGGCATCATTGACTGATGTATGAGGTCACCGAAAAACTTGAGGCGTGACGCGGCAGAGACGCAGAGTGATGACGTATTGGCGCGCGCGGTGTTTTTCCAATTGTCGCAACATTTATTTTGTCGCCGCTGGATATCGAAATGTTCAAAATCTTTTGGCGACACTGATATGACGCCGGCAGTCGCTGAAAAAATCGCCAAGTGGGACGGGCCTTTAAGTGGGACAAGCCCTGACATCATCCTGGCGACAGCACCTACATCAGGCTAGATCAGGCCAACCCCATTGGCACCAAGACAACGGTCGCCGAAATGTTTTGAACATTTCACAATCCTGCGGCGACCGGAAAGACTCTTTGGGCGACTGACGAGACTTCTCACGACCATACAGGCGACCCCCCGGCGACCATGTGGCGACAGCCTAGTCGCCTGTGGTCTCCTAAAAAATCGCCTAAGTGGGACAGGCCCTTTACAGAGCCAGAGACCCGGGTTCGATCCTGACTACGGGTCCTGTCTGTACGGAGTTTGTACGCTCTCCCCGTGACATGCGTGGGTTTTCTCCGGGTGCTCCGGTTTCCTCCCACACTCCAAGGACGTACAAGTGTGTGGGTCAATTGGCTTTGGTAAAAATTGTCGCCAGTGTGTGAGATAGTGCGAGTGTAATCGCTGGTCAGCGCAGACTCGATGGGCCGAAGGGACTGCCTCCCAGCTGTTTCTCTGAACAGAGCGAATGGACATTTGCGCAGGAAACAGGGCATGAAGGCATGACATCTTTAAAGATGTGACTGTAAATGCCTGCTCTCCGCAGACTAGCAAGGTACAAAACCAAATAGCAGAGGCGTCGGCATGTAATTCATGGCAGAGTCTGTGGGCAGGTTGAATTATTAACGGCCCCCATCCCCTTAATGAGATTTGTAAACATTCCTTTCAAAGGACAGGAAACACTTCTGGCATCCTGGCTAATATTAATTCATCACCCAGGCCCTAAAAGCAAATGATCTGTTTATTTATTTTACGGCTGTTTTTGTGAGACCTGTCCACAATTCTCAAAAGGCTACACTTCATTGATTGTAAAGTGCAAGGGGACATCCTGAAGTTATGAAAGTAGAGATATAAATGATCCTTTTAAAATTATTTTGATTCAGCTGCGCTTGTCTGGAATTCGGATGCATTAGTATTCGAGATACAGCGTAGAAACACGCCCTTCGGCCCACTGGGTCCGTGCCGGCCCGTGACCCCCCCCACATTAACATTAATCCTACAGACACCAGGGACAATTTACAAAGCCAATTAACCCGCAAACCTGTACGTCTTTGGAATGTGGGAGGAAACCGAAGATCTCGGAGAACACCCGCGCGGTCATGAGGTCAACGTGCAAACTCCGTACAGACATCACCGGGTATAACGCACATATCACGCATGAAAGTGACTGCGTCCAGATTAGTCCCAGATTGGGCGGCACAGAGTTGTCGCCTCACAGCGCCAGAGACTCGGGTACGATACAGACTACGGGTGCTTGTCTGTACGGAGTTTGCACGTTCTCCCCGTGACCTGCGAGGGGTGATGTGTAGAATTGTGTGGAAAGGAACTGTGGATGCAGGGTTACACCGAAGATAGACACTAAATGCTCGAGTAACTCAGTGAGCCAGGCAGCATGACTGGATGGGTGTAGGGGAAATGGGGTTGAGTTGGGAGAGTTAGATCAGCCATGATTTAATTTTTCTCACAGAGAGTGGTGAGCCTGTGGAATTCTCTGCCTCAGAGGGCGATGGAGGCAGGTTCTCTGGATGCTTTCAAGAGAGAGTAAGATAGAGCTCTTGGGGATAGTGGAGTCAATGGATATGGGGAGAAGGCAGGAACGGGGTACTGATTGGGGATGATCAGCCACGATCACATTGAATGGTGGTGCTGAATCGAAGGGCCAAATGGCCTACTCCTGCACCTATTGTCTATTGTCAGAGAAGACCTGATGGGCCGAACGGCCTAAGGGTGCTCCTGTAACTTATGAAGAAAAGGACTAAGTGACGACTCAAGAGTCAAGAAGGATCTTATGAAAGGCAAAGCCTACCAGAGGGAGCGATCTTACCAAGAGTATAAAGAATATACGGTGACACTTTAAAAGGAAATTGGGAAAGCAAAGCAGTGTCACAAACCATCACTGGCAGACAGGATTAAGACAAATCCAAAGTTATTTTATAAGCACAACAACTGCAGAAGACTTGATGAAAATAGGGGAGTGTTGATCGCTGGTCGGCACGGACTCCGTGGGCCGAAGGGCCTGTTTCCGAGCTGCATCTCAAAAGTCTAAAGAAAGATACAGCATGGAAAGAGGCCCTTCGGCCTGCCGAGTCCATGCCTACCATCGACCACCCGTTCACACTAATTTAACGTTATCCCACCTTCTCATCCACTCCCTGCACACTAGGGACAATTAATCTACAAACCCGCACGTCTTTGGGATGTGGGAGGAAACCGGAGCACCCGGAGAAAACCCACGTGGTCATAGGGAGAACGTACTGTGTTCAGTTTAGAGCGCGTTGGGCCGAAGAGCCTGTTTGTGTTGTACGACCCTCTGTCTCTCCCTGAACCGCAATGAGATGAGATGGATTTATTTAAGAAGGAACTGCAGATGCTGGAAAATCTCAGGTAGACAAAAATGCTGGAGAAACTCAGCGGGTGCAGCAGCATCTATGGAGCGAAGGAAATAGGCGACGTTTCGGGCCGAAACCCTTCTTCAGACTTCTCCCTGCCCTCCCTCCCCCCCCCCCCCCCCCCCCCCCCCCCCCCCCCCCCCCCCCCCCACCCTCCATCAGTCTGAAGAAGGGTTTCGGCCCGAAACGTTGCCTATCTCCTTCGCTCCATAGATGCTGCCGCACCCGCTGAGTTTCCCCGGCACCTTTGTCTACCTGAGATTCATTTATCTTGGATTTATGTTCAGCACGGACATTGTGGGCTGAAGGGCCTGTTCCTGTGCTGTGCTGTCCTGTATTATCACCTTAAACTAATCTGGATTATATATTGTTAAAAATGTTGGATGAGGGCAAACGTTTGTGTTTTGGAACCTACACAGAACGCAACCCGAGTATCAATTATTCATGTTCTCCAGAGATGCTGCCTGACGCGCTGCCTTAACTCCAGCATCTTGTGTCTTGTTTTCGTAAACCAGCATCTGTAGCATCCTTGTTTTTCCACGTTCCTTTAGTTTTGTTCAGAGACTCCGCGTGGGAACAGGCCCACCGAGCCTACGCCGACCAACGATCACCATCGTACACTGGCGCCATCCTACACACACTGGGGACAATTTTACAGGGAAGCCAATTGGTTGGCAAACACGCACGTCTTTGGAACGCGGACGGAAAACGGAGCGCCCGGAGGAAACCCACGCAGGTCACGGGGGGAACGAGCGACCCCCCGTGCAGACGGCACCCCGTGGTCAGGATCGGGCCCGGGTCTCCGGTGTGGCGAGGCAGCAACTCTCCCGCTGCGTCACCCTGCCGCCCCGATCTCTCTTCTAATTTGACTTCCTATCATCTTACCATGTGCCCTGAAAGGTTCAGGAAGCGAGGCTTAGAGGAAAGGGCTCGGCTGCTGTAGTCCCCCAATAAATAATAACCTCGTTAAATTTCAGTACTAATATGATTCTGTCACACATAAAAGAACGACAACAGATTGCAGGAGTATAATGAATCACAGCAGCAGTGTAGTGTCACCAGATTAATTTAGGAATGTGCTCAGCTCATTTCCAAATCCCTCGGAGAATGAGTGTAAAATGTCCCGAATAAGTGTGTAATTATGACATCTGTTTCTCTCTTAGTACCTTTTCAGAGAAAACTGACAAAGGAATAACAAGTTTAAAGACGTGTTAACACTTTGATAGCAGATGTAATTGAAATGTAACTAAAGAGCAATGAAGATAGGAATGGTTTGCCTCCACCCTCCCACCATTTTGAGCCACAGTTTGGACAAGTGTGTCTTTGTTTTGCGCCGAACAACATTCGTGGCAAACGGTATCATGGTCTTGCTTTATTGCAAGATATTAAATGGTGCGCGAGTTAAAATAGGCATTGAGGAAATTATACTTAGGGGTGGCACGGTCGCGCGGAGGTAGTGTTGCTGCCTCTCAGCGCCAGAGACCCAGTTTCAATCCTGACTGCAGGTGCTGTCTGTAGGGAGTTTGTACGTTCTCCATGTGACCTGCGTGGGTTTTTCTCCAGGTGCTCCAGTTTCCTCCCGCACTCAAGAGGTGTGCCGGTTTGTAGGTTAATTGGCTTCGGGTAAAAATTGTAAATTGTCCCTAGTGTACGTGGGATGGTGCTAACGTGCGGGGATCGCCGGTCGGTGCGGATCCGGTGGGCCAAAGGCCCTTTTTTCCATGCTGTATCTCTAAACTAAATTACGATATGATAGATTAGGAACTGCATTTGCTGGTTAACAAGAAAAAGACACAAAGTGCTGGAGTAACTCAACAGATCAGGCATCATCTCAGGGTGGGAGATCGCAGCCTTCACGTGGTCCGCCCTGTTTCGACCAATGCAATCAACCTGGCGTGCACAATCAAATAAGATCAAATAGAACAAGTTGTCCTACAACTTTAGGCTGTACACGCCACACGCAAGAAGAAGAAGGCACCAACTCCGGATTAGTAATGTTTCGATTCCCAACCTGAAACATCACCTATCTCTGTTCTCCGCAGATGCTGCCTGACCCGCTGAGTCACACCAGCATTTGTGTATCTTTTATTATTTCTGTACATTCTACAGTGCTATTTGTAATATATTTGTCTATTATTGTCTATTTAGACAATAGACAATAGGTGCAGGAGTAGGCCATTCGGCCCTTCGAGCCAGCACCGCCATTCAATGTGATCATGGCTGATCATCCCCAATCAGTACCCCGTTCCTGCCTTCTCCCCATATCCCCTGACTCCACTATCTTTAAGAGCTCTCTCTTGAACCGGCCTCCACCGCCCTCTGAGGCAGAGAATTCCACAGACTCACGACTCTCTGTGTGAAAAATGTGTATAGTTCAAATTCTTTTCACTACTAATTCGCCAAACTACTTAATCCATCGTAATATTTTTTTTACTTGAGGCCACTCTTGACAAATGGCCACACAACTTGGTGTGATCAGGAAATAGCAAATTACAAGTATAAGTTTGTAAGTGAATTGGCTTGGTATAAAATGTAAATTGCGTCTTGTGTGTAGGATAATGTTCTGGGATCACTGGTCGGCACAGGATCGATGGGCCGAAGAGCCTGTATCTCGAAGCTAAACTGAACTAAATTGACACAAAGTGCTGCAGGTGACCGGGCGGTCACGGTGGCGCAGCGGTAGAGTCGCTGCCTTACAGCGAATACAGCGCCGGAGACCCGGGTTCGATCCCGACTACGGGCGCTGTCTGTACGGAGTTTGTACGTTCTCCCCCGTGACCTGCGTGGGTTTTCTCCGAGATCTGTAGGTTAATTGGCTTGGTAAATGTAAAAAATTGTCCCTAGCGAGTGTAGGATAGTGTCAATGTGCGGGGATCGCTGGTCGGCGCAGACTTGGTGGGTTGAAGAGCTTGTTTCCGCGCTGTATCTCTAAGCTCGGTGGGCCGGGCAGCATCCTCGGAGAAAAGGAATCGGTGGCGTTTCGGGTCGAGAACCTTCGTCAGGCACTTTCCGCTCTATGCTGCCTCCTCCTCTATTCGAATCTTCGTTCCAAAATATGAAGTCTAATATTAACTAAACAAAACTTAGCAAGAAATCATCCTTGCCTTCATTTGGAATGAAATGCATAAACAGCTGAGAAGGCAGCAGAGACCACTCTATAATCTCTTTGTCAGCCTTTTCTACAGGCGTTGCCTTATATATTTATCACCACCTACTGCTTTCTTTTCCACGCCAGTTTTCAATCAGTCCCCATTAACGTCACGTTGCTTAACTTCAAGGGGTTGAGAACTACCACACACCTTCCGAAAACGAAGGCTAATTGTACTTGCTGTGTGACCCTCACTCAGCGACTGGCTTGAAATAGTTTGTGTCCTTCCCTCAAAGGTATTTTTAATGACACAGAAGCTGTTGAGAGTTTGTGCAACAGGAAAGCCCTGCTTTAAGTGGGTATACCCTGAGCTCGTCTGTCAGTGCTGGCTTATGTCTCTCACGCAGAAATATTGCTTGGTTGACGTGGCCACCCACCCTGTTTCCAGCTTCCCCTCAACCCACAAGCTGCTGCAGTAGCCACAGTGAGAATATAGTCACGAAAATGCTGGAGTAACTCAGCGGGACAGGCTGCATCTCTGGGGAGAAGGAACGGGCGACGTTTCGGGGCGAGACCCTTCTTCAGTCGGGTAGCCATTCTGTTTGTAGAGACAGGGGAAGGGCGACTGACATGGAAATTGGAAAATCAACAGCACATTTGTATTCCCCAATGCCAGCTGGTACAGATAGCCGGGTAGAGCTGCTGCCTTACTGCGCCAGAGACCCGGGTTCGATCCTGACTAGGGGAGCTGTCGGTACGGCCTCCCCACGACCTGTGTGGGTTTTCTCCGGGTGCTCCTGTTCTCTCCCACACTCCAAAGACGCACAGGTTTGCAGGTTAATTGGCTTATATAAAGATGCAGTAAAATCCCTAGTGTGCAGGATAGTGCTGGTGTATGGGGATAGCAGGTCGCGGTGGCTCCGGTGGGCCGAAGAGCCTGTTCCCAGTAGTCCGCGCCGACCGGTGATCCCTGCAGATCAAGGCAAGATTGGTTTTGATAAGTCGCAGTATTGAAATTTAGATTTTGCACTCCCAAACTACCGTCTGCCTGCAATAATATAGTATCACAAGGCCAGCAGCATCATCATGGACCAGTCGCACCCCGGCCACTCCCTCTTCTCCCCTCTCCCATCAGGCAAGAGGTACAGAAGTGTGAAAACGCACACCTCCAGATTCAGGGACAGTTCCATCCCAGCTGTTATCAGGCAACTGAACCATCCTCTTACCAAGTAGAGAGCGGTCCTGACCTCCCATCTACCTCATTGGAGACCCTCGCACTAGAGGCAAAGATCAAGAGTGTTTGTTCCAGATAGAACAATGAAATTCTTACTTGCAGCAGTGCAATAGAATATGTAAACATAGTACACTGTAAACAATATAAACGCCCATGCGCGTGCCCATAGCTACGCCTTGTATTTGGAGGAAATGGGAGGAGTCAAAAGAGAAGTTATTGAGGGTAAGGACCAACTCCGCCAGGCGGAGGAGGGTGTCAGTGGACGGGTATGGGTTGCTCCTCTGGTCGAGGATGAACCGGAGGGCTTTGAGACCGTCCTGGTGGGGGATGGAGGTGTAGAGTGACTTTGAGCTTGTTCCTTATTGCTTTTCCATTGACTTAACTCAAAAGCTGTGATCAAGGATAGTCAAAAGGCCATAACTTTCTTAAAAATTAAGAGAATGAATGAAATTTTCAGTTATTATAGATTAACGCATTCTGAAACAAATATGAAACAATCTTACTTGGATGACCTGAAATTAAAGCATGTAATTAGTTAGTTATCTAATTGTAGCTAATTACAAAATTCAATTACTAGATCTAAACATCGATCCATTTCTTACGAAAAGGTTAACATTTTTAAATAGCCTAAGTGTCCAAATAACATTCACACAAGAATTCACAATATAATATGATTTTTAAATCTCATTGTCATGAATTTAAAGGCCAAATGGAAGGAATTTAGTGTTTAATTCCCGTAAATTAATGGACATTTAAATCATCTTGCGAGTGAGATTTTGTGGAATGTGATAGATTGGAACGTTGCATTTGCGGTGAATTTAAACCCCATATCGGCAGGAAAAACACTGCCGGTTCGTATGGGGCATAAATCACATTTTCGCAACGTGAAATTTTGATTAAAGGCATCCTAAGAAACACGTTTATATGTAAAAATAAACGGCGTACCTTGCTTTGTCCCGTACGTGAGATCCGTCCCGCTGTCGGCTTCAGAAGACGATTTTAATTTTACTCCTGATATTAAATTATCCAGCGCTATTTTTAATAAACTTGGTAAAACGGCGGGCGGAGCGATTTTTCTTCAGCAACTAAGCAGCCTGACACAGATCGATTTCAACAGGCTGGAGAAAAACGGCATTTTAAACCCGCCCCCCTCTCAAAGGCGCCAAAGTCGCGCACACGGCCAGTGGCAGAACTGCAGCGCCGCTGAAGGTAAGTTTTGTAACATACCTATTCCTCGTATGTGAATACTTGGCCAATAAACTCATTCATAAATTAATAATTAATTAATTAATTCATTCATTAAACGTTATTCCCTTTATCCTGTATCTGTACACTGTGGACGCCTCGACAGTAATCATGTATCGTCTTTTTGCTGACTGGTCAGCACACAACAAAATGCTTTTTCACGGTATTGTTGACTTTGGTAGCACGTGTCAATAATAATAATAAGCGAAACTAATAAACTAAACTATGAACATTAATTATTCCAAAAGCATCACCACAGAATAACAACGTCAGGAGATTCAAACGAGTAGTTTAGTTTAAAGATACAGCGGGGAAACAGGCCCTTCGGCCCATCGAGTCCGCGCCGACCAGCGATCCCCTCACACCTACACTCTCCTACGCACACTAGGGACAATTTACATATACACCAAGCCAATTCACCTGCAAACCCGGACGTCTTTGGAGTGCGGGTGGAAACCGAAGATCTCGACGAAAACCCACGCAGGTCACGGGGAGAACGCACAAACTCTGTACGGACAGCGCCCGTAGTCGGGGTCGAACCCGGGTCTCTGGCGCTGTGAGGCAGCAACTCTACCGCTGCGCCACCGTGCTGGTTTACGTGGCCTTTTTTTTTAAACCAAATTGGATACTTAGTGAAAAGAATTGGCTGTTATTTTGTGATTTTTCTTCCCTGGGTTTCATTAGAGAAACAGCCCTAAATACATAAAGTCCTGAGGGCTGGGCAATCTCTAACGCTGTTCATGTCACCAGGATACCGTGTATAAATAAAAATGGATTGACTGATTCATTGATTCATTTTGTTTACTGAATCGGTTCCCGACACGTTGAAAGGCCTGACATTTCAAATAGCTCAACGATATTTATTGGTCATTCGGACCCTTTTGCAGGCAGGCTACCGATTGGAACTGCATGAAGTTAGTCGGAACATGCAATTTTGTTATGCTTTCTTGGGCAGAGAATTTCTATGTTTGGAGTCTTTAAACTACTTCTGAATTCCTTACCCGACAACAGAATGCAAAAGGTGGAAAAAAAAATCAAGGTACAAATGGTATAAAGGGATGGCAAACATAATTATAACAGCATTATAGAATTCATTTTGCCAAGTCACCTTAGAGCAGTACAGGTAGACAAAACTGCTGGAGAAACTCAACGGGGGGTGAGGCAGCGTCTATGGAGCGAAGGAAGGGGTGACGTTTCGGGTCGAGACCCTTCTTCAGTGTGGGAAGGATGCTGGTTTACACGATGGCACAGCGGTAGAGTTGCTGCCTTACAGAGCTTTCAGCTACAGATCGCGGGTCCGAACCCGACCACGGGCGCTGTCTGCACGGAGTTTGCACGTTCTCCCCGTGACCTGCGTGGGTTTTCTCTGAGATTTTTGGTTTCCTCCCACACTCCAAAGACGCGCAGGTTTGTAGGTTAATTGGCTTGTTGTAAATGTAATTTGTCAATTGTCCCTAGTGTGTACAGGAGAGTGTTCATGAGCGGGGATCGCTGACCGACCCAGACTCGGTGGGCCGAAGGGCCTGTTTCCACGCTGTATCTCTAAAGTAAAGTGAACTAAATAGACACAAAACGTTGGAGAAACTCAATGGGACAGGCAGCATCTCTGGAGATAAGGAATAGGTAACGTTTCAGGTCGAGACCCTTCTTCAGCCAGAGACTCTTCTTTCAGCTCTATGTTGCTGTCTCGTATATATTTTGAATCTTCGTTCCAAATATTAAGTCATTTGTTTTCAATTTAGTTTCAGTAATATGTTGCTTCTGACTATCTCTGTGAACTTTTCGGGATGTGAAATCAATCCAAGTTAGTTTATTTTTGAATAAATTTATTTAAATAATCCTCAGTTCACTACATGGAAACGTGATCAATTCCATTTTGTAAAATCAAAGGAGCAAAGACGTTAGTTTGTGGCCACGGCTATTGTTCACACATTTAACATTAGAATTTTAGTTTAGAGGTACAGCGTGGAAACAGTCCCTTCGCCCCACCCCGTCCACAAGGGTCAGCGATCCCCGCACACTAACACTACTCTACACCCACTAGGGACAATTTACACTTTTATCAAGCCAATTAACCTACAAATTAACCTACAAACCTGCGCGTCTTTGGAGTGTGGGAGAAAACCGAAGATTTTGGAGAAAACCCATGTAGGTCACGGGGAGAACGTGCAAGCTCCATACACACAGCGCCTGCAGTCGGGATCGAACCCGGGTCTCTGGCGCTGTGAGGCAGCAACTCTACCGCTGCGCCACCGCGCCGAGCTAATTGTTTCCTCTCAACCCATCAGGTGGCACCAAGATGCAGGCAGTGGGGTTTGTTCAAGGGGTCAGTGTTGAGGGGCTTCGGGGGACAAAAATAAAAAACCCAGGTTCGATCCTGACCTCCGGGCGCTGCCTGTGTGGAGTTTGCACGTTCTTCCTGAGGCTGCATCGGTTTCCTCCCGCATCCCAAAGACGTGCAGTGCAGGTTTGCCGGTTGCCTCGTCTCTGTGGATCGCCCCTCGTGTGTGGCGGGAGTGGATGTGAAAGTGGGTTGCCAATGGAAACGGCAGCCGAGGCTCGCATCAACGTGAGTGACCACGCTCTCGTTTCACTCCTCCCATGCGGAAGAAGTTACAGGAGCCTGAAAACTAACGTCCTGCTGGTTGCAGTTGTGCAAGATGCGGGAGAGGCCACATGTGCAGTACGGTGTGCACTTTTGCTCACCCTTCTACTTGAAGCATTTTTAGCAGTAAAGAATGCAGAAACATGCGTAAGAAGGAGCTGCAGACGCTGGATTAAACCGAAGACAGACGCATAATGCTGGAGTAACTCAGCGGGACAGGCAGCATCCCTGGAGGGACGGAATGGATGACATTTCAGGCCGCGACCCTTCAGCATCTTGTGTCTATCTAAGAGTGCGGAGATTTATAAAGATGTAGCCGGGACTCGAGTGCCTGAGCCGCAGGAAGAGGTTGGTACTGTCCGATTCACCTCTACCACATTGCGGACACCAAGATGCAGGCAGTGGGGTTTGTTAAAGGGGTCAGTGTTGAGGGGCTTCAGGGGACAAAAATCAGAAAACCCAGGTTCGATCCTGACCTCCGGGTGCTGCCTGTGTGGAGTTTGCACGTTCTTCCTGCGGCTGCATCGGTTTCCTCCCACATCCCAAAGACATTGGACTTTATCTCTGAAACTGAGGCGCTACAATGCCGGGAACTATTTTCTGCTCTCTGTATCTTCCCCTTTGCTCTACCTATTGGACTAGCATTTGGCTTGATTGCATTTATGTATAGTGTTACCTGAATTGATCGGATAGGATGTGACAAAAGGCTTTTGCATCGTACCTCAGTAAGTAACACTAATAAACCTAAACATTTGCCCAAAATCAAACATGGCCAGTTTCCATCAGTGCAGAATAATCTTAGTGTTCCTCATTTGTACTTTTAGAGTCATCGAGTGATACAGCATGGAAACAGGCCCTTCGGCCCAATGTGCCCATACCGACCAACGTGTCCCATCTACACTAGTCCCACTTGCCTGCGTTTATATAGAAAATAGGTGCAGGAAGAGGCCATTCGGCCCTTCGAGCCAGCACCGCCATTCATTGTGATCATGGCTGATCGTCCGCTATCAATACCCCGTGCCTGCCTTCTCCCCATATCCCTTGACTCCACTAGCCCCTAGAGCTCTATCCAACTCTCTCTTAAATCCATCCAGTGACTTGGCCTCCACTGCCCTCTGTGGTAGGGAATTCCATAAATTCACAACTCTCTGGGTAAAAAAGTTGTTTCTCACCTCAGTCTTAAATGACCTCCCCTTTATTCTAAGGCTGTGGCCCCTGGTTCAGGACTCACCCAACATTGGGAACATTTTTCCTGCATCTAGCTTGTCCAGTCCTTTTATAATTTTATATGTTTCTATAAGATATCCCCTCATCCTTCTAAACTCCAGTGAATACAAGCCTAGTATTTTCAATCTTTCCTCATATGACAGTCCCGCCATCCCAGGGATCAATCTCGTGAACCCGTTTGGCCCGTCTCATGGGTGAATCTCGTTTGGCCTATATCCCTCTAGACCTGTCCTATTCCATGGAATGCAGGAGGCTGAGGGGTGATCTTATAGAGATGTACAAGATCATGAGGAGAATCGATAGGACAGATGATCCGAGTCTCTTACCAATAGTACGAGGATCAAGAACCAGAGGACTTGGGCTTAAGGTACAGGGGAAAGATTTACTAGGAATCTGAGGGGCAACTTTTTCACTCTAAGGGTGGTGGGTGTATGGAACCAGCTGCCAGAGGTGAGAGTTGGCACAATAACAGGTACAATATTGCAGGTGCAATAATAATATTTAACGGACACTTGGATAGGTTTAGAGGGATATGGGCCAAATGTGGGGGAAATTGGGCTAGCATCTAGGTTGGCATGGACAAGTTGGGCTGAAGGGCCTGTTTCCAAGTGGTATAAGTGCAGTATGACAATTGTTATTGTCTATGACTCAAAGACATATGAACTGTAAAATGTTCCACATTTTTCAGTTGATAAAGACAACAGGTAGAAATGTTAAAATGAGCAATTGTTTAACTATTTTAAATTGGACTGTACAGTAATTTGCAGTTCATTAATTCAAATGTTCTCCAAATAGTAATTCAATATCAATTTATAGCTTATTAATTTTATCAATCAAGTGATGGAGACAGACATTATGTGTGTATGATGGTGACAGTTTTTTTTAAAATCTTGCTATGTTTATCAGTTATGTGATACCCCTGTCCCACGGTACAAGTTCATTCCGAGAGCTCTCCCGAGTTTAAAACAAATCAAACCGGTGGTAAGCACGGAGAACGAACATAGCGGGTACGACGGAGCTCGGGGACGTCTCTTAGCGCTAACGGCAGGTAAGCACGGGAAGACTCGTGAAGATTTTTCAACACGTTGAAAAAATGTCCACGAGAGCCCCGAGTACCGACGAGCGGCCATTACCGTAAATCTCCGCGTTCGAATCAGGGCAAACTCGGGAGAACTCTTGGAATGAACTCCTAGTGAGGGACGGGGGTTTAAAATTCCCAGTTGCTTTGTGGCTCATAATCGTTGTATTGAAAGTACACGAGCTTCTCTGTTGTATTTATGTTCGTGTCATTGGGTCAGAGAGTGATACAGCTTGGAAACAGGCCCTTCGGCCCAACTCGCCCACACCGACCACCGTGTCCCTGCTACACTAGTTCCATCTGCCAGCATTTGGTCCATATCCCTCCAAACCTGTCCTATCCATGTACCTGTCTAACCGTTTCTTAAACGTTGGGATAGTCCCAGCCTCAACTACCCCCTCTGGCAGCTTGTTCCATACACCCACCACCCTTTGTGTGAAAAAGTTGCCCCTCAGATTCCTATTAAATCTTTTCCCCTTCACCTTGAACCTATGTCTTCTGCTCCTCGATTCATGGAATCTTATTAAACAAACTTGAGAGAGAAACTTTTTCAGGTTCAGGTTTATTATTGTCATGTGTACCGAGGTACAGTGAGATGTTTTGTCCTGCATGCGATCCAAACTGATCAGATATTATGTGTAGGAAGGAACTGCCGCAGGTAATGCTGGGGTAACTCAGCGGGACAGGCACCATCTCTGGAGAGAGGGCATGGGTGACGTTTCGGGTCGAGACCCTTCTTCAGACTGAGAGACTGGGGAAAGGGAAACGAGAGATATGGACGGTGATGTAGAGAGATATTGAAACAAATGAATGAAAGATGTGCAAAAAAAGTCACGATGATAAAGGAAACGTGCCATTGTTTTGCTGTGGGCGAGGTGAAAACGAGTTACAGATAATGAGACTAAACAAGATGACTGAAGCTGGTCTGATTTGGGGGGGGGGGGGGGGGGGGGGAGGGATGGAGATAGAGAGGTTGCAAATTCAATCGGAGTAAATTCAAGTAGAGTAGATAGAGCAAAGGGGAAGAGAGAGAGTGAAGAACATAGTTCTCAGCATTACAGCGCATCAGTTCCATAGACAATGTCCATTGTCCACAATAGGTTAGCAGAGGGGAAGAAGCTGGTGGTGTGTGTTTTCAAGCCTCTGTATCTTCTGCCGGACGGGAGTGGGGAGAAGTTGGAATGACCAGGGTTAGACAATTCTGCGATTACGATGGCTGCTTTTCTGAGGCAGCGCGAGGTGGGGGTCGATGGTGGGAAGTCAGGTCTGTGGGGTCGGGGCTACATCCACAAATCTCTGCAATTTCCTGCGGTCCTGGGCACAGCTGTTCCTCCCGCACTCCAAAGAGGTGCAGGTTTGTAGGTTTAATTGTGGCCTCTGTGCAAAATGTCCCTGGTGTGCAGGACAGTGCTAGTGTGCGGAGGTGATCGATCGCTGGCTGGCACGGACTCGGTGGGCCGAAGGGCCTGATTCCGCGCTGAATGTCTAAAGTTTAAAGTCCAGCACAAACACTCTCACCGTAATCCAACTCTCTCTCGGTTGCAACTGCTGTCTAATATTGGCTTCTGGAAATTGTTCCTGGTGTGTTGGATGGAACTAGTGTATGTGTGATTGTGGTCAGCGCGGTGCTGAGAGGGCAGATTCCATGCTGTCCTCTTAGGCCCCTTTCGGTCGTGGCTGACCATGGGTGTCTCCAGGGTGCTATTCCCTCTATGGAGGACGCCCGTGCGTGACTTTGTTTAACGTGGGGAGACTGGTGCACTGACAGCCACCCCACGGTCCTTGACAGATCTGGGTCAGGATCCAGTGGCATGGAGTCCAAGACGACCGGAGACCCTTTTCTGCCGCAGCCTTCATCCGCCTTCCCAGCCGTTGTGACGCTCCACTAAGGTCAGCCATCGTCCACCGCCTGTTCCACCGTTGAGGTCTTAGTTGGATCGCTCTTTGTCAGAGACCTCCCCCTCGACCTTACCGCCATGGGTGGCCCTACCAGGAGCGTAGCTCCAGACGGCATCGCTCTCAGGATCTCAGGACCTCACAAGCTTCTCCACCACGACAAGGTGACACGGAGAATTAATAGAAACGTAGAAACATAGAAAATAGGAGGAGGCCTTTTGAGCCAGCACCGCCATTCATTGTGATCATGGCTGATCGTCCCCAATCAATAACCCGTGCCTGCCTTCTCCCCGTATCCCTCGACTCCACTAGCCCCTAGAGCTCCATCTAACTCTCTCTTAAATCCATCCAGTGATTTGGCCCCCACTGCCCTCTGTGGCAGGGAATTCCACAGAGGGAACTCCATGCTGTATCTCCACACTATACCAAGCTGCAGGGGACTTTCTTTAAGATTGCATTGCAAAACTTGGGCTTGGTTTATTATGGGCTGTTTACCTAGTGTAATTGATGATGCATTATGTTACAATTATCATAGTTTGTTTCTTATGTGAATGTGCCTGGAAAGCTGCAGCGTAAGAATTTGATTGTTCCGTTCCTGGTGCTTGTGGCAATTAAACACTCTTGACTTTTGACTTTTTTATGGTCAACTCTAAATCATCCAAATACACTCTCCCTACAAAATGACAGGGCACCAAGGCCTGCGGGACGTTGCGGCCTTACAGGTTTAGTTCCATCCAGTTTAGTTTAGTTTGGAGACACAGCGCGGGAACAGGCCCACACAGGCCCATCGAGTCTGCACCGACCAGCCATCCCCGACACACTAACACTATCCTACACACACTACGGACAATTTATTGAAGAAGGAATGCTGGAAAATCGAAGGTAGACAAAAGTGCTGGAGAAACTCAGCGGGTGCAGCAGCATCTATGGAGCGAAGGAAATAGGCAACGTTTCTGGCCGAAACCCTTTGGGTTTCGGCCCGAAACGTTGCCTATTTCCTTCAGGTTTCGGGCCGAAACGTTGCCTATTTCCTTCGCTCCATAGATGCTGCTGCACCCGCTGAGTTTCTCCAGCACTGGTGTAGGTATAACCCTTTGGGTTTCGGCCCGAAACGTTGCCTATTTCCTTCGCTCCGTAGATGCTGCTGCACCCGCTGAGTTTCTCCAGCCTTTTTGTCTACCCATGTACAATTTATACCGACACCAAGCCGATCGACCTACAAACCTGCGCGTCTTTGGAGTGTAGAAGGGGCCCAAAGATCTTGGAGAAAACCCACGCAGGTCACGGGGAGAACATGCAAACTCCGTACAGACAAGCACCCGCAGTCGGGATCGAACCCGGGTCTCTGGTGCTGTAACGCAGCAGCTCAACCCCTGCGCCACCGTGGTGCCTTTTAAACTTTTAGGAAGAGTCAGCATATGTTGTTCACAAAACAGTAATTCAACTGTTTATTTAAGCGTGGGAGGGGGAGATATTGCAGTTGTTTTTTTGGATGAAGCATTTTTTTCCTCTTAGGGGTCCACTTATACTTGGCTGGACAAGGACAATTAAATCAAATCCAGTCATCCCGTTTGTAACCAGAATTGATACAACGGCAGACGTTGAATTAATTACAAACAATGTCATGTAATCCTGTAGGCAGACACAAAATGCTGGAGTAACTCAGCGGGACAGGCAGCATCTCTGGAGGTAAGGAATAGGTGACATTTCGGGTCGAGACCCTTATGCCCCTGTCCCACTTAGGAAACCTGAACGGAAACCTCTGGAGACTTTGCGCCCCACCCAAGGTTTCCGTGCGGTTCCCGGAGGTTTTTGTCAGTCTCCCTAATGGTCGAAAGTGGTATCCGTTTTAAAAATCGGTAGTTTTTTAGTCGAAGCCGGTGGCGATGCAAGTTGAAGGTGGTTGCCGGAGGACAAAAACCTCCAGGAACCGCACGGAAACCTTGGGCGGGGCGCAAGGTCTCCAGAGGTTTCCGTTCAGGTTTCCTAAGTGGGACAGGGGCATTAATCAGGCTGAGAGTCAGGGGAGAGGGGACTGAGAAATAGACTGTACTTGGAACAAATGAATGGGAGATACGCAAAAATGCAACGATAATCAAGGACATGTAGAGCCCACAATGGTCCATTGCTGGCTGTGGGATAGGTGATAACGAGTTATGCAGAACAGTGGAAAATCAGCAGGACGACAGTGAAACTAGTACGGCCACTAGAGTGGGGGAGGGGATGGAGAGAGAGAAGGGATGCAGGGGTTACATGACATTAGAGAAATCAATATTCAATCCACTGGATTGTAAAGGGCATGTCCCACTTAGGTGATTATTTAGGTGACTAGACTGTCACCACATGGTCGCCTGTACGGTCGTGAGTCGTCTCCTCAGTCGCCCAAAGAGTCGTAGGTCTTTCCGGTCGCTGCTGGATTTTCAACATGTTGAAACATTTTCGGAGACAGTCGGCAACAGTGGGTTCGACGCCAACGAGCGTAGCGTGACTTATCCTGACGTGGGTGCTGTCGTAGTTGCCGCCAGGTGACGTAGGTTGTCGCCGGGTGACGTAGGCTGTCGCCGGGTGACGTAGGTTGTCGCCGGGTGACGTGGGCTGTCGCCGGGTGACATAGGTTGTCGCCGGTGCTGACTTTGTTTCTGTTTGTTGTTAAAGTTAAAAAAAAAGATTTTATTTCAAATTTCA
Source organism: Okamejei kenojei (assembly GCA_035221665.1). Lineage (NCBI taxonomy): Eukaryota > Metazoa > Chordata > Chondrichthyes > Rajiformes > Rajidae > Okamejei > Okamejei kenojei. The sequence continues at coordinate 7,064,403 of CM069147.1, read as the reverse complement.
TGTCGAAGGGGGGTCCTGTCGCCGTTTTTTCGGCGACCTGCTGCGACTATGACAGCCTAAAAATAGCCTAGTGGGACAGGCTCCTCAGCTGCCCAAGCGAAATATTAGGTGCTGTTTGGCCTCACTCTTTCAGTCATAACCTGAAACGTCACCCACTCCTTCTCTTCAGAGAAGCTGCCTGACCCACTGAGTTACTCCAGCTTTTTGTGTCTGGCTTAACCAGCATCTGCAGTTCCTCCTTTACTCACTTACGCATTTACTCACATAATCCTGGAACCATGCTCAACAAACTGCTTCACATTGCAATTTATTTTGCTAAATCTGAAATTAGACACGAAAGTAGGCCATGTTTTGTTTAGTTTAGAGACAACTGGCTACCAGCTTCTAAAACAGGCTGCCACTTCCTTGCCGACCATCGATCACCTGCACACTAGTTTTATGTTATCCCAGTTTCACATCCTATATTCCAGGGGTGATTTTCAGAAGCCAATTAAGGTAATAGCCCTAGTTTAGTTTTCGAGATACAGCTCGGAAACAGGCCCTTCGGCCCACCAAGTCCGCGCCGACCAGCGATCGCCCCGTACACTCGCACTATCCTTCACACACCAGGGACAATTTACAATACTACCAAAGACAATTAACCTACAAACCTGTACGTCCTTGGAAACCGGAGCACCCGGAGAAAACCCCCACGCGGTCTCAGGGAGAAAATACAATCTCCGTACAGATAGCTCCCGAGGTCAGGATCGAACCGGAGTCTCTGGCTCTGGAAGGCTGCAACTATACAGCTGTTCGCGAAGTTTAAAATAAAGCCTGCCTTGATCCATGGCCTTTTGGGAATTGCTGAAGTGAATTATCCCGTTAGCCTAATGCTAGAGGAATGTCCAAAATATACAAACACTATCCCGTCTGCATGCAAACACAATGGCAACATCTTTCATCTATGGAGCTGGTGCTCGTTTATCTTTATATGTCTGGTTGGCCTACACATTGACATTTATTTAGATTTTGCTGCCATGATGTGTAGGAAGGAACTGCAGACGTTGGTTTCCGCCGAAAATAGACACAAAATGCCGGAGTAACTCAGCGGGAAAGGCAGCATCTCTGGAGAGAAGGAATGGGTGTCCTGTCGGGTCGAGACCCTTCTTCAGTCTGAGACTGAGATGCTGCCTGAGATACAGCATGAAAACAGGCGCTTTGGCCCACCGAATCCACGCCAACCAGCGATCCCCCCGTACACCACGTCTCTACTGCACACTGGGGACAATTTACACATTTTACAGACTTGTTTGGCTTGGTTGAAAAATAGAGAATATATTAAATTGTCAAATTAAGAATTTGTTTTCCCTCGTTAATTGTGAATTTTCAAAATTATATTTAAAGGGGTGATATAGTGGCAAAGCTGGTAGGGGCTTAAGTGGATAAAAACAAATGGGTGAATGAATATGTGGGAAGGAACTACAGATATTGGTTTACTCCGAAGATAGACACAAAATGCTGGAGTAACTCAGCGGGACTGGTGGCATCTCTGGATAAAAAGGACGGCTGACCTTTCGGGTCAGATGAAGCCTGAAGAAGGGTTCCGCCCCCAAACGTCACCCATCCTCCTCCCCAGAGGTGCTGCCTGAGCCGCTGAGTTACTCCAGCACTTTGTGTCTTATCTTTGGAAGAATGAATATGTTGCTGTCCACCAGTCTTTGGTGGCACACAGTGGTCTAGCGGGTCAGGCCGCCCGCCTCACTGTGCCAGAGCCCCGGCCTCAATCCTGACCTCGGGTGCTGTTTCCGTGGAGTTTGCACGTTCTCCCTGTGACCGTGTGGGTTCCAGGCACTCTGATTTCCTCCGGGTGCTCCGGTTTCCTCCCACATCCCAAATACATGCGGGTTTGTCGTTTAACTGACGCTGGGGGGGGGGGTGCAAGGAGTGTATAGGAGAGTGGGATAACATGGAGTTGGCGTGAGCGGGCGATTGATGTCCAGCGTAGACTCAGTGGGCCGATTGCTGCCTGACCCGCTGAGTTACTCCAGCACTTTGTGTCTATCTCCGGAGTAAACCAGCATCTGCAGTTCCTTCCTACACATTTTCATATTTGTTCTTTTTATTTCACATGGATTCAAAATCATTCCTTTGCTTATTAAACTGCTGGCATATATTTGTTGACTGATTTTTTTTTCCAAAGGATCATCCTGCAAAGTGCGGTGTTTGAGAGAGAATACTTTATTTGCAATCGTTCGCAAAGCAACCTGCAACAAAAGTGATGTTAATTTGACACCAGGCGTCAAAATGACCTTGAAATGTTCCGTCATTTAGGACCATCGCCCTATAATGGCAACATAACGAGGTCTGATGGGGAAGCCTATTTTCCAACCAATTATTACCACAGATGTCAGAACATCTGGGCAAGAGAAAGTAAAAGCATATTTCCATTCCAAATATGTACAGAGGAGTAATATTTAAGGCAAAGACAGCTGCTTCAAAGAGTTTAGAGAGCTGGGATCTGTGCAATGAAGTGATACACCATTAAGGCATTTTACACTGCTCGCTTTGTGCCCCCCCAAGTCAAGAGACAATAGACAATAGGTGCAGGAGTAGGTCATTCGGCCCTTCGAGCCAGCACCGCCATTCAATGTGATCATGGCTGATCATCCCCAATCAGTACCCCGTTCCTGCCTTCTCCCCATATCCCCCGACTCCGCTATCTTTAAGAGCCCTACTTCTGTTGCCTTTGGTGGTGAACCCCCCTGTCTCCTTCTCCAGTTGTATACATTCGTCAGCTGCACGTGGACTTTCCGAAGAGCACCCCATTGTCTCAGCCGAAGACTGACACAAGATGCTGGAGTAACTCGGCGAGGCAGGCAGCATCTCTGGAGAAAAGAAACAGGTGATATTTCAGGTCCAGACCCGAAACATCACCCATTCCTCTCTCCAGAGATGCTGCCTTGATGAGTTATTCCAACATTTTTCGCACTTAAACCAGTATCTGCAGTTCCTTCCTACTCCATTGTAGCGGCTGGGTTTGTATAAGCTGAAATTTAGAAGGATGAGAGGGGATCTTAATGAAACTTATAAGATTATTAAGGGTTTGGACACGCAAAAGGCAGGAAACATGTTCCCGATGTTGGCAGGGGTCCAGAACCAGGGGCCACAGTTTAGGAATAAGGGGTAAGCAATTAAGAACGGAGACGAGGAAACACTTTTTCACACAGAGGGTTGTGAGTCTGTGGAATTCTCTGCCTCAGAGGGCAGAGGCCGGTTCTCTGGATACTTTCAAGGGAGAGCTAGATAGGGCTCTTAAAGATAGCGGAGTCAGGGGATATGGGGAGAAGGCAGGAACGGGGTACTGACTGGGGATGATCAGCCATGATCACATTGAATGGCGGTGCTGGATCGAAGGGCCGAATGGCCTACTCCTGCTGCTATTGTCTATTGTCTATCTTTGCATTTAAACCAGCAACTGCGGTAACTTCCGACACCATTGTCCTAGCTAATAGTTATCGCTCAACCAACACCTCAAATCTAGAAAGATAGACACAAAATGCCGGAGCGGGACGGGCAGGCAGCATCTCTGGAGAGAAGGAATGGGTGACGTTTCGGGTCGAGACCCTTCCTCAGTCTGGAAGAGTACACCTAGAGGTGTACCTTAGCACACTTACACTCAGACTGCCTTGGTCGATGTGATCTCCTGGTTGCCAAACATTGGCACTACCCCTCCCATTCCCACACTGACCTTTCTGTCCTGGGCCTCCTCCACTGTCAGAGTGAGGCCACACACAAACTGGATCAGCAGCACCTCTTATTTGGCTTGGGCAGCTTGCACACCCAGTGGTATGAATATTGATCTCTCTAATTTCAAGTAACTCTTGCATTCCCTCTCCCCCCGCTCCCACCCATGCCACCCCCCCCCCCCCCCCACCCCCCACCCACCCATCCCCACTCTAGTCATCCCACTAGTTCCACTGTTCACATCCTTGTATCCCTCTCGTTATCACACCTTCCCCAGCCAACAATGGACCTTTATGGACTCCATCCTTCCTGAGGTCACCTATTGACGGCCCTGATTTGTCTGGCCCTGCCTCGCTTGCACTTGTTTTCCACCCACCCCCCTCTGCTTTCAGTCCGAAGAAGGATTCCAACCTGAGTTGTCACCCATAATTTTTCTCCAGAGATGCTGCCTGACCCGTTGAGTAGCCCTTGCATCCCTTCTCTCTCCACCCCTCCCCACCCAAGTCGTGTTAGCTACTTGTTGAGTCTCCTTGTCTGCAACTCGTTTTCACCTTGCCCCAGCTAACAATGGCCTGTTTCCTTTATCATTTTTACTTTTTTTTGCATATCTTTCATTCACCTTTTCGATATCTCTCCATATCACCGTCGATATCTCTTGTTTCCCTTCTCCCTGACTCTCAGTCTGAAGATGGGTTATTTGCGCTTTATCTGATTTATTGATGTGTGTATATATTTATATAAGGGTATATGGACACACTGATCTGTTCTGTGTTCATGCCTACTATACTGTGTTGTGCTGCAGCAAGCAAGAACTTCATTGTCCTATCTGAGACACATGAGAATAAACTCTCTTGACTTGACTTGACCTGAAACGTCACCCATTCCTTTTCTCCAGAGATGCTGCCTGACCCGTTGAGTTACTCCAGCTTTCTGAGTCTATCTTCGAGTTACACCAGCATTTTGTGTCTGCCTTTGGTATAAACCAGCATCTGCAGTTCCTTCCTACACCTCGACCAGATTACTTGATCAATATCACATTGCTGATTGAAGGAGCACATTTAAACCTTGCTGTTTACAATACAACCATTGACTTCAATTTAAGAACATCTCATTGAATGTAAAACACTTTAGGATGTCTTTTGAGGTCGTAAAACATGATTTATAAAAGTTCTTCCTCTGATGATGAAAGTTTGGTCATCTGCCTAATACATGGCTCTACCTCAAGTGTTCACGAACATGTTCCTGTGAAATGCTTTGGGAGGTTTTATTATCTTAAAATCACACTATAAACAAGATAAGCAAGAACAATTTACTCTTGATTAAGCTTGGGCTGTTTATTAGCTGTGTTTCCAAGGAGCAACTAATAATGTTCACAAAAGGCTGGAGAAACTCAGCGGGTGCAGCAGCATCTAAGGAGCGAAGGAGATAGGCGACGTTTCGGGTCGAGACCCTCCTTCAGACTGAAGATTCTCCAGCATCTGCAGTTCCTTCTGTAACAACTAATAATGTTCCGTGTCTTCTCTGTGAATTGGCCTATTCTTCAGAAAGGTCCCATAAATATCATCACTGTAAAATGTTTTTTTTTCTCTTTCTACGTTGCTTCTTGTAGATTTTAGGAGCCTATAAATAGGTTTAACCATCTTTACAGCAGGTATATGAGACATTGAAGCGACTTCCACGCATGTTGGAGGTGTTGCTGTTGCATCAACCCTGGTTAACCAATTGATGAGGGCGTGTTAATGTTCTTAAAGAAAGGTTTCAACCTGAAACTTCACCCGTTCCTTCTCTCCAGAGATGCTGCCTGTCCCGCTGAGCTATTCCAGCTTTTTGTGTCTATCTTCGGTTTAAACCAGCATCTTACACGTGTTAATGTTCTTAATTGGACTTCCCTTTATCATGCTCCTGTGCACTGTGGATGGCTCGATTATGTTCATATATATTATTTTCGCTGACTGGTTAGCACGCAGCAAAAGCTTTTCACTGTACCTCCGTACACGTGACAATAAACTAACCTGAACTAAACATTTCCCTGAAACAAACGTCACTACTTTCAACCCACGTTTTTCTTCACTTCTTTATTACCAGGATAATGATTGTAAGTAAGTACGTTTATTGGCCAAGTATTCACATACAAGGAATTTGCCTTGGTGCTCTGCCCACAAGTAACAACATGACATACAGTGATAGTTACGAATGACTCAGAAAACACTAAACAATAATAATAAGAATACTAGAATATTAATGATAAAACACCACTGATCAAGCATGTGAACCAACAAAATACCAGATCAAAGGGAGGCTACAGATTTTTGGCTGTACTCGTGGATAAAAACTGTTTTAATGCCTTCTCCCCATAACCTCTGACACCCGCACTAATCAAGAATCTATCTATCTCTGCCTGAAACATATCCATTGACTTGGCCTCCACAGCCTTCTGTGGCAAAGAATTCCACAGATTCACCATCTCTCGCACGTCTCTCGCACACTCTCTCACAACGAGTGGAATAGCTCTCTATATTTGCTTTACTGAATTACTATCAATAGAACTTGCTTGTAAGGCGAGAACACATCTTCAAAAAAGGATTATCAACGCGATGCATCTGACTATCCAATGACGGCCTAAGTTTTAAAGTAGATTTGACAATAAGCTACTCTAATTTCATCACTAATATCCAGAGAGCTAGATAGGGCTCTTAAAGATAGCGGAGTCAGGGGATATGGGGAGAAGGCAGGAACGGGGTACTGATTGGGGATGATCAGCCATGATCCCATTGAATGGCAGTGCTGGCTCGAAGGGCCGAATGGCCTACTCCTGCACCTATTGTCTATTGTCTATTGTCTATTGGTCAGACACCATCCTCCTGAATGTCAACTGTCTCTTCCCAACAATGCTGCATGCATAATTACGCTATTTTTAAGAGCCCTATCTAGCTCTCTCTTGAAAGCATCCAGAGAACCGGCCTCCACTGCCCTCTGAGGCAGAGAATTCCACAGACTTAGGACTGAGATGAGGAAAAACGTTTTCACCCAGAGAGTTGTGAATCTGTGGAATTCTCTGCCACAGAAGGCAGTGGAGGCCAATTCACCGGATGTTTTCAAGAGTTAGGTCTCGTTCTGAAGGCTAACAGAATAAAGGGAAATGGGGAGAAAGTAGGAACGGGGTACTGATTTTGGATGATCATATCCAGCACCAACCAGCGCCAACCAGCGCCAACCAGTGCCAACCAGCACCAACCAGCGCTAACCAGCGCTAATCAGCGCCAACCAGCACTAACCAGCGCTAACCAGCGCTAACCAGCGCCAACCAGCGCCAACCAGTGCCAACCAGCGCCAACCAGCGCTAACCAGCGCTAACCAACGCCAACCAGCGCTAACCAGCGCTAACCAGCGCTAACCAGCGCCAACCATCGCTAATCAGCGCCAACCAGCGATACCTCCACACTAGCACCATCTTACATACTGGGGACAATTTACCATTTTTCCCCAAAGCTGATTAACCTACAAACCAGTACGTCTTTAGAGTGTGGGAGGAAACTGAAGCACCCGGAGAAAACCTACGCAGTCACAGGGAGAACGTGCAAACTCCATACAGCCAGCCTGTAGTCAGGGTTGAACCATGGTCCCTGGCATTGTGAGGCAGCAACTCTACCACTGCGCCACCGTGCCGCCCCTATTTGCCCTACCTGAACATTTCCTTCAAACGTCTTTCTGCTGCTTTCTCCCATAGGAATCAATACTGATTTGACTTAGTATATTTATGATAAACATAGTGTTTAGTTTACCGTCACTGTCAGTGAAAAGCTTTTGTTGCGTGCTAACCAGTCAGCAGAAAGACTATACATGATCACGAGTGTTTAGAGTAAGAAGGAACTGCAGATGCTGGTTTAAACTGAAGGTGGACACAAAATGCCGGAGCAACTCAGCACGACAGGCAGCATCTCTGGAGAGAAGGAATGGGTGATTAGTGTTTAGCCTTATGGGCCTGTCCCACTTAGGTGATTTTTTTAGGCAACTACAGGCGACTCGTTTGTCGCCACATGTTCGGCGGGAGTCATCTCCTCAGTCGCGCAAGAGGTCGAAGCGTCTTTCGCTAAAGACAAAAGTCGTAGCGTCGCCGCTAAATTTTCAACATGTGGAAAAACGATCGGCGACAGTGGGTTTGACGCCAATGAGCGGAGCTTGACGTCTCCTGACGTAGGTGCTGTCGGAGGTTGTCGCTGGGAGTTCGGCGACCTGCTACGAATATGACAGTCGCCGGCAGTTGCCCAAACAATCGCCAAGTGGGACGGGCCCATTTGAGTCGGTCTGAAGGCTTTCTGTTGAAATGCCAGCACACAGGAGCCAGAGGTGTGAGGCTGCCTCATTGCCATTGGTCATTCTAATCTGACGGCCACTTAACATTCGCCATTAAATCATAGGTTGTGACTTGTCACTTACAATGCCAAAGCCACAGCTCCTTAACCGGGCACTTTCCAAACCCGTTCCACAATCTCCCCCAAACAGGAAGCAAAATTCTTCTCCGTGAAGTTAGAATTTAATTGGGATTGTTTACCTCACTTGCACTTCATTGAATCGGTTTTGTTTGAATGAGCAATATATTCCTACGTAAATGAGGCCAAAGGTGAGTAATTAGCCGCACCTGCTCTTGCGTGACTACTTCCCGAAAGTGGAAAATGTTTAGCATTTCATATCATCAAGTTGTTTAATCAGAAATAAATCCCTTGGAAGTTCTATGTTTAAAACCTCCTGAATTGCAAGCCACACTGTAAAGCTTCTAAAGAAGGGTCTCGACCTGAAACGTCACCTATTTATGTTCTAGAAACATAAAAAAACTTACTTATGATATAGAAACATATAAAGTTCTTAAAGGATTGGACAGGGTAGATGCAGGAAAATGTTCCCGTTGTTGGGGGAGTCCAGAAACAGGGGACACAGTTCAAGAATAAGGGTTAGGCCATTTCGGACTGAGGTGAGGAAAAACGTTTTCACCCAGAGGGTTATGAATCTGTGGAATTCTCTGCCACAGAAAGCAGTGGAGGCCAATTCACTGGATGTTTTCGAGAGAGTTAAGGGCCTGTCCCACCAGCATGCGATTGCATGCGGCTAGCGCGACCTAACGTGGTCGCTTGAGCCGCACGGCCTCGCGAGGCCGGTCCCACTTAGATCGCCGGAGGCGTATGGAGTTGTGCGGGGTTGGTCTCAACATCGCGCGGGGCTCCAAAAAACTGACACTGTCCGAAAATTCCGCGCGCCAACGGCCTGTCGGCCCGCAGCCGCATTGAGGCCGTACGCAGCGTCTCGACGTCGTACGCAGCGTCTTGATGGCGTACGCCTAGCGCGTGGCGTTGCACGATGACGTCACCGCCCGACGCCGTGCGACGTCCAAATTCAGTCGGCCCGCCTCCTGCCCAGCTGATTGGTGAGTATGATGTCGGGACCAGCCCCGCACAACTCAATACGCCTCCGCGGTTCAAATTCGGACCGCCCCGCGAGGCCGTACGCCTCAAGCGACCACGTTTGGTCACACTAGACGCATGCAAACGCATGCTGGTGGGACAGGCCCTTTAGACATAGAAACATAGACAATAGGTGCAGGAGTAGGCCATTCGGCCCTTCGAGCCTGCACCGCCATTCAATATGATCATGCCTGATCATCCAACTCAGTATCCTGTACCTGCCTTCTCTCCATACCCCCTGATCCCTTTAGCCACAAGGGCCACATCTAACTCCCTCTTAAATATAGCCAACGAAATGGCCTCAACTACCTTCTGTGGCAGAGAGTTCCACAGATTCACCACTTTAGATACAGCTCTTAAGGCTAAAGGGATCAAGGGATATGGGGGAAAAGCAGGAATGGGATACTGATTTTGGATGACATTCCATGATCATATTGAATGTCGGTGCAGGCTCGAAGGACCGAATGACCTACTCCTGCACCTATTTTCTATGTTTCTATGTTTCTCTGGAATCAGTCTGAAGAAAGGCTAGACCCGATATGTTACCTATCCATGTTTTTCAGAGATGCCTCCTGACCCACTGGGTTACACCAGCACTTTGTGCCCTTTTTGTAAGCCCCCATCTGCGGATCATTGTAGAAATGTGTTCCTTGTTTCAGCAAAGATGCTCAGTCAGTTTCGGGTCGGGACCCTCCTGAGACCGGTTCGAGATGGCTGACCCTTATCCTTGCTCTGTGATGTCTCGGTCAAGACCCACGCACCAGGGCATCCAGCTGCTCAGATCTTCCTGTCTCAAGCTCTGTGATGGCTTCAGATTTTAGTCAGAGATCACAATCAGTCCGAAGAAGGGTCCCGACCGGAAACGTTGCCTTTCCCAAGACGTGCAGGTTCGTAGGTTAATTTGCAAATCGCCATTCAGAAACACTGGCATGAAACAGAGGGACCTGGCCCATTGTTCCAGGCTTATCAATAGCATCATTTGTATCTTGGCAGACATACATTTGGGCTGCACTACGGTGAAACTAGTTTAGTTTAGTATAGAGATAGATAGACAATAGACAACAGACAATAGGTGCAGCAGGAGGCCATTCGGCCCTTCGAGCCAGCACCGCCATTCATCCCCAATCAGTCCCCCTTCCGGCCTTCTCCCCATTTCACACGATGAACTACGACCAAGCTTTAGAAGGCCACAGACTGAAATATTAATGCACTTTAGACTTAAAAAACTACAGCGCGGAAACAAGCCCTTCGGCCCACTGTGTCCGCGCCGGCCAGCGCGCCCTGTACTCTGGCACTATCCTACACACACTAGGGGCAATTTACGATGTCCATCAAAGCCAATTACAAACTACAAACACGGAGTGTGGGAGGAAACCGGAGCACCCGGAGAAAACCCACGCGGTCACAGGGAGAACGTGCAAACTCCATCCAGGCGGCACCTGCAGCCAGGATCGAACCCGAGCCTCTGACTCTGTGAGGCAGCAACTCCGCCGCTGTGCCACCGTACCGCCCCCTGTCACAAAAGGGAAATCAGCAGAAGAAAAGCGTGTCCTCGACCAGCGATCGAACCTTGCTCAAAGATTCAGCTTTGGTGGTCTTCAATAAACTCGGCTGTGAAAGGCGTGAAAATGACATTGAACGTTCTGAATGACGTTGGTGAAGCCAGCGGTGATACAACTCACCTTACGCCAGCACTCTGTGTCAATTAAAGATGCAACTCGGTTGACTTTGCTGACATTATTTTCGTCCTCTGTTTATCTGCCAAGTTAAAATGCGGGTGAAATGTTAGACAAGACAAATAATGTGCTGGAGCTACGCTTGATCAACTCCTGGAAGTAATTGTCAGTGAGCGGTGGCTTAAATTCAGTAGGCTTGCAGTAGTTTATTGAATAATGCAACACAAAGCCGGGCTTTTATTATGGTGACATACCTCAACAGGAGGTCTACTATTCCCAGTAACTTAAGTTCTCTCCCAGGTGTTCCAGCTCGCCACTTTCACAGGAAATTACTTTTCACACCTAATTTAATTTTGAGGTCCCCTTCGATGTAAATGCACACTGTGGCCCTCTAATGACTAACATATTGTAGGGAGATCGATTGCAATCTCATGGTGGGGCAGCAACTAATCAAAACTGTAGCTGGCTCCATGTCTCTCACCCTCCCATCTTCTGCAGGTGTCTTGCAAAAAGGAAATATGCAATTTGGGGGGGGGGGGGGGGGGGGGGGGGTGGGGTAAATTGGCAAAGTGAGGTGTCACGCTAAAAGCGCAGTGACCAGTTGGGGGAGTCCAGAACCAGGGGCCGCACTTTAAGAATAAGGAGTAAGAACGGAGTAGAACGGAGACGAGGAATCACTTTTTCTCACAGAGAGTGGTGAGTCTGTGGAATTCTCTGCCTCAGAGGGCGGTGGAGGCGGGTTCTCTGGATGCTTTCAAGAGAGAGCTGGATAGGGCTCTTAAAAATAGCGGAGTCAGGGGATATGGGGAGAAGGCAGGAACGGGGTACTGATTGGGGACGATCAGCCGTGATTACATTGAATGGTGGTGCTGGCTCGAAGGGCCGAATGGCCTACTCCTGCACCTATTGTCTATTGTCCATTTCCAATGTAGCCAAAAGTGCTGGAGAAACTCAGCGGATGAGGCAGCATCTATGGAGCGAAGAAAAAGGTGATGTTGACTGATTGACTGATTCATTGATTCATTTTGTTTACTGAATCGGTTCCCGACACATTGAAAGGCCTGACATTTTAAACAGCTCAACGATATTTATTGGTCATTCGGACCCTTTTGCAGGCAGGCTACCGATTGGAACTGCATGAAGTTAGTCAGAACATGCAATTTTGTTGTGCTTTCTTGGGCAGAGAATTTCTATGGTTGGAGTCTTTAAACTACTTCAGAATTCCTTACCCGACAACAAGGTGAAAAAGATATCAAGGTACAATTGGTATAAAGAGGTGGCAAACATAATTATAACAGAATTACAGAATCCATTTGCCAAGTCACCTTAGAGCAGTACAGGTAGACAAAAATGCTGGAGAAACTCAACGGGTGAGGCAGCGTCTATGGAGCGAAGGAATGGGTGACGTTTCGCGTCGCCTTTTCCTTCCTTCAGGCCTCGACCCGAAACGTCACCTATTCCTTCCTTCGGGCCTCGACCCGAAACGTCGCCTATTCCTTCGCTCCAGAGACGCTGCCTCACCCGCTGAGTTTCTCCAGCATTTCTGTCCACCTTCGATTTTTCCAGCATCTGCAGTTCCTTCTTAAAGGTTTTTTCCAATAGTCGCCAATGTATCAGCATTGGAAGTGTAGGAAGGAACGGCGGCAAGCTGGTTTAAACCGGAGTTTGGCGCAAAAACGCTGGAGTAACTCAGCCGGGACAGGCGGCATCTCTGGAGAGAAGGAATGGGTGGCGTTTCGGGCCGAGATCCTTCTTCAGACTGAGTCACGGGAATGGGAAACGAGAGATATGGGCGGCACTGAATGAGAGGTATGTAAAAACGCAATGATGATAAAGGAAATAGGCCATTGTTAGATGTTTGTCGGGTGAAAACGAGAAGCTGGTGTGACTTTTTTTTTAAATCAAAAAATGTATTCAATTATTAAAAAATAATATTTACACTACAATAAAACAAGCCAGAACCCACCACCATAATACATACAAACATATATCCATAATAAACTACTATACAACTATGTTACAATCCTTATTGAGCATACATTCAGCACCCTGCGGAGCCCAGCGGTCCCAGAACTCCCCCCGGGTGCCCGTGGACAGGGCGTATTCCCTTTCTAACCCCACCCGGGCACGGGCGTAACCCCGGAAAAGGGGCAGGCAGCCGGGCTGGTGCGGACTTGGGTGGGGGAGGGATGGGGAGCGAGGGAATGCCGGGGTCACTTGAAGTTAGAGAAATCGATATTCATACCACTGGGCTGTAAGCTGCCCAAGCGAAATATAAGCATTGCATGAACATCTACTGAGTACAAGAGACATTTTGGTCACTCTGCTCCAGCAAGGATGTAGAATAGGATAGAATGAATAGGATAGAATGAATAGAATGCCTTTTATAGTCATTTATACAGCTTGGTTTGAACGAAATTGCATTTTCTACAGTCTTCACACGTCACTTCACTTTAGAGATACAGCGCTGAAACAGGCCCTTCGGCCCACCAAATCCATGCTGCCCATCCATCACCCCACACACTAACACTATCCTACACACTAGGGACAATTTAGAATTGATCCCGACTCCTGGAGCCGTCTGTACGGAGTTTGCACCCTGACATTCTCCCTGTGACTGCGTGGGTTTTCTCTGGGTGCTCCGGTTTCGATATAGACAAAAGACAATAGGTGCAGGAGGTCAGCCCTATCTAGCTCTCTCTTGAAAGTATCCAGAGAACCGGCCTCCACCGCCCCCCTCTGAGGCAGACTCTACACTCAACACGTGGAGAGCACAAAAATGACACAAAGTGCTGGAATAATTCAACGGGTCAGGCAGCATCTCTGGTGAAGATACTTGGGCCGGGGCAGAGGCAGAGTTGCTGCTTTACAGCGCTAACAGCACCAGAGACTCGTGTTCGATCCTGACTACGGCTGCTTGTCTTTCCGGAGTTTGTACGTTCCCCCCCGTGACCGCGTGGGTTTTCTCTGAGATCTTCGGTTTCCTCCCACACTCTAAAGACGTGCAGGTTTGTAGGTTAATTGGCTTGGTATAAGTGTAAACTGTCCCTAGTGTGTGTAGGCTGGTGATAATGTGCGGGGGATCGCTGGTCGGCCAGGACTCGGTGGGCCGGGGGGCCTGTTTCCGCGCTGTGTCTCTAGACTAAACTCAGCGACATTTCGGGTTGGGAGCCTTCCTCAGACTCCTGACCTGAAACATCACCTACCCATGTCTTTCAAGTTCCTATTAAATCTTTCCCCAAAATTAAACTATGATTCTTCGTCACGCTTAAATCTAAACCAAGGCATGCAGAAATGTTAACTTTGATGGAAAATACAAAACAATATCATCGGATGGGGAAAATTGGAAGTGTATATTCCAGCAACTAAGGTTACATAAAACCAATTTCACTTGTTCCTTAAACAAACAAAAATAATTAGTATTGATAAACCAGGGTATTGATCAAGAATCAATTCTAATCTGTAATTTGCTGCTAATATCCACTTTTACTTGTCTTATTTCCCAGAACTTTTCACCCAGGGTGGAAATGTCAACACTGAGAAGGTAGAATGTAGACTTTAGACCCTTCGGCCCACCGAGTCCGCACCGACCAGCGATCACCTCCTGTACACTCGCACCGTCCTACACACGAGGGACATTTTGCGATTTTTACTGAAGCCAATGACCTCATGAACCTGTGGGACGGAACTGCAGAATGGGTCTCGACCCGAAACGTCACCCATTCCTTCTCTCCAGAGATGCTGCCTGTCCCGCTGAGTTACACCAGCGTTTTGTTTCTATCTTAACTGTACTTCTTTAGATTGTGGGAGGAAAATTGTTGCAGATGACACAAAGGTGTGTGGCAGTGTGAACTGTGCTATGAGAATGCAGGGTGACTTGGACAGGTTGGGGGAGTGGGCAGATGCATGGCAGATGAAGTTTAATGCGGATAAATGTGAGGTTATCCACTTTGGTAGCAAAAACAGGAAGGCAGATTACTATATAAATGGCGTCAAGTTGGGTAAAGGGGAAGTACAACGGGATCTGGGGGTCCTTGTACATCAGTCTATGAAAGTAAGCATGCAGGTACAGCAGGCAGTGAAGAAAGCAAATGGCATGTTGGCCTTTATAACAAGAGGAATCGAATATAGGAGCAAAGAGGTCCTTCTGCAGTTGTACAGAGCCCTAGTGAGACCACACCTGCAGTATTGTGTGCAGTTTTGGTCCCCTAATTTGAGCAAGGACATTCTTGCTATTGAGGGAGTAGGTTTACAAGATTAATTCCCGGGATGGCGGGACTGTCATATGCTGAGAGAATGGAGCAGCTGGGCTTGTACACTCTGGAGTTTAGCAGGATGAGAGGGGATTTCATTGAAACATATAAGATTGTTAAGGGCTTGGACACACTAGAGGCAGGAAACATATTCCCAATGTTGGGGGAGTCCAGAACCAGAGGCCACAGTTTAAGAATAAGGAGTAAGCCATTTAGAACGGAGACGAGGAAACACTTTTTCTCACAGAGAGTGGTGAGTCTGTGGAATTCTCTGCCTCAGTGGAGGCAGGTTCTCTGGATGCTTTCAAGAGAGAGCTAGATAGGGCTCTTAAAAATAGCGGAGTCAGGGGATATGGGGAGAAGGCAGGAACGGGGTACTGATTGGGGATGATCAGCCATGATCACATTGAATGGCGGTGCTGGCTCGAAGGGCTGAATGGCCTACTCCTGCATCTATTGTCTATTGTCCATTGTAGAATTTTCATGGATCTGAAATACCTTCCCTTAAGTTTAGAAGGTCGATGCTGATCCAATCGTAATTTAATTAAAAATTAAGCGTTTTCTTGTTTTCATTGGATTTCGATCATGTATATGTATTTTAAGATTTTTGCAACATAAAAAATATATATTTTAATTTTAATGATTTGGATCGATGTCAACTGTTTTTATTTCTGTATATCGGAGATTGATTGAGGAATTGAAAGAAACAGCACAGAAACAGGCCCTTCGGCCCCCCAAGTCTATGCTGACCAACAATCACATATTCACACTTGTTCTGTGTTATCTCTTTTTTGCAATCACTCTCCACACACACGGGACAATTTACAGAGGCCAATCAGTTTGCAAACCTGCGCTTCTTTGCGATGTCGGAAGAAATCAGAGTAGCCGGGGGAAGCCCACCCGATCACAGGGAAATTCTTACCGAATGGGCCGGATAGAGTGGATGTGGAGATGATGTTTCCACTAGTGGGGAGAGTCTAGGACCGGAGGGCACAGCCTCAGAATTAAAGGACGTATCTTTAGTATGGAGATGAGGAGGAATTTCTTTAGTCAGAGGGTGGTGAATCAGTGGAATTCATTGCCACAGATGGTTGTGGAGGCCAAATCAATGAGTATTTTTAAGGTGGGGATTGACAGATTTTTGATTAGTGCGGGTGTCAGAGGTTATGGGGAGAAGGCAGGAGAATGGGGTTGGGAGGGAGAGATAGATCAGCCATGATTGAATGGCGAAGTAGACTTGATGGGCCAAATGGCCTAATTCCGTTTCTACAACTTACGAGCTATGAATAGGGGAAGGCCATGGGGCCAATCAATCTTTCACTTGACCTTTCTTGGTAGCTCAATTTCCAATGGAGCATGCCGACAGAGGTACAAGTCCACCACCGGTTTTCCGGCACGCTTCGTTCCAGAATCTTGCCGGAGCATCCATGTTACCGGACCAACAGGGGTCACATAATATCAATTCAACACCACACCTCTGGCCCACTAATTGTACCGCTCCCCTCCAAAGTACCATGGACCTCTAAAAAAACGAAATAAAGAATTAACAATGAACAAATTAACACTCGTGGCGCAGCGGTAGAGTTGCTGCCTTGTCTGAGTCCACACCGACCAGCGATCACCTCCTGTACACTCGCACTGTCCTACACGCGAGGGACATTTTGTGATTTTTACTGAAGCCAATGACCTCATGAACCTGTGGGACGGAACTGCAGAATGGGTCTCGACCCGAAACGTCACCCATTCCTTCTCTCCAGAGATGCTGCCTGTCCCGCTGAGTTACACCAGCGTTTTGTTTCTATCTTAACTGTACTTCTTTAGATTGTGGGAGGAAAATTGTTGCAGATGACACAAAGGTGGGCGGCAGTGTGAACTGTGAGGAGGATGCTATGAGAATGCAGGGTGGCGTGGACAGGTGCGGGGAGTGGGCAGATGCATGGCAGATGAAGTTTAATGCGGATAGATGTGAGGTTATCCACTTTGGTAGCAAAAACAGGAAGGCAGATTACTATCTAAATGGCGTCAAGTTGGGAAAAGGGGAAGTACTACGGGATCTGGGGGTCCTTGTACATCAGTCTATGCAAGTAAGCATGCAGGTACAGCAGGCAGTGAAGAAAGCGAATGGCATGTTGGCCTTTATAACAAGAGGAATCGAATATAGGAGCAAAGAGGTCCTTCTGCAGTTGTACAGAGCCCTAGTGAGACCACACCTGGAGTATTGTGTGCAGTTTTGGTCCTCTAATTTGAGGAAGGACATTCTTGCTATTGAGGGAGTGCAGCGTAGGTTTACAAGATTAATTCCCGGGATGGCGGGACTGTCATATGCTGAGAGAATGGAGCAGCTGGGCTTGTACACTCTGGAGTTTAGCAGGATGAGAGGGGATTTCATTGAAACATATAAGATTGTTAAGGGCTTGGACACACTAGAGGCAGGAAACATATTCCCAATGTTGGGGGAGTCCAGAACCAGAGGCCACAGTTTAAGAATAAGGAGTAAGCCATTTAGAACGGAGACGAGGAAACACTTTTTCTCACAGAGAGTGGTGAGTCTGTGGAATTCTCTGCCTCAGTGGAGGCAGGTTCTCTGGATGCTTTCAAGAGAGAGCTAGATAGGGCTCTTAAAAATAGCGGAGTCAGGGGATATGGGGAGAAGGCAGGAACGGGGTACTGATTGGGGATGATCAGGCATGATCACATTGAATGGCGGTGCTGGCTCGAAGGGCCGAATGGCCTACTCCTGCACCTATTGTCTATTGTCCATTGTAGAATTTTCGTGGATCTGAAATACTTCCCTTAAGTTTAGAAGGTCTATGCTCATCCAATCGTAATTTAATTAAAAATTAAGCGTTTTCTTGTTTTCATTGGATTTCGATCATGTATATGTATTTTAAGATTTTTGCAACATAAAAAATATATATTTTAATTTTAATGATTTGGATCAATGTCAACTGTTTTTATTTCTGTATATCGGAGATTGATTGAGGAATTGAAAGAAACAGCACAAAAACAGGCCCTTCGGCCCACCGTCATATATTCACACTTGTTCTGTGATATCTCTTTTTTGCAATCACTCTCCACACACACAGGACAATTTACAGAGGCCAATCAGTTTGCAAACCTGCGCTTCTTTGCGATGTCGGAGGAAATCAGAGTAGCCGGGGGAAGCCCACCCGATCACAGGGAGATTCCTAACGAATGGGCCGGATAGAGTGGATGTGGAGATGATGTTTCCACTAGTGGGGAGAGTCTAGGACCAGAGGGCACAGCCTCAGAATTAAAGGACGTATCTTTAGTATGGAGATGAGGAGGAATTTCTTTAGTCAGAGGGTGGTGAATCTGTGGAATTCATTGCCACAGATGGCTATGGAGGCCAAATCAATGAGTATTTTTAAGGTGGGGATTGACAGATTTTTGATTAGTGCGGGTGTCAGAGGTTATGGGGAGAAGGCAGGAGAATGGGGTTGGGAGGGAGAGATAGATCAGCCATGATTGAATGGCGAAGTAGACTTGATGGGCCAAATGGCCTAATTCCGTTTCTACAACTTACGAGCTATGAATAGGGGAAGGCCATGGGGCCAATCAATCTTTCACTTGACCTTTCTTGGTAGCTCAATTTCCAATGGAGCATGCCGACAGAGGTACAAGTTTCCGGCACGCTTCGTTCCAGAACCCTGCCGGAGCATCCATGTTACCGGACCAACAGGGGTCACGTAATATCAATTCAACACCACACCTCTGGCCCACTAATTGTACCGCTCCCCTCCAAAGTACCATGGACCTCTAAAAAACAAAATAAAGAATTAACCATTAACAAATTAACACTCGTGGCGCAGCGGTAGAGCTGCTGCCTCACAGCGCCAGAGACCCGGGTTTGATCCTGACTACGGGCGCTGTCTGTACGGAGTTTGTACATTCTCCGCATGATCTGCGAGGGTTTTCTCCGGGATCTGCGGTTTCCTCCCACACTCCAAAGGTGTACAGGTTTGTAGGTTAATTGGCTTGGTACGAATGTAAAATTGTCCCCAGTGTGCGCAGGGTAGTGTTGGTGTGCGGGGATCGCTGGTCGGCGCGGACTCGGTGGGCCGAAGGGCCTGTTTCCCCGTTGCACCTTTGAACTGTAATATAACTAAACAGAGGCTAGCAATTAACTCTTTTGGAACAGAAGCACGTGCTCCTTACTTGTGCTAAACGCGATGCGCTTGTGATCTTGTCCGGATTAAAGGAGGTGCCGGGCCGGTCTGCGAGGAAATCGGTGGCGGACCTGTATTGATAATCAAAGCAGCAAATCTGAAAATGTTAACTCCGGATGGATTTGCCAAATAAATATTCTGTCCTCGAAGATCTGGTAGTGAAATTAAAGAGATCCTCTTATTATTTATTGACTTAAGCAGGCGGATGTGAGTGGACAGAACATCTTAAGTCACTTTGATGTTCTCCCCGTGACCTGCGAGGGTTCACTTTGTTGTGACAATTTCTCATCTTGTTTAATGCTCCCTCGCGTTTCAGGAGAATGATTTTGAGCCATGGCTTGTCAAAAAAAATGCTAAAGATAACAGGAAGATGTTAATGATGGTAACTTTATAGGCCGTTTTATTAAGAGGCTGTTCACTGGTGGCTGGAAGATGATCTGAGGGTTAGTTGCCAAACTGTGAGGCAACTGTCCCAGAGCAGAGGTCATTTGTACTTTTAGTTCACTGTTAATTGCTTTGTTTTGACTTGTGAATCTTCAGACTTTCGAGAGGCAAATAAAAGGACTGGACAGGCTAGATGCAGGAAAAATGTTCCTAATGTTGGGCGAGTCCAGAACGCAGAAACAGGCCGTTCGGCCCAGCGAGTCCATGCCGACCAGCGATCACCCCGTATACTAGCTTTATCCCACACACGAGGGACAAATACAATTTTATTTAATCCAAAACCCAATTAACCCAGAAACCTGTTGGAAGGAACAGCAGAGGTTTGCAAGGTTAATTCCCGGGATGGCGGGACTGTCATATGCTGAGAGAATGGAGCAGCTGGGCTTGTACACTATGGAGTTTAGAAGGATGAGAGGGAATCTCATTGAAACATATAAGATTGTTAAGGGTTTGGACACGCAAGAGGCAGGAAACATGTTCCCGATATTGATGGAGTCTAGAACCAGGGGCCACAGGTTAAGAATAAGAGGTAAGCCATTTACAACGGAGATGAGGAAAAACGTTATCACACAGAGAGTTGTGAGTCTGTGGAATTCTCTGCTTCAGAGGGCGGTGGAGGCAGGTTCTCTGGATGCTTTCAAGAGAGAGCTAGATAGGGCTCTTAAAAATAGCGGAGTCAGGGGATATGGGGAGAAGGCAGGAACGGGGTACTGATTGGGGATGATCAGCCATGATCACATTGAATGGCGGTGCTGGCTCAAATGGCCTACTCTTGCACCTATTGTCTATTGTCTATTGACTATTGTCAGATGCTGGTTTAAACTAAAGATAGATGCAAAAACCTGGAGTAACTCAGTGGGTCAGGCAGCATCTCTGGAGAGAAGGAATAGGTGACGTTCAGGGGCTGAAGAAGAGGTCTCGACCCGGAACGTCACCCGTTCCTTCTCTCCAGAGATGCTGCCTGTCCCCGCTGAGTAGCTCCAGCTTTCCGTGTCTATCTTCAACCTACAATCCCGCACGTCTTTGCAGTGTGGGAGGGAACAGGAGCACCCGGCGAAAGCCTACGCGTTCACGGGGAGAGCGTACAAACTCCGCACAGACAGCACCCGCAGTCGGGATCGAAAACCCGGGTTTCTGGCGCGGTGAGGCAGCAACTCTCCCGCCGCGCCACCGTGCCACCCCAACCTTGCAAAGTACTAGATGCCACCTGAGATGTTTCCCTCGATTTTGCATCCAAACAGTTTCAGAACATTGACACTTTGAACATTAAAATGGTGTTTTAAAAATTTTTTTTTGATTCGTGAATGATCGGCAAAGCATTGTCATTGAATTTCCTGCGCAGCTTTTCAGGTGACTGCACCTGGCCGCATGTTAAGAGGGAGAAGGAATGGAAATGAGATGGAAATAAATGTCACACAGCTCATGTTTCCTACCACAGCACAGAGTGTGGTTCAACGACAGACTGCCTTCCTTCCCACAGTAAAACAAACAGCTATTATACCCTGCACAGCTGCAATTTGGCTTCTGCCAGACAGCTTTTGTCAGGAAGATTCGACCACCTGAAGAATTCTGAAATCACTTCTACCCACTTCAGAAATCTGCAGATGGAAGTAAAGTGCCTCGCGGCACCGGAGGCATTGATACAATCCTGACTGCGGAGTTTGTACGTTCTCCCCGTGACTCCCCAAGAATGTCTGAGGAAAGACATTCTTGCCATAGAGGGGGTACAGAGAAGGTTCACCAGACTGATTCCTGGAATGTCGGGATTTTCATGTGAAGAAAGGCTGGATAGACTCGGCTTGTACTCGCTAGAATTTAGAAGGTTGAGGGGGGATCTTATAGAAACTTAAGGGGTTGGACAGGCTAGATGCAGGAAGATTGTTCCTGATGTTGGGGAAGTCCAGGACAAGGGGTCACAGTTTAAGGATAAGGAGGAAGTCTTTTAGGACCAAGATGAGAAAAACATTTTTCACACAGAGAGTGGTGAATCTGTGGAATTCTCTGCCACAGAAGGTAGTTGAGGCCAGTTCATTGGCTATATTTAACAGGGAGTTAGATGTGGCCCTTGTGGCTAAGGGGATCAGGGGGTATGGAGAGAAGGCAGGTACAGGATACTGAGTTGGATGATCAGCCATGATCATATTGAATGGCGGTGCAGACTTGAAGGGCCGAATGGCCTACTCCTGCACCTATTTTCTATGTTTCTATGTTTCTATGTGACCACGTGGGTTTTCCCCGGGTGCTCCGGCTTCCTCCCACACTCCAAATTTGTGCGCGTTTGCAGGTTAATTAGCTTCTGTAAATTGTAAATTGACCCTAGTGTGCAGTATAGTGTTGGTGCACGGGGATCGCTGGCTGGCGGGGGCTCAATGGGCCGAAGGGCCTGTTTCCACGCTGAGTCTCTGAAGTTCAAAATCAAAAAGAACAATGAGTCCAACCCTCTTTAGCAATGGTCATGATGAAAGTTTGTTGTCCTTTCCTCAAGATTCAAGAGCGTTTGTTGTCATGTGTCCCAGATAGGACAATGAAATTCTAGCTTTGCTTCAGCACAACAGAATATTGTAGGCATGACCACCTCCATAGATGCTGCCCAAAATAACAGGTGCAGGCTCTTCGGCCCACAATGCCTACTTGCGTCAAACATTGAAACAGGTTTCCCTCCCACACTCCGAGGATGTACAGGCTTGTAGATTCATTGGCTTGGTATGAAAGTAAAATTGTCCCTAGTGTGCGTGTAGGTTAGCGTTAAGGGCCTGTCCCACTGTACGAGCTAATTCAAGAATTCTCCCGAGTTTCCCGATTCGAACTCGGAGATTTACGGTAACGGCCGCTCGTAGGTACTCGGGGCTCTCGTGGACATTTTTCAACATGTTGAAAAATCTTCACGAGTCTTCACAAGCTTACCGCATTTCCAAAGTACCTGCCATTAGCGTTACGAGCGCGAAGAGACTTCCCGAGCTCTGACGTACCTGCTACGTACATTCTACGTGCTTACCACGAGTTTGATTTTTTTTTTTAAATTCAGGAGAGCTCTTGAATCACCTCGTCCAGTGGGACAGGCCCTTTAGTGTGCGGGGATGGCTGGTAGGTTCAGACTTGGTGGGCCTGAAAGGCCTGTTTCCACTCTGTATTTGTAAACTAAAAAAGATGTCCAGTTTTTTAAAACTTTTATTTCCACTGCACTAGGCGCTGATATTTGTTCACGATTCTCTGCAATTTCTTGCTGACCTGGATGGTTCCTCCTAGTCTCTGGTGCTCAAATGGAAATGTTACTCTTGTCAAGTACCTCTTCTGTATATGCGTAGAACGTAGAACAGTACAGCACAAGAACAGGCCCTTCGGCCCGCAATGTCTGTGCCGAACATGTTGCCAAGACCAACTCACATCTGCCTGTGAGTAATCCCTATTCCTCCATTATCCAAACATCTCTTAAATGCCGCTGCGTAGGTAGGAACTGCAGATGCTGGTTTAAACTGAAGATAGACACAAAATGCTGGAGTAACTCAGCGGGACAGGCAGCATCTCTGGAGAGAAGGAACGGGTGACGTTTCAGGTAGAGACCCTTCTTCAGACACTATCATTAAATGCCGCTATCGTATCGTTGTAATTGCAGACGCAAGGAACTGCAGATGCGGGGGTCTTAAGCTAAACACCAAGTTTTGTGGGAACTCAGTAGGTCAGGCAGCATCTGTGGAGGGAATGGGCAGGTGACGTTTTGGGTCGGAACGCTTCTGCAGACTGATTCCATCAGCACTTTGCATTTTGCTGACCTCTTCTCACTTTGCTGTTTTACATCTCCGATGTAACGCTGAGAGACTATCGTGGCGTTTTCACAACAGCGTTAATGTCATACAGTATTATTTTCTATTGCCTCGAAATGTGTCCAGTCACTGGCGCTTAACACAGTACATAATAGCAGCTGTATGTTCCACTTTGCCCCCCAAGTCAGTGCTATAGACGTTGGTTGGCGAAAGTTTAATTTCTAAGCAAGGGGGCCGGTCCCACTTCGATTGCCAGAGGCGTATGGAGTTGTGCGGGGCTGGTCCCGACATCGCGCGGGGCTCCGAAAAACTGACACTGTCCAAAAATTCCGCGCGCCAACGGCCTGTCGGCCCGCAACCGCATAGAGGCCATATGCAGCATCTTGATGCCGTACGCAGCATCTTGATGGCATACGCCTAGCGCGTGGCGTTGCGAGATGATGTCACCGCCCGGCGTGCCGTTGCGTGGTGACGTCACCACCCGACGCCGTGCGACGCCCAAATTCAGTCAGCCCGCCTCCTGCCCAGCTCTGATTGGTGCGTATGATGTCGGGACCAGCCCCGCACAAATCCATACGCCTCCGCGGTTCGAATTGGGACCGGCCCCGCGAGGCCGTGCGCCTCAAGCGACCATGTTTGGTCGCGCTAGATGCATGGAAACGCATGCTGGTGGGACAGGCCCTTTACAGCGCCAGAGACCCAGGTTCCATCCTAACTGCAGGAGCTGTCAGTACGGAGTTTGTTCGTTCTCCCTGTGGCCGCGTGGGTTTTCTCCGGGTGCTCTGGTTTCTTCCCACATTCCAAAGACGTGCAGGTTTGTAGTTTAATTGACTTCAGTAAATTGTCTCCTAATTTTAGTTTTAGTTTAGTTCAGAGATACAGCGTGGAAACGGGCCCTTTCGGCCCACCGGGTCCGCGCCGACCAGCGCTC
Organism: Okamejei kenojei; assembly: GCA_035221665.1. NCBI lineage: Eukaryota > Metazoa > Chordata > Chondrichthyes > Rajiformes > Rajidae > Okamejei > Okamejei kenojei. The sequence continues at coordinate 7,039,969 of CM069147.1, read as the reverse complement.
CCCGCACATTAACATTATCCTATCCCCACTAGGGCCATTTCTTTTTGCATTTACCAAGTCAATTTACCTTCAAATCTGTACGTCTTTGGCACTCTAATGTGTAGGGTAGAACTAGTGTACGGGGTGAGAGTCAGCCGGCACTCCACGGACATACTGATTTGAAGATGAATTAACTTCTGGAAATTGTAAATTGTACCTGGTGTATAGGGTGTTTAGTTTAGTTTAGTTTAATTTATTCTCATGTGTACTGAGCAAGAGTGAAACGTTTTTGTTGTGTGATAACCAGTCTGCAGAAAGACAAAACATTGTCATCTATACCGTGTGTAGGATACATGATAAGGGAATAGCGTTTAATGCAAGGTTAAGCCAGCAACGTCCAAGCAGGGTTAGTCCGAGGGTGTTAGTGTTAGTCTACGGGTGATCATTGGTCAGCATGACCTCGATGGGACAAAGGGCCTGCTTCCACACTGTATATCTAAAGTCACTGTGCAAACTTAATGTAACTAAGTGTAGGACATTTTGCGAGTAGTTTAGATAATTTGGCTTGAAAGAATAAACCGTTAATAGGTTTACTAATGCACTGGTCCTATTTTAGCTTCTCAGGTTAATTTAGTTATGTATATTACATAGATATTTGTCTTTAAATTGCAGTAGGTAAGAGAAATATTCTTTATTTCCAAAGGCAAAATTAAAAAAACACAATTTATTCAACTTTCTGGGAATAACGTTTTTTGTGTCATCTCCAAGGTCTTCTATTGTAAATAGCACCTATACTTCTCCACAGAACTCCAATTTTTCCAAGCGGTGGCGCAGTGGTAGAGTTGCTGCTTTACAGTTTCAGAGTCTCTGGTTCGATCCTGCCTACGGGTGCTGTCTGTATGGAATCTGCCCGTTCTCCCCGTGACCTGCGTGGGTTTTCTCCGGGTGCTCCAGGTTCCCCCCACACTCCAAAGACGGGCAGGTTAATCGGCTTTGGTAAATTGCCCCTAGTGTGTAGGACGCGAAGCCGGGATAACTAGTGCACAGGTGATCGTTGGTCGGCGAGGACTCAATGGGCCGAGGGCCCGTTTCCACTCTGTATCTCCAAACTAAGCTAAAATTTCCTTCAAAGATCGATACCTCTAAGTATGGGTAAGAGGAAACTGCAGATGCTTGTTTACACCAAAGATAGACACAAAAAGCTGGAGCAACTCAGTGCGTCAGGCAGCATCTGTGGAGAGAAGAAATAGAAGATGTTTTGGGTCAAGACCCTTCATCAGCACCTGACCTGTCACCTTTAAGTATCATTATTTTCAGACATCTTTCCCACTGAAAGTTAATTATTACAATTGCATTTTTTACATGGAAAGTCTACAAACAGTTTGACAGTCCTGATCCTTTATGAGTAACATCACAGGAAAGGGGAATCTTCTCACTCTGAAGTTGATCGAGTGGAAGTGTAAATCCTCAAGGAATTAGTTTATGCATTTAAGTTTTCCTTACGGAATTTATTTCTACGTTTTTCCGGATTTTGCTGTCGAGAATACTTTGGAATGCAACAGTGAGAAGTCGGAAGATTGTTACTTTCAATTCCCTTTGAGTTAGCAACAAACGCACTCTCTGGTTCAGGCAACATCTGGATTGAGGAAGGATCCCGACCCGAAACGTCAATTGTCCATTCACTCCACAAAAGCTGTTTGACATGCTGAGTTTCTCTTAGTTTTGATTTCGTTTAAGTTTCGTTTAAGTTTCATTGTAGTTTTGTGTCAGTTTTTGTTTCTTCTCACGTGGCACAGTGAAGAACTCTTGTTGCGTGCTAACCAGTCAGCGGAAAGACAATACACAAATACAATCGGGTCGTCCGCAGTGTACAGAAACATGATAGAGGGAAAAACGTGAATAACGTTTAGCGCAAATAAAGCCCAATTAAAGATAGCCCGAGGGTCTCCACTGAAGTGGATAGTAGCTCAGAACTGTTATCTAGCTGGCGAAAGAACGGTTCAGTTGCCTGATAACAGCTGGGAAGAAACTGTCCCTGAATCCGGAGGTGTGCGTTTTTACACTTCTGTACCTCTTGTTTGATGGGAGAGGGGGAAAGAGGGAGCGTCCAGGGTGAGACTGGTCCTTGATTATGCTGCTGGCCTTGCCGAGGCAGCGTGAGGTATAAATGGAGCCGATTGAAGCGAGGTTGGCTGGTGTGATGGTCTGGGCTGCGTCCATAATTCTGAGTTCCTCCAGCAGTTTGTTTGCTGCTCCAGATTCCAACATCTGCAGTGGGGTTTTTTTGTGTGTCCTTTTGAGTTTAAGTCTAATTTAAGTTTTAAGTTTGAGTTTAAGTCTACGGCGTGGAACCAGGCACTTCAGCCCGCTGAGCCTGTGCCGACCAGCGACTGACGCCATCCTACACACGCTCGAGACAACTTACATTTATTCCAAGCGAAAAGAAGCGACAAACCTGCACGTCTTTGGAGTGTGGGAGGAAACCGGAGATCCCGGAAAAAACACATGCGGTCATGGGGTGAACGTACAAACTCCGTACAGACAGCGCCGGTGAACCTGTGTCTCTGGCGCTATAAGGCAGCAGCTCTGTCGTTGCTTCGTGGGCAGCTGAGAATATCGAGTTCAGTTAAAAATGACAAGAATGATGAGGTCATGATAAATTTGTTAGAAAGATCAATCACGTCATGGCTGGAGTCTCGTTTCACTTATGTTTTACTGTTTCCAAGACAGCTGCACTCCGTCCCTTTGACTCGACCTAGTACAATGAGTTTTTACTGCACACCCACGTTTACTGCTACCCATGTTGAACTATCAACTTTTATTGCAGTCTGTGTATTTGCATTTTATTGCTACCTATGTGGCTGAGGACACTTTTATTGCCCAGCTTTAATATGACTTGGAGAATCATGACCACTGCATTTTTTTCGTTCTCGAAAGTCCTCAATCTTCATTGTCTTCAGACACTTCGAGAATTTAAGTAAAAGAACCAGAGGCATCTGCTACTTACTTCATTTAGTTTTTAGCTTTAGTCTTTGCGATAGAGTGCAGAAACAGGCCCCTCGGACCACTGAGTCCGGACCGACCAGCGATCCCCCCACATTAATGCTATCCTACACACACTAGGGACAATTTACATTTATACCTAGGCAATTAACCTACAAACCTGCACGTCTTCGGAGTGTGGGAGGAAATTGGAGATCTCGGATAAAACCCAGGCGGTCACGGGGAGGACGTGCAAACTCCGTACAGACAGCGCCCGTAGTCGGGATTGAGCGCGGGTTTCCGCCGCTGCAAGCGCTGTGAGGCAGCGACTCTACCGCCTCGCCGCCCAGTGTCATTAATCGATAAGATCGCGGCCCATTTATACCTCAGCTCCTCTTGCCTGCACATTAACCAAACTTCACAACCTTGATGGACACAAAATGCTGGAGTAACTCAGCGGGTCAGGCAGCATCTCCGGAGAGAAGGAATGGGTGACGTTTGGCATCGAGACCCTGCATCAGCCTGAGAGCCGGGGGAGAGGGAAACGAGAGGTGTGAAAAGGGTCAGAGTGTTCCCACCATTGGCTCCATGTACACGTCACGCTGTCTGGGAAAAGCAAGGAAACGCAATCCAGGAGTTGTCCCAGCCCCGGTTATTCCTCCTTCTCCCCGCTCCCATCAGGCAGAAGCTACGGATGCTTGGAAGCACGCACGACCAGACTCAGGAACAGATTCTTCCCCATCAGTCTTCTGAACAGTCATTTCCGTAAGCCAGGGTGCAGTCCGATTCACCTCTACCCCATCGCAGACATTGGACTTTGTCGATGGAACTGGCGCGCTATAATGCTGAGAACTACAATGTCGGTGCCGGACACAAGTTAAATTAATCCCGTCTGCCTGCACGTGATCCACATCCCTACATATCCATGTCCCTATCAAAAAACCTCTTGAACGTCACTCTCGTATCTGCCTCCACCACCACCCCTGGCAGCGAATTCCAGGTAACCATCACTCTCTGTGTAATGCCCCTGTCATAGAAACATAGAAACATAGAAAATAGGTGCAGGTGTAGGCCATTCGGCCCTTCGAGCCTGCACCGCCATTCAATATGATCATGGCTGACCATCCAACTCAGTATCCTGTACCTGCCTTCTCTCCATACCCCCTGATCCCTTTAGCCACAAGGGCCACATCTAACTCCCTCTTAAATATAGCCAATGAACTGGCCTCAACTACCTTCTGTGGCAGAGAATTCCAGAGACTCACCACTCTCTGTGTGAAAAATGTTTTCCTCATCTCGGTCCTAAAGGAATTCCCCCTTATCCTTAGACTGTGACCCCTTGTTCTGGACCTCCCCAACATCGGGAACAATCTTCCTGCATCTAGCCTATCCAACCCCTTAAGAATTTTGTACGTTTCTATAAGATCCCCCCTCAGTCTTCTAAATTCTAGTGAGTACAAGCCAAGTCTATCCAGTCTTTCCTCATATGAGAGTCCTGACATCCCAGGAATCAGTCTGGTGAACCTTCTCTGTACCCCTTCTATGGCAAGAATGTCTTTTCTCAGATTTGGAGACCAAAACTGTACGCAATACTCCAGGTGTGGCCTCACCAAGACCCTGTACAACTGCAGTAGAACCTCCCTGCTCTTGTACTCAAATCCTTTTGCTATGAACGCTAACATACCATTCGCTTTCTTCACTGCCTGCTGCACCTGCATGCCTACTTTCAATGATTGGTGTACCATGACACCCAGGTCTCGTTGCATCTCCCCTTTTCCTAATTTGCCACCATTAAGATAATAGTCTACCCTCCTATTTTTGCCACCAAAGTGGATAACCTCACATTTATCCACATTATACTGCATATGCCATGCATTTGCCCACTCACCCAGCCTATCCAAGTCACCTTGCAGCCTCCTAGCATCCTCCTCACACCTAACACTACCCCCCAGCTTAGTGTCATCCGCAAACTTGGAGATGTTGCATTCAATTCCCTCGTCCAAATCATTAATATATATTGTAAATAGCTGGGGTCCCAGCACTGAGCTTGCGGTACCCCACAAGTCACTGCCTGTCATTGTGAAAAGGACCCGTTTACTCCTATCCTTTGTTTCCTGTCTGCCAGCCAGTTCTCTATCCACATCAATACTGAACCCCCAATACCGTGTGCTTTAAGTTTGTATACCAATCTCTTGTGTGGGACCTTGTTGAAAGCCTTCTGAAAGTCTAGATATAACATCCACTGGCTTCTCCCTTATCCACTCTGCTAGTTACATCCTCAAAAAATTCTATAAGATTCGTCAGACATGATTTACCTTTCGTAAATCCATGCTGACTTTGTCTAATGATTTCACCACTTTCCAAATGTACTGCTATCCCATCTTTCATAACTGACTAGCAGTTTCCCCACTACCGATGTTAGACTAACTGGTCTGTAATTCCCCGTTTTCTCTCTTCCTCCTTTTTTAAAAAGTGTGGTTACATTAGCTACCCTCCAATCCTCAGGAACTACTCCAGAATCTAAGGAGTTTTGAAAAATTATCACTAATGCATCCACTATTTCTGTGGCTACTTCCTTGAGTACTCTGGGATGCAGACAATCTGGCCCTGGGGATTTATCGGCCTTTAATCCATTCAATTTACCCAACACCACTTCTCGGATAACCTGGATTTCACTCAGTTCCTCCACCTTATTTGACCCCCGGTCCCCTGCTATTTCCGGCAGATTATTTATGTCCTCCTTAGTGAAGACAGAACCAAAGTAGTTATTCAATTGGTCTGCCATGTCCTTGTTCCCCATGATCAATTTCACCTGTTTCTGACTGCAAGGGACCTACATTTGTTTTAACTAATCTCTTTCTCTTCACATATCTATAAAAACTTTTGCAGTCAGTTTTTATGTTCCCTGCCAGTTTTCTTTCATAATCTATTTTCCCTTTCCTAATTAAGCCCTTTGTCCTCTTCTGCTCAACTCTGAATTTCTCCCAGTCCACTGGTAGGCTGCTTTTTCTGGCTAATTTGTATGCTTCATCTTTTGTTTTTATACTATCCCTGATTTCCCTTGTTATCCATGGATGCACTACCTGCCCTGATTTATTCTTTTGCCAAACTGGGATGAACAATTGTTGTAGTTCATCCATGCAGTCTTTAAATACCTTTCATTGCACATTCACTGTCAACCCTTTAAGAAACACTTGCCAGTCTATCTTGGCCAATTCACTTCTCATACCTTCAAAGTTACCTTTGTTTAAGTTCAGAACCCTTGTTTCTGACTTAATTATGTCACTCTCCATCCTAATGAAGAACTCAACCATATTATGGTCACTCTTGCCCAAGGGGCCCCGCACAACAAGGCTGCTAACTAACCCTTCCTCATTACTCAATACCCAGTCTAGAATAGCCTGCTCTCTCGTTGGTTCCTCTACATGCTGGTTTAGAAAACTATCCCGCATACATTCCAAGAAATCCTCTTCCTCAGCACCCCTGCCCAATTGATTCACCCAATCTATATGTAGATTGAAGTCACCCATTATAACTGTTTTACCCTTGTTGCACGCATTTTTAATTTCCTGTTTGATGCCATCCCCAACTCCACTACTACTGTTAGGTGGCCTGTACACAACACCCACTAGCGTTTTCTGCCCCTTAGAGTTTCGCAGCTCTACCCATATCGATTCCACATCCTCCAAGCTAATGTCCTTCCTTTCTATTGCATTAATCTCCTCTTTCACCAGCAATGCTACCCCACCTCCTTTTCCTTTCTGTCTATCCCTCCTGAATATTGAATATCCCTGGATGTTCAGCTCCCAGCCTTGGTCCCCCGGAGCCATGTCTCCGTGATCCCAACTATAGCATATTCATTAATAGCTATCTGCACCTTCAACTCGACCACCTTATTACGAATGCTCCTCGCATTGAGACACAAAGCCTTCAGGCTTGTTTTTACAACCCTCTTACTCCTTATACAATTATGTTGACAAGTGGCCCCTTTTGATTTTTGCCCTGGAAACCCACCACCTCTTATTCTCTGTTTATTATTTGTTTCTTCTTTCCCCCCTACATGTTGGGTCTGAGTGCTTCCCTTCTCTGCCTCCTGCCTCAGACCCTGTCTACTGGCTTTCTCTATTTGAGTCCCTCCCCCCAACCTGTTCCAGTTTAAAGTCCCCCGGTAGCCTTTGCAAATTTCCCTGCAGGACACTGGTCCCCCTCGGGTTCAAGTGCAACCCGTCCTTTTTATACAGGTCACTCCTTCCCCAAAAGAGGTTCCATTGATCCAGAAACCTTGAATCCCTGCCCTCTGCACCAGTCCTTCAGCCAGGCATTTATCCTCCACCTTGCTCCATTCCTACTCTCACTGTCGCGTGGCACAGGAAGTAATCCTGAGATTGTCCATGTTTGTTGTTCTTTTCCTTAACTCTCTTCCTAACTCCCTAAATTCTCCTTTCAGGATCTCTTCTCTTTTTTTAACCTATGTCATTGGTACCTATATGTACCACGGACCTCAGGTTCCTCTCCCTCCCTTTTCAGATATCTTGGACACGTTCAGACATATCCCGGACCCTGGCACCAGGGAGGCAAACTACCATCCGGGTCTCCGGACTGCGTCCACAGAATCGCCAATCTGACCCCCTAACTATAGAGTCCCCTATTACTAATGCCCTCCTCTTCTTTTCCTTACCCTTCTGAGCAACAGGACCGGTGTCTGTACCACAGGCCAGGTCGCTGTTGCTACCCCCAGGCAGGCTGTCCCCGAACAGCACTCAAACCTTAATTCCAGTCGAAGGGTCTCGACCCGAAACGTCGCCTATCTCCTTCGCTCCTTAGAAAGTTTTCTCCAGCTTTTGTGACCCCCGTACTTATTTCCAAGGTGTACAGCCACTGGGGTACTCTCTAGCGCCCGCCTCTGCCCCTTGCCTCTCCTAACTGTGACCCACTTGTCTGCCTCCTGTTGTTTTGGCAGAGACAGTTACCTTGTAACTCCTCTCTATGACCTCCTCACTCTCCCTGACCAGACGGAGGTCATCGAGCTGCTGCTCCAGGTTCCTAACACACTCCTTTAGGAGCCCCATCTCGACGCACCTGGCGCAGATGTGGACTTCTGGAGGGCTACCCGACTCCATGACCTCCAACATCTGACATCCAGAACAGTAAGCTGCCCTGGCACTCATACTTCCCTTACCCTAGATACAACACAAATTACAATATACAATAGAAAAATACAAAGTACAGTACACTACAAACTGCTGGAATCTGACTGTCAATCAGCTGCGTACTCAGTCCACCAATCAGCGGCTTCCTCAAGCCCAGTTAATTGAATGGAACGTTACGGATTTAGAACGTTACGGATTTAGAACGTTACGGATTTAGAACGTTACGGATTTCCCTCCTCGCTCGCCAACGGCTCCTGGGCCTCTGTAAAAACAAGCCAAAGGTTTCCGTTCAGGTTTCCTAAGTGGGGCTTTGTTTTTACAGAGGCCCAAACAAAGACCTCCCTGGTGGAATAAAACTGGGTGAAAAAAAGGTCTTGCCTTCCACTACCTGCAACCTCCGGCAACCACCTCCAACTAGCATCGCAACTGGCTTCGACTAAAAAATGACCGATTTTTAAAACGGCAACCTATTTTTAGTCGCGGCTGGTTTTGAATTTGTTGAAATAATCGCCGGAACATAGAAGAATCGAAAACCACTTTCGACCATTAGTGAGACTGACAAAAACCTCCGGGTACCTCCGGGAACCGCATGGAAACCGCTTTGGGTGGGGCGCAAAGTCTCCAGAGGTTTCCGTTCAGGTTTCCTAAGTGGGACAGGGGCATAAAGGATCGCCCCGCATATCTCTGTTAATTTTTACCCCTCCGATGTTAATGCTGAACCCCCCCTAGTGTCTGACATTTCCACTCTGGAGAAAACTTTTTTTTCCCTTATGTTTATATACTTTTATCAGGTCTCCCCTCAACCTTCGGGAGTTCCAGAAAAATAATCCAAGTCGGCCCAACCTCTCATGTAACTAATGGCCTCTATTGCAGGCAGCACTCTGGTGAACCTCTTCTACATGCTCTCCAAAACGTCCTTCGTGTAGTCGGGCCACCAGACATGCTCGCAATACTCCAAATGAGACCCAATCAAAGTTTTTTAAAAAATTTAATTTATTTTATTTTTAAATTTTATAATACAACTTAGGAGATAGGTCCGTAGGTACAGAAAACAAAACTATTCGTCTAGTCCTGGGTTCAATCTTCCGTCGAGCCTCAGCGCCGGCCCATTCTACCCCTTCAAATAATCTATGAACGGGGACCATATTCTAATAAATAATTCAGGTTTGTCAATTAAGACAAATCTAATTTTTTCCAGATTTAAGGTCTCCGACATCTCCATAATCCACATTTTAATTGTAGGGAATGCAGGGTTTTTCCAAAATTTTAATATTAGGTTTTTTCCCAGTTATTATACTATAATCCAGGAAATGTCTTTGGTTTATTATTAGTTTTAGGTATTGATCAGATATGCCAATCAAAGTTTCGTCATGACTTCTCTCATGAAGGGCCTGTCCCACTTACGCAACCTTTTCGGAGACTTGCCGGAACCCGTCATAGTCGCAGCAGGTCGGTAACAATTTTCAACATGTTGAAAATCCAGCGGCGACCAGAACAAGGTACGAATCTTTGGGCGACTGCTCACGACCATACAGGCCTCGCCCCGCGACTTGTCGCCCGTACGGTCGCGAGTCGTCTCCTCAGTCGCCCAAAGAGTCGTAGCGTCTTTCTGGTCGCCGCTGAATTTTCAACGTGTTGACGTTTTTTGGCGACCTGCAACGACAGTCGCCGAAAAAGTTGCGTAAGTGGGACAGGCCCATGACTCTTGTACTCCGTGCCCCCGCCAGCGAAGGCAAACATACTGTACGCCTTCTCTACCACTCTACCTACTTGCGTTACCATGCAAATAGTCCATTCTTTCAACACCTCTTGCAAACGTTTCTGAGCACAACAGTACACAAACTCCACAAGATACTAAATAAATGCTTCTTAAAAACAGTGGTCCAGTTTCATGATCTTTAATGGCATTATCAAGAAAAGACGACAATTTGGCAAATCTAAAATCTCGTGCGGCACGGTTGTGCAGCAGTCGAGCTACTGCCTTACGGCGCCAGGGTCTCGGGTTCGACCCTGACTATGAGTGGTTGTCTGTACGTTCTCCCCGTGACCTGCGTGGGTTTTTCGCCGAGATCTTCAGTTACCGCCCACTCTCCAAAGGCGTACGGGTTTGTGAGTTAATTGGCTTGATGTAAATGTTAAAAAAATTGTCCCTAAGTGTGTGTAGGGAGGGTAGTGTCAGTGTGCGGGGATCGCTGGTCGGCGCAGACCCGGTGGGCCGAGTGGCCTGTTTCCGGGCTGTATCTCTAAACTAAACTAAATCAAGCATCACCTGTTGACACAGGAAGAGTTGGGTCATAAAACGACTTAAAACAGCGTGTATCAAGTGGACCAAAGGAGACAATGTCAGTTGTATTGATTTCATAATTGGAGGGAGGTCATTCATGTGATTTAAGGGAAAAGAGAAATAAAATCTAAGCACACATTTGGACCCACACAGCTGAGGGGTTGAGCAATAAATAATAAATGAAGCAGGTTTAAAAAAACCAACAGCCTGCTCAGTTTATTGGATGTCAGAGGTGCATTTAAGACTAGATGTACCATGCTCTCAAGTGGCAGCATCACTTGGGAAAACGTATGCTTTTAAGTTGATGTGTTCCAATGCCAGATATGTATTTACTTTTTTTTTAAATGTACCACGGGAAAAATAATTACCTGACTTCTTCGTGGATGACTTTCAAACCAGCAGTGAGCCCATTTTAATTTTGATAACCATTTGCAATAAGAGTTTTGTTAAGTTTTGTCGAATGGAGTAAAGATTTGGAACTCTCTGGGTACAGACAATGTATTTATGAGGGTTACACAAAAGGCTGGAGAAACTCAGCAGGTGCAGCAGCATCTAAGGAGCGAAGGAGATAGGCGACGTTTCGGGTCGAGACCCTTCTTCATGTATTTATGAGCCTGACTTATTATCCATTTGATATCTTCCTCGGCCCCCTTGGTTCATAGCTGACCATGGGTGTCTCCAGGGTGCTATACCCTATACTGAGGACGCCCGTGCGTGACTTTGTTTAACGTGGGGAGACTGGTGCACAGACAGCCACCCCACGGTCCTTGACAGATCTGGGTCGGGATCCAGTGGCATGGAGTCCAGGACGACCAGAGATCCTTTGGTATCACGCCATTTGCGATTGGTTATTATTGCGACTGCGGCCGGAGATGTGGAACTCCGGAAGATCCGTTCCCATCGCCGACTTCCGGGGCCGACATCTCGGCCCCTCAACGGCCCAGGCGGAATGTTCCGGCGCCGTTGGGCTCTTCTCGGAGGTCGTGACCTCTGTTGGGCCAGCAAAACGGACAATGAGAAAGGCTCTGGAACCAAGGATGGAATGGCATGAAATTCACTGGAATTTAGAAGGATGAGAGGGAATCTTATAGAAAATATAAAACTCTCGCGGGATTGGACAGGTAAGAAGCAGGAAAAACGTTCCGCATGTTGGGGAGTCTAGAACCAGGGCTCACAGTTTAAGAATAAGGAGTAAGCCATTTAGGACTTAGAAACATAGAAACATAGACAATAGGTGCAGGAGTAGGCCATTCGGCCCTTCGAGCCTGCACCGCCATTCAATATGATCATGACTGATCATTCAACTCAGTATCCTGTACCTGCCTTCTCCCCATACCCCCTGATCCCTTTAGCTACAAGGGCCACATCTAACTCCCTATTAAATATAGCCAATGAACTGGCCTCAACTACCTTCTGTGGCAGATAATTCCAGAGACTCGCCACTCTCTGTGTGAAAAATGTTTTCGTCATCTCGGTCCTAAAGGAATTCCCCCTTATCCTTAAACTGTGACCCCTTGTTCTGGACCTCCCCAACATCGGGAAAAATCTTCCTGCATCTAGCTTGTCCAACCCCTTAAGAATTTTGCAAGTTTCTATAAGATCCCCCCTCAATCGTCCAAATTCTAGCGAGTACAAGCCGAGCCTATCCAGTCTTTCCTCATATGAATGTCCTGACATCCCAGGAATGAGTCTGGCGAACCTTCTCTGTACCCCCTCTATGGCAAGAATGTCTTTCCTCAGATTTGGAGACCAAAACTGTACGCAATACTCCAGGTGTGATCTCACCAAAACCCTGTACAACTGCAGTAGAACCTCCCTGCTCCTATACTCAAATCATTTTGATATGAATACTAACAGACCATTCGCTTTCTTCACTGCCTGCTGCACCTGCATGCCTACTTTCAATGACTGGTGTACCATGACACCCAGGTCTCGTTGCATCTCCCCTTTTCCTAAGATGACTTAGATGAGGAAAAACGTCTTCACCCAGAGAGTTGTGAATCTGTGGGATTCTCTGCCACAGAAGGCTGTGGAGGCCAATTCACTGGGTGTTTTCAAGGGAGAGTTGGATACAGCTTTTAGGGATAACGGAATCGAGGGATATGGGGAGGGCTGAATGGCCGACTCCTGCATGTATTTTCTATGTTTCTGTGAATGGAATGGAACACGTTATTGTCACAGGTGACAAGGCACAGTGAGAGTCTTTGCTTGCTTACCCAATGTATGCAAATAGCGGCCACCTAGGGTGCTGACAAAGTTACAAAGCACGCTGGCTCATCCTCTGTTTCCCCCCCCCCCCCTCCACAGCGGTTCCCCCACACCGGGTCCCCAACGTTCTCCCCCCTTGACCCCATCGCTCACGGCGGTCCCCCCAAGCCCGGGTCTCCATTGCCTATTGTTAGATACATAGAAAACAGGTGCAGGAGGAGGCCATTCAGCCCTTCGAGCCAGCACCGCCATTCAATATGATCATGGCTGATCATCCCCAATCAGTTCCCCGTTCCTGCCTTCTCCCCATATCCCTTGATTCCGTCTGCCCTAAGAGCTAAATCTAACTCTCTCGTGAATACATCCAGTGAATTGGCCTCCACTGCCTTCTGGTGGCAGAGAATTCCACCGGTCAACAACTCTCTGGGTGAAAAGGTTTTGTCCTCATACCGGGAACGTCCTAAATGGCCTACCCCTTTGTTCTTAAACTCTGACCCCTGGTTCCGGACTCCCCTAACATGGGGAACATTTTTCCTGCATCTATCTAGCCTGTCCAATCCTCTCCCCTTCTGTGTTCCCCTCCCCGTCCCCCTTCCGCTCCAACCCCCCACCCCCCCCCCCCCCCACCCCGCCCGGAAAAATCAATAGTGGTCCCGTGCAACGAATGCCAGGCAGGGAAATGGCTCATTATTCAATTCATTGCTGCCATTCTCTATTTCTATTTTTTTTATTTTTTTTATTCAAATAATAACATTTCATATGTAACAGTCATACTAATATTACTAATATTGTCAATATTATCAATTACTCTACTTCTATATATTTTTTGATTTTTATATAGATATAAAATAATAGGGAGAGAGAGAGAAAAAACAAAAAACAAGAAGGTATAATAAAAAAGAATGGAATAATTAACTAATAATACATCATTGGAGATATGTTCGAAAATTATAAAATGTAACTCTTCATCTAATCCTTAATTTGAGCTTCAGTCAGGTTCTCGTGCCGAACCAGTTTGCCCCTTCAGATAATCAATAACTGGAGACCATATTCTGATAAAAAAGTTCTTGTTTGTCCATTAAGACAAGTCTGATTCTTTCCAAGTGTAGGGTCTCCGACATTTCCATAATCCACATTATGATTGTAGGGATTATAGGGCCTTTCCAAAATTTTATATTAATTTTCCCCCCAGTTATTATACTGTAGTCGATAAAGTTTCTTTGGCTTGTAGTAAGTATTTGACTTTGTTCTAATATTCCTAATATTATTAGTTTTGAGTCGGGGTCCAATTGGTTGTTGACAACTTCCGAAATTATCTTTAAAATTTCCGTCCAAAAATTATTAATTTTTACACAATTGACAAATGTATGCGTTAAGACTGCCATTTTCTATTGCGAGAATGTGGACTTTGCACTTAGGGTTGTGGACTTAGACATGAGCCTGAGACACAGAGGCCTGAAACTAGGTCCAATACATATTGATTAGGTGTACAAATGATTCTCATTCCAATGGAAAGTTATTTGCTGGCACTAACATGCAATAAACAAACTAAACATTATGCTTTTCATTGAATATCTAGAATACAATATTGCAGATGATCATTGCTGGTCACCTCATTGACTGAGAGTGCTTAATTATTTTGATATGGCAAGAGCCACATAAGTATCTTCCCACTTGAATCGTTGTAATTCCTTTCGGGTTCCTGTATCTCCACTTATTTATATTACTTCTTTGAGTACTTTCAATTGTGCGGGGTATTAAGCGTGGGGTTAAATGAATGGTGAGGGCCGTTCAATAAGGTGGCCGGCATTTAACACGCCTCGTTCAAAGTTGTAATACGCTCTGAATAAGTTAACAGGCCCTTCGGCCCACCGTGTCTGCGCAGACCATCGGTTGCCCGTTCACACTGGTTCTAAGTTAATCCCACCTCCTCATCCACTCCCTACACACTGGAGGCAAGTTACAGGGGCCAATTGACTTGCAAACCTGCACGTCTTTGAACATGTGGGAGGAAACCGGAGCACCCGGAGAAAACCCACGCGGTCACAGGGAGAACGTACAAACGCCGTACAGACAGCACCCATGGTCAGGATCGAACCCGGGTTTCTAATGCTGTGAGGCAGCAACTCTACCGCTGCGCCACCGGGCCACCCCAATATTTATAATGATATTAGCTTCTCGATATTGTTTCCATAGCAGTTGGTTCACATTTCAGTTCCCCCTTACACAATACACTTCATAATATTACCTGCACCTACTCCAAGGAATATTAATGATCATTTGCTCCATGTATCGATGTCAAATAGAATCTAATATTTTGCTACTTTGCAGCGGGGTTTTTGAGGTACAGTATTAAAACAGGCCATTCAGCCCATTAACATCCATGGTGATAATCGATCAGCCGATCACACATAATCAACCACCTGATCACACATAATTCTAAGTTATCCCACTTTCTCATCCAATGTTATTCCCTTATCATGTATCTCTACAGTGTAATTGGCTCGATTGTAATCATGTATTGTCTTTCTGCTGACTGGAAGTTTTCCGGAGGTTTTTCACCGTGCCTCGGTGCACGTGACAATAAACCAAACTGAAAGTGAGACACCAGGAACAATTTACAGAGGCCAATTAACCTACAGACCTGCATGTCATTGGGATGTGGAAACCAGAGCACCCGCAGGAGACCACGGAGCTCCAACCGCGGGAGCCTGCGGACTTCAACATCGTGGAGCTCGCGGGCCCTAGTTAGAGACCGACTTCGGGAACTCCAGGCCGCGGGAGTTTCGATCGCCCCGACGCGGGAGCTTCCATCGCCCCGACGGATGGTTCGACTGCCTCGACTGCGGGAGAATAAAGAGGGAAGAAGATTAGAGTTTATTGCCTTCCATCACAGTGAGGAATGTGGGGAATCCACTGTGGTGGATGTTTATGCTAACTTTTGTGTAGTTGCGTGTCTGGTGCTTTATTTAGTATGGCTGCATGGTAATTCGAATATCATTGTACCTTAATTGGCACACGTGACAATAAAAGACCTTTGAAACCTTTGAACCCACGTGGTCACAGGGAGAACGTGCAAACACCACACGGCAAGCATCCGAGGTCCGGATTGAACCCGGGTCTTTGGCGCTGTGAGGCAGCAGCTCTACCCGCTGCACCACCGTGCTTTATACAGTATGGGATAAATGATGGCTATCAGTAATTTTATTCAATAAGATGCCAGCAGATTTGAGGAGGAGTAAGTGAAGACAATTAGGCAAACAAAGTTAGATCCTGTGTGTTAGTTGCTGTGTGTAAAAAATTAATTCATTATGGAAATGTTTCAAGAAATGCAAGCATTGTTGATTGTGGCAAAAAATTAATTGCAGGTTTGACCACACAATTGGCACAAGTTGTTTCGTTCAAAATAGTCCAATGGGAATGTGCAGTGTTAGGAATAATGCTGTTTACAGTCGGACTTATGGTATCAATGTATAAAAGATTCTTTATGGAAGTTGAATGTTTCTTTGACAGCAGGGAAACCAAAAATCGCTGCAAATTCCAGCATAAATTAGGTAAACATTGAGAATACAGGTACTTTATTAATGGCTGCAACAGGGCATATCCGCTAATATTGAACTACACAGTCCATTAAATCATGAACTATACTTTAGTTTAGTTCAGTGTAGTTTATTGTCGCGTGTACTGAGGTACAGTGAGAAGCTTTTGTAGCGTGCCAACCAGCCCCTGGGAAGACAAGGCATGATTGTTGGGCGGCCATGTTGCTGTTTTGGTGAGACGGCATTCAGAGTATTGTGTTCAGTTCTGGGCACCGTGTTATAGGGAAAAATGTTGTCAAGCTGGAAAGGGCTCCAAGAAGATTTATGAGGATGTTGCCAGAACTGGAGGGCCTGAGCTCTAGGGAGAGGTTGTGCCGGCTGGGAGGCTGGGAGGCTGGAATAGAGGGGTATACAGCCATGGGAGGAATAGATCGGGTAGATGCACAGAGTCTCTTGCCCAGAGCAGGTGAATCGAGGATTAGGGGACATAGGTTTAAGACGAAGGGGAAAAGATTTAATAGGAATCTGAGGGGCAACCTTTTGGTGGGTATACGGAACAAGCTGCCATAGGAGGTAGAAGCAGGAACATGGATAGGACAGGTTTGGAGGGATATGGTCCACACGCTGGCCGGTGGGACTACTGTAGCCGGGACACGTTGGTCGGTGTGGGCAAGTTGGGCTGAAGGGCCTGTTTCCACGCTGTATCACTCTATGAATAATTTGAATATTATTTCCAATGATGAAAATTTCCTATCAATTTTAGCGAGCAGCATGATGACTAACTTTAAAGCACAATAGATCCTGAATTACCTTCAATAAAGCAATGAAGAAGTAAAGGCATGTCTGGTGTGAGAGCTACCTTGAAAATGTTGTGAAGATGAAGTTTTCAATCAGGTAAAACTGTCAGGATTCTTTAGAAACCTTTACCTTGAGAAAGGTGACGAGAAGGAATTTATTTTGTCAGTGGGTGGTGCATCTGTGGAATTCATTGCCACAGACGGCGGTGGTGGTACGCTCTCCCGGTGACTGCGTGGGTTTTCTCCTGGTGCTCCGGTTTCCTCCCACACTCCAGGTTTGTAAGTCAATTGGCTTCTGTAACTTGTCCCTAGTGTGAGGGATAGAGCCAGTGTAAGGGTGATCGCTGGTCAGCGTGGACTGGGTGAGCTGAAGGGCCTGTTTCCATGCTGTATCTCTAAAACTAACAAACTAAAAGGTAAAAGCATTCAGTTTTAGCATTTCCATTTTATAGAGTGATACAGAACGAAGAACAGGTCCTTCGGCCCAACTTGCCCACACCGACTAACATGTCCCGGCCACATTAGTCCCACCTGCCTGTGTTTGGCCCATATCCCTTCAAATGTATCCTATCCATGCACCTGTCTAATTATTTCTCAAACATTAATGACAGAATAATGAAAGGCATAGATAGAGTGGAAGTGGAAAACATGTTTACACCGATGGGAGAGTCTAGGACCAGAGGTCATAGTCTCAGAATTAAAGGGTGCTCTATTAGCAAGGAGGTGAGGAGGAAGCTCTTTAGTCAGCGGGTAGTTAATCTGTGGAACTCATTACCACAGAGGGCTGTGGAGGCCAAGTCAGTGGACATTTTTAAGGCAGCCAAATTCTTGATTGGAACGGGTGGCAAGGGTTATGGGGAGAAGGCAGGAAAATGGGAATAGGAGGCAGAGATCAGCCATGATTGAATGGCGGCTGTGGACGCGATGGGCCGAACGGCCGAATTCTGCTCCCAGCAACTTGTGAACTTGTGAACTTGCGGACATCGCAGTAGTCCCTGCCTCAACTGCCTCCTCTGACAGTGTGTTGGGTTTGAGCCCAAAAAGAAATGCCTCTTATAAGTAACAGCAAATCCTATTGAGGGGCCAACTACCTGCCCCCTGAATGTTTTGACGACTCTGCCTGCTGCCTAGGTAGTTATGTGGAATTATTATTGTTTTTTTGCATGATTTAGCAGCCCCCCCATTCATTTTTCGTCGTAATTAACATCTGTGAGATGGGGTTTGAGTTGGATATGAAGCATAAATGCGCGAGGTTGCTCAGACCCCCCTTGTAATGAAAGCCTCGCTCAAAGACCCACTTCTTCCCCAGGCACCGGTTGAATAGATTGAGTCAGTTGCTCTAAAAAATGGCATTGATTTTAATTGGATTTTGCCCATGTGTCCAAACAAATTAAAGTTATGAAAAGCACTCGAGTTATTTGTGTAATAGTGAAATCTTTCTGACGTGCTTCCCCAAAGTGTTATTTCCTTCAGTTAATTTTGTTATGTTTATCTTTATTTTTAAAGCGCTGTTTAATATTACTGTTCACCAACAAACCTTCACTGTGTGGCGATATTGAACGTGAACCAGGAGTGTAGAAAGTGAGACCTGTTCAGTTTCCTATGATTGATGTGCCTTTCTGCCAAAATTTAAACTCTTTACCAATCGCACAACGCCAACACAGTAAGCTGATTTTACTAGCTGGAATTCCTCCACCAATTCTGCATTAAAGATAAGGCTGCAGCAGTGAACCGCTCTCAGACTAAACAGAGATTGTTTTCTTAAAAAGGTCACAGCCGCGGGTCTTGTTATTGTGATGACAGGAAGAGGAAATGACATATTAACTGCAGCGACCATCTTTGGTGGTCCATGCCACCAGTGTTGGCAAGAGTTAGCCCGATGTTTCGTGTGGTTTCGCCCGCGATACAGCGCGGAAACAGGCCCTTCGGCCCACCGAGTCCGCGCCGTCCAGCGATCGCCCGCAGGCTCACGTTATACCACGCACACACACCAGGGACAATTTACATATACACCAGGCCAATTAACCGACAAAGGTACACAAAAATGCTGGAGAAACTCAGCGGGTGCAGCAGCATCTATGGAGCGAAGGAAATAGGCAACGTTTCCGGCTGAAACCCTTCTTCAGACTGAGTACAGTCATCGGTCTGATGAAGGGTTTCGGCCCGAAACGTCGCCTATTTCCTTCGCTCCATAGATTGCTTCCGCACCCGCTGAGTTTCTCCAGCATTTTTGTCTACCTTCGATTTTCCAGCATCTGCAGTTCCTTCTTAAACAATTAACCAACAAGCCTGCGCATCTTTGGAGTGTGGGATGTAAACCGAAGATCTTAGGTCACGGGGAGAAGGTTCCCTCCGTACAGACCGCACCCGCGGGCGAGATCGATCCCGAGCCTCCGGCGCTGTGTGCGCTGTAAGGCAGCAACTCTACCGCAAATCGATAATCGCAAAGTTAATAGTCAGAACTGCAGAAGTTAACGAGTTTACAAGTCAGAAGAAATAACGGAGACACAAGGAACGACAGGTGCTAGTTAACATAAAACGACAAATTGCTGGAGTAACTCAGTGGGTCAGGCAGAACCTCTGTAGAACGTGGATAGGTGACGTTACCAGATATCGGCCTTCAACTCAGCGGGTCAGCCACCAACTCTGGAGAACATGGATAGGTGATTTTTCAGGTCAGGATTCTTCATCAGCCTGAAAAAGATTCTCTTTTCCTTCGCATCCGTTTTCTACTCAAAGTCCAGGTGATATATTAACGCCATACACATCTGGAATGGCTTCTCTCTTAAGTATAGAATATCATGCCTATTATTACTCTTCCAAATTTTGGGGTGGCACGGCGGCGCAGCGGTAGAGTTGCTGCCGTACAGCGCCAGAGACCCGGGTTTGAACCTGACCACGGATGCTGTCCGTAAGGGGTTTGCACGTCCTCCCTGTGACCTGCGTGGGTTTTCTTCCCCGGGATCTCCGGTACCCCCCCACGCTCCAAAGACGCACAGGTTTGTGGGTTAATTGGCTGTGGTAAACATTGTAAATTGTCCCGAGAGTGTAGGATAGCGCTAGTGTACGGGGTGATCGCGGGCGGGTCGGAGCAGACTCGGTGGGACGAAGGACTTGCTTTGCGCTGTATCTTTGCGGTAAAGCAAAGTGTTTTACAGAGTATAAGCATCTTTGAGATAAATATTTTCACAAGTTATTGATGACGTTTTGTCTCCTATCTTGGTCATAAGTGTACAGTACAGTCATACGTACCACATGTTTATAAAGTCAATAAATAACCATTGGCTTTGCCTCCCAATCTGCAGTTTGTGAGAATTCTTTACTGCAATTATTTGTACAACCAGGGCCTGTACTCGCAGGAGTTTAGAAGGATGAGGGGGGACCATATTGAAACGTACAGAATAGTGAAAGGCCTGGATAGAGTGGATGTGGAGAGGATGTTTCCACTAGTGGGAGAGTCTAGGACTAGAGGCCATTGCCGCAGAATTAAATGGCGTTCTTTTAGGAAGGATATGAGGAGGAATTTCTTTAGTCAGAGGGCAGTGAATCTGTGGAATTCCTTGCCACAGAAGGCTGTGGAGGCCAAGTCAATGGATATATTTATGGCAGAGGTAGATAGATTCTTGATTAGTACGGGGGTCAGAGGTTACGGGGAGAAGGCAGGAGAAGGGGATTATGAGGGAGAGATCGATCAGCCATGATTGAATGGCAGAGTAGACTTGATGGGCCGAATGGCCTAATTCTGCTCCTATCACTTATGATCTTATGTTCTCACATGACAATCACATCAGCTGAAGTCCAAGAATTGAGTTGAAATGATGCCTGAAAACTGCAGACATTAGAACAGGAAGAGTTCTCACCAGATTTACAAATCTGAAACCAGAAAACAAATGGGAAAACAAATGGTCGGCACGGACTGGAAGGGCCGAGAGGGCCTGTTTCCGTGCTGTAATTGTTATATGGTTATATGGTTATTTCTTGATTAGTACAGATGTCAGGGGTTATGGGGAGAAGGCAGGAGAATGTGGTTGGGAGGGAGAGATAGATCAGCCATGATTGAATGGTGGAGTAGCCATGATGGGCCAAATGGCCTAAATCTGCTCCTTTCAGTTATGAACTTGTGAACACCAGAGATTGCTTAATAAAAGAACCAAAACGTTGCCTTTGATCTGAAATGCTAACACTATTTCTCTCTCTACAGATGCCGCCTGACCTGCTCTAATTGCAGAATGCTAAATGTCCATGAGGACTCGGTTTAAAGTCAGTGGTGAGTAGACATAGTTTCAATGTCGGTGACAATGCGAACTAAATCGACACATATTTGACATCAATGAACTGAAGTGCATGGCAGATACAACACGGGAACAGGCCCTTCGGCCCACGGTGGCTTTTGTGTTCTTGTTCTATGTCTGTATAAAACTTGGTCTTCAAGGTACAACAGAAGTCTTGATTACATGAAAGGGCCTGTCCCACTTGGCCGTCATTAGCGTGACCTGCTAGCGTGTGGGTAGCGTGAGGATAGCGTGTGGGTAGCGTGTGGGTAGCGTGTGGGTAGTGCGGAACATGAGCATGGAGTGGTGTGGAGGAGTGTGGACTTCGTCCTGCGCGAAATCTTTGCCCGCCACCGGCCTGTCGCGTAACTGACGGTCAAAGTGGGACAGGCCCAAGACCCTGGCGTGACACAACGTCTCACCTCCAACAGCAGCAGAGGCAGGCGAACGATCGCCGCGCTCGGCCTGGGGCTCACGGCCGTTGCGGATGCGGATCTGCCTCCACTCCTACTCCCAGAGCGGGGCCAGGAGCGGAGCTGTGCTGCTGGCCGGGAGGATTTGATTAACTTTTCGGAAGGTGGGGAGGAACAAAACAGTCAGACTTTGCAGTTCAGAGCTCTGTCAGGCTGCAGAGGCTTTCTTTGTTCAAAGAGTCCTCTAATTAGTAAGGTTTGTCTGTGTGTATCTGGAAAGTCGTAGGAGCGGCAGTGGCTGGCGGAAGGCCAAGATTCACTTGAGCTGGTGGGAGCTGAGTCTGGAACGGTGTTTGAAGTTAATAACATCGGAAAGCTCCCTCCTACACCGACTTGCCCGGTCCCAGGTGTGCTGGTTAAGTGCGGCAACAGTGCTTGGATTTCGTTTGAAGCCGGGGAGGCGACAGAGAACCTGGGGAAGAAGCCTCCGGAAGCTCCATTTTTGACGGCGGGAGGATGACACGGACATTCCGAGCTTATCAGGAGGAGACTGTTTTCTGTTGCTTTGCCAAGAAAGCCTTCACAAGAACTCATTAACTGTTGCAAAAGAGTGGAGGTGCAGCAACAGCAGAAAGACTGCTTTGATTAAAAAGGACAGATACTGTGTGTTGTGCCGCGCCCTAAAGATGGCGACCCCTCAGAGTTATGCAGCTGTCGCACGGTCGGCAGCCCCCGAGACTGAGGGCCATGAGTTGATGGGGCGCACACATGGGGTAAAAATGTACATGCAGAGCAACCTGCCCTTCAAGGCCTTTCTAGATGCACTGGGTGAGACTGTTGGCAAGAAAGCCATAGTATCGGGCGCGGTGGTCAGTGGGAAGGTGGTTGTTCTACACGAAGACTCAACAGGCGGTGGCTCTGGCCCTGGAAAGGGGCATAACAGCGGGTGGGAATTTTTGCGGCGGTGGACCCATGGGGGGGTCCCGTGCTGCCGGTCATTCTGTCAAACGTTCCCACTTTTGTGTTCCGGAATGCGCTCCTGCTCCCACATGTAAGGAAGCTGGGGGAGGTGCGGTCTAAGGGCTCACCAAATTTTGTTGTATAGGTTTGATGATCCTGAGATGCAGCATATATATACGTTCAAGCGTCGCGTGTATATACAGATGGCACAGGGGACAGACACGGAGGGAGTTTTGATGTGGAGGTGGATTGATTTCTCCTATCGAGTGTTTTTGGAACGCGGGCCCAAGGCGTTGTCACGCTTGCAAAAAGGTGGGGCATTTCGCAGGAATTGTCCCAGGACCCGGGCTGCCACTTCCACCACGTGGCCCGGGAGAGCACTGCTGGCCCATCTGGGGCTGCTGGTTCTACCACTGTAGCCCGTGAAGGCTCTATTCCCCTACCTCCACCCCCCATCCCCCCACCACCCTCATGTCCCCTACCTGCGGCGGTGGTTGCGGGTGAAGTGCGTGGGGTGGACAGGGACGGTTGGGAGCTTCAGGTGGGGAGGAAAGTCAAGAAAAAGAAGAAGGGCGGGCCCCAGGAAGAAGACCACCTCCAAGCGGGACCCCAGGCAGCGTATAAACCCGTGCTCGCCTCTGAACCCGGCCCAGGGAAGCATAAGGGGCCTAGGGTCCAACGGGGGGCTGGAGAGGTTGAACAAGTAGACGGTAGTGTGGAGGTAGAGGCTTCCGCAATGGAGATCACTGTGCCACCGCACGCCAGTGGTTCAAAGAGAGGAGACATGGGTCCTCCGAAATAGAGAAGGGCCCTGAAGTTCAGGAGCAACCTGAAGGGGGGCCTTTCCCCTCCTGTTGGTGGGGGACCCAGGACACTCTTCCTCTGAGGGGAGGATGCCTCTGTAGTGCAGGGAACAACCTGAGAGTGGCGATACATTACCCTTGGGGGTTTTCCCCCAGAGAGTGCGTCTGCTAGCTTAGAGGATGACCAGGGGCGGCCTGAAGGGGGGGACTTGGGTGAGGGGAGGGTCCCAGTCTGAGCTCCTCATTGAGGCTGTAAGCCCAGATGAGGGGTGTGATGTCCCACTGGTCGAGGGAGCAGGGGGGGACTTCAATAACATCGGCCCCTGAGGGTCACAGTGAGGTGATTCACCTGGTGGTGGGGGAAGGGGGACTCTCGGGGTGATGGTGCTGGGGTGGGTAGCCTGGGTGAGGAGGAGGGCAAGGTCGTTTCGGATCGTGTCCTTCGGTCGGACTCTAGGCAGGCCCGCTTACAGCAAGGCCCGGAGACTTGCTCCGACTTCACTGTTCCCAATCCCGGTTACAGAGGGCGGTGGGAGAGTGCAGGAGACTGGCCAATTAGCAGATAGGCTTGCCGCAGTCAGAGGCATCCCGGTACCTGCCCCTGTCACTGATCCTGGGGGTGGGAAGGTGACAGAGGAGGGACCGTGTGATGTGGCTGGAACGCCCACCTCACAAGGAGAGGTGAGCGAGGTGGCTGAGAGTAGCAACCTTCCGGACTCGGGCTCGGACATTGAGTGCGAGGAGGAGGGGTATGCGGAGTCCGTCGACAGTGCGTTGACGGACTGCCCCACCCGCGGCCCTGTGTCACGACTTGTCGAAGTCTGGGAACTTCGGAAGTTCTTAAAGGATACGAGAGGGAGTAGGAACAAGGTGGATTTGGCTGTCGACCGCTGGTCGGACCTGAGGGTGCCCATGCGGTCCATTTATGCCATCCTTCAGAAGAAGGGGATGAGGCGGGGCTAATACGGAATGAGCGGCGCCAGTTCCAAGAGCTTTTTAAAGGCCCTAAAGAGAGGGCAGAAGGCTAGGGGAGGCTCCACTCCTTCACTGGGGCTGGTAAAAGATCCAGTGTACACTCAAAATGAAGCTCACTATAGCCAGCCTTAATATCAATGGGGCAGGGGGTCTCCGTAGGTATCACCATCTCTCAGTGCTCAGGGACGGGGGTAACGCGGTGAGCTTCCTGCAGGAAAACACACACTGTGGCTAGTGATGAACCCACCTGGCTCCTGGAGTGGGAAGGGGGGGGTCTACATGAGCCATCTCAGCTCCAATTCGAGTGGAGTGGCATTCCTGTTGGCCCCGTCTTTCCACCGGAGATCCTCAGAGTGCAGGACATTGTACCAGGCCGTTTTGCTGTATCTGGCCGTGCGTTTAGGATGGCGTGCCATTACACTTCATTAATGTGTACGCTCCCAAGATCGGCGCAATGCAAGACGCGCGTAACAAGGGAAGTGACCACGTTGTTGAACACTATCGACCGTGGGGAGTGTGTTTTCCTGGGGGAGATTTTAATTGTACCCTCGAGGTGAGAGATCGCTCTGGCGTTCAGCGTGACCCGGCTGGAGTAAAGTCTTTAAGGGAGATGGTGGATTCTTTTGAGCTGGTAGATGCTTGGCGGAATTTCCATCCTGACTCTAACGCCTTCTCGTACAGGTTTGAGTGGTGGTGGTTCCCGTATTGACCGTTTATACGTGTCCAAGGCCTATGTCTCCTGTGTTTCGGCGGGCCTCCATGCGGCCGGCGCCATGCTCGGACCATTGCCTGGTGCGAGTGGATTTTATCCCGACGCGCACACGGGCTGGGTCCGCGTACTGGCATTTTAATAGCCAGCTGCTGGAGGATCGCCGATTCCAGGATTCCTTCAGGATTCTGGCGAGGGTGAGAGAGGCAGGGGCGTTTTCCTTTCCCTAAGGCAGTGGTGGGACGTGGGGAAGGCCTACGTCCGTCTGTTTTGTCAGGACTATGCGAGGGGGTCGACCAAGGGGCGGGACTCCGAGATCGGACGGCTTGAGAGGGAGTTGCTTGACTCAGAGGCTCGTCTGGATCAGACTGGTGGGGCTTCGTGTGAGTGGGAGGAGTACAGGAGAAGAAGGGAGCACTGAGGGACTTGCAGCTTTAGGAGGTTCCCGGGGCGCGTATGTGAGGTCGCGAGTCCAGATGTTGCACGATCTGGGACCGAGCCTCCCCCTTTTTCTTTTCTCTGGAGAAGGGGCGAGGAGCCCGCAGGCAGCTTGGTAGAGTTGCTTGCGGATGATGGCTCCTCTGTCACGGATCCAGAGAGCATTGGTGCCTCGGTTCGGTCTTTCTACAGGACTCTGTTCTCGGCAGGCACATCGAGTGCGGAGGCGCAAGAGGTCCTGTGGGAGGGCTTTAACCGCTGTGTGCAATGATGTGGCTGAACACCTGGATTGATCCCCTAACTCTGGAGGAGTTGACGGGTGCCTTGCACCAGCTCAGGGGGGGCAAGTCTCCGGGGCTGGATGGACTGACTGTGGAGTACCTTAGAGCCTTCTGGGATGTCCTGGGGGGTGACTAAATATGAAGGTCCTGGGGGAGAGCCTGGCGACCGGGGAGATGCCCTTCTCATGGCGCAGGGCAGTAGTTGTCCTGTTGCCTAAGAAGGGCGATCTCCGCCTTTTGAAGAACTGGCGCCCAGTCTCTCTCCTCAGCACGGACTATAAAGTTTTTGCACGGGCATTGGCGAATCGCCTGGGTCCCGTGCTGTCTCAGGTGCATCCACCCTGACCAGTCCCTTACACAGTCCCGGGCCGGTCCATCCAGGACAATATCCATCTGCTCCGGACCTGATCCATCTGTCCCAGGGGCTGGACAGTCAGTCGCCTATCTCTCCCTCGACCAGGAGAAGGCGTTCGACAGGGTGGAGCACGAATACCTTCTCGGGACTCCTGCAGGCGTTCGGATTTTGGACGCATTTTGTGTCCTGGGTCCGACTTTTATACACTGCTAGCCAGAAGTGCCTTGTTATTGTTTAAGGTCAACGGCTCTTTATATGGGCACCCATTCCCTTTGGGAGGGGGTTCGTCCAGGGATGTCCCATGTCCGGTCAGCTGTATTCCATCTGTGTAGAGCCTTTCCTGTGCCTTCTCCGGAGGCGGTTGACGGGCCTGGTTGTCGCCAGGGCCGGAGATGGAGGTGGTTCTCCTCGGCCTACGCCGATGATGTCATTTTGATGTTCACCGACCCTGTTGACACCTGCGGAGGATGCGTGAGTGCCAGCAGGTTTTCTCAGCTGCATCCTCCGCCAAGATCAACTGGGGGAAATGTTCTGGTCTCTTGGTGGGTCAGTGGGAGGTGGACTCCCTGCCGGGGAGATGGCAGGTTTTGCATGGAGCACCACGCCACCTCCTCTATCTGGGGTCTACCTGAGTCCCACTGAGGGGGCGTGGCCGGCGAACTGGCAGGAGAGGCGAAAGTGGTCGCTCGGCTGGGACGTTGGTCAGCCTCCTTGGTGTGCTCTCTTACCGGGGCAGGGCTGTAGTTATAAACCAGCTGGTGGCCTCTATGCTGTGGTATCGGTTGGCCACTATGGTCCCGTCCTCTTTATTTATAATCAGGATACAGAGGAATTGGTCAACTTCTTCTGGGGTGAGAGGAACCACTGGTGTCTCTGCGGGGGTTCTGAGTCTCCCATTTGGAGGGGTGGTTCAGGCGCTGGTCTGTGTTTCGTACCCAGGTGGCGGCTCTCAGTTGTCGACTAAGGAGGACCCTGCGGAGATACGTCCTACTCAGACTACCCTCCTAAATGGCACGTGCTGGCCACGTACTTTTTCCGCCAGGGGCGCTGCCTTCAGGAGGGCTCAAAGCTCCCAGTAGCGGGTATGAGTCGACGCGCTCGCCGGGAGTTGCCTGGCTTTTACCGAGACCTCTTGAAGGCCAGGAATTTGGTTCACTTCAGCCAGGGCGCTGCTCCTCAGGGGGAGGGGGGTGTTGTGGCTGTGATGGGGGGTGTTGAGGAGAGGCGTGTGCGTGGAGCGATTCCGGATGAGCTTACCCCCGCTCCATCGGAATTGTTCATGGGACCCATGGCCCGGCTCCCTCCCCGAGAGCCGGCCCCACGCAACATGAGCCGCCTTTCCCGAGATGCCCAGCGTGCCGTTCCGTGATGCGGAGAGGCGCGTGTTGTACAGGTTGCTCTTGCACACTCTCCACTTCCTCGCCCTCGTCTTCCGTCCAGACACGCCCTGGCGGTCTGTGTTACCACCTGACGAGGGGAGCGGTCCTCAGTGGAGGTCTCTCTATAAGGGAGTCCTCCCCCTTTACATCGGGGACCTGGGGTGGAGAGTGTTGCACAAAGCCGTGGCATGCAACAGGTACTTGAGCCGGTTCACGGACTCGTCCGCCGCCTGTCACTTTTGCGGCGAGGAGGAGACCGTGTTCCATGTATACTTGGAGTGCGAGAGGTTGCAGCCCCTGTTCGAGTATCTGAAGGGGCTGCTCCTCAAGTTTTGGCTCCATTTTAGTCCAACACTATTTGTTTTTGGGCACCCGGTACAGAGGGGGGAGGGTCGGGAGGGAGGAGGGGGTCTCCCTGTCGGATTGCTCCTGGGCCTGGCCAAGATGGCCATTCGCGGGTCCAGGCAGCGGGCAGTCGACGGCCGCACAGTAGTCGGCCGCCTGCCCCTCTCCGGGGTTTACGTCCGTGCCCGCGTGTCCCTAGAGAGGGAAACACGCGGTGTCCACGGGACTGTTGGAGCTTTCCAGCGAACGCTGGTCACCGAGGGAGGTCGAAGGCATTATAGATAAAAATGATAATATTTTAATTTGAAACTTTGTTTGTAAATGCCAAATATAGGCATTTTCTGATAGTTTTAAATGTTTTGTACTTGGTTGATTTAAATAAAAGCATTTGTTAAAAAAAAAAAAAAAAAAAAAGAGCGGGGCCGAGACGATTGGAGACAGACACAAAATGCAGGAGTAACTTAGCGGGATCAGCAGCATCTCTGGAGAGAAGCAATGGGCGACGTTTCGGGTCGAGACCCTTCTTCAGACTGAAGAAGGGTCTCGACACGAAACATCATCCATTCCTTCTCTCCAGAGATGCTGCTGAACCCCTGACAGGCATACTACTCAAGAGTCTGTCTATCTCAGCCTTAATAATATTCATTGAATGTTGGCAGTTGTTTATAAAATGCTGGTGGTGGGTTTGCCCATAAAAGTCAGAAAAAATACTTGAAACTGATTAGACTTATTTTTGAAATTTTTTGAACTAACTTTAGATGTTCTTTCAGAATATTCTTGAAAATATGGACAAATTAACAGCAAGTTCCTTTGCTTCTCTGGCTTGTTTTCTTTCTGTTTATGGAGTGGAGTTACTGAAATAAAAACAAATTGGTGAATGCAAAATGTTGACCAATATTAACAGATACATAATTTTATTTACTTCTTAAAACATGGTGCACAAAGGCATGCTATGTACTTCATTTAATCTGAGGCTTGCTTTCTAGACTTCTGCCTTGGAGAACTATATGAAAATTGTGATGGCATTAAGATTGCAATATATATGTACATTTGAAGTTACGGTTTGGTTCCAGTTTTCTGTAGATCACACGCTTGGTTACTGTAACTTTTGTCGTGCGCGTATTTTCTCCTTCGGAAGTTGAGGTCTTCACAAATCGTTGTCAGTCTCTGCATCATTTAATTTGGATACTTTGGCATCGAAGTTGGAGAATGGGCAGGCTCGGTCAAAAGCCAAGCAAGATGTGTAAATAAACAGGATGTTTTCATTGAAAGGAGTTTAATATAGTAGTCAGTGCTTACATCTTAGGGGATGAATGAAATTGAAATACTTCATTAACTATTGAGGGTGGCACGGTGGTAGAGTTGCTGCCTCACAGCGCCAGAGACCCGGGCTCAATCCTGACTACGGGTGCTTGTCTGTACGGAGTTTGTACCTTCTCCCCGTGACCTGCGTGGGTTTTCCCCGGGATCTCTGGTTTCCTCCCACACTCCAAAGATGTGCAGGTTTGAGGGTTAATTGGTTTAGTCAAATTGTAAATTGTCCCCAGTGTGTGTGGGGTAATGTTACTGTGTGGGCTCGTTGGTCGACGCAGGCTTGCGAGGCCTGTTTCCACTCTATATCTCCAAACTATCTTTAGTTTAGTTTGGACAGACGGTGGGGAAATAGGCCCTTCGGCCATCGAGTCCTCGCCGACCAGCGATCCTCGCACAAAGCTTTTCACTGCACCTCGCTACACGTGACAATAAACTAATCATAGCTTTCATAGCAAAAGGATTTGAGTACAAGAGCAGGGAGGTTCTACTGCAGTTGTACAGGGTCTTGGTGAGGCCACACCTGGAGTATTGACGTGCAGTTTTGGTCTCCTAATCTGAGGAAAGACATTCTTGCCATAGAGGGAGTACAGAGAAGGTTCACCAGACTGATTCCTGGGATGGCAGGACTTCCATATGAAGAAAGACTGGATAGACTTGGCTTGTACTCGCTGGAATTTAGAAGATTGAGGGGTGATCTCATAGAGGACTTACAACATTCTTAAGGGGTTGGACAGGCTAGATGCAGGAAGATTGTTTTCCCGATGTGGGGAAGTCCAGGACAAGGGGTCACAGTTTAAGGATAAGGGGGAAGTCTTTTTAGGAACGAGATGAGAAAATCGTTTTTCACACAGAGAGTGGTGAATCTGTGGAATTCTCTGCCACAGAAGGTAGTTGAGGCCAGTTCGTTGGCCATATTTAAGAGGGAGCTGGATGTGGCCCTTGTGGCTGAAGGGATCAGGGGGTATGGAGAGAAGGCAGGTACAGGATACTGAGTTGGATGATCAGCCATGATCATATTGAATGGCGGTGCAGGCTCGAAGGGCCGAATGGCCTGCTCCTGCACCTAATTTCTATGTTTCTATGTAATCAATAAACTAAACTGAACTTAACACTATGCTACACACACTAGGGACAATTTTACAATTGCACCAAGCCAATTAACCTTGAAAAACCTGTACATCTTTGAAATCTGGGAGGAAACCGAAGGTCCTGGAGAAAACCCACGCAGGTCAAGGGGGGAAAAATGCGCAAACTCCGTACAGACAAGCACCCCTGGTCAGGATCGAACCCTGGTCTCTGACACTGTAAGGCAGCAACCCTACCGGTGAGCCACTGTGCTGCCCTCCGTGGTAATTGTATGGGGCGTGATGGTACTGATGCACAGCGTGCTGTGACTGGATAGCCCGCAAATAAAGCTTCGCAGCCTATCTCAGTACACGTGGACAATGAAAAAACCAATACCAATACCGATGACATTAGAGGCATCAAAGAGTTTGATTATTTACAAATTGGCCCCTGCGTTTTCTGTAACGATGTTTGAACATTGAAGAAAGTGGAGAGGGCCACTTTATATAATAATAATAATATCAATCTAATTGCTTGAAGCGTGATAGAGCTGTTCGCCGCCCGCGTTTCCGCACCATGTAATGCTCTTTGCCGACTTAACCAAGGCT